>NW_026847882.1:22250927-22850927 GCF_025583915.1 Anolis sagrei ordinatus | reverse complement strand
AATGTAATAATAATAGAGTAAAACAATACATATACCGTATATACTCGAGTATAAGCCAACCCGAATATAAGCCGAGGCACCTAATTTTACCACAAAAAACTGGGAAAATGTATTGACTCGAATATAAGCCGAGGGTGGGAAATGCAGCAGCTGCTGGTAAATTTCAAAATAAAAATAGATACCAATAAAATTATATTAATTTAGACATCAGTAAGCTAAATGTTTTTGAATATTTACATAAAACTGTAATTCAAGATATGAGTGTCCAACTCTGATTGAACCATTATTCTAACCTTCTTCAATGTAAATGTGCTTACATGTCCTCCAATAATAATAGAGTAAAATAATAATAGTAGAGTAAAATAATAAACGTAATAATAACAATACAGTAAAATAATAAGTGCAACAATAACAATAAAATAATAAATGTAATAATAATAACAACAACAACAAAGTAAAAGAATAAATAATATTGACTCGAGTATAAGCCGGGGGAGACTCTTTCAGCCTAAAAAAAGGATTGAAATACTAGGCTTATACTCGAGTATATACAGTAATAATAACAAGAACAACAACAACGTAAAATAATAAATAACTGACTCGAGTATAAGCCATGGGGGTCTTTTTCAGCCTAAAAAAAGGGCTGAAAAAGTAGGCTTATATTTATTATTTATTTATTTTATTTACATTATTTGTATACCGCCCCTCTCAGACTTACAGCCACTCGAGGCGGTTTACAAGGCAAAATTCAATGCCACAAAATTCAACACAATTTTAAACATTAACATCAATAAAATCATAACAGCAATAAAAACGTAAGTCAGCAAATCCTCAATAAAAACATTGTCCAATTCCATTGTATAGTTGTTCCGTTTTCCTATGTCCATTACTCAATATTTGCAAATGCTTGCTCGAACAGCCATGTCTTGAATTTTTTCCGAAACATTAGGAGCAAAGAAGCTGATCTAATACTCGAGTATATTCAGTAATAAGGTCCTAAAACTAACATGTCAAGTGCGATAATGTCTGAAAATGAACAGATCATTATAATGTCCCAAAATGATCAAGAGATGCACCCAAGGATGTATGTTCCAATGAAAGGACAAAATATCCTGCTGAAGTTTCTGAAGACCTCATCACTTAAGAGAAAAAATTCCACTTTAATAAGACTTACCTGTATTTTGGAGTGAACGTCTTGTAATCCCCCGCAACCCTAGGCAAGGCAAGGCCCTGAGAAACCAGGAGGAATGGAAGCAGAAGTTCATCCAGGTGAGATTTATGTGTCGACAGGAACACCGTGGGGACATCAGGCTAAAGATGGGAAACACAATTTCTAATTGATAGCAAAAACTTAAAATTGGCATTGTAGTGCTGCAACTGCACCTCATAAGAGGGCCCCTACTACTTTTGATTTGCTACCAAACAATGCGCAATTGCAACCTGTCCTACAAAGTGTGGTTCATGCACAACCTTCCCTTTTGTTCCCTCTGCACAGTTGTCAACTCCCCTTCCCCAGGAGGGCTCCTCTCCCATCAGTGGATGCAACATAGGACCTTATCACGCAAGGCTTGAAAATGCTGCAAGGCCGTCTTTCCTTGTTAATGTACCAAAACTCCCAAGCCGAGTGTGATAATGTCCTTAAACTAACAAGTTGGGTGTAATAATGTCCTGAAAAAGAACAAGTGCAATAATGTACTAAAATTAACACATCAAGTGTGATAATGTCCTAAACCTAACAAGGTGAGTTTGAAAATCTCCTAAAACGAACAAGTTGAATGTGATAATGTCCTAAGATTGACATATTGAGTGCAGTAATATCCTAAAATTAAAGGTTGAGTGCGATAATGTTCCAAAACTAACACATTGAGTGCGAAAATGTCCTAAAACTAACATGTTGAGTGTGATAATGTTCTAAAACTAATGAGTGTGAGAATGTCCTAAAACTAACATGTCGAGTGCAGTCCTATCCAAAAGCTAAAAGGTTGAGTTTGATAATGTCCTAAAACTAACACATTGAGTGTGATAATGTCCTAAAAATAACACGATGAGTGTGAGAATGTCCTAAAACTAACAAGTTGAGTGCAATAATATCCTAAAATTAACATGTCGAGTGCTGTAATGTCCTAAAACGCCATTCCCACCGGAATATCCTAAAATTAACATGTCGAGTGCTGTAATGTCCTAAAACGAAACGGCTGAGTGTGATAATGTTCTAAAACACGTCAAGTGTGATAATGTTCTAAAACGAACACATCAAATGTGATAATGTCCTAAAACTAGCATGTCAAGTGTGATAATGTTCTAAAACTAACAAGTTGAGTGCGAGAATATCCTAAAACTAATAAGTTGAGTGCAAAAAATTTCTAAAACCAACACGCTGAATACGATAATGTCCTAAAACTAGCAAAGTAAGAACAATAATGTTCTAAAACTAACAAGTTGAGTGTGATAATGTCCTAAAACTAACAAGTTGAGTGTGTTAATGTCCTTAAACTAACAAGTTGAGTGTGATAATGTCCTAAAACACATCAAGTGTAATAATGTTTTAAAACTAACATGTTGAATGTGATAATGTCCTAAAATGAACATGTCAAGCGCAGTAATGTCCTAAAACTAACAAGACAAGTGTGATAATGTCCTAATACGAACATGTTGAGGAAGCTCCCAGGAGGAAAAGGAGACTCACCACCTGTGCCGCTCTGCGCACCATTTCCACCTGCCCTTTATGGATGATAACGCTAAGGAAGATCCTGTTGAGGAGCTGGAAGAGAGCCCAGTGGCACAGCCTGGAGGAACAGGAAGGAAGGGAGGGAAGGAAATAAATGAGAGAGAGAGAGAAAGGAAGGAAGGGATAAGACATAAAAGAAAAGAAAGAGGAGGGAAGGAAGGAAATGACAGGATGAGGAAGGAAGGGAGAGAGAGGAGGGGGGAATGAAAAGAGGAAGGAACAAGGGAGAGAGTGAAATAGGTGATAGAGAAAGGTAGGAAGGAACCGGACAGGAAAGAAGAGGAAGGAAGAGAGAGGAGAGGTAGGGAAGGAAATGGAAGAAGAGTAAGTAATTGTTGCACTCCAGAACAGGAATAATCCTCTGACTTTAAACACCACATGTTGAATAGGAAAAAACAATCCTTTTAAGTAAAAAACAGCAAAGTAAAAAAGCACTTTAAAGAAATAGGTAAATCCAATTACGGAACCACATAAGCAGGAACAAATAAGTCCAGGTAGAGTTCAGCAAAGTCCACAAAAGCAAACTCCACACATCTCCAATACAATCCAGAAAATCAGGAATACGTTGATCCAAGGCTTGGGTAAGCAATCATGAAATCCAGGAATCCAAAACCATGAACAAGAAATATCACAGCATGAAACTTCAAAGCAAGGTTTCCATAAAACAAGGACGAGAAATTGGCATGATTCTAAACATCCCAAACCTGAGACTTTTATCCCCTCATTAGCTAGGTCACTGGTGGTCAGAAATTGGTTCTCTTTAGTTGAGGCTTTGTTATTGTTTTCGTCTAAGCCAGGGGTCCTCAAACTATGGCCCACGGCCCGCCAAGGGCACTTATTCGGCCCGTGGAGGAGGAGCGCCCCCCCCCATACACAGTGCCCCTCCCTTGGCTGGCTCACGCTATCCGTCAGGCCCGATGGGCAACATGAGCCAGCCATGGGCAGCTGCTCCGCGTGGCCTACTCGCGCGTAAAGCACCTCGCGAGGTGCTTTAAGCGTGAGTAGGCCACGCGGGGCTGCTCCTCCCTTGGCAGGCTCACGCTGCCACATGGGCCCAGCGCTCCATGCAGTCATGCCGGCCACATGACCTTGGAGGTGTCTACGGACAACGCCGGCTCTTCGACTTAGAAATGCAGATGAGCACCACACACCGGAGTCAGACACGACTGGACTTCATGTCAGAGGAAAACCTTTAACTTGGAAAATTGTGGAAGATCCAGGGTGGGAGAAAGAACTCTTGTCTGTTGGAGGTAGGTATGAATGCTTCAATTGGCCACCTTGATTACCATTTCATAGCCTGACAGTTTTTAGGGAGAATCCTTTGTTGAGAGGTGATTAGCTGGCCCTGATTGTTTCTTGTCTGGAGTTCCCCTGTGTTTGAGTGTTGTTCTTTATTTACAGTTATAATTTTAGAGTTTTCTTTAAATACTGGTACCCAGATTTTGTTCAGACTAGAAATAGGAAGATTTCCCATTCTCTGCTCCTGGAATTACTGCCTAAAGAGGGCTAGAAAGAACCCCCTCTAAGGGCCCTTCCACACAGCAAAAACAGATATGTGCAATGTGCATAGGGATTTTTTTATTGATTTTTTTAAAATGTAGTCCGGCCCTCCAACGGTCTGAGGGGCAGTGAACTGGCCCCCGGTTTAAAAAGTTTGAGGACCCCTGGTCTAAGCCTTTGCACAGCTCTCCTGTTTTCACTAAGCTCTTCTCGTCTATCTCTTGGCTCGTGATCTACTTGCTCATTAATTTCTGCAGGTGCTGAACTATTTTCATGTTCTCTCTCTTTAGAACTCTCTGGTAACAATTCAGAAAGCACACCATCATCCCCACACAACTCAGGGACTTTCTCATGGGAAACTACAGGGATCTCCTGGTCATTCTCTGCATCAATATCACTATTGCCATCTTGAAACTCATCTTGAACCTCATTAACTGCACCCTGAGCCTGAAACACAATCACAGGCTGAACTCCAACAGTAATGAGGGAGGAAGGGACGGAAATAGGTGAAAGAGAAAGAATGCAACACAGCAGGAAAAAAAGAGGAAGAAAGAGGGAGATAGGAAGGAAAGTGCAGGAAGAGGAAGGAAGGGAAAGAGAGGAGGCAATAAGGGAGGAAGGAAAATAGTTAGAGAGAGAGAAAGGAAAGAAGAGGAAGAAAGAGAGAGGAGGAGATAGGAAGTAAAAGAGGCAGGAATGAAGGAGGAAGAATAGGTAAGAGAGAGTGAGAAAGGAAGGAAGGAAGAGAAAAGACAGAAAAGAAAAGAGTGGAAGGAAATGACAGGAAGAGGAAGGAAGGGAGAGAGAGGTGGAGAGGGAATGAAAAGTGGAAGGAACAAAGTGAAATGGGAGAGAGAGAGAAAGGAAGGAACAGAACAGGAAAGAAAAGGAAGGAGGAAGGAAAGGAAGGAAGAAGGGGAGAGAAAGAGAAAGGAAAGGGAAAGAAGAGGGAGGAAAGGGAGGAAAAGGAAGAGAAGAGAAAGAAGAAGGAAAGAAGAGGAAGAAGAAAGAGGAAGGAAAGTGAGAGAGGAAGAAGGGAAAGAGAGGAGAGAAGGAAGAGAAGGAAAAGGGAGGAAGAGAAATAAGTGGAGAGAGAGAGAGAAATGAAGGAGAAGAAAGAGAGAGAGAAGAAAAGGAAGAGAAAAGAAGGAAATAGAGGAGGGAGACAAGAAGGAAAGAAAAGGAACGAGGAGGAAGAAAAGGAAAAAGAGAGAGAGAGAGAGAGGAGAGAAAGAGAAAGGGAGGGAGGGAGGGAAGAAAGAAAAGGAGAGAGAAGGGAAGGGAAGGCAGGAAGGAAGGAAGGAAAGGAAGAAGGAAGGAAGGAAGGAAGAAGGAAGGAAGGAAGGAAGGAGAGGAAGGAGGAAAAGAAGGGAAGAAGGAAGGAACAAGAAAAGGAGTGAAATAGGTGAGAGATAGATAAAAAGGAAGGGGCATGGCAGAAAAGAAAAGAGAGAGAAGAAGGAAAGAATGGGAAGAGGAAGGAAAGGAGAGAGAGGAAAGCGAAGGAAAAGAGGAAGGAGCAAGGGAAAGGGAAATAGATGAGAAAGAGAGGTGGGAGAAGGAAGGAAGGGACAAGACAGAAAAGAAAAGAGAGAGGGAAGGAAAGGACAGGAAGAGGAAGAAAGGGAGACAGAGAAGGGAAGAAGGAAGGAAGGAGGGAGGAAGAAAAAGAAAGAGGAAGGAACAAGGGAGAGGGAAATAGGTGACAGAGAAAGAAAGGAAAGAAGAAACGGAGGAAGGGACAAGACAGAAAAGAAAAGAGAGAGTGAGAATAAGCAAAGGAGAGGAAGAGGAAGGATTTATGTATTTGTCGTGTCAGGGCAACCAGTCAAATTATATTACATTTCTGACAGAACAAAGCAAACAAACAGACAAAATACAAAATTTGTGAGTTTGGTAGTTGATTAAATGTCCTTTGACCAGTATCTGTCCACTTGGAGTGCTTCTGGTGTTGCTACAAGAAGGTCCTCCATTGTGCATGTGGCAGGGCTCACGTTGTATTGCTGCAGGTGGTCAGTGGTTTGCTCCTCTCCACATTCGCATATCGTGGATTCCACTTTGTGGTCCCATTTCTGAAGGTTGGCTCTGCATCTTGTGGTACCAGAGCGCAGTCTGTTCAGCGCCTTCCAAGTCGCCCAGTCCTCTGTGTGCCCAGGGGGAGTCTCTCATTTGGTATCAGCCATTGGTTGAGGTTCTGGGTTTGAGCCTGCCACTTTTGGACTCTCGCTTGCTGAGGTGTTCCAGCGAGTGTCTCTGTAGATCTTAGAAAACTATGTCTGGATCTAAGTCGTTGACGTGCTGGCTGATACCCAAACAGGGGATGAGCTGGAGATGTCTCTGCCTTGGTCCTTTCACTATTGGTGCCACTTCCCGGCAGGAAGGAAGCGAAAGAGAAGAGGGAAGGGAAAGAAAATAACAAGGAACAAAGAAGGGAAAGAAATGTGAAAGAGAGAGGGGCGGGAGGGGAGAGAGAGAGAAGGAAGGAAGGAAGGAAGGAAGGAAGGAAGGAAGGAAGGAAGGAAGGAAGGAAGGAAGAGGAGAGGAGAGGAAAGAGGAGGAAGAAAAAGAGAGAGGAAGGAAAGGGCAGGAAAAGGAAAGAAGGGAGAGTGAGGAGGGAAGGAAAAGAAGAAAGGAAAGAGGAGAAAGACAGAGAGAAAGAAAAAGAAGGGAAAGGAAGCAAAAGAAAAGAAAGAAAAGAGGAAGAGAAGGGAAGGATGAGAAAACATCGCATGCTCCAACATGGTTGCAGTCTCCCCGCACGGCTACCTTTATATTTTATGAAAGCATCACATCTCTTTGGGAAAAAAGATGAGGGGCACATTAGCGTTCAAAGAGATTGCATTGTGAAACGTGGGGCTCCTCGTCCTCACCCGCATCCCACGCAAGGCCCCATTGCCTTTGCTCTCCCCGATTAGTTCTTAATTGATTAATCTGAAGCTCAGGAAAGGTGTCGGGCGGATAATGAAGGCACACCCTCCTTCATCCAAGGTGTTGCAAAACAACCCGCTTTCCTGGGCTTTGCGGCTTCCTACCTCAGCAGAAAAGGAGACAAGGAGGCCTGGATCTGGCCCAGTATCCTGCGAATCTCTTGGATCCACTGCGATGCAAACAGATCCTTGGCTGGAGGAGCATCTCCTTCGCCCCACGGCACCGCCTGGTGCACGACATCTTGCACCCTGGAAAAGGAGGGAGAAAAAGCAAAGGATGACTATGAGTTAAACACCTTTTAGCAAAGGGTTGTTGTGAGTTTTCCAGGCTGAAGCATTCTCTCCTGACATTTTGCCTGCATCTATGATCTCACAACCTCTGAGGATTCCTGTCATAGATGCAGGTGAAACATCAGGAGATAATGCTTCAGGAACATGGCCATACAGCCTGGAAAACTCACAACAACCTAGTTATTCTGGCCATGAATATTGAACAGACTTCACAACCTCTGAGAATGCCTGCCATAGATGCAAGCGAAGCATCAGGATAGAATGCTTCAGGAACATGGCCATACAGCCCAGAAAATTCACAACAACCCAATAATTCCAGCCATGAAAGTTTTCAACATCTGTCAGGAGGGCTTTGATTGTGTATTTCCACCCAGCAGAATAGGGTTGAACTAGATGGCCCTTCAGGGTTTTTTCCAACTTTAGGATTTGACAGTTCTAATAATAATAATAATAATAATAACAACAACAACAACAACAACAACAACAACAACAACAACAACAACAACAACAGAAGAAGAAGAAGAAGAAGAAGAAGACAGAAGCTGAGTGGCCATCTGTCAAGAGGACTTTGATAGTGTATTTCCACCCAGCAGAACAGGGCTGGACTAGATGGCCCTTGGGGGTCTCTCCCAACTCTAGGATTCTATTATTATTATTATTATTATTATTTAGACAGAAGCTAGATGGCCATCTGTTGGGAGGGTTTTGTGTATTTCCACCTGTCAGAGTAGCATTAGACTAGATGGCCCTTGGAGGTCTCTCCCAACTCTAGGATTATATTATTATTATTATTATTATTATTATTATTGTTATTATTATTATTTAAACAGAGGCTGGATGGCCCTCTGTCGGGAGGGCTTTGCTTGTGTCTTCCTGCCTGGCAGATTACAATGTTTTTGGGACATTGCAGAATTAATGCAGTTTGACACTGCTTTAACAGCCGTGGCTCAATATTATGGAATCCTGGGATTTGTAGTTTTACAAGGTCTAGCCTTCTGTGCCAAAGAGGGCTGGTACATCTCCAAACTACAAATCCCAGGATCCCATAGCATGGACCCAAAGTGATGCCAAACTATGCTAAATCTACAGTGTGGATACAACCCTAGCATTAAAAGCAATGCACTTTTAAATGTTTCAGGTGCAAATATTCTGAAATAACCAAGTATTTTGGAAAAGGAAGGCTCATCCCTTATATTCAAGGGGGGGGGGGGGGGAAGAACTGTAAAACTAAATGTTTTTCTTCCAGGACACAAAATATCAGTGCTTTAACTTTCTTCAACTCGAGTATAGCTGCCAATGGCACTTTCAGCTTTGATCTATTTTTTCTCTAAAATTCCATTTCAAGTGGGGAAAATACAATATTTTTTATAATATTGTATATGATTATATTGCCTTTTTGCACAAGACTGGAATATATTATTTTTGAATTCCTTCATAGACAATGCAGTGCTTATATTAACTTACAAAAACTCATATTCGAAGTTTTGCTCAATCAGGATGACTGACGGGCAGTTTGAAAGCCCAGATAAATGCAAATATTAATAACAATAATAATAATATAGATGTATGTGCATATGATTTGAGGAAATGTCCAGATGAATGTAAATAATACTAATGATGATGATGATAATAATAATAATAATAATAATGTAGATATAAGTGTTTGCGCATATGATTTTGTAAAATGTCCAGATGACTGTAATTTATAATAATAATAATAATAATAATAATAATAATAATAATAATAATAAAATAGATGCAAATGTTTGTGCATATGATTTGGGAAAATATCCAGATAAATGTAAATAATGATGATGATGATGATTATTTATGTATTTGTGCATGATTTGGGGAAATGTCTACATAAATGCAAATATTATGAATAATAATAATAATAATAATAATAATAATAATAATAATAATAATATAGATGTATGTATTCATGCATACAATTTGCAGAAAAGTACAGATGCATGTAAATCATCATCATCATGTCTGTATTCATGCATACAATTTGGGGAAATGTCCAGAATAACAACAACAACAACAACAACAACAACAATAATATAGATGTATATGTTTATGCATATGATTTGGGGAAATGTCCAGAATAAGAATAATAGTAATAATAATGTATGTATTTGTGCATGA
The DNA here is from genome assembly GCF_025583915.1 of Anolis sagrei ordinatus. NCBI lineage: Eukaryota > Metazoa > Chordata > Lepidosauria > Squamata > Anolidae > Anolis > Anolis sagrei. Next base: position 22,841,330 of record NW_026847882.1, on the reverse strand, counting down.
TATGGGGAAATGTTCATATAAATGGAAATATTATTATTATTAATAATATAGATGTATGTATGTGTGCATACAATTTGGAGAAATGTCCAGAATAATAATAATAGTAATAATAACAATGTATATATTTAATAATAATAATAATAATAATAATAATAATAATGTGTGTGTTCATGCATACGATTTGGAGAAATGTCCAAATAAATGTAAATAATAATAATAATAATAATAATAATAATAATAATAATATAGATGTATGTATTTGTGCATACAATTTGGGGAAATGTCCAGAATAATAATAGTAATAATAACAATGTATGTAATTAATAATAATAATAATAATAATAATAATAATAATAATAATGATGATGTGTGTGTTCATGCATACGATTTGGAGAAATGTCCAAATAAATAAATAAATAAATAATAATAATAATAATAATAATAATAATAATAATAATAATAATATAGATGTATGTGTGTGTTTGTGCATATGATTTGGGGAAATGTCCATAATAATGATGTTGATGATGATTATGATGATGATGAGGTATGTGTTTGTGCATATGATTTGGAGAAATGTCTAGATAAATGCAAATAATAATAACAATAAAAATAATAATATAGATGTGTTTGTGCATATGATTTGGGGAAATGTCCAGATGAAGTATCCCTTAAAAGCAAAGTTATTTCCAAGAACCAAACTTTTCCAAACGCTTCCACCTTGCATTAAGTGATATATAACAATAAACCTATAGTACTCAGCCGGTACAATGGGATTTTATATGAAAAACGACGCTGCCGCCTCCTTGGGTGCATTAAAGGCCCACAAGGGACACAGAACCCATCTTGCAGAGCATTTTCCTTGTCACAAAACGCCCTCCAAAGAGAGATATCTCTTCTTTTGAGACAGAAAAGCCATTGGCAGAGTGAGAAAGAGACCCTTTCCTTCCCAAAACTGGGGTTGCAAAAGCCAACGTTTGGTCCAAAGATCATTAACTATTGCTTTATTTTGGTCCCCTCGAATTGAGGAGATGTGGGAAAGATTTTCGATCTATCGATCTATATTATCTATATCTATCTATCTATCTCTATCATATTCCATATCTCTATCTATATCTTTATATCTATATCTACCTACATCTATATCAATAAATATATAGAGATGTAGAATAAGATAGATATATAAGATACGGATGGAAAAATATAGGGATATAAGTATTGATATAGGTAGATTTTTATCTATATATCTTTATCTATGTATCTATATGTTATCCTATATCTCTATCTATATATTTATATCTACCACATATCTACCTACATCTTTATCTTTATCTGTATACCTATATATATCCACCTATATCATATATATATATATATATATATATATATATATAATCCTATATCTCTATATATTTATATCTATCTATCTTATTCTATAACTCTATCTATATATTTATAGATAGATAGATATAAATATATAGAGATATAGGATTTTATATATATATATGTGTGTGTGTGTGTGTGTGTGTGTGTGTGTATATATATATATATATATTACAGGAGGATATATATCAATCCATCTATATAAGATATAGATGGATAGATATAAAGGATATAGATATTGATATAGGTCCCTTCCAACCCTAGGAATTTATAGTATTATTATAGTATTAGCATTATAGTATTGTCTATACAAAGCAACATTGGATGTTTGCCGTGTATGTGCACTGTGATCTGCCCTGAGTCCCCTTCGGGTTGAGAAGGGAGGAATATAAATAAATCGTTGTTATTATTATTATTATTATTATTATTATTATTATTATTATTACTAAGCACAGGCTAGATGGTCATCGGTTGGGAGGTATTCGATTGTGCATTCTCATCTGGCAGAATAGGGCAGGACTGGATGGCCTTTGGGGTCCTGTTCAACACTAAAATTCTATTATTAGTAATAGTGGTATTACTATTAGCAGTACACACACACACACATCTATCTATCTATCTATCTATCTATCTATTTCAATCATATATCTGGCTGGATAGGAGGGATCAGATTGTGCCTTCCTGAATGGAAGAATGTGGTTCCTATCTATCTATCTATCTATCTATCTATCTATCTATCTATCTATCTATCTATCTCAATCATATCTCTGGCTGGATGACCATCTGTTGGGAGGGCTTTGTTGGAACCTTTCCACCTGGCAGAATGGGATTGGACTGGATGGACTTTGGTGATCCTTTCCAACACTAGGATTCTATGATATACCTTTCGTATAAATCTCCCAATCATCTCTATCTCAATCATATCTCTGGCTAGATGGCCATCTGTTGGGAGGGCTTTGTTGGTGCCTTTCCACCTGGCAGAATGGGGTTGAACTGGATGGCCTTTGGGGATCCTTTCCAACACTAGGATTCTATGATATACCTTTCGTATAAATCTCCCAATCATCTCTATCTATCTCAATCATATCTCTGGCTGGATGGCCATCTGTTGGGAGGGCTTTGTTGGTGCCTTTCCACCTGGCAGAATGAGGAACCCAACTATAGAGATCTATGATATATCTATCATATATATAATGGCTATCTATCTCAGTCATATCTCTGACTAGATGGCCATCTGTTGGGAGGGCTTTGATGGTATCTTCCTCTTTGTAGAATTTGGGTTGGACTGGATGGCCTTTGGGGATCCTTTCCAACACTAGGATTCTATTATATACCTTTCGTATAAATCTCCCAATCATCTTTATCTATCTCAATCATATCTCTGACTGGATGGTCATCTGTTGGGAGGGCTTTTTTGGTGCCTTTCCACCTTGCAGAATGGGGTTGGACTGATGGCCTTTGGGGATCCTTTCCAACACTAAGATTCTATGATATACCTTTCGTATAAATCTCCAATCATTTCTATCTCAATCATATCTCTGGCTGGATGGCCATCTGTTGGGAGGGCTTTGTTGGTGCCTTTCCACCTGGCAGAATGGGGTTGGACTGGATGGCCTTTGGGGATCCTTTCCAACACTAGGATTCTATGATATAACTTTCGTATAAATCTCCAATCATTTCTATCTCAATCATATCTCTGGCTGGATGGCCATCTGTTGGGATGGCTTTGTTGGTGCCTTTTCACCTGGCAGAATGGGGTTGGACTGGATGGCCTTTGGGGATCCTTTCAAACAGTAGGATTCTATGATATACCTTTTGTATAAACCTCTCAATAATCTCTATCTATCTCAATCATATTTCTGGCTGAATGGCCATCTGTTGGGAGAGCTTGGATGGTGGCAAAATTTGGGCTGGGCTGCTGGATGAACTTTGCGGGTCCCTTCCAACTCTGGGATAGGGCCGCCATAGGTCCACAAGGACTTGAAGGCACAAGAAGGGAAGGGGTGAATGGGTGCAGATGGGATCCGTCTTAATGGGAACAAGCCCTGTCTGCCACACCGATCCCGAGGCCGGTATCGCAGCAACGGGGTTCGGCCGACTCCTGATGAGACCCATTGTTTTCCCATCAAGACCAGTGGAGAAGACAGGGAAGCAGATGGGGAAGCAGATGTGCAGACGAGAGACTGCAAAGTAAACATAAGAGGAGCACAAGCGCACGCACTGCAGATCTATCTATCTGTCTATCTATATAGGAGACTCTTCGTTAAGGGAAACTCAAGCAACAGCAATGACAAAAAATAATAATACTTTAATAAGCTGCATTTATGATACAGGCTGTCCCAAAAGTCACCATATTTGAGGGAACATGTACCGTTATTTACAAAACATTCATCATGAAATTGGAGCATTCTTTTTAGGTTAACTGAAAGATATACATACTTACATACATATACATATGTATTCACATGCACACACATACATACACATGCATACACATATACATATGCACATACATATAAACATATACGTATATACACACATACATATACGCATAAACATATACACATGTACATATACACATAAATATGCACCTACACATGCATATATGCATATACACAAACATATATACACATATACACATACATATCTACACATCTACACATACATATATGCATATACATACACATTTATATCATACAAAATATAGCATGAGTTTGTTAATTGCTCCTGTGTAATTATGGGCTGGATGTCCTTTGGGACACCATATAATGGCACTCCATGCAGTCATGCTGGCCACATGACCTTGGAGGTGTCTATGGACAACGCCGGCTCTTCGGCTTAGTAATGGAGATGAGCAGCACACCCCAGAGTCAGACATGACTGGATTTAATGTCAGGGGACAACCTTTACCTTTACATACATACATACATACATACATACATATATATATAATCTCAGGCTGGATGGCACTCTGTCAGGAGGGCTTTGATGGTGCCTTCCATCAAAGCCCTCCTGGCAGAATGGGGTTGGAATGGATGGCCTTTGGGGATCCCTTCCAACTCTAGGAGTCTATGATATACCTATCATGTATGTGTGTGTGTGTGTGTGTGTGTGTATCAGTCAATCATGTCTATCTCAATCATCTCTGGCTAGATGGGCATCTTTGGGGAGGGCTTTGATAGTGCCGTTTCACCTGCCCGAATGGGATTGAACTGGACAGCCTTTGAGGATCCCAACTATAGAGATCTATGATATACCTATCATATATATAATATCTATCTATCTCAGTGATATCTCTGACTAGATGGCCATCTGTTGGGAGGGCTTTGATGGTGTCTACCTCTATGTAGAATTTGGGTTGGGCTGGGTGGCCTTTGGGGATCCCTTCCAACTCTAGGAATCTATAATATATCTATCATATATGTCAGTTAATCATGTCTATGAATCTCAATAATCTCTGGCTGGATGGGCCTCTGTCAGGAGGGTTTTGATGGTGCCGTTCCACCTGCCAGAATGGGATTGGACTGGATGGCTTTGGGGATACCAACTATAGAAATTATGATATACCTATCACATATATAATATCTATCTATCTCAATCATTTCTCTGACTGGATGGGCCTTTTTCGAGAGGGCTTTGATGGTGCCTTTCCACCAGGCAGAACGGGCTTGGACTGGATGACCTTTGGGGTTCCCTTCCATGTATTCTATGACCATGCAAGCAACATATGCAGACGTACCTCTTGCTGGCGAAGATTGTGTCCTGGAGGTCGCTGGGGACATCAGTCCCGAATGTCCAGCCGCTGACCACAAGGACATAGCAAAGCCGCCTGACCAGCCAGCCTCTGTATCTGCAGGAAAGAGGCCATTGTGAACTATAGTTGGCAAGGTAAGTCAAAGAATTACCTCTCTGTAAAGGAAAAGCGTATTTTGGCATATATCAAGGCACATCATTTGGCAAAGGATGCCCAAACACCATGGGAGTTATTTTTAATATGATTATGTAGTTTACGTTTTTATATATATATATATATATATATATATATATATATATATATATATATATATATATATAATATTTTATATGGTAATTTATTTCATATTATCATATATTTTATATGATATTTGTTTTATATTTTATATTATCCTACAGTTTATATTTTATATTCTTTATATTATTTTATTTTATATTTTACATGGTAATTTATTTAATATTTCATATCATATAAGTCTTTATAATATAGTATACTGTATTTAATATTTCATATGGTGGCGCAGTGGGTTAAACCCTTATGCCGGCAGGACTGAAGACCGACAGGTCGCAGGTTCTAATCCGGGGAGAGGCAGATGAGCTCCCTCTCTCAGCTCCAGCTCCTCATGCGGGGACATGAGAGAAGCCTCCCACAAGGTTGATAAAAACATCAATTCATCCGGGTGTCCCCTGGGCAACGTCCTTGCAGACGGCCAGTTCTCTCACACCAGAAGCAACTTGCAGTTTCTCAAGTCACTCCTGACACGACAAATATTATATATAATATATATATATATTATATAAAATCCATATATATATAATATTTATAATATAAAATCCATATATATATATATTTACATATATACATATATACATATATACATACATACATACATATATATATATATATATATATATATATATATAAATATAATGGCTAGGATGGTTTTAAATTGTGTTATTTTAAATGGTGTATTTTAATATTTAGATAAATGTTTTTTAATGTTTATGTATTATATCCAGGCATTGAATGTTTGCCATGTATATGTTGTGCTCTGCTCTGAGTCCCCTTCGGGGTGAGAAGGGGGGAATATAAGTGTTTTAAATAAATAAATAAATAAATAAATAAATAAAGAACCTTAAGAAATGGGGCCACGAAGTGGAGTCCACGACGGGCGAGTGTGAGGACAGCAAACCACAGACCACCTACTACAATGCAGTCTGAGACCTGCCAAACGCACAATGGTGGACCTTTATAGCGACACCAGAGTCTCTCCAAGTGGCCAGCTTCTGGTCAAAGGACATTTAGTACAATGCCAAGTTTGTAATACATTACAACTGTACTCTCGGTTCGCTTCTGACACGGTAAATAAAAACAAATTGAGACGTAAAGGGCACACGTTTTTTTGAAAATTGCAATTTAAAAAACCCACAGCATGCAAACAATGATAGAATGATACAAACCTGTTAATTAAAAACCCTTAAAACACTTAAATACTGTTAACATAATCGACTACAGCAACCCCTGCCTTGCTCTCATTAGGCTTTAATAAGGCTAGCTTAACTTAATCCTGCTGTGGTTTGATTCCTATGTTTTCATTCCAGTCTTAAATACTTTCTAATTGCAATGAGACGCCTCTATTAAGGCTTTCTTTGCAAAAATAAAATTCAATGCCTTCATAGGGATGCATGCAATACATACATTGCAAAATTGTATGGCGCTTGCACAGAAACAAAGGACTTGCACATCCCTGTTTCAAAACAAACAAATTGCATTACGACAAAACTTCCATTCCTAGGGGGAGGGGGGAACGCGTTTGCATAATTTAGGTTTTAAATGCATCATTATGGCTTGTCTTTGGGGCTCCAAACCCTTATTTATCCCTTTGCTTTCAATGCATTGCAAATAAATTGAATTCTTAGCTTTGGCTGTGATATCAATCAAGAGCTTTTCTTTTGCTCTCCTGCTGTTCCCAACACTTTCACACTTTGGGGACTTTTGGGCTTTTCAAAGAACAGCAATTAAAGTTATTAGAAAGCAAAGTAATGAGAAGAAAGCATTTAATCGTCCCAAAACTCCTAGGAGAAAGGAGGAGAGGAATGGAAGGGAAAAAAGTGAAGAGAAAGAATGGAGGGAAGAAGGAGAATGAGGTGAGAAGGAGGGAGGGAGGGAGGGAGGGAGGAAAAGGAAGGAAGGGAAAGAAGAAAGAAGAAGCAAGAAGGGAAGGAAGGAAAGGGAAAGAAGGAAGGAAGGAAGGAAGGAAGGAAGGAAGGAAGGAAGGAAGGAAGGAAGGAAGGAAGGGAGGGAGGGAGGAAAGGAAGGAGGGAGGAAAAAGGAAGGAGGAGGAGGCAGGAGGAAGGAAGGAAGGAAGGAAGGAAGGAAGGAAGGAAGGAAGGAAGACAAGCAGGGAAGGGAAGGGGAAGGGAAAGGGGAAGGGAAGGGAAGGGAAGGGAGGAAGCAAGGAAGGAAGGAAGGAAAAGGAAGAAAAGAAGAAAGGAATGAAGTAGATAAGGAAGGAAGGAGAAAAGGAAGGAGAGAAAGAAGAAAGGAAGGAGAGGAGGAAGGAAGGAAGGAAGGAAGGAAGGAAGGAAGGAAGGAAGGAAGGAAGGAAGGAAGGAAAAGGAAAAGGAAGAGGAAGGAAAGGAAGGAAAAGGGAAAGAAGGAAGGAAGGGAATGAGGAAAGGAAAGAGAATGAGGAAAGGAAAGAGAATGAGGCAGGCAGGCAGGAAGGAAGGAAGGAGAGAAGAGGGAGGGAAGGGGAAGGGAAGGGGAAGGAAGGAAGGAAAGGAAAAGAAGAAGGAAGGCAAGCAGGGAAGGAAGGAAAGGGAAAGAAGAAGGAAGGAAGGGAAGAGGAAGGAAAGGAAGGAGGAGGAAGGAGGAGGAGGAAGGAAGGAAGGAAGGAAGGAAGGAAGGAAGGAAGGAAGGAAGGAGGCAAGGAAGGAAGAAAGAGGGGGGAAGGGGAAGGAAGGGGGAAGGAAGGAAGGAAGGAAGGAAGGGAAAGGAAGAAGAAGGAGGAAGGGGAAGGAAGGAGGAAAGAAGGAAGGAGAAGGAAGGGAAGGAAGGCAGGCAGGACAGGCAGGCAGGCAGGCAGGCAGGCAGGCAGGCAGGAAGGAAGGAAGGAAGGAAGGAAGGAAGGAAGGAAGGAAGACAAGAAGGAAGGAAAGGGGAAGGGGAAGGGAGGAAGCAAGGAAGGAAGGAAAAGAGAAGAAGGAAGGAAGAGGAGGAAGGAGAGGAAAGAGGAGAGGAAGGAAGGGAAGAGAAGGAAAGAGAAGGGAAGGAAGGAGGCAGGCAGGCAGGGAGGAAGGAGGGAGGAAGGAAGGAAGGAAGGAAGAAGGAAGGAAGGAAGAAAAAAGGAGGAAGAAGGAAGGGAAGGAAGGAAGGAAGAAAGGGAAGAAGGAAGGAAGGAAGGAAGGAAAGGAAAGGAAGAGGAAAGGAAGAGAAGAGGAGGAGGAGGGAAGGAAGGAAGGAGAAGAGGGAGGGGAAGGGGAAGGGGAAGGGAGGAAGGAAGGAAGGAAGGAAGGAAGGAAGAAAAGGGGAAGGAAGGGGAAGGAAGGGGAAGGGAAAAGGAGGAAAGGAAGGAAGGAAAAGGAAGAAAGAAGGAAGGCAAGGGAAGGAAGGAAGGGAAGAAGGAAGGAAGGAAGGGAATGAGGAAAGGAAAGAGAATGAGGCAGGCAGGCAGGCAGGCAGGCAGGCAGGCAGGCAGGCAGGAGGCAGGAGGAAGGAAGGAAGGAAGGAAGGAAGGAAGGAAGGAAGGAAGGAAGGAGAAAGGGGAAGGAAAGGGAAGGAAGGGGAAGGGGAAAGGGGAAGAGGAAAGGAAGGAAAAGGAAGAAAGAAGGAAGGAAGCAGGGAAGGAAGGAGAGGAAAGAAGGAAGAAGGAAGGGAAGAGAAAGGAAGGAAGAGGAGGAGGCAGGCAGCAGGCAGGCAGGAAGGAGGAGGAGAAGAAGGAAGGAAGGAAGGAAGGAAGGAAGGAAGGAAGGAAGGAAAGGAAGGAAAGAAGGAAGGAAGGGGAAGGAAGGAGAAAGAGAAAAAAGGAAGGAAGGGAAAGAGGAAAGGAAGAGAAGAGGAAGGAGGAGGGAGGGGGGGGGGGGGGGCAAGGCAGGCAGGCAGGCAGGCAGGAAGGAAGGAGGAAAGGAAGGAATGAAGGAAGGAAGAAGGAGAGGAAGGAAGGAAGGGAAAGGGAAGGAGGAAGGGAAGGGAGGGAAGCAAGGAAGGAAGGAAGGAAAAGGAAGAAAGGAAGAAGGAGAGGGAAGGAAGGAAGGAAGGAAGATAAGGAGGAAGAGGAAGAGGAAAGAAGGAGAAAGGAAGGAAGGAAGGGGAAAAAGGAAGAAGGAAAGGAAGGAAAGAAAGAAAAGGAAGGAAAAGGAGGAAAGGAAGGAGGAGGAAGAAGGAAGAAGGAAGGAGAAGGAAGGAAGGAGGAAGGAAAGAAGGAAGGAAGGAAGGAAGAAGGAAGGAAGGAGGAAGGAAGGAAGGAAGGAAAGGAAGGGAAGAGGGAAGAAGGAAGGAAGGAAAGGGAAGAAGAAGGAAGAAGGGAAGAGGAGAAAGAGAAGAGGAAGAAAAGAGAAAGGAAGGAAGGAAGGAAGGAAGGAAGGAAGGAAGGAGGAAAAGGAAGGAAGACAAGCAGGGAAGGAAGGGAAAGAAGGAAGAAAGGGAAAAATAGGATTTAATAGGAAGGGAGGAAGGAAGGAAAAGGAAAGGAAGGAAAAAGGGAGGGAGGGAGGAGGAAGAGGAGGGAAAGGGAATGAGGGAGAGGAGAAAGGAAGGAAGGAAAGGCAAGGGAAAAAGGAAGGAAGTAAGAAGGGAAGGGAAAGAAGGAAAGAAAGAAGGAAGGAAAATAGGCAGGCAATTAGGGAAGGTAGGAAGGAAGCAAGGAAGAAGGGGAAGGAGAGGGAAGGAAGAAAGAAGGAAGGCAGGCAAGGAAGGAAGGAAGGAAGGAAGGAAGGAAGGCAGGCAAGGAATGAAGGGAAGCAGGGAAGGAAGGAAGGAAGGAAGGAAGGAAGGAAGGAAGGAAGGAAGGAAGGAAGGGAAAGGGAAAGAATGAAGGAAGGAAGGGAATGAGGAGAGGAAAGAGAATGAGGAGAGAAAGAGAAAAGAAGGAAGGAAGGAAGGAAGGAAGGAAGGAAGGAAGGAAGGAAGGAAGGAAGGAAGGAAAAAGGAAGGAATACAAGCAGGGAAGGAAGGGAAAGAAGGAAGAAAGGAAAATAGGTAGGCAATTAGGGAAGGGAGGAAGGAAGGAAAAGGAAAGGAAAGGAAAGGAAAGGAAAGGAAAGGAAAGGAAAGGAAAGGAAGGGAGGGAGGGAATGAGGAGAGGAAAGAGAATGAGGCGAGAAGGAGAAAGGAAGGAAGGAAGGCAGGGAGGAAGTAAGGAAAAAAGGAAGGCAGGAAGGGAAGCAAAGGGAAAGGAAGGCTTCTCTCATGCCTACACATGGGGAGCTGGAGCTGACACAGGGAGTTCAACCCGCTCTCCCTGGATTTGTACCGCTGTCCTACCGGTCAGCAGTCCTGCCAGCACAAGGATTGAACCCATTCCGCCACCAGGGCTCCATCCAAATCAAGGTGAATTTACCCCAAAGACCTCCAGTATATTTTGTTTGCCATGGCGGTTCTGTGTGCCAAGTTAGTTCCAGGTCCAGCATTGGTAGGGTTCAGAGTGCTCTCGGACTGCAGGTGAACTATACATCCCAGGACCTACAACTCTTACAAATCATGGTGAATTCTCCCCAAACCTCTCAATTATGTTCAGTTGCTGATCAATTCCTCTGTTTGCTGTGTGCCGTAGAAAAGAATAGGGAAGGGTTAAGGTAGAGGCAGTGGGCGGGGTCATGTAAATTCCACACTAGTGGAGAGTCAGAAACACTGGGATGCCTGTGGTGGAGGAAACACATAAAATCTAGGATGAAATGGTCCCCGTATGAAAGCCTTCACTTGTGTGGTGGGCAGTGTTGTGTTTGTGGAGGACATTGGCAGGGCTCTTGGACATGTTCATTACACACACATACATTTATATATATAACAACAATAAGGCCGATATATTACCGGGTGTTTTCTTCTGTTATCTTGATAACGTTGCAAAACCCCAAAGATGGCAGGTGTTTATGGAAAAGGGATTGCTGAAAAGAAGATAAGGGCACCGTTTCGTCAGTGCAGACTAAGTGCTCATGTATACAACCAACAGAAAACAAAAGTCAAATGTCTTCCTATATGTCTGTACCTCTCCTCCATGGCCTGATAGATCTGAACCAAACCTGGCATGCATTGTATACACTTCGTTACCTGAATTACAATGCTGCTTTAAACTAAACAAGCAAAAAACAAATCCTACTCCTTTTGGGACCAAGACCCTAGTCATGAACATGAAATTGTACCTCTGCCCTGGATTTAAGTTCCCAAAGAAGGGAGGGGAAGGAAAGAAGAAGGAGGGGGGAAAGGCGCAAGAAGGTGAGATGAAGAAGGGAGGAAGGAAGGGAAAGAGAAGGAGAAAGAAAAGGAAGGGAGGGAGGGAGGGAGGGAAAGAGGAGGAGGTTAGAAGGAAAAAGAAAAGAAGGAAGGAAAGAAGGAATGAAGGAGAGACACAGGGAAGGGAGGGAGGGAGGAGAAAGAGAAGGAAGCAAGAAGGAGAAAAAAATAAGGGAGGAGGGGGAAAGGAAGGGAGGGTGGGAGAGAGGGAGAAAAAGAGGCAAGAAGGTGAGAGGAAGGAAGGAAGGAAGGAAGGAAGGAAGGAAGGAAGGACAGAAGGAAGGAAGGAAGGAAGGACAGAAGGAAGGGAGAGAAGAGAAAGAAGGAGTTGAGGAAGAAAAAGAAGAAGGAATGAAGGAAAGGAGGGAGGAAAGAGAGACAAGAAGGTGAGGAAGGAAGGAAGGAAGGAAGGAAGGAAGGAAGGAAGGAAGGAAGGAAGGAAGGAAGGAAGGAAGGAAAAAGGAGAAAGAGAAGGAGGAGGAAAGAAAAGAAGGAAGGAGGAAAAAGGAGGAAGAAGGGGAAAGCAGGAGGGAAGGGAGGAGGAAAGAGAAAGAGGAATGAGACAGAAAAAAACAAAGGGAGGGAGGGAGGGAGGGGAGGAAAGAGGCAAGAAGGTGAGGAGGAGAAAGAAAACGAAGAAAGGAAGGAACGAGAAGGAGGAGAGGAAAGAGAATGAGGCGAGAAGGTGAAAGAAGGAGTTGAGAAAGAAAAAGAAGAAGAAAGGAAGGAAAGGAGAGAGGGAGGAAAGGGAGACAAGAAGCAGAAGGAAGGAGGAAAAAAGAGAAAGAGAAGGAGGAGAAGAAAAGAAGGAAGGAAAAAAGGGAAAAGTAAGGAGACAAGAAGGTGAAAGCAGGGAGGGAGGGAGGGAGGGAGGAGGAAGGAAGGAAGGAAGGAAAGAAAGAAAGAAAGAAAGAAAGAAAGAAAGAGAAAGAGGAATGAGACAGAAAAAAACAAAGGGAGGGAGGGAGGGAGGGGAGGAAAGAGGCAAGAAGGTGAGGAGGAGAAAGAAAACGAAGAAAGGAAGGAACGAGAAGGAGGAGAGGAAAGAGAATGAGGCGAGAAGGTGAAAGAAGGAGTTGAGAAAGAAAAAGAAGAAGAAAGGAAGGAAAGGAGAGAGGGAGGAAAGGGAGACAAGAAAGGAAGGAAGAAAAGGAGGAGGAAGGAAGGAAAGAGGAAGGAAGGAAGGAAGGAAGGAAGGAAAAAAGAGAAAGAGAAGGTGGTGAGAAAGAAAAGAAGGAAGGAAAGAAGGAAAAAGATAGGAGGCAAGAAGATGAAGAAGGAAGGAAGGAAGGAAGGAAGAAAAAAAGGAGAAAGAGGAGTGAGACAGAAAAGAAGGAAGGGAGGAAAGAAGGGAGGGAGGGAGGGAGGGAGGGAGGGAGGGGAGAAAAGAGGCAAGAAGGTAAGAAGGAGAAAGAAAACGAAGAAGGAAGGAAGGAAGTCAGGAAGGAAGGAAGGAGGGAGAACAAGGAGAGGAAAGAGAATTAGATGAGAAGGAGAAAGGAAGGAAGGATTGGAGCAACGAAGGAGGAAATTGAAAAGAAGGAGGCAAGAAGGCAAGGAAAATGAATACCCGGGCAATGCCAGGAAGATGTGGAGGATGAAGATTATATAAACCTTTGCAAAACTAGAGATCCCAGAACCTCCCTCCTTACCCAGCTCTTTGGGGAGCAGCGCTGGCAACAGCGGCCGGTAAAGGGCCGGCATTTCCACACAAAAGGCAGAACCAGATCCATCTGTGGCAGGAAAACAAGAAAGCAAACAAACAAACAACTTTAAACCATTTATGGCCTCCTTTTTCCAACCCAGAAGGCAGCTACCTTTAAGCAGACATCCTTTAGTTAGATATTTCCGTATTTAATCTGGTGTGGTTGCACATTTTAAATGGGTTATAAATCCTAGAATTGCAAGGGACCCCCTGAGGCCATCCAGTCCAACCCCCTTCCACCATAAAATACTACACCATCCGATCCCTCCTGACAGATGGCTATCCAGTCTCTGCTTAAAAACCTCCATAGAAGGAGACTCCATCATCATGATCATTATTAATAAAGATCATTGTTATTATTATTACATTATTATTATCACATAAGCTGCACATACTCACAACTATTTAAAACGGGTGAAAGGCCTTGCAATACTATAACTCTCAGGGCAAGTGGTGCCAAACTGCATTAACTATACAGTGAAGATGTGACCAGAAAGATAATACAAATCCACATACATTTCTCTGTGGTTGCAGCTTGCCTTCGTTTCCTGGTGAATCTCTATGAACCAGAGCCATGCTTTTAGCTGGAATCCAAATGCCTTCTGAAACCTAAGTTTGAACAAACCATGATTAAGAGATTGATTAAAAGCAATGCAAGATCAATATTTTGCAGATGCAGCCAGAAACTCACTTCTACTTGCTGCTATTGGAAAAGAAGGATGTTCACCATTAAAAAAAAGATTGGGAAAGGTGAAAAATTGCAAAAAAATACATATATTGGCCAATATTTCCCAGCTCCAGACCTTACAAAACTACAACTCCCATCAACTCCACTGAAATGAAGGATTTTGGGCCCGCAAAAATAAGATTTATTCTGGAGTATTTGGAAAATGCCGACTCTCAAGTCATTGCACCATGTTGGAAATTATTATTATTTGATACACAACAAGATCACTCTCCTAGCTTTTGTATTTGAGCCCATGTCGATACTTCCCAAGCATCTAGGAATATGTGATGTATCGGCGAATAATGCGTACAGCTCTAAGTAGGGTGGCCTGTTATTATTATTATTATTATTATTATTATTATTATTATTATTATTATATAATTCCACGTGGATAATAATAATAATAATAACAACAATAATATATATTTACACGTTGGAAATCATAATAATTTTCCTTCCACTGTATATATGGGTGCCTTATGCTTTATATTTACCCACTTAGGACCCCTTTCTTGTATAATAATTCCATGCTGGAAATAATAATAATAACAACAACAATAATAATAATAATTTGAAAATATATCATACAGTCCTAAACGCTTGGGAAGAGTTCGATTTGTATTTTTGTGATACAAAATCAAGCATATATATCTTGTTTGATGTGACATATCACATTTTTGTGTCAGTAAAATAATAATTTAATAGTAACTCCATGTTGAAAATAATAATAGGAATTCCTTGTTGGAAATAATAATTACAACAATTATTATTATTATTATTATTATGTAATTTTTTTTTGTCATGTCAGGTTCTGGTGTGAGAGAATAGGCCATCTGTTTCTGATGTTTTATCTTCCTTGTGGAAGGCTTCTCTAATGTTCCCCAAATGGGGAGCTGGAGCTGACAGAGGGAGGTCATCCGTGCTCTCCCCGGATTCAAACCTCCGACCTGTCGGTCTTCAGTCCTGCCGGCACAAGGATTTAAACCATTGCGTCACTGAGGGCTCCTATTATATAATAATAATTATTATTATTTAATAATAATTGATCCGGGTAACTTCATACTGGGAAAATAATAATAACAACAACAATAACAACAACTGCATGTTGTGAAAATAATAATAATAATAATAATAATTATTATTATTATTATTATTATTATTTAATAGTAACTCCATGTTGGAAATAATAATGATAGTTTCCAACCTTTGAGGGAAATAATAATTACAACAATAACAATCATTATTTTTATTTAACAATTATTGTTATTATGTAATATTTTTCTTATTATTTAATCATAATTCCCCAAGATTGAGCCGGGTAACTCCATGTTGGAAATAATAATAATAATAATAATAATAATAATAATAATAATAATAATAATTTAGATCTCGTTTGCTGAGACATACTGTGCTTTTGTGTCAGTAAAATAAAATTTAAATAATAATAATAATTCCATGTTGGAAATAATAATAATTTATTATTATTATTATTATTATTATTATTATTATTATTATTAGGTTCTTGTGGGTTTTTTTGGTCTATAGGGCCATGTTCTAAGGCATTTCTCTTGACGTTTCGCCTGCATCTATGGCAAGCATCCTCAGAGGTAGTGAGGTCTGTTGGAAATAGAAAAAAGAACCAGGCACAGATTAACACCTCTCAACAAAAGATTCCCCCAGGCTCAGCCAGGCCTTCAAATGCTAATGAAGGTGGTCAGTTGAAACATTCACACCTAGCTCCAGCAGAGAGCTCTTTGCCCCACCCCAGCCATTCCACAGATATATAAACCCATTGTCCTAATTCCAACAGACCTCACTACCTCTGAGGATGCTTGCCATAGATGCAGGCAAAACGTCAGGAGAAAGGCCTCTAGACCATGGCCCTATAGCCCGAAAAAACCCACAAGAACCTAGTGATTCCAGCCACGAAAGCCTTCGACAATACATATTATTATTATTATTATTATTATTATTATTATTATTATTAAGAAGAAGAAGAAGAAGTCAGTCAAGGTGGTCCCAGTGGTGATTGGCACACTGGGTGCAGTGCCTAAAGACCTTGGCCTGCATTTAAACACAATAGGTGCTGACACATTACTATCTGCCAGCTGCAGAAAGCCACCTTACTGGGATCTGCACGCATTATTGGCCGATACATCACACAGTCCTAGACACTTGGGAAGTTTCCGATGTGTGATCCAGTACAACAGCCAGCAGCGTTATCTTGTCTGCTGTGGACTCATCTTGTTGTGTTTCTAATAATAATAATAATAATAATAATAATAATAATAATAATAATAATTCGATCTTGGCAATAATAATTTAATAATAATAATTCAATATTGCAAATTATAATAATAATAACAATAATAAAATCTAATAACAATTCCATGTTGGAATTATTATTATCAATTCCAATATTTTATTAATAATAATAAAAAATCAGTCTTGGAAACCGTAATAATAATCATCACCATCATCATTATCATCTAATAATAATTCCATGTTGGAATTATTACTATTAATTCCAATAATAATAATAATAATAATAATAATAATAATAATTCAATCTTGGAAATAATACTAATAATACCAATAATAATCTAATAATAATTCCAAGTTGGAATTATGATTGGGTTGTTGTAGGTTTTTTCGGGCTATATGGCCATGGTCTAGAGGCATTCTCTCCTGACGTTTCGCCTGCATCTATGGCAAGCATCCTCAGAGGTAGTGAGGTCTGTTGGAACTAAGGAAAAGGGTTTATATATCTGTGGAATGACCAGGGTGGGACAAAGGACTCTTGTCAGCTGGAGCTAGGTGTGAATGTTTCAACTGACTACCTTGATTAGCATATAATGGCCTGACAGTGCCTGGAGCAAACTTTTGTTGCTTTACAACAACCCAGTGATTCTGGCCATGAAAGCCTTCGACAATACATGGAATTATGATTGTTATTAAGAATCATTTAATAAAATAATTCCATTTATTATTAACACTCATTTAGTAAAATAATTCCATGTTGCAATTTTTATTATTATTATTATTATTATTATTATTATTATTATTATTATTATTACTGTTATCACCTTCCCTGCTTTTCTCCCCATAGGACTCAAGTCTATTTGAGGGAAGGGACAATTTGTGATTTTTGAACCCATTTCCTAACACGTGTGTGCACATACAGACGTGCAATGCAGGAGGGGCATACCATACACGCGTGCAATGCTGGGGTGGCCTTCCTGCTGGCTTGAAGCATCCAGGTCAACTCTCTTCCTGCTCAACAAACACGTATGTCAACCCCAAACACGCGTGTCACGTCTGAATGGGGCTAAATAGAGTGGGGGTCTTTTCTTCTTACCCAGGCAGGCTGAAACAGCGTGGAGGGATACAGCTTAAGGACTTGCCTTCTGTGTACAGCTGCAACTAGTTTGATCCCGAGGAATTCTGGGATATGCAGTCTGGGAGAGACTTAGCATAGCCTGCTCTGCTAAGGAGCTCTATTGCATTGAACTACAAATCCCAGGATGCCCCAGGATTGATTTAAAGGCGCAGGCAGCCATAAAAACTATTTGCAAGTTGAGTTGAGGCTCCTTCTTTGGAAGCTTTTAAACAGAGGCTGGATGGCCATCTGTCAGGGGTGATTTGAATGCAATATTCCTGCTTCTTGGCAGAAAGGGGTTGGACTGGATGGCCCATGAGGTCTCTTCCAACTCTTTGATTTGATTCTATGATTCTATGATCCCTGAAAGTCAAAGAAGAGCAAATGATATTATTATTTTTATTGTTATGTAATATAATAATGTATAATAATATGCAATAATGTGATATAATCTATATCAATATGAGATATATATATATATATGTAATATTATGGAGTAGTGTAATATAATATAGTACAACATAATTTATTTACTTCTTTCCTTCTCTTTCTTTCTCTCTCTTTCTATGTCTTTTTCTTTCTTTCTTTCTTTCTTTCTTTCTTTCCATCCCTCCCTCCCTTTCTCTCTCTTTCTAATTCTTTCCTAATTTCTTTCTGTTTCTCTTTCTTTCATTCCTTCCCTCCCTTTTTCTCTTTCTTTCTTTCTATCTTTCTCTGTCTCTCTTCTTTCTCTCTCTTTTTCGTCTTTCATCTTTCCATCTTTATCTCACTTTCTTCTCTCTCTCTCTTTCCTTCCTTCCCTCCCTTTCTCTTTCTTTCCTTCTTCCTCTTTTTCTTTCTCTCTCTCTCTCCTTTCTATCTCTTTCTCTCTTTTTTCTTTCTTTCTCTCACTTTCTACCTTTCTGTATTTCTTTCCTTCCTTCCTTCCCTCTTTCTCTCTTTCTTTTTTGCTACTTATTTCCTGCTATCTCTTTATCACTCTTCTTTCTTACTCTCACTTTTTCTTTCTTTTCTTCTTTCCTCTCTTTCTTTCCTTCTTTCTCTCTCTTTTTATTTCTCTTTTTCTTTCTTTCTCTCCTTCTTTCGTTCTCTTCTTTTTTTCCTTCCCTCCCTCTCTTTCTCTCCTACTTTCTCTCTCTTTTTCTTTCTTTTTTCTTTCTCTCACTTTCTCTTTTTTCTTCTTTCCTCTCTTTCTTTCCTTCTTTTTTTCTTTCTCTTTCTGTTTCTCTCTTTTTCTTTCCTTCTATCTCTTTCTGTATCTCTCTTTTTCTTTCTCTCATTTTTCACTTTTTTCTTTCCTCTCTTCATTTCCTTTCTTTATCTTTCTGTTTCTTTCTCTTTTTCTTTCCTTCTCTCCTTCTTTCCTTCTATCCCTTTCTCTATCTCTTTCTTTTTTTCTTTTTCTCACTTTCACTTTTTTCCTCTCTTCATTTCCTTCTCTTTTTTCTTTCTGTTTCTTCTCTTTTTCTTTCTTTCTCTCCTTTCTTTCTATCCCTTTCTCTATCTCTTTTTTCTCCCACTTTCCCTTTCTCTCTTTCTTTCTTTCCTTCTTTCTTTCTCTTTCTGTTTCTTTCTGTTTCTTTCTTTCCTTCTCTCTCTCTCTCTTTCTCTTACTTTCTTTCCTGAGAATTTCTCCCATGGCACTTAAGGCAAAGCATTTCAATCCCATCCCACAACAAGACGGTTAAAAACGCCTCTCCGTTCTTGAAAATTGCTGCCTTATTTTGATGGCATTGCCGTCTTTAGAGAGGGAAGGAGAAAGAAAATAATGCAATTCCAGATCCGCCTTTTTTATTATTACTCATTTTTTTCAAGGCTCTCTCATATGTTCCTTAATTCTTCTCTTTTTTTCAGAAATCCCATTTCTTCCTTTATTTCTGTGACTTTGGAAAGGAGCACATTTCTTATGTAATGAATAATCTCATCACATACACTTGCAATACAATCTCTTGGGGGAGAAGCAGAAAAACAATCTCATATTCTTCAAACTTGGAGAGAGTTCTGGATTTCCCTCTTTGCTTTGAGAAGATGCAATACTTCCCCTCTTTGCAGTTGTCATTTAGCAACCACAGCTCCAAGGCTCCCATAACATTGGGCCATGGCAGTTCAGTGGGGTCAATCTGCATTCATCTGCAGTAAATAATAATAATAATAATAATAATAATCTGCAAAGGCAGAGAGACAGAGAGAAAGAAAAGAGAGAGAGAGAAAGAAAAGAGAGAGAAAGAAATAGAAAGAAAGAGAGAGAAAGGGAGGGAAGGAGAGAGAGAGAAGAAAGTGAGATAAAGATGGAAAGAAGAAAGACAAAAATAGAGAAAGAAAGCGAGAGAGAGAGAGAAGAGGGACAGAGAAAGAGATAGAAGGAAAGAAAGAAAGAGAGAAAAGGAGGGAAGGAATGAAAGAAAGAGAAACAGAAAGAAATTAGGAAAGAAAGAATTAGAATGAGAGAGAGAAAGGGAAAGAGAGAAAGAAAGAAAGAAGTAAATAAATTATGTTATACTATATTATATTATGCTATTCCAATTTATTACATCTTATATCATAAACCAGTACAGGTGGTCTCAGTGGTAATCGGCACACTGAGTGCCGTGCCAAAATATCTCAGCCGGCATTTGGAAACAATATACATCGAGAAAATCACAATCTGTCAAATGCAAAGGACCACCTTACTTGGATCTGTGCGCATCATTCAAAAATACATCACACAGTCCTAGACGCTTGGGAAGTGTTCGACTTGTGATTTTGTGATACGAAATCCAGCATATAGATCTCGTTTGCTGTGACATACTGTGTTTTTGTGTCAGTGTAATAATAATAATAATAATTTAATAATCTATATGTAACAACAACAACGTATTTCCCACCTCTTCTTTGATCAGTGGCAGTTCAAGTGGGGTCAATCTGCATTCGTTCTGTAGTTAATAATAATAATAACAACAACAATAACAATGTAATAATATTATTTGTAACTAGCTGTCCCCTGCCATGCGTTGCTGTGGCCCAGCCTGGTGATCTGGAAAATAAAGTAATGAGAAAGTGTTGGTTTCTAATATATGTAATTCCTTTCTGCTTGTGAGTAAACAGTATTTCTTGTTGTTTCTTTGTCAGTGTTGATGTGGAGAGTGTCTGGTTTGCCTACTCTGGAATATGCAACATATCATAGTCCTTCTTTAAGGGTCTCTTTCAAATCTATGATACTATATCTGTGTGTGTGAATCATATCTATCTATCTATATTTATGACTGGGTGGCTATTTGTCAGGAGGGCTCTGATTACATTTTCTTGCCCTGGTGAAGAGAGTTGGACTGGATGGCCTTAAGTATTTTCTGTTGGTCATGGGGGTTCTGTGTGGGAAGTTTGCCCCAATTCTGTCGTTTGTGGGATTCAGAATGCTCTTTGATTGTAGGTGAACTATAAATCCCAGTAACTACAACTCCCAAATGTCAAGGTTCTATTTCCCCCATCTGTGTTCATATTTGGGCATATTGAGTATCCATGCCAAGTTTGGTCTAGCTCCATCATTGTTTGAGTCCACAGTGCTCACTGGATGTAGGTGAACTACAACTCCCAAACTCATGGTCAATGCCCACCAAACCCTTCCAGTGTGTCTGTTGGTCATGGGAGTTCTGTGTGCCATGTTTGGTTCAATTCCATCGTTGGTGGAGTTCAGAATGCTCTTTGATTGTAGGTGAACTATAAATCCCAGCAACTACAAACTTCCAAATGTCAAGGTCTATTTTCCCCAAACTCCATCTGTGTTCATATTTGGGCATATGGAATATTTCTGCCAAGTTTGGTCCAGATCCATCATTGTTTGAGTCCACAGTGCTCTCTGGATGTAGGTGAACTACAACTCCCAAACTCAAGGTCAATGTCCACCAAACCCTTCCAGTTTTTTCTGTTGGTCATGGGAGCCCTGTGTGCTAAGTTTGGCCCAATTCCATCATTGGTGGAGTTCAGAATGCTCTTTGATTGTAGGTAAACTATAAATCCCAGCAACGACAATTCCCAAATGACAAAATCAATTTTTTTGAGTGGAGGACATACATTGGGTTGTTAGGTGTCTTGTGTCCAAATTTGGTGTCAATTCCCCCAGTGGTTTTTGAGTTCTGATGGTAGCACAAACTAAGATTACATTTTTATTTATATAGATGATGATAATAATAATAATAATAATAATAATAATAATAATAATAATAATAATAATAATATATTTCCCACTTCTCTTTGAGCCATGGCAGTTCAATTGGGGTCAATCTGCATTCATGTTGCAGTATGGATGCACCCCCTACCAGGGCCGTAGCCAGAAAAAAAAATTCAGGAGGGGTTGAAATTTTTGAGAGGGGGGGTTGAAAATTTCACGGGGGTGGGTTGAAACCTGCCTCCTAGCTCATGCTGAAGCAAAGAGCACAGCAGGGGGCAGAGCAGCCTTCAATAGCCTGCAGCTCTGCCCTTGTCAACCACCTCCACCAAGTCTGGCCTCCTTAATGAGAGCATTCAACATCCCCCACCCCAACTTGGTTGCATCACTACTGTTCTGTTGCGCGCTGGGCCTGTAAATAATTGTCTTTAGAACAGGATGTGCAACTTTTGCCCAGCGGGAAGCCAGGGGGCCTAAAGAGAAGTTCTCAGAGGTTTCCACCACAAACAGTCTTTAGATGGCTTGAGAAGTACAACAAAGTCTTTTATTAATGAACAATCAAACAGAAACTTCTCTTGTCTTCAGTAAAGTTAAGCAAATGATTCCAAGCTTTTAGGCAACTGGTGAATTCCTAATCTTGCCCACGAAGGACAGGCAACTGTCTTCAATAACTTCTTCTTTAAAGGAAAATCCCCTTTTTAACTTCTCCCAGGCTGACTGTAATCTAACCCTTACTGATGTGGGCTCCGCTACCGGGTCAAACTGCGTCTCGAACGCCGAGTGGACCTACCAGCAAGGCAGTAGATGTTCTCCAGCTGGAGTTCTTTGGTCTTTAGGGCTGTTTTCCTGGAAATTCTTTGGAGACTCTTAAGACCTTTCTCCCCCGGAAGGTCTTAAGGGTTGAAGCTTTTGTACAGGGGAAGCTTGCACAAATCCTATACATAAGCTTACCTTGCTGAGACTAACTAAAAATGGCTCCCTTCCCAATTGCCCTGAGCAAGGGGCGGGACCAAAACTTAACAATGATGGACAGGTGACTTGCCCTATGACTGCAACCAAAGAAGCCACCTATCTGCAGAGTCCCTGAAACCTAGGACTGCAAGCAAACATTTAATACAAAGCAAATAAAGTTGGAGCTCCTGGTACAGCTGTACCAGAACAACTACATCGGCTATTGCTGCAAGTAATGACAGTGTGAATAAATTGCTAATATTTGCTTGAGATAGTGCTTGCAGTTCTGGAGGGACTCTTAATTTTTTGCATCTCATAGACTTAGCATGGGGATTTGGTTAACCAGTTAAAATTCATGAGTAAACCAGGTTTTAAAAAAAAATCTGAAACATTTCGGGGGGGGGGGTTGAACCCCTAACCCCCCCCCCTCGTTACAGGCCTGCCCCCTACTCTCTCTCCTGCCTTCCCCATTCATTTCCTTGTTTTCCTGCATTTTTCATGGGATCAGATGAATGTATCCCGATGGATCCTTTCCCCGTGTTTGTGTTATGGCCTTGGTGCCCCATGGGCCGAGTGGTTCTCCTTTGGCCTCATTCTCACGCATTCCGATGCGCCAATGATGCAGCCTCTCGGTTAAAAACCATTAAAACATATTCAAAGTTAAGAACCCAAAGCTGTGCGGATGCTGAAAAGCGCTTTATTTCCCTTGGTTATGTAAAGGAGCTTGTTTGAAAACTTATTTCCTTTCTGTTGGTAATTAAAGAACCACATTTCATCTTGAAAAACAACCTCCTTGTGCAAATCAGAGGGAAAGGCCGTTGCTTCCACAGGGTCACTGAACTGGCTTGATCCCAAGGGTTTTAGACAAAATGCCTGGTTTGATCCTGCATTTGCAAAAAGTCAATATCTTTTCCTGTTTTGACTACAAAAGGAAATGGGAGAGTGATGACGTTCGCACACAGGCCCTAAATTCCCCTTTGCTTCCAAGTGGGAGCGATCCGATCGATTAGTTCCCAAGCAAATGGACTTTGCAGAACAGCCTCAAAAGTGTCGATAAATCTCATCAGTTAAAGTGGGATCAAACTGCATTAATCCCACAGTGTAGACGATCACAGAGTGTCCTCATGTGACCTCCATCATTAGAGCTCTCTATGGCTGGATCTACACTGCCACGTAATCCAAATTATCAAAGCCCACAATCCACATTATCTGCTTTGAACTGGATTATATGGTTCTGTCTACACTGCCATGTAATTCAGATTATCGAAACACATAATTCACATCTGCTATGAACTGAATTATATAAGTCTGTCTACACTGCCATGCAATCCAAATTATCGCAGCCCATAATCCACATTACCTGCTTTGAACTGGATTATCTGAGTCTGTCTACACTGCCACGTAATCCTGATTATCAAAGCACATGATCCACGTTATCCGATTTGAATTGGATTAAATGAATCTGTCTACACTGCCACGTAACCCAAATTATCAAAGCACATAATTCACATTACTGCTTTGAACTGGATTGTATGGGTCTGTCTACATTGCCATGCAATTCAGATTATCAAAGCACATGATCCACATAATCCGCTTTGGATTGTATGGGTCTGTCTACACTGTCATGTAATCCAGATTATCAAAGCACACGATCCACATTATCTGCTTTGGATTATATGGGTCTGTCTACACTTCCATGTAATCCAATTCAAATCAGATAATCTGGATTTTATGTAGCAGCGTCTGATCCCATATACACTGCCATACAATCTAGTTTCTGATCCCAGATTATCTGCCTTGAAATGTATTATATAGCAGAGCAGATAGACTCATATAATCCAGTTTAAAGCAGATAACATGGATTATTTGCTTTGATAATCTAGATTATATGGTGATGAAGGCATGATGGAAATCCATAATACATATATTGGAAAATATATATTGGATGAAACCATATAAGAAATAGGAATTAGAAAACATATATGAAATCACAAAAAATATGTGTGCAAAAACTTCACTTCACTTGGGAAAATATTCTCTTCTTAAAAGCTGCAAATTAGGTGCCACAAAGAGGCTAGAAAGAGGCCAGGGTCTAGGAAAGGAATGTCCAAGGCTTCTGGCAAATATCATGACCTGTACCAAGCAGGGGTTATCATAAGATTAAAGAGCCTTGTTATCAAGAGGCTGTTTCAGAAGGGACTTATCTTAAGATGGTTGGAAGCTCTTGCTATCAGCAGCTGTAGCAGACACTCTGGCGCTATGGTCCACTAATAAGCAGCTCTTTAGATAAAGTTGCTTAATGGAAGAATGAAGGTGTTGAAGTTAAAATATGCTGTTGGAGTCAATATAAAAGTGGAATTTTGTGACACACATTGTGATGCTTGTATGATGCATGCATATTATTTTAAAGGGTATATAAACCAAGGAAATTCTTTTGTTCAGCACCCTGTTTCCTGGAATACCAGCAGGGTCCATATCCGGTTGGCACCAAGTGAGAATAATTCGTGTTTTTATAGACCTCAGGAACTCTCTTTTGTCTCTTTTCCGCAAACCTTCTCCCTGCCATTTCAATGGCAGTGTAGACGGAGACCCCTTCTACACTGCCATATAAAATTCGGATTATCTGCTTTGAACTGGATTATATGATAGTGTAGACAGACTCATATACTCCAGTTCAAAGCAGACAATGTGAATTATTTGGTTTGATAACCTGGATTATATTGCAGTGTAGACAGACTCATATAATCTACGAGGGGTATTTTTAAAGTAAGGTCCGTTTTGTTGTAGACACTAGTAGTTCACGCGCATACCACCACAAACGTGTGCGTCGTGTACCGGCATGCCTCGGGAACAACTGTGCTCAGTTTCCGCTCTGTAGCTAACCTGTACAGTTCTGTTCTGTGCTTTAAAAATGTGTAAGACTATCAACTCACCCGCCGCATGTGAGGTTCGCTCAGTGATACGGTTTTTGTCAGCAAGGAACCTGTCTGCTGCAGAAATTCATCGACAGATTTGTGAAGTGTACGGTGATACTGTTATGAGAGAAAGCAAAGTGCGTAATTGGGTACGACAATTCAAAGATGGCCGTGACAACGTCCATGATGAGGACCGCTCCAGTTGCCCTTCTTTGATTACAGTGAACTCTTGGTTATCGGAGCAGGCGGCAAGTTTTTATGAAGAGGGTATTTTAAAATTGGTTCAGAGGTATGATAAGTGTTTGAACAAACTTGGCAACTATGTCGAAAAATAGAGTAAAGTATGTACTTTCTGAAAATAAATTTACTTTTTTGAAATAAACTTTCGTTGTGTACTTATGTTCAAACGGACCTTACTTAAAAAATACCCCTTCGTAGTTCAAAGCAGATAATCTGGATTTTATATGGCAGTGTAAATGGAGCCTCAAAAGTATTTGTAAACCTCACAGAATTCCATGGCGTCTGAAGTGGTATCAATGTGTGATATAATTCTGCAGTCTGAACGCACCCTAATCATCGTCGTCGTCATTGTCATTTGTGATGGAAACCTTGTGGCCATTTAGGCCTCTTCTACAGTGCCATATAATCCAAATTATCAAATCAGATAATCCTGATTATATGAGTCCAACCTGCCATATAATCCAGTTCAAAGTGGATAATCTGGATTGCATATGACAGTGTAGAAGGGGCCTCAAAGTATTGATAAGTATCACAGGATTCCATGGCAGCTGAAGTGGTATCAAAGTGTAATATAATTCTGCAGTGTGGACCCATGGTAAATGTCGTAGGATTCCATGGCGGCTGAAGAATTCACAGAATTCCACGGCGTCTGAAGTGGTATCAATGTGTGATATAATTCTGCAGTGTGAATGCACCCTAATCATCATCGTCGTCATTTTCATTTGTGATGGAAACCTTGTGGCCATTTAGGCCTCTTCTACAGTGCCATATAATCCAAATTATCAAATCAGATAATCTGGATTATATGAATCTAACCTGTCATATAATCCAGTTCAAAGTGGATAATCTGGATTGCATATGACAGTGTAGAAGGGGCCTCAAAGTATTGATAAATGTCACAGGATTCCATGGCAGCTGAAGTGGTATCAAAGTGTAATATAATTCTGCAGTGCGGACCCATGGTAAATGTCGTAGGATTCCATGGCGGCTGAAGTGGCATCGAAATATGATATAATTCTGCAGTGCGGATGCATAGTAAACGTCGCAGGATTCTATGGTGGCTGAAGTGGTATCAAAGTGTGATATAATTGTGCTGTGTGGGCACACCCTAAGTATCTTTCATTATCATTTGTGGTGGAAAGCACACGGCTATTTAGAAATTCCCTTCTCTCCAAAAAGTTGGAAGGAACTTCATATGAAGTCTTTATCAAAAGGGAAGAGATGGATTAATTGAGATGTCACGCTAATGAAGTTTGGGGCGCTGATGGCTGTTTTCGACAGATGAATTCTGTTTTCTCCAAGGCTTTCTATTGTTCCCTTCCAAAGAGTCCATTGTTTCAAATAAACGATGGTACAATAGGGCTCTATGGCTTTGTGGAGTGACAGGAAGAAGAAAGGGAAGAAAAATAAAAAGCCTCAGGAAAGGAGAGAAAGCAAAAGACTGAATCATCTCCACAACGACATTCAATGGTGAGCCTCCTTCAAACGCCCACAAATGCAGTCATGGGGTTCATGCAAATATCACGTCAAAAGTGTACAAACTATGGTTTGGAGCAGAAATGGATATGATTATCGATATTCAACATCTCTATTAACGACTTAGGTGAAAAGTCAGAAGGTAGGATCATTAAGTTTGCAGACGGGACCAAATGGAGAGGGAGAGCCAATACCCCAGAAAACAGGAGCAGAATTCACAGATGACAAAAGATGATGGGACAAAACTAACACAATGAAGTTCAACAGGGACAAATGCAAGAGACTCCACTTAGGCAGAAAAAATTAATTGCAAACAGACAGAATGGGGGATGATGCCTGGCTCAAGAGTAGGACAAGTGGAAGAGATCTTGAGGTCCTCACGGAGAAGAAGGGAAATTGGAGCCAGGATAAATAGTCAACACAGATTTATCAAAAACAAGTCATGCCAGACTAATCTGATCTCTTTTTTGGATAGAGTTACAAGCTAGGTAGATGCGGGGAATGCCGTGGATGTAGCGTACCTGGACTTCAGGAAGGCATTCGACATGACCTTCTGGCAAGGAAACTAGTCCAATGTGGGCTAGGCAAAACTACAGTGAGGTGGATCAGTAATTGGTCAAGCGGACGAACCCAGAGGGTGATTCTCCCCAATGCTTCCTCTTCATCCTGGAAAGAAGTGACGGGTGGAGTGCCATCAGCAAGTTTCCGTCCTGGGCCCAGTCTTGTTCAACATTTTTATTAATGACTTAGATGAAGGATTAGAAGGCATAATCATCAAGTTTGCAGACAACACCAAAGGGAGGGAGAGCCAATACTCCAGAGGACAGAAGCAGGATTCAAAACTATCTTCACAGATTAGAGAGATGGGCCAAAACTAACAAAATGAAGTTCAGTGACAAATGCAAGATACTCCACTTAGGCAGAAAAAATGAAATGCAGGGCACAGAATGGGGGTCGTGTGGCTCGAGAGCAGTATGTGTGAAAAAGATCTTGGAATCCTCGTGGAGAGGAAGTGGAATATGAGCCAGGAATGTGATGCGGTGGCAAAAAAAAGCCAATGGGATTTTGGCCTGCATCAATAGGAGCATGGTGTCTCGATCCAGGGAAGTCATGCTACCCCTCTATTCTGCCTTGGTCAGACCACACCTGAAATACTGTGTCCATTTCTGGGTACCACAATTGAAGAGAGATATTGACAAGCTGGAATGTGTCCAGAGGAGGGCGACTAAAATGATCAAGGGTCTGGAGAACAAGCCCTATGAGGAGCGGCTTAAGGACCTGGGCACGTTTAGCCTGAAGAAGAGAAGGCTGAGAGGAGATATGATAGCCATGTATAAATATGTGAGAGGAAGTCACAGGGAGGAGGGAGCAAGCTTGTTTTCTGCTTCCTTGGAGACTAGGACGTGGAACAATGGCTTCAAACTACAAGAGAGGAGATTCCATCTGAACATGAGGAAGAACTTCCTGCCTGTGAGAGCCATTC
This sequence comes from Anolis sagrei ordinatus, assembly GCF_025583915.1. Taxonomy (NCBI): domain Eukaryota; kingdom Metazoa; phylum Chordata; class Lepidosauria; order Squamata; family Anolidae; genus Anolis; species Anolis sagrei. Next base: position 22,812,726 of record NW_026847882.1, on the reverse strand, counting down.
AGCAGTGGAACTCTCTGCCCCGGAGTGTGGTGGAGGCTCCTTCTTTGGAAGCTTTTAAACAGAGGCTGGTCATCTGTCTAGGATGATTTGAATGCAATATTCCTGCTTCTTGGCAGGGGGTTGGACTGGATGGCCCATGAGGTCTCTTCCAACTCTTTGATTCTATGATTCTGTGTGTGTGTGTGGGAAAGGGTTCTGGGAGTGATAGTAGACTGCAATCTGAATGTGAGCCATGAGTGTGATCCATAACCAAAAAGGCCAATGCGATTCTAGGCTGCATCAACAGGGATTTAATTGAACAGATGAGTGGCCATCTATCAGGAGGGGTTTGATGGTCCTTTTCCTGCCTGGCAGAAGGGGATGGATTGGGTGACCTCTGGGGATCCCTTTCAACTTGTGTAGTATAGATTGCCTTTGAGTCCTGCGGAGTCTCCTTTTCTGTCAGTCTTTTAATCAGAGGCTGGATGGCCATCTGTTGGGAAGGCTTGGATGGTGTCTTCCTGCCTGGAAAAAAATGAGGTGGGACTAGATGACCTTCAGGAACCTCTTCCAACACTAGGATTCTATGATAAAAGCAGAGAGATTTCCGAGGCTTTCTTTCTCTTTCTCTCCGCCTACACTTTTTGGATTCATCTCCCATGTCTTTGACTTGAGCAAATTATCTTTGAAGGGTCCACCTACTAACCATTCATTTGGGAGATGATACATTGACAACATCATTGTGTTCTGGACCAGTGGGAAAGAGGAAAAAGTTTGGAGCAACTTCCCCCCCAGTTTGCAATATATGCAAAACATCGCTATCATCACTATAAGCAGAACATCGCTATCCCAGAATCTCATAGCATGGAGCTGTGGGCCATTCAAGTGGAGATATGGGATATGTAGTTTGGCAAAGCACTCGCCCTCTGGGGAACTACAACTTCCAGGATCCCACCGCATGGAGTCATGGCAATTCAAGCAGTGCCATGGCACAATGAGATGTAATTCTGGGACTTGTAGTCTAGCGAAGCACCCACCCTCTTGGGAACAGAAGAGCAAAGACCATGTGAAACTACAACTCCCAGGAACTCATAGCAGGGAACTGTGGGCAGTTCAAGTGGCACCGTGGTGCAATGCTATGCAATCCTTCTCTAACCTGTCCACTTTGGAAGGGAAGGATAAAGACCTTGTGAAACTACAACTCCCAGTATCCCATTGCATGGAGTCATGGCCTCTTGGGAACAGAAGGGCAAAAACCTTTTGAAACTACAACTCCCGGGATCTCATAGAACGGAGCTGTGGGCAGTTCAAGTGGTGCAATGGCGCAATGCTATGCAATCTTGGGATCTGCAGTTTAAAGAAGCTGCTGTCCACTTCGGAAGGGAAGGGCGAAGACCTTGTGAAACTACAACTCCCAGTATCCCATAGCATGGATTCTTGCAGTTTAAGCGGTGCCACGGCACAATGCTATGCAATCCTGGGATTTGTAGTTTGGAGAAGCACCCGCCCTCTTGGGAACAGAAGGGCAAAGACCTTTTGAAACTATAACTCCCAGGATCTCATAGAACGGAACTGTGGGCAGTTCCATGACGCAATGCTATGCAATCTTGGGATCTGTCCCTGTCCACTTTGGAAGGGAAGGATAAAGACCTCGTGAAACTACAACACCCAGTATCCCATAGCATGTAGTCTTGCAGTCTTGCAGTTCAAGCGGTACCATGGTGCAAAACTATGCAATCCTGGGAATTGTAATTTGGCAAAGCACCCACTTTCTTGGGAATTACAACTCCCAGAATCCTATTGCATGGAATCATGGCAATTCAAGCTGTGCCATGGCAACATGCTATGCAATCCTGGGATTTGTAGTTTGGAGAAGCACCTGCCCTCTTAGGAACAGAAGGGCAAAAACCTTTTGAAACTATAACTCCCAGGATCTCATAGAATGGAGCAGTGGGCAGTTCAAGTGGTGCCATGGCGTAATGCTATGCAACCCTGGGATTTGTAGTTTAAAGAAGCTGCTGTACACTTTGGAAGGGAAGGGCAAAGACCTTGTGAAACTACAACTCCCAGTATCCCATAGCATGGATTCTTGCAGTTTAAGCGGTGCCATGGTGCAATGCTATGCAGTCCTGGGATTTGTAATTTGGCGAAGCACCCGCCCTCTTGGAAATTACGACTCCCAGGATCCCATTGCATGGAGTCATGGCAATTCAAGCGGTGCCATGGCAAAATGCTATGCAGTCCTGGGATTTGTAGTTTGGAGAAGCACCCGGCCTCTTGGGAACAGAAGGACAAAGACCTTTTGAAACTACAACTCCCAGGATCTCATAGAATGGAGCTGTGGGCAGTTCAAGTAGTGCCATGATGCAATGATATACAATCTTGGGATCTGCAGTTTAAAGAAGCTGCTGCCCACTTCGAAAGGGAAGGGTGAAGACCTTGTGAAACTACAACTCCCAGTATCCCATAGCATGGATTCTTGCAGTTTAAGCGGTGCCACGGCACAATGCTATGCAGTCCTGGGATTTGTAGTTCGGCGAAGCACCTGCCCTCTTGGGAAGAGAAGAGTGAAGACTTTGTGAAACTAAAACTCCCAGTATCCCATACCATGGATTCTTGCAGTTTAAGCGGTGCCGCAGCACAATGCTATACAGTCCTGGGATTTGTAGTTCGGCGAAGCACCTACCCTCTTGGGAAGAGAAGGGTGAAGACCTTGTGAAAGTACAACTCCCAGGATCCCATTGGTTGGAGCCATAGTAGTTCAAGCGGTGCCGAAACTGCATCAATTCTACTGTGTCGATGCACCCTTCCATGAAAATCCTGCATGCACGCAATGTGGTTTGTTTAGCAATGGTTGGACCTGAACCAAGCTATGCAAGAACTTGGCATCTTCCGCTTGCAATGTGTTTTGCTTGACGAAAAGAAGAAGAAAAAAGCAAGATATAGGTTATATTTAACAAGGCTGTTTATTTTAGAAATGCGCCTTGGGAGTTCAAAGGGCAGAAGGCTAAAAACACAGCCTGAAGCAAACATGCGCTGAAGTTAGTCTTTTTCAGGGAAGACGTTGATATATGTATATACTAGCTTGGCTTCCCGGAGTTGCCTGGGTTATCTGACAAAGTCCGTTTTCTATGGTGCAAAGTGCATAAGGTTGTGGGTAAACTACAACTCCCATCATGCCAAGTTCACCCCCGGAAAACTCCATCAGTGCTTGAAGTTGGTTATGTTGAGCAAGTTTGCTCTAGATGCGTCATCAGTGAAGTTCAGTGTCCTCTCTGGCTGTAGGGTAAACTACAACTCCCACTATAGTGAGTCAGTCCACTCAAACCCTTCCCGTATGTTGAGTTAGTCATGGGGGTTCGGCGTGCCAAGTTTAGTCTAGGTCCATCATCGGTGGAGGTCACAGTTTCTTTGGGTGTGTGTGAACTACAACTTCCATAAAGAAAGGGCAGTCCCCCCCCCCCCCCCCAAAATCTCTCCAGTAATCAAATTTCTGCATATCAGGTCTATGTGCCAAGTTTGGTGCAGATCCATCAGTGTTTGTGTTCACAGTGCTCTCTGGATATAGGTGAACTACAACTCCAAAGCTCAAGGTCAATGCCCATCAAACACTTCCAGTATTTTCTGTGGGTCATGGGAGTTCTGTGTACCAAGTCAGGTTCAATTCCGACATTGGTGGAGTTCAGAATGCTCTTTGAGTGTAGGTGAACTATAAATCCCAGCAACTACAACTCTCAAATGACAAAATCAACCCCTCCCTCCCCCCCATCCAATCCCACCAATATTCAAATTTCTGTATATCGGGTTTGTGTACCAAGTTTGGTGTAGATCCATCAGTGTTTGGGTTCACAGTGCTCTGTGGATATAGGTGAACTACAACTTCCCCAAATCAAGGTGATTTTCCCCAAAGACCTCCAGTATCTTTTGCTGGTGATGGGGGCTCTATGTGCCAAGTGTGGTCCAATCCAATCTTTAGTGGAGTTCAGAGTGCTCACTAATTGCAGGTGAACTATAGATCCCAGGACCTACAACTCCAAAATGTTCAGGCTGATTCCCCCCAAAACCACCAGGATTTAAATTTGGACATATCGGGTATGCATGCCAAGTTTGGTCCAGATCCATCGTTGTTTGGGTTCATAGTGCACACTGGGTGTAGGTGAACTACAACTCCTATAAATCCTTCCAAAGACCTCCAATATTTTTTGTTGGTCGTGGAGGTTCTGTGTGCCAAGTTTGGTCCAATTCCATCTTTGGTTGAGTTCAGGGAGCTCATTGATTGCAGGTGAACTATACATCCCAATACCTACAACTCTCATAATCATGGTGAATTCTCCCCAAACCTCTCTAGTATGTTCAGTTGTTGATTGAGTCCTCTGTTTGCTGTGTGCCATAGAAAAGAATAAGAAAGGGTAAAGGGAGAGGTAGTAGGCGGGGTCATGCAAATTCCATACCAATGTAGAGAGTCAGAGACACTGGGATGCCTGTGGTGGAGGAAACACAGAAAATTGAGGATGAAATTATCCCCACATGAAAACCTTCACTTGGGTGGTGGGCAGTGTGGCATTTGTGAAAGACATTGGCAGGGCTCTTGGACTTGTTCATGGCGCTCACTATAACTTGGAATGTCATTGGAGGGAGGGCCTTTGGTGTCTCCTGAGTAGTGGGAGCTATAGCTGTTTGTGGAGGCAGGAGCTTGTCTGTGTAAGTGGACACCCCAGCCACACACACACACACACACACACATATATATATATATATATATTCACTTTTCACCTGAACTGCCATAGCTCAATGCAAGAGAATACTGGGAGTTGTAGTTTGGTGAAGATAGGTGGCCATGTGTTGGTTGGGCTTTGATTGTGTCTTGCTTCATGGCAGAATGGGGTTGGACTGGATGGCCTTTGGAGAGCACTTCCAACTCCATAGACTGCCTGGGAGTTTGGTGGAGCCTCCTTTGTTAGGAGTTTTTAGTCTGGATGGCCATCTGTAAGGAAGGATTGCATTGATCAAAAGGGTTAGACTATATGACCTTTGTGGGGGGTCCCTTTTAACTCTGTGATCATATTTCCGATCATGCGGCCAATGCAATCTCTTTCACTTTCTGCTTTTTTTTTTTGCTCCTTCTTCCTTTCTTCTTGCAAATTATATGCGTATCTCCAAAGGTACAAAATGTTTTGTTTTGATTCTAGTGGAATTCTTATATATATATATATATATATATATATATATATATATATGCACCTTTTTTCAAGCCTCACTTTTCATTCATCGCCAGGAATCTGGAGGGGAAAGAGATATAATGAAATGCCAAGCGGACCCCTCCAATTCATCAATGTTTACGGTCTCTGGAGAAATATTCCTTTTCAAAAGGATCTTTAAAGAGGTTGGGCCCCTGTCGGGCCGAAGAATAATCCAAGGCAAAAACCTTTTCTGATGAAGCCGCGGCTTTTCAACATCTTAAGCAAATGCCTTCTGTGCATTGTTTGGAACTGAAGGTTCAAGGAAGGAAACAGATTACAAAGCAGGGATACTTTCCGAAACACCTATGCAAGGAAGAGAAATATAGCATCTTCCTTGGTGCAAGGAGGGGAAGTATAGCATCTTTAATGCAAGGAAGGGAAGTATAGCATCTCCCTTAATGTATGGAGGGGAAGTATAGCATCTTCCTTAATGCAAGGAGGGAAATATAGAATCTTCCTTAATGCAAGGAGGGGAAGTATAGCATCTTTAATGCATGGAAGGGAAGTATAGCATCTTCCTTAATGCAAGGAGGAGAAATATAGCATCTTCCTTAATGCAAGGAGGGGAAGTATAGCATCTTTAATGCAAGAAAGGGAAGTATAGCATCTTTCTTAATGCAAGGAGGGAAATATAGAATCTTCCTTAATGCAAGGAGGGGAAGTATAGCATCTTTCATGCAAGGAAAGGAAGTATAACATCTTCCTTAATGCAAGGAGGGAAATATAGAATCTTCCTTAATGCAAGGAGGGGAAGTATAGCATCTTTCTTAATGCAAGGAGGGAAATATAGAATCTTCCTTAATGAAAGGAGGAGAAGTATAGCATCTTTCATGCAAGGAAAGGAAGTATAACATCTTCCTTAATGCAAGGAGGGGAATATAGAATCTTCCTTAATGCAAGGAGGGGAACTATACCATCTTCCTTAATGCAAGGAGGGGAAGTATAGCATCTTCCTTAATGCAAGGAGGGGAAGTATAGCATCTTCCTTAATGCAAGGAGGGGAAGTATAGCATCTTTCTTAATGCAAAGAGGGCAAGTATAACATCTTCCTTAATGCAAGGAAGGGAAGTATAGCATCTTTAGTGCAAGGAGGGAAATATAGAATCTTCCTTAATGCAAGGAGGGGAAGTATATCATCTTAATGCAAAGAGGGCAAGGATAGCATCTTCAATGCAAGAAAGGGAAGCATAGTATCTTCCTTAATGCAAGGTGGGGAAGTATAGCATCTTTAATGCAAGGAAGGGAAGTATACCATCTTCCTTAATGCAAGGAGGGAAAGTATAGCATCTTTTCTTAATGCAAGGAGGGAAGTATAGCATCTTCCTTAATGCAAGGAGGGAAATTTAGAATCTTCCTTAATGCAAGGAGGGGAAGTATAGCATCTTTAATGCAAGGAAGGGAAGTATAGCATCTTCCTTAATGCAAGGAGGAGAAGTATAGCATCTTCGCATTGAAGAAGAAAGGGAAGTATAGCATCTTTCTTAATGCAAGGAGGGAAATACAGAATCTTCCTTAATGCAAGGAGGAGAAGTATAGCATCTTTCTTAATGCAAAGAGGGCAAGTATAGTATCTTTCTTAATGCAAGGAGGAAAATACAGAATCTTCCTTAATGCAAGAAGGGTAAGTTTAGTATCCTCCTTAATGCAAGGAGGGAAGTATAGCATCTTCCCTAATGCAAGGAGGAACATTATAGTATCTTCCCTTATGCAAGAAGGAGCATTATAGCACCTTCATTAATGCAGAAAGGAACATTATAGCATCTTTCTTAATGCAAGAAGGAGCATTATAGCACCTTCATTAATGCAGAAAGGAACATTATAGCATCTTTCTTAATGCAAGGAGAGGAATTATAGCATCTTTCTTAATGCAAGGAGGGAAATGTAGCATCTTCCTTAATGCAAGGAGGAGAAGTTTAGAATCTTCTTTAATGCAAGGAAGTAATTATAGCATCTTCATAGCATCTTCCTTAATGCAAGGAGGGAAATATAGCATGTTCTTTAATGCAAGGAGGAGCATCTATGATCATTTCCCTCTTGACAAAGGGATATTTTTCACCCAAGAAGGCCATTAAGGGTGGACTTGTTGGTCTAATCACCAATTTATTTCTACCGAAAATGAGACTTTTCATGCGCTGCATGACAGAGACCCATGTGCAACTTGACCTTGCAGAGAGCATGACACCTTTCCTGGGGTTCGATCAATAACAGTCCAGATAAAGCATTATTTTTCATTTGAAAGAAGGTCCAAAAAGTATTATTTTTCTACACTCCTGGACTGAAGAAGTTGAAGATCAAAATGCCACAAAATTACTAATTACTGAGAGATGCTGCAGCAGTTTGCTTTTGCCCAAGTCGACAGGGAAGGGTAATTTGGGATCTCGCTTGAGAGAGAAAAACAGTGAATTATTATTATTATTATTATTATTATTGCTGCTGTTATTAATTAACATTAATTTTAATAATAATAATAATAATAATAACAACAACAACAACTTTATTTATATCCCACCACCATCTCCCAAAAGGGACTCAGGGTGGCTTACAAAAGCACATATTAGTGCTATAAACATACAAGTACAATGAAATACATAGGCATTTATAAAAAAAACAACTGTCAATTGACATAAAATAAGTAAACATAAAAGCAATGTATAAAACCCCCCACTAATTTAAGTAAATATATGCTTATAAATCCCTAAACGACTCCGGCCCAGTTTACCTTTCCGAACGGATTCTCCCCTATGAACCATCAAGGTTATTAAGATCTCCTGGAGGTGCCCTGCTCTCGGTCCCACCATCCTCGCAGGTGCATCTGGTGGGGACGAGGGACAGGGCCTTCTTGGTGGTGGCCCCTCAGCTCTGGAACTCTCTCCCACTGGAGATTAGAACTGCTCCTTCCCTCCTGACTTTTAGAAAAATTGGTGAAAACTTGGCTCTGGAATTTGGCATTTGATGAGTGAGTCAAGAACTTCTGGCCACATGGACGGATGGTAATGAATTGGGATATCTTTTGGACGACTTGGCTTTATGTAATTATATGATTGCTTTGAATGTATTTTATGTATTAATGCGTTTTATGGTGTGATGTTTTAAACTACTGTTTTTGAATCATGTTGTAAACCGGCCTGAGTCCCTCTCTAGAGGTCAAGAAGACGGGTATATAAAAGTTCTAAATAAATAATAAATAAATAAATATTATTTAAATTATTATTATTATTAAATTAACAATTAATAATAATATATTGTTGCTGCCCACCCCTTCTCCTCCTCCCTGTTGACTTAAATGAGTGCCAAGAGTATTAAACTTTGGATTTAGGCCCTAGCTACCTACACTGCCATATCAAATCCAGATTGTCTGCTTTGAACTGGATTACATGGCAGTGTAGATTCACATGCTCCAGTTCAAATCTGGATTCAGAAACTGGATGATATGGCAGTGTAGATCCAGCCTCAGATGGCATGTGACCATAGAGCCATTTCAGTTTGGCGAGGCACCAGAGAGGGATGAAGACCTTGTAAAACTATGACTCCCGGGATTCAATTTATTATTAAACCATGGTGGTTTGAAGCGATGTCAAACTCTACAGTGTGATATGGAATAAGGCCGCAATAAAATGGAGTCTCAAATCGGAGTTCTGAATTAAAGACTCACCAGACATGAAGACAAAAGATATAGACGTTTAATGCATTCTGGCCAAGAATGGATGCAAGTAGGGCTCCTGCCCAAAAGGTACACGCATAAAAGACATGTGTGACGCAAACAGTTTTTATACATCAAGTGAACATAGTCCAAGTTCGAATTATCCCTCCCTTGTCTCCAGTTGGCCAGAAAAGAGGCTGGCTAGGATCCACGCTGAGATTGGTCTAGAGTGGAGGCTGCAGAGCCGCCCCAATGGGAGGGCACAGCTTGGAAATATATGAGGGTTATCCGGAAAGTAAGGTTACAAGGCATGTCGTTCTCATGGGGAATTTTTGTGGGGGAAGTTGGTATCACAGCTGTGTAGTGAGAAGCCAACAGAAGTGAACGAGCAGTGCCAGTCGTCAGCTACTCATCGACTGGCATTGTAGTGAAGGTTAGAGATGAGCGTCCTCATTCTGTTTCCCTCTAAGTGTGAAGTTCATGCTGTAATACGCTACCTAAATGCTAAGGGCATGGACAGCGCTGTGATTCCATCATTTCAGTTTATGGAGAGGATGTCATGTCAAGATAGCATGTGACAAAATGGGTACAGAATATCTTGGGAGACCATGAAGGAACTTAGCAGAGCCAATATGCCGTTACACCCAGACGCTTTTATAAAAACAAAACTATGATGTGCTGTTCCTTATGTCTGGGTGAACTGCCGGTGCTTTTCTTGAGAAGATTGAGATTCTCAGCAACTGAGTCTATTACAAGTTCTGAACATCAAAAAGGATATTTATTTCTCAAAGTTGCAAACAGAACAGTCGATTGATAAACCAAATAGATATTTCTTCTTTCTCTTCTCCACCAGTTACTGAGTCAGCCTTTCCCCAAGTGGCAAAGGGATCCAGGGATCCTTCGCCCTAATCGAGAGCTGTTGTCTTTTAGAAAGAACAAATCTTTCCCTATCTATCTAAGCTCCAGATTAGCCTTGGAGATAAGGCAATGCAGCCTCTCTCTCTATAAGACTCTATAAAACTCAGTTCTCAAAGCTCAATATCTATTTTTCTTTATACTCTATAACTCTCTTATAATCTATCTAACTATAGCTCAATTCTTTTCAATAAACTTCTCTGTCTATCTTAATTTCTCAATTCCTATCTATAACTCAATTAAGCTTATGTAACTATAATATCTCAATTGTTTTTGCAGTGGTTTGTCGGAGCTACCTTTCTGGCCACCAGCACATCAGATTCCGTCTTCAGAACTGAACAGGCAGGGAGGACTCCAAAATGGAAGTCTTTCCCTGGGAGCAGGGGCGGGCTCAAAGAGTTTCTCCCTAGGCCAATCATTGCAAAGAGTTTTGCAGACTGGCTTGTCCCGCCTTTGGCTGTAAACTCCAGGCTTTGCAAGGCTACAGCAGCTCCTGAGAGAAAGGCAAGGGGCAGCCACTCCAAGGAACTAGTCTTTGTTGAGTCCTTTTTATAATTAAGGGGAAATTCCATCTCAGGAAATGAAAAAGGTTTTCCTAAGATTTTGGTATGCTGGGGTCACGAAAAGGTGGCATTTCATATTTTTATACATAGACATATATATGGGGTTCATAAGTCATGCATTCATAAAGAGGGAAAATAATTCATATCAACCCATCCCACCCACCAAGAGTCCATTAAAGGTAAAAAAAATCATAGCGGAAATTCATGAGGTTTGGGGAAGAAAAAGTTTCTAAAAAGTTTCCAAAAGTTTTAAAAGTTGATAAAAGTACAAGAAAAGTTGTGGAATCCATGGAGGCAAACTGGGGAAGGTTCCCTGGAGTTCATTGGGTCCTTGGGAAGTGATTGCAAGTGCTGGAGGTCGAGATCCATGTCGGGAAATGAAGAAAACTATAGATCCCATCTCATCAAGGACCAGGATGGCCCGTCAGTTTCCTGGAGGTCCCAAGGGATGACCGCAGCAGGTTCCCCAGGTCAACAGGCTATTCAGGCATCAACAAGATGGTGACAGCAAAGTTGTGGCAGCGGGGAGCAAGGGGCTCAATGTTGGGTTTTTGGGGCAAAAAGGGTTATTCCCAGGGCGGAGTGGTTAGCGGAGCAAAAGTGAGATAGCCATTGGTCTTAGAATTAGCCCAGGAGAAGAATGGCACCGATTTTGGAGCGATCCGTTGACCCGCAGATACGGGGACCCGATGGGTTTCCGTATCCGCGATTCAGAGGAACGCAGTTTCGGCCTCCCCGGGACGCAAAAATCGCATCCCGGGCAGGCCGGCAGCCATCTGCAGCCTGGGAGAGAGAAAGTTCATGCAGAGAATGATTGGGAGTCAGTAAAGGACACAAAGTAACACTATGAAGAGGGAAAAGTTAAGACAGAAGGAGAGTCTTTTGGTTGAAGCTGCTCTTGCGGCCACATTCCATGGACGCTGGCTCAAGTGGGCAACAGAGAACTGCGGAACTCCCTGCTGCAGGTCAAATCAGCTTGAAGGCAGGGAGTTCTGGGTTGTTCCTCCTCAATTCTAGCTTGTTGCTAGAAACTATAAATTGTTGCTTAGGAAACTATAAATTCCTAACTATAAATCCGTTTTTATTAGGGGTGGGAGTAGCAGCATTCAATAACACTGAGAGAGAGCTAAAGGCCTTGTAAAAATATCACTTGTAGGATTTCATTTATTAAACCAAGGTAATTTAAAGCGGTTTCCAATCCTACAGTATATGCACCCATAGTCCAACTCTCTGCCACTGCCTTCCAATATGGAAACCCTTTGGACTGTTCGACATGTTTGCATCCAAAAGTTAAAGGAACTTTCACCTTAAATTTATATAACTATCACTTTGGCCCAGAATTGGGGAACATAGCTCCGAAACTCTTTCCAACGCTTGTTAAGAAACACTCCATAGAAAAACCGCCCCTTATTTCTCCTTCCAGAAAAAAAAAATATACCCCCATTGAAACTCCCAAGATGGCTTTGTTCCAGCTCTTTGCATTAAGGAGAATAGTTAACTCATTTAAACAGAAGCAGAGGGTTGGGAGCTGCAAAAGCGCCCGCTGGTCTCTCTTGTGCCGTGGGTTTGTATAAGTGGAAGAGAATTGCCTTCTCGTTTCAGGAAAGGGGCCTTTTCCCGTGGGGCAGGGGCCCACTTCTTGGCCGCCCACTTTTGTAATCACTTCAATGCCAACCTGGTGTTCTTTAAGCGCCTATAAAGGGATAATAAGCAGTGTTTGGCTGTCGATTTGTTTCCCAGCTTTGTTAAGCCAACTCCGGCGGAGTCAGTTCCTTCTCAGCTCACTTTCTCACTTTAACATTGGAAAGGGGCTGCAGCTCCAAAAAAGTGGTCATGTTGCCCAAAAACGCACCCCCACCCAAGGATTTATAGTTCACCAAGGGCATGGAACACTTTGAAAAACAAGCCTTGGAAACAGCAACAAAAACACCCACTATATAGTTCAGATATGTGGATGACACTTTCACCATTTGGAGCCATGGAGAAGAAGAACTAAACAGGTTGGACCATCTGAACAGCATCCACCCAAACATCCAGTTCACCATGGAAAAAGAAAATGAAGGAAGACTGCCTTTTCTAGATGTCCTAGTCATCCGCAAACCAGATCAATAATTGGGTCACACCATTTACAGAAAACCCACACATGCAGATAGATATCTACACAAAAACTCCAACCATCACCCAAGTCAAAAAAGAAGGACCATTAAAACCTTGGCAGACCGTGCAAAAAGAATCTGCGAAGCCCACCTCCTCCAAGATGAACAGAACCACCTCAACTGGGCTCTACAGGCCAATGGAGACTCTATCTCAGACATCGGAAGAGCTGCAGGACCAAGAACAAGCCAGGAGAGTAAAGACGAAGATCCACCCAAAGGAGCAGTATTCTTGCCTCTGACTGCACAGGGAAGATGATGAGGAAACACAACATACAAACTATCTACAGATCCACCAAGAAAACCCAACAAATGCTACGTTCAGCAAAGGACAAGAGGGATCCTCTCACTTCTGCAGGAGTCTACCGTATACCATGCAGCTGTAGACAAGTCTACATAGGGACCACCAAACGCAGCATTGCCCAAACACGAATCAAGGAACATGAAAGGCACTGCAGACTTAACAGAGAAGTCAGCCATAGCAGAGCACCTGATGAACCAACCTGGACACAGAGTATTATTTGAGAACACAGAAATGCTGGACCACTCTCACAACCACCATGTCAGACTACACAGAGAAGCCATTGAAATCACAAGCATGTGGACAATTTCAACAGAAAGGAGGAAACCATGAAAATGAACAAAATCTGGCTACCAGTATTAAAAAAAACTCTAAAATTACAACAGCACAACAACAGAGAGGAAACAAACAAGGACATCTAATCACCTCTCAACAAAAGTTTGCTCCAGGCACTGTCGGGCCATGAAATGCTAATCAAGGTGGTCAGATGAAACAGTCACACCTAGCTCCAGCAGACAAGAGTCCTTTGTCCCACCCTGGTCATTCCACAGATATATAAACCTTTTTTCCTAGTTCGAACAGACCTCACTACCTCTGAGGATGCTTGCCATAGATGCAGGCGAAACGTCAGGAGATAATGCCTCTAGACCATGGCCATATAGCCCAAAAAACCCTACAACAACTCACCAAGGACATCTAAATTAAAGAATATGAAATAATTTTCATTTCCCTTTTCTGCGAGGTCTCCATGACCCCTCAAAATGGACCACCAGCAGCAGACCTCCCTTATTTCTCTCTCTCTCTCTCTCTCTCTCTCTCTCTCTCTATATATATATATATATATATAGGAGTCCCCGGTGGCGCAGTGGGTCAAAGTATTGAGCTGCTGAGCTTGTTGACCGAAAGGTCGCAGGTTCAAATCCGGGAAGCGGCGTGAGCTTCCGCTATCAGCCCCAGCTTCTGCCCACCTAGCAGTTCGAAAACATGCAAATGTGAGTAGATCAATAGGTACTGCTCCAGCGGGAAGATAACAGCACTTCATGCAGTCATGCCAGCCATATGACCTTGAAGGTGTCTACGGACAACTCCGGCTCTTTGTCTTAGAAATGGAAATGAGCACCACACCCCAGAGTTGGACATGACTGGACTTCATATCAGGGGAAAACCTTTACCTTTACCATACACACACACATACACACATATATATCAGTAGTTCTCAATCTTCCTAATGCCACGCCCCTTAATCCAGTTCCTCATGTTGTTGTGACCCCCAACAATAAAATTATTTTCATTTCTACTTCATAACTGTAATTTTGCTACTGGTATGAGTCGTAATGTAAATATCTGATATGCAGGATGTATTTCCGTTCACTGGACTAAATTTGTCACAAATACCTAATACGCCCAAATTTGAATACTGGTAGGGTTGGGAAGGATTCATTTTGTCATTTGGGAGTTGTAGTTGCTGGGATTTATAATTCACCTACAATCAAAGAGCATTCCGAACTCCACCAATGATCAAGTGGAACCAAACTTGGCACACAGAACTCCCATGACCAACAGAAAATACTGGAAGGGCTTGGCAGGCATTGACCTTGAGTTTGGAGTTGTACCTACCTCCAGAGAGCACTGTGCACTCAAACAATGATGGATATGGACCAAACTGAGCATGAATCCTCAATATACCCAAATGGGAACAATGATGGAGTTTGGGGAAAATGAACCTTGACATTTTGGAATTGTAGTTACTGGGATTTATAGTTCACCTACAGTCAAAGAGCATTCTTAACCCCACCAATGATAGAATTGGGCCAAACTTCCCACACAGAACCCCCATGGCCAACAGAAAATACTGTGTTTTCTGGTGGTCTTTGGTGACCCTACTGGCACCCCCTCGTGACCCCCCCCCCCCCCAGTGTTCCCAATCCCCAGGTTGAGAAACATTGATCTATACACATAATAAAAGTTATCTATACACATAATGGGGGCCGCGATAGTGCCATGGGTTAAACCACTAAACTGCAGAACTTGCTGACGGGAAGGTTGATGGTTCAAATCTGCAGAACGGGGTGAGCTCTGTTGTTAGCCCCAGCTTCTCCCAACCTAGCAGTCGATGGGAAGGTAACAGTGCCCCTTGTAGTCATTACCCTATGAATAATAGTAATACTAATATTAATTACTTTATGAATAATAACAATTCTATGAATAATAATAAAATATAATATTCATTGCCCTATTAATAATAATACTAATAATAATACTAATTACCATATTCATAATAAAATATACTATTTATTAGTAAAGGTAAAGGTTTTCCCCTGACATTAAGTCCAGTCACTGGATCCTGTTGTTTAGCCCCAGCTTCTGTCAACCTAGCAGTTCAAAGACTCCAGCTCTTTGGCTTAGAAATGGAGATGAGCACCAACACCCAGAGTGTCCGACTCTGTGGGTTGGTGCTCATCTCCATTTCTAAGCCAAAGAGCCGCCGTTGTCCGTAGACACCTCCAAGGTCATGTGGCCAGCATAATTGCATGGAGTGCCTTTACTTTTCTGCCGGAGCGGTACCTATTGATCTACTCACATTTGCATGTCTTTGAACTGCTGGGTTGACAGAAGCTGGGGCTAAACAACAGGAGTTCACCCCTTCCAGTTAGCAAGTTCAGCAGCTCAGCGGTTTAACCCACTGCGCCACTGGGAGCTCCACTATTTGTTACCCTATGAATAAAATATATAATAAAATAATAAAATTCCAGCCGAATGACACTCTCTCCTAATGCAACTGTGCTCAGAATGAAGCCTTGCTCATGTTGATCAAAGCATTGGCAAGGCTTCTTGTCTGCAATGTGCCATGCGTCCCTACGGACTTCTGTGCACTGAAGTCACTTCCTCTCCTTTCTCTTGGGCTTTGGGTTCAAAATCTTCCATGCATCCAAAGTCAGAGGACAGGGCTTGCAAAATGGGAACATTTCCTCCATTCCTTTCATTATTGCATTTGAAATAAACCAGCAACTGCAACTGAGTTGGGACTTAATCATTGTAGATTTGGGCACTTGTGTGTACTTTATTTAAATGTATTTGAAGTATAGATGTGCTAAATATACCACCCTAAAAAAAAACCCTCCGAAGACTGGAATCCTGTAGTGCATCTACATTACAGAATTAATGCAGTTTAACTCCACTTTAAGTCAACGCTACATAATCATAGGAGTTGTAGTTTTAATGAAGAGGCATGTACTTTGCACATTCTCAGGAGTCCCCCTCTGGCTTGGGAAGGCAGTGCGGAAGGACACACCAACGAGTTGAATCCACCCCCAAAATGGGCAATCCAAAGAGCACATTTTGATTGGTGTTGACACATTGTCTATTTGATTGGTTTATACTTATCATGAGCTCCCACTGTCAGCCCCAGCTTCTGCCAACCTAGCAGTTCAAAAACATGCAAATGTGAGTAGATCAATAGGTACCGCTCTGACGGGAAGGTAACAGTGTTCCATACAGTCATGCCGGCCACATGACCTTAGAGGTATCTATGGACAACGTCGGCTCTTCGGCTTAGAAATGGACATTGTTTTAATGAATATCGATTGAAGTATGTTTCATTATAATGTTTGATTTTATTGTTGCTGATATTTTTATATTGTATATTGTACTTGTGTACTTGGTGGCATTGAATTCTTGCCTTGTAATCCACCTTGAGTCGCTGGAAGGCTGAGAGGGGCGGTATAGAAATATACTAAATAAATAAATAAATAAATAAATAAATAAATAAATAAATAAATAAATGTTTTCTGATGGTCTTGGGCAACCCCTCTTTAGACCCCACCCCCCTTCATGACCCCACCCCCCAGGTTGAGAGATGCTGCTGTCGTGCAACTACATTATAGAATTAATGCAGTTTAACACCACTTTAATCCAATGCTAAATAATCCCAGGAGTTGTAGTTTGAAGAGGTCTTGAGCCTTCGCCGCCAAAGAGTGCAATCGCCAAGCTACAACTCCCACATTCCATTGCATTCAGTCACGGGAGTTCAGTTGGAGTCAAACTGCATGAACTCTACAGTGTAGATACACCAACAAAAAGTAAACGAAAGATGCTTTAACTGCTGCAATATATAAGATGGCAGGTTTCCCTGCTTTAGCCTGAATGGGTCAGATGGGGTCTTATTAAATACCTTTCGGTCCCCTATTAACTTCTTTTGAAGGAACATGCCGGGTTTAATCATCTTATCATTATTTGGCACCCAAAGACTATCTTATCTTCACTTAACGGGTGCAAGGAGCACTTATGACACATTTGCAAGGTGCAAGGCCTTTTCTTTCCGGACCAAGATTGGCGCATCAGGGGTGCGGAGGGCTGCGATTTGGAGCTGGATCCGGAGAGAATTACAGAGAAATGACGCACCGATTTATGGGGCTGCGAGCTCATTATTTCTACAGAGTAGATGCACCTCTTGTTTCATGTAACACTGTGTAACAAAGTTTGAAAAATGTTCTGTTCCTGGTTTTGAAAGCTTTAGTCCTGTTTAATTGCACAGTCCTTGCTTTGAAAGTAGTTGGCATGTTTCAGGAACTTTGATTTTGTGGCAACCTAAGTTAAATTGGTGGCGCAGTGGGTTAAAGTGCTGAGCTGCTGAGCTTGTTGACTGAAAGGTCGCAGGTTCGAATCCGGGGAGCAGCGTGAGCTTCTGTTGTCAGCCCCAGCTTCTGCCAACCTAGCAGTTCGAAAACATGCAAATATGAGTAGATCAATAGGTACTGCTCCAGTAGAAAGGTAAGGACGCTCCATGCAGTCATGCTGGCCACATGACCTTGGAGGATATGGATGTCTATGGAGGTCTGTGGATAACGCTGGCTCTTAGGCTTAGAAATTGAGATGAGCACCACATTCCAGAGTCAGACACGACTAGACTACATGTCAGGGGAAAATCTTTACTTTACCTTTACCTTACAAACTAAGTTGAATTGGTTGAGACTCTTTATATTGATTTATTGATTTATTTCGAACACTTGTACCCCACCCTTCTCAACCCCCGGAATTGGGGGAGGGGGGGGGGCGGGAATCAGGGCGGCTTCCAATCAGCAGCGATTTGATGCCACAATAAAGACA
Source organism: Anolis sagrei ordinatus (assembly GCF_025583915.1). Classification (NCBI taxonomy): domain Eukaryota; kingdom Metazoa; phylum Chordata; class Lepidosauria; order Squamata; family Anolidae; genus Anolis; species Anolis sagrei. Next base: position 22,794,829 of record NW_026847882.1, on the reverse strand, counting down.
CAATAAAATACATAATAAAACACTCCATTAATTATAAATAGTTAAAATATTAAACAATACAATTTAAAAACTACTAAGAATTCATAGAATCCTAGAGTTGGAAGAAACCTCATGGGCCATCCAGTCCAACCCCCTGCCAAGAAGCAGGAATATTGCATTCAAAGCACCCCTGACAGACGGCCATCCAGCCTCTGTTTAAAAGCTTCCAAAGAAGGAGCCTCCACCACACTCCGGGGCAGAGAGTTCCACTGTTGAACGGCTCTCACAGTCAGGAAGTTCTTCCTCATGTTCAGATGGAATCTCCTCTCTTGTAGTTTGAAGCCATTGTTCTGCGTCCTAATCTCCAGGGAAGCAGAAAACAAGCTTGCTCCCTCCTCCCTGTGACTTCCGCTCACATATTTATGCATATCTCCTCTGAGCCTTCTCTTCTTCAGGCTAAACATGCCCAGCTCTTTAAGCCACTCTTCATAGGGCTTGTTCTCCAGACCCTTGATCATTTTAGTCGCTCCTCTGGACACATTCCAGCTTGTCAATATCTCTCTTGAATTGTGGTGCCCAGAATTGGACACAATATTCCAGGTGTGGTCTAACCAAGGAAGAATAGAGGGGTAGCATTACTTCCCTAGATCTAGACACTATGCTCCTATTGATGCAGGCCAAAATCCCACTGGGTTTTTTTGCTGCCACATCACATTGTTGGCTCATGTTTAGCTTGCTGTGCACGAGGACTCCAAGATCTTTTTCACACGTACTGCTCTCGAGCCAGGCATTGTCCCCCATTCTGTATCTTTGCATTTCGTTTTTTCTGCCTTAGTAGAATATCTTGCATTTGTCACTGTTGAACTTCATTTTGTTAGTTTTGGCCCATCTCTCTAATCTGCTCCTGTCCTCTGGAGTATTGGCTATCCCTTCCAATTTGGTGTTGTCTGCAAACTTGATTACCACTTTAGTGGTCATTATTATTTGAAAGCTAGTTGAATGCTCGATCAAACTTATCCATAATCCATTTCCAAGCCATTGTTAATATTGTTATTGTCATTGTCCGCTTAATTACCCGAAGGCCTGGTCCCACATCCAGGTCTTTTTTCCTAAAGATGAGGAGGGATGTAGATGACCTAATTTCCCCGGGAAGTGAGTTCCACAGGCGGGGGGTCACCACCGGGAAGGCCCTGTCCCTCATCCCCACCAAGCGTATTTAAGACAGAGGCGAAGCCGAGAGCAGGACCTCCCCAGACGATCTTAAATTCCGAGGTGGGACACAGAAGGACTCCAACTCCCATCATCCTCTATCACCACCCCCTGCCCTCCCCATGAAAAAACTCTGTCAGTATTTTAAGTTGGATCATGAAGGATGTGTGCACTAACTGTGGTCCAGATCCCTCATGCTATATAGTAGCCTTTGAAGTTCAAACAAATAAACATACATAGCTTTCTACATCCATCCATACTTCTCTATATATAGATGGAGAGCCATTCATATTTCCCCGGTGGGTGGATTTGCAGTACAGATTTCCGCTTGTTTCATTCCCTGTGGATTAGCAGCCATCTAACTGCATATCTAACATATTATTTTGTTTTTTCCCCCGCAATCATATTTTTCAATAGGCTCACAAAGAAACCTTTCGCTTTCAAGGAGGTAAGCACTTTCTCGCCCAAAAGGCTGGAAGCAAAGAGGGGAAAAAATCCCACTATTTGACTCCAGGAATATTTGCAAACATGTAATTAGCGGATGCCTTTTTATTTTAATATGCTGCCAATATCCGAGTCGGTAAAAAAAATGATTCCGTCTGGAATCGAAATATGAGAAGGCCAAGGCAAAGCTAACATCAGCAAAAATATATATAATCTCGCTTTGAATTCCTGGGAATGCCTTTTTTTACCTTTCTAGTGCATTAATCACTACCTTGCAAATCACTACAGGCTACAGACCTAATTAATTCTCCAGGTTTTACATTTTTAATTTTTCATGGAGGGAAACTTGCTGGTATCTATTTGGCAAAAGGTGTGTCCGCACTGCAGAATGAATACAGTTTGAGCCCACTTGACCCATCCCACAATCTTATATGAATTTTATTATATTTTTTACACTTTTCTGAATTTTCTTTGTATCGAAGTATCAACATTTCCCTGTTCCGCAATAGACTTCATTTCCAGTATTCTGCCAGGGAAAATATACATTCTGGAAAGGATTCGTTAACCTTTCGCCAAAATAACACCCGAAGGGAATTGAAGAGGAAATGCATGCCCACAAAACCCAGAACAAAGTGTTGTGGTTCAGGCAGATGAAGATGAACTACTGACAACTGGCACTGCTCGTTCACTTCCGCTGGCTTCCCACTACACAGCATTGAAACCAACTTCCCCCAAGACAATTCCCCGTGGCAGCTACGTTCCTTGTAACCTTACTATCCAGTTATACCTTGTACAGCGTGAACCTCACACTTGGAGGGAAACAGAATGAGACGCTTATCTCTAACCTTCACCATAATGCCAGTTGATGAGCTCCTGACGACTGGCACTGCTCGTTTGCTTCCACTGGCTTCCCGCTACACAGCAGTGATACCAACTTCCCCTGAGAAAATTCCCTGTGAGAGTTATGTTCCTTGTAACCTTACTTTCCGGATATCCCCTGTACAGCGCGAACTTCACACTTGGAGGGAAACGGAATGAGATGCTTATCTCTTACCTTCACCATAATGCCAGTTGATGAGCTCCTGACGACTGGCACTGCTCGTTTGCTTCCACTGTTGCTTTCACTACACAGCAGTGATACCAACTTCCCCCGAGAAAATTTCCTGCGAGAGCTACGTGCCTTGTAACCTTACTTTCTGGATAACCCTCATATTAAATACTGAAGCATTTCTACTCACCACAAAGTAGACTCTGTCCACCTTTGACATCATGAGGATTGCCCAGCCAATGGGAGCCCAGATGAAAAAATGGGCCAACTTCTGACCAATCAGGGTAGTATGCGGATATTTAGAATGGTTTTCGACAAGAATAAAATGTCTTGTGCTATACTGCATGCTTTATGTCCAACTCTTTTGAATGTAGACTTTGTATCAGAAGTTTTTAAGGCTAAAATAAGAGAAGACACAAATATTAGGGGAGCTAAAATTGGGAAATACGAATACAAGATTAAAGCTTTTGCGGATGATCTGCTAGGGATTGTTGAAGATCCTATAAATAATCTCCAGAATTGGATAGAGAAAATGCAAGAATATGGAAGAGTGGCAGGCTTTAAGGTGAATAAAGGAAAAACAAAAATTTTAACTAAAAATGTAAAGAAGGAAAACCAGGAGAAGATTACATCTATTACAGGAATGGAAATTGTTAAAAAATTAAAATACTTAGGTATCTGGATATCTGCGAAGAATGGTCAACTGCTGAAGAATAACTATGAATCGGCTTGGAGTAAGATACAGAAGGACCTCAAGAATTGGAAAGTACTGAAATTATCTTTATTAGGAAGAATAGCATTAATTAAAATGAATGTATTACCGAAACTATTGTTTTTATTTCAAAATATTCCCGTAATCAGAAATCAAATAATTTTTAAAAATTGGAACAAAGAATTGTTGAAATATGTTTGGGATGGAAAAAGACCCAGAATTAAATATTTAAACTTAATAGATAAAAAAACGAGAGGTGGTTTAGGTTTCCCAGATCCTAAAGCTTATCACGATGCAAGTGCTCTCCTGTGGATTAGAGACTGGATGTTACTAGAAAATGAAAAAGGATTGAATTTAGAAGGTCATGATCTACGTGTAGGCTGGCATGCCTACACGTGGTACGATAGAGAGAAAAAGGAAAAAAACTTTGGAAATCACTTTGTCAGAGCATCTTTGTTGAGAGTATGGGCGAAATATAAGAATTACTTTTATACTAAAACGCCCCTTTGGATCTCTCCAATGGAGGCACATCAAAGAAGATTATTAGGCTGGAGAGCGTGGCCAACATATAAGGATATTTTAAAAGAGAATACAGGAGAGATTAAGACTTATGAGCAATTAAAGGAGAAAAATGCGAACATGACATGGCTGCATTATTTACAAATGAAAGATTATATTAAAGAAGATAATAAAATAGGGTTTGCTTGGGAAGGTTCAACCTGGGACAAAATTTTGAAGGTAAAGAAAAAAGTTATTACAGTTATTTACAATACGCTCTTAACATGGTTAACGGAAATTGAACAAGTTAAACCATGTATGATAAAGTGGGCAGAAAATATAAGAAGACCGATTCAATTTAAGGAGTGGGAACAGATGTGGAACAAGAAATTAAAATATGTATATGCAACAGATCTAAAGGAAAACTGGATAAAAATGTTCCACAGATGGTATACCACCCCTAAGAAAATATCTTTAATGAACAAAAACTCTTCTGATAAATGTTGGAAAAACTGCCAACAGATAGGGACCTTTTATCATATGTGGTGGACATGCAAAGAAGTATTGAAATATTGGTCTATGATACATGAAGAGTTACAAAAAATCTTGAAAAGAGTATTTAAGAAGAAACCTGAATATTGGGCTTCACGGACTTGGAATTACAACTACAGGAAAATGAGGATAAACTTTTCACTTATATGACGACGGCAGCGAGAATAGTTCTAGCAAAGGTTTGGAAACAGGAAAGTATCCCTAATAAGGAGGAATGGCTAGGGAAAATTAGAGAAATAAGAGAGATGGACGAATTGACTTTTTTTTGAAAAAAAATACTGGAAACCCGATAAAGAAGACTGACTGGACACTTTTTGATAATTACGAGAAGGAAAGAGAAAAGTAAAAAAAGAGACAATTTAAGGGAAAGCAACAGAAACATTCTAGGAGACACAACACCTGATGATGAGATGGAAGTCATACTTTTTTTTTTATATGGATTTTTATATATGTTTCACATTTTTTTTATATCTGTTTTTTTATATTTTTCATATATAGATTTTTTTTCTTCTTTGTTTCTTTTCTATTTCTTCTTCTATAATTTTCCTACTGTTCTATCTTCTTTGAATGTTCCCCCTCTTTCGTTGTATTTGATAAATACCCTAATAAAAAACTATTCAAAAAAAAAAGAAGTTTTTAAGGCTTAGGTAAAGGTAAAGGTCTTCCCCTGACATTAAGTCCAATTGTGTCCGACTCTGGGGTGTGGTTCTCATCTCCATTTCTAAGCCGAAGAGTCGGCGTTGTCCATAGACACCTCCAAGGTCATGTGGCCGGCATGACTGCATGGAGCGCCGTTACCTTCCCGCCAGAGCGGTACCCATTGATCTACTCACATTTGCATGTTTTCAAACTCTAGGTTGGCTGAAGCTGGGGCTAACAGCGGAAGCTCATGCTGCTCCCCGGATTCAAACCTGTGACCTTGCGATCAACAGGCTCAGCAGCTCAGCGCTTTAACCCACTGTGCCACCGGCTTGAAAACAATAAATCTGTGTTCCTTTTGCCTTCAAACCCGATTTGCTTGTTGGTTGGGTCTTCAAGCTAGCGGAGTGCACCAAGCACCAAACCCTCAGCCCACTCCTTTGGCAGGTTGCAGAATCTCAGCTTCAGCTTAAGAACATCAACAAGTTCCAGCTAAAACCTGGATTCACTCCCTCACTTTGGAAAAAGAAATATTTCGGTTGGAGAAAAGTAGAAGATTGCAAACTCTCTTTTGCAAATTCCATGGAAATTGCTTCCGTGAAATGCCTAGGGATTGCGCTCCCTTCTAATATTAGAAGTGTTTGCACTTAATTACATATCAATTGTGAACCGTGTCAGGGGAGAACTTTGAAGCTTGAACAGCTCTAAACTGTCTGAATTACAGCAATCAAGAAGAGCATAACACCCAAGTTTTGTTCATGGTTTTTCTAATGAATATATATATATATATATATATATATATGCATTATGTCTAGCAGGAAAACACATGCGGTTTAGTAGAGAGGTGGTACTTGCAAAACAGGTAGAATTAATGCAGTTCGACCCCACTTGAACTGCCATTCAACACTATGGAATGACAGGAGTTGTCGTTTTACAAGGTCTTTCGCCTTCTCTGCCCAAGAGTTGATACCTCCCTGAACTATAACTCCCAAGATTCCCTAACATTGAGCCATTGCCAGGAAGGCTCTGATTGTGTCTTCCTGCTTGACAAAAGGGGGTTGGGATGGATGGCATTTGGGGAACCCCTTCCAACGCGAAAATCATTTCCTTTATTAATGCTGTGGGTTTATCTACCCACTCCCTTGCATTTCCCCCTCTTTCCTTTACTTTGGGAGCCACACGAGCCCATTGTCTTTGCTTTGGCCGGGTTCCACCGGGTGGAGAGGGATACGGCATTGTTCTTGAAATAGCCTTTCATTTCCGCTTTCCTTACTGGATCCACGCTTTATGTAATTCATCATGACTAAGAGACTATTAGTTGCCCCTTTTATTTAAAAAAATACTATTTTATCAGCTGGCAACTGAACCAAAGTTCTCACTGGTTTCCCTTGATCCAAGATCAAGCCTCTGGACTCATGTATTTATTTTTTAATCTCTTTTAACAAGTGTCTTGCTTGCTTTTCTGTTATTATCAGATCTCTCTCTCTCTCTCTCTCTCTCTCTCTATATATATATATATATATATGCTTACCTGTTGTCTAACCTGTGGATATTCTCTTCTGCTTCTCCTTGGGGAAGCATTTATATTGTATCGTGCCCAAATTTGGCGTCAATTCGCTTAGTGGTTTTTGAGTTATGTTAGTCCCACAAATTAACATTACATTTTTATTTATATCTACACCAGGTATGGGCAAACCCAGGCCCGTGGGCCAGATGCGACCCCTTCGGCTCTTTTCTCTGGCCCTCCTCTCTTTCACCACCCTACCCCTATTTCCTTCTCTCTTTCCTCCCTCCTTCCCTCTCTTGTTTTCCCCTCCCTCCCTTCTTTCCTTCCCTTTTCTTTCCTTCCTTCTCCACTCCCTCCCTCCCTTCTTTCTCTTTCCTTCGTCCTTCCCTACTTTCCTTCCATCCTCCTTCCCTTCCAATCTTTCATCCTTCCTTCCCTCTTTCCTCCCTTCTTCCCCCTCTCGTTTTCTCCTTCCTTCCTTCCTTCCTTCCTTCCTTCCTTCCTTCCTTCCTCCATGCTCTTCCTCCCTCCCTTCCCTTCCTTCTTCCGTTCCTCCCCTCTCTCCCTCTTTCTCCCTTCCCTTCCACACTTCCTTCCTTCTTTTTCTTCTTCCTTTCTCTCCTTTCCTTCCTTCCTTCTCCTCTCCTTCCTTCCTTCCTTCCTCTTTCTTCCCTCCTTCCTCTCCTTCCCCTTTTATTCCTTCCTTCCTTTCTCCCTTCTTCCTCTTCTTCTTTCTTTCTTAATTCAACTCAATCTCAACGACACTCACGTTCCCCAGTTCAGTGCCGTTATTCACCTACAATACAGACCTCTTCCTTCATTTCCTTCCTTCCCTCCCTCCTTTCTTCACCCCTTCCTCCCTTTCTTCCTTCCCTCCTTCCTTCATCCTTCCCTCCCTCCTTTTGCTCCCTCCTTCCTTCCCTTCCACCCTTTCATCCTTCCTTTCTTCCCCTTCCTCCCTTCTTCTCCCTCTCTCATTCTGCTTCCTTCTTGCCCTTTCTTTTCTTCCTTCTCCCTTTCCTTCCTCCTTCTTCCCTTCCTTCCATCTTCTCTTTCTCCTTCCTCCTTCCCTCCTCCTTCTTTCCTCCTTCCTTCCCTTCCACCCTTCATCCTTCCTTTTCCCCTTCCCCCTTCTTCTCCCTCTCTCTTCCTTCCTCTTCCTTTTCTTCCTTCCTTCTCCCTTTCCTTCCTCCATTCTCTTCCACCTTCCTTCTGATATCGAGCTGCTTTTAGCAGGGTCTCCTTGAGAGAGAGAAACCCGAGGACCGCGCCTAAAGGGCTCTGGGTCCCTTGGTGAGGCCAGCGAGAGCCAATCCAAAGAGTAAAAATATTATAAATAATAATGCCTCATCCAAGTGGAAGAAGTTTCTTTTCAGCAATCGAGGTTTATTGTGATTCAGCTGAGATCAGATGCATTACAGGAATCATTCCACTGTAAGCATGGTTTTACAGAATTTCCAAGCATTTTTATAGTACACAGACAAAGGAAAACAGTTTCAAAAATCCCGCCCGCCCTCTGTCAGCCGGCTTCGTGCTGATTGGCTGGCCGCGGAACAGCTGGGAGGAGGCTTGGCAGCATGCCTCGCCTCTGGACCAATCAGCGGGCTCCGCTGCCTCTGGGAGGCCAATCAGTGCCTTTCTAGCGCCTCTGAAGATGGACCAATCGGCAGCTAGGAGGCGGGACGAAGCTTGACAAAGACTGAGGAAATGACAGCCTTAAGGGGAATGTGAGGCTTTTGTCCTCACCTGGCGGGGTGTCCGATAGGGGAACAATAAGTTTCCTGGTCTGTGATGGGATTTGGGAGGAAGTATGAAAAGAAGCTTTCGGTGGCATTTGGACCTCAAAAGGGGGATCAACAAAATACCTAAAAATGAGCCAAACAGTCTGTTCTTCCTAAGTTTCTGTTGACCCTCCTCTCATCTTACTGTCTGCTCTGAAAGTAAGTTTGAGAAGGAATCAATCACGGGCCCATGCAAATGTAAATATGGACCGTTTCGGGAGGACAAAGGATTTCCTCCCTGTTACAGTAATCCTCGGGTCACATTCTTTTTGGGGCAAAGGGTCAGAGAGGAGAAGCAGGGAGGGGGACCAGAGTACATTTCATACAATATTCCATTACATAGATTTCGTATATCTTACATTTCATGAGACAATCCCACCCCCCATCCCCAGCAAAAGTTTATTACAATATTGGATCTTTATTATAACGCAAACTGGAGATCTCATAGTCCTTTGGCAAAGGTGCGTGGAAACTGAGGCTGCTTGCATTTCAAGGCAAGCATGCAAAAGGAAGTTCGTGGCCAGGGATGTGCCAAACAGTTCAGTTCATGAAGCAGAGAGTCGATAAGAAAAAGGCAGAAGCCCAGTGATGGGCGCTGGGTTGGGTAGTAGCAGAGTCCATAGTCCAGTGCATAAGTCAGAGAGTTCACAAAGAGGAGACAGGAACCCAGTTATGTGCGCTGGGTCAGGAAGCAGCAGAATCCATTGTCCGGCCCTTGGCGAACTACAAATACTTGGGGGGGGGGGGGAAGATGCTCGGCATCACTTCCATCCTTCTCTTTCTCCTTCACTTCTTCCCTCCCTCCTTTTGCTTTCCTCCTTCCTTCCCTTCCACCCTTTCATCCTTCCTTTTTTCCCCTTCCTCCCTTCTTCTCCCTCTCTCATTCTGCTTCCTTCTTGCCCTTTTCTTTCCTTCCTTCTCCTTTTCCTTCCTCCATTCTCTTCCACCCTTCCTTCCATCCTTCTCTTTCTCCTTCCTCCTTCCATCAATCTCCCCCAACCCTACCAGAATTCAAATTTGGGCATATTGGGTATTTGTACTAAATTTCATCCAGTGAATGAAAATACATCCTGCATATCGGATATTTATGTTATGTTTCATAACAGTAGCAAAATTACAGTTATGAAGTAGCAACGAAAATAATTTTATGGTTGGGGGTCAACACAACATGAGGAATTGTATTCAGGGGTCACGGCATTAGGAAGGTGGAGAAGCACTAGTGTAGATGCCCAGCAAGTGAATGGAAAGGTCTTCCTTGCCCCTGGAATTTCTACGTGGCGATTGTGCAAACTCTTTGCTCTTCACCCTCATTTTCTCTGCTCCTGCCTTGAATATCCAAATGTTGGAGGCCTCAAATAAATAAATGGATCCAACACAGAGATGTTGCTGGGGATTTTGATGCAACCGAAGGACAGGAGAGAGACATAGAGCACAGCTGGGTTTAGTTTTCCATATTAATGCAGGGAAAAGAACATAAACAGGGACATGGAACCAGGCGTGAATCACACGAATCCATCCTGAGCTGGCTCCTTATCTGCCCAAGAGTGCCAAACTACAACTCCCATAGGTTCCACGGCGGTTGAACTTGAACTGCCCTGGCTTGATGGTATGGTGTCCTGGGATTTGTAGTTTTGTAAGTGCTAAACTATAACTCCCATAGGTTCCATAACAGTTGAACTTCAACTGCCCTGGCTCAATGCTATGGCGTCCTGGGAGTTGTAGTTTTACAAGGTCTTGGGCCTTATCTGCCCAAGAGTGCCAAACTATAACTCCCATAGGTTCCATAACAGTTGAACTTGAACTGCCCTGGCTCAATGTTATGGCATCCTGGGAGTTGTAGTTTTACCAAGTCTTGAGCCTTATCTGCCCAAGAGTGCCAAACTATAACTCCCATAGGTTCCATAGCAGTTGAACTTGAACTGGCCTGGCTCAATGCTATGGCGTCCTGGGAGTTGTAGTTTTACAAGGCCTTGGGCCTTATCTGCCCAAAAGTGCCAAACTATAACTCTCATAGGTTCCATAGCAGTTGAACTTGAACTGGCCTGGCTCAATGCTATAGTGTCCTGAGAGTTGTAGTTTTGCAAGGTCTTGAGCCTTATCTGCCCAAGAGTGCCAAACTATAACTCCCATAGGTTCCATAACAGTTGAACTTGAACTGCCCTGGCTCAATGCTATGGCGTCCAGGGAGTTGTAGTTTTGCAAGGTCTTGGGCCTTATCTGCCCAAGAGTGTCAAACTATAACTCTCATAGGTTCCATAGCCCTGGCTCAATGCTGTGGTGTCCTGAGAGTTGTAGTTTTGCAAGGTCTTGGGCCTTATGTGCCCAAGAGTGCCAAACTACAACTCCCATGGCAATTCAAGTAGGGCCAAACTGTATTAAATAAATAGTGTAGATGCACCCTGAGTTTTCTTGCCTTGTTTTCTTCAGCATTCTAAAATCTCTGCTGTCTACACAATGTCATTTCTGCTCGTTTCCATCCAAAGTGCAACAAAGAGGAAAATCCCCTATGGAGCAGACCCTGTGCCATGGGGAGGCAAATAACCCATTGAAAAAGCAAAGTGAAAGGAACCGGATCCTGTCTGACCCGATGTTGATGCACTAAATCACAACAACTGCTTCCTGACGCACGAGTCTTCATTCTCATGGATTATTAATCCTTGGGTGGTCTTGTTATGGTTTCCAAACGAAGAAACAAAACACAAACAATGAGAAAAAAATACTACAACCAGATCATTGCTTCATTGCAAAAGATAGCTCAAACACTAAGAAAATGATGCTTTTTGCTCAGTGTCTACAAGTCCATCAACTATCTATATTCATCTATCCTATCCTATCCTATACACCTATTAAAGGGGAAAATGTGTATGTGTGTATGTGTGTATGTGGCAAAGGTGTCCACTTACACAGGCAGCCTCCCGTCTCCACAAATAGCCTATAATACCCACTACGCAGGAGACACCCATGGCCCTCCCTCCAAGGACATTTCAGGTTACAGCGAGCCGCCATGAATATGTCTCCCAACCCCTGCCAGTGTCCTCCCCAAAACCATACTGCCCACCACACAAGGAATACTTTCATTTGGGGACAATTTCATCCTAGATGTTCTGATCTCCAGAATGGACATCCCAGGGTTCCTTTCTCTCTCCATTGGTGTGGAATTTCCATGACCCTGCCCACTGCCTCTCTCTTAACCCTTTTCTACCCTTTCCTATGGCACACAAAAAACAGAGGAATTGATGAGCAACTGAACAAGTGATTGGGGGAGAATTCACCACCACCACCATCATCATCATTTAATAACTTATTAATTGCCCTCCATCCAAGAATGCTCTAGGCGATTTACAGCTAAATTATAAAAGATAAAATACAAAAAATTAAAAATTAACAGAGATTGAATGCTTTAGTAAAAAGCCAGGTCTTAAGTGCGAGAGTAAAAGGCCCTAAGTCACGCATGGCTCTCATGTAGGGCGGCAAGGAATTCCACAAGGCAGGGGCAGAAATAGAAAAAGCCCTGCGCCTGGTCCTTTCCAAGTGCATTTCTCTAGGAGCCAGTATATAGAGTAAGTCACGCTGGGCTGGTCGTTGCGACCTCTGATGATGGGAGAAGGAGAGGCGGTCCATAAGGTACGATGGACCCTGGCCGTAAAGAGTTTTAAAGGTCAGAACTAGCATCTTATACAGGCCACGGTACTCGGTTGGAAGCCAATGTAAATGATGCAGCACTGGTGTTATTTGGCATCTCATGGGTGTTCTTGTGAGTAACCTGGCTGCTGCATTCTGAACAATACGAAGCTTTTGGGTCGTAGACATCGGAAGGCCCACATACAGGGCATTGCAATAGTCCAGCCTAGACATGACCGTGGCATGGGTGACAGTTGCCAGAGCCTCGTCAGATAGGTAGGGTGCCAGTTGCCTTGCTTGTCGTAGATGGAAAAAGGCCTGTTTGTTGGCAGCAGCGACCTGAGCTTCCATTGTCAGCTGCGAATCCAGGATGACACCTAAGCTCTTAACAATGGTCGATGGAGATCGGGCGGCACCATCGAAGGTGGGTAATGGAGGAGTCAGACCTGCCGGGCGGCCATGCCAGAGAATCTCAGTCTTCGCCAGGTTCACCTTCAGTCTGCTAGCACGAAGCCAGTTTGACAGAGCTTCCAGACATAGGGTGAAATTGTCTGGAATTGACGTTGCTCCAGGCTCCAGGCGCACAAGGAGTTGGGTATCGTCTGCATATTGGTAGCAGTCCAGGCCTAAACTCCGAGCCAAACTAGCAAGGGGTCTAACGTAGATGTTGTAGAGGAGAGGAGAGAGAATTGCACCTTGGGGGACTCCACATAGGAGGGGGGATCTATCGGAGACTTGATCCATGTACTCCACGCGTTGACTCCGGTTCCGGAGAAATGCGTTGAACTGACCACGAACTCCGGACATGGCAAGACAGTGAATCAACCATGATTTATAGAAGTTGTAGTTCACCTACATCAAGATCACCAACCAATGATGAATCTGAACCACACTTGCCATGGATGATGGGATTTGTAGTACCTTCACTCACTTCCAGACACTACTCCAATCTCCACAAATGACAGACCTGGACCAAACCTGGCACTCAGACTCCCACCATGGCCAACAAAATATACTGGAGACGTTTGGGGGAAATTGACCTTGATGGGAGTTATAGTTCACCTGCATCCCGGGAAACTGTGACTCACACCAACAATGAACCAGAACCACACTTGCCACAGAGAAGCCCCATGACCAATGGAGAATACTGCAGGGGTTTGGGCAATGGACGTTATCCAGAAAGCACCGAACCCAGCCGATGTCAGATTTGGACCAAACTTGCATACAGGTGGGGTTTGTGGGGTGAATGACCTTGGCTCTGGGAGTTGTAGTACAGCCTTATCCAGAGAGCATTGAACCCAGCCAACGATGGCTCCGAAGCACACTTGGCACACAGACCCAACATGGCCAACTGTGTATACTCCTGGGGTTTGGGAGTGAATGACCTTGAATTTGGGAGTTGTAGTTCACCTACATCAAGAGAGCACTGAACGCAGATGACGTTGGATCTGGACCAAACTTGGTGCACAGATGCAACATGGCCAGCTGTGCACACTGCCGGGGTTTGGGAGTGAAAGACCTTGGATCTGGGAGTTGTAGTTCACCTGCATCAATAGAGCACTGAATGCAGACGATGTTGGATCTGGACTAAACTTGGCACACAGATGCAACATGGCCAACTGTGCATACTGCCCGGGTTTGGGAATGAAAGACCTTGGATCTGGGAGTTGTAGTAAACCCTTATCCAGAGAGTATTGAAGCCAGCCAACGATGGCTCTAAAGTACACTTGGCACACAGATGCAACATGGCCAACTGTGCATACTGCCCGGGTTTGGGAATGAAAGACCTTGGATCTGGGAGTTGTAGTAAACCCTTATCCAGAGAGTACTGAACCCAGCCAACGATGGCTCTAAAGTACACTTGGCACACAGACTCAACATGATCAACTGTGCATACTGCTGGGGTTTAGGAGTCAATGACCTTGGATCTGGGAGTTGTAGTTCACCTGCATCAAGAGAGCACTGAATGCAGACAATGTTGGATCTGGACCAGACTTGGTGCACAGATGCAACATGGCCAACTGTGCACACTGCCGGTGTTTGGGTGTGAAAGACTTTGGACCTGGGAGTTATAGTTCACCCGTATCAATAGAGCACTGAACGCAGACAATGTTGGATCTGGACCAAACTTGGCACACAGATATAACATGGCCAACTGCGAATACTGTCATGGTTTGGGAGTGATTGCCCTGCGAATCTGGGAATTGTAGTTCACCCTTATCTAGAGAACACTGAACCCAGCCAATGACACATCTGGACCAAACTTCAGTGATATTTCCTAATATCCCAAAACAAACAATGCCTTCTTCTAATAACCCAGGCACTGCCAGGTCCCCAAGCTAGTGTAGAATAAACACACTTTGATGCCACTTTAATTACCATGGCTCAGTGCTATGGGATCCTGGGAGGTGTAGTTCAATGAGGCACCAGTACTTAGATTTTGCAAATCTACAACTCCCAGGATTCAAACCATGAGGAGAGGTGGGTAAGAAATAGAAGTATTATTATTATTATTATTATTATTATTATTTTACAACATCGGGCCATGGGAGTTAAAGTGGTATCAAACTGCATTAGCCCTGAAATGTAGATGCACCTTCAGACTGATGCATCCAAAATCCATAATCAAAGGAGACATCCCTTTCCTCTTAAAAGCTGTCAATCGGCGACTTGCTTGTTAAGGCGAATTTTATTTCATTTTAATTGCATTGCAAGGAGCGTGCCACCTTTCGGTGTTTACCCCTGTTGCAGCGAGCCTGGAAAAGTTAATTGAGTTTTCGCCACCCACCTCCTTTCGATCAATACCGGCGTCCCGGTTGGCTGCCATCCCCAAATATTAATCTCCGTGGCAACTGGGATGATTGGCAGGTGGAGGAAAGAGACTTGGCACCTTTCAGTCTGTTTGCTTGGCAGGTCTGTGGTCCAACCTTGGCAGAGGCCCAAATTGGCAACCCTAATAATGATTATGCAACCAAGCAACAGCGACCACTGGTATGTGCCATCCAGCCTCATTCACTGCTTGGAGCATTCTGAAGTTCAGACAAAAACCAGGAGCAGGTTTATTGATCCCCCACCTCAGCAGACTGAAAGTCAAAACCAAGGTTACAACAACATCTGTTATAGAACGCCAATATGCTGATGACAACGTCGTCTGTGCACATTCCGAAGAAGACCTACAAGACACTCTAAACACCTTTGCAGAAGCATACGAGAAGCTCGGCCTCTCATTGAACATCAAGAAAACCAAAGTGCTCTTCCAGCAGGCACCAGCCAATCCCTTTCAATGCCAGAAATACAGCTTAATGGTGTAACATTAGAAATGTTGACCATTTCCGCTACCTTGGCAGCAACAAAACTCAACATTGACACTGGAATACAACACCGCCTGAGCTCTGCAAGTGCAGCATTTTTTCGAATGAAGCAGAGAGTGTTTGAGGACCAGGATATAGGGATACCAAGGTGCTTCTTTATAAAGCTATTGTCCTCCCAACCCTGCTATATTGGGCAGCGTGAGCCAGCCAAAGGCAGCTGCTCCACATGGCCTACTTGCGCATAAAGCACCTTGCGAGGTGCTTTACACGCGAGTAGGCCGTGCGATGCTGCTCCTCCCTTGGCAGGCTCACGCTACCTATCGGGCCCGATGGGCAGCGTGAGCCAGCCAAGGGAGGCTGCCCCGGCGCTCCATGCAGTCATGCCGGCCACATGACCTTGGAGGTGTCTACGGACAACGCCGGCTCTTCGACTTAGAAATGCAGATGAGCACCACACCCCAGAGTCAGACACGACTGGACTTCATGTCAGAGGAAAACCTTTAACTAGGAAAATTGTGGAAGATCCAGGGTGGGAGAAAGAACTCTTGTCTGTTGGAGGTAGGTATGAATGTTTCAATTGGCCACCTTGATTACCATTTCATAGCCTGACAGTTTTTAGGGAGAATCCTTTGTTGAGAGGTGATTAGCTGGCCCTGATTGTTTCTTGTCTGGAGTTCCCCTGTGTTTGAGTGTTGTTCTTTATTTACAGTTATAATTTTAGAGTTTTTTTAATACTGGTAGCCAGATTTTGTTCAGACTAGAAATAGGAAGATTTCCCATTCTCTGCTCCTGGAATTACTGCCTAAAGAGGGCTAGAAAGAACCCCCTCTAAGGGCCCTTCCACACAGCAAAATAAGATATGTGCAATGTGCATAGGAATTTTTTATTGATTTTTTTTAAAAACTATAGTCCGACCCTCCAACGGTCTGAGGGACAGTGAACTAGCCCCCGGTTTAAAAAGTCTGAGGACCCTGACTTAGAATAACCCTAACCCTAACCCTTCCTTCACCAACTGCTAGGCCTACCACCACTAGCTACCATCAACTGCAGTACATGATACATGACAATTTTTGATTTTTTTCACAAACTTTTTTTTAAAAAACCAACCTACAGGAGGGTTGCTATAAATTCCAGAAGCATTCTCTCCTGACGTTTCACCCACAACTATAGCAGACACCCTCAGAGGTTGTGAGGTCTCTTGGAAACTAGGAAAATGGGGTTTATATATCTGTGGAATGATGTCCAGGGTGGGAGAAAGATCTCTTGTCTCAGGCCTGTAGCTGGGAGGGGGGGGGGTTGAGGGCTTCAGCTCCCCCCCCCCCCGAAATTCTCAGGGTGGTCCGCAAGAAGGACTTACTAGTACATTATTTAAATTGTTACGATCCGATCACCATGCTCAATATATCCCAATTGCATGGGGATATTGGGATAATGATTCAAAAGGTTTGCTAGGGTAGATCCTGAGTCGTCGTCCCCCCCGAATCAAACTCACCCCCCCCCCCCCGAATTAAAATGGTGGGAGAAAGAACTCTTGTCAGTTGGAGGTAGTTGTGACTCCTGCAATTGGCCACCTTGATTAGCATTTAGCAGTTTAAAGGTCTGGCTTTTTAACACCTGGGGGAATCCTTTGTTGGGAGGTGATTACCTGGCCCTGATTTGATTAGATGTTTTCCTCTGCTGTTTTGCTGTTTTAATTTTAGAGTTTTTTAAATACTGGTAGCCAGATTTTGTTCATTTTCATGGTTTCTCCTTTCTGTTGAAATTGTCCACATGCTTCTTGTGGATTTCAATGGCTTCTCGGCGTAGTCTGACATGTTGTCACATGGTCCAGCATTTCTGTGTTCTTAATCTTACAAACCTTCTCTCCCAAAGGGTGCTGGTGCTCCACCAAACTGCAACTTCCATGATTCCATAGCACGGAGCCAAGGTGGTTCATATAGGAGGGTGAAACTGCATTGATTCTGCAGTGTAGAACGCATCCTGATAGGTTGGCACGGCGTGACTTTGGATGCCCAGAAGAGCAGACAAGATGGGCATAAGATGCACGGTAATCCAATTGCGGGGCCATCAACGTGTGTGTGTACGTTTGCAGAGAGATGCCCGAAGGGGAGAAAAACTCCTTGGGAAATTACCTCCGAGATAACGATATTATTTGCTTCTCTCCAGACATCGGTGGTCTGGCTGGGACTGGACACTAACACTAGTGGACCATCAGCTAAGGATTATATGACAGTGTAAACTCTTGCAGTTCAAATCAGATCAGAAACTGGATTTTATGGATTTTATGGCTGTATAGATTCAGCCTAAATGAAGATGTCCTAGAAAGTTTGAAGCTGTCTGGTCTTAGGGTCGAGTTGAATTTCTTCGGCTGCATCTACACTGTGCCATAAATGCAGGTTAACATCAATGCTATGCAACCCTGAGAGCTATAGTCCTCTTGAGAAGGCAGGAGACCTTGGAAAACTAGGACTCCCAGGATGCCATTGCAAAGTGGTGGCAAAACTGCATTCATGGTGCAATGTAGACACACCCGAAGAACTGGGTTGTTGTAGGTTTTTCGGGCTATATGGCCATGTTCTAGAAGCATTCTCTCCTGACGTTTCACCTGCATCTATGGCAGGCATCCTCAGAGGTTGTGACCTTGATCTCTGCTATTGGGTCATATTGGGTCATTTGGGGGGGGGATGTTAAGGCTTCCCGTTCAATGCTAAGGCTTCCCGCCAAAATGGTACTATAGAGGAGAGTCTACTGAACAAGCCAGTACCTGCCGCATACCTGTACTGCCATCTGTTGAGGAGTTACAAAGGTAGAGGCATTACTTTTCATTCAACCCTCGTATGTTGAATTGGGTTGTTGTAAATTTTCTGGCCTGTATGGCCATGTTCCAGAAGCATTCTCTCCTGACGTTTCGCCTCCATCTGTGGCAGGCATCCTCAGAGGTTGTGACCTTGATCTCTGCTATAGGGTCATATTGGGTCATGGGGGGGGGGGATGACGGAATCTGTTATCTAATATGTAAAAAAGTGAATAAAATAAAAATACATAAGTGAATACATGAAAGTAAATAAATAAATATAAATATAAAACCAATCAATACATAGAAATAACAGCAAGGAAAGATATAAATAATAAAAGTAAATAAAAACATATAAATAAATGTAAATAATAAATAAACATAGCAATAATAGTAAGCAAAAAAAATGAAAACACATAAAAATATGTCCCTCAATTCAAGGGTCAGAAGCCCTTTATTCCGATTGTGTTAGGGCTTATCTATCCTGTGGAATTAATGCAGTTTGAGACAGCTGTAATGGCCATGACTCCATGCTAGGATATTTCCCAAGGTCTTGGGCCTTCTCAGGTGAACTACAACAAAGAACTACCACCTCACCTGCCTCATAGGAAACCTGCTACAAAACAGGAGCTTTTTTGTTGAGTTCCAGGGCCAGAGAAGCAGATGGCGGAAACAGAAGAACGGCCTGCCTCAGGGGAACGTGCTTGCTCCATCCATGTTCAACATCTACACAAATGACCAGCCACTGCCAGAAGGGACAGAGAGTTTCATCTATGCTGATGATCGTGCCATTACTGCTCAAGCAGGGAGCTTTGAGATGGTTGAACAGAAGCTCTCCGAAGCTCTAGGTGCTCTTACTGCCTATTACAGGGAAAACCAACTGATCCCTAATCCATCTAAAACACAGACATGTGCCTTTCACCTTAAGAACAGACAAGCATCCCGAGCTCTGAGGATTACCTGGGAAGGAATCCCACTGGAGCATTGCAACGCACCCAAATACCTGGGAGTCACTCTGGACCGTGCTCTGACCTACAAGAAGCACTGCCTGAACATCAAGCAAAAAGTGGGTGCTAGAAACAATATCATACGAAAGCTGACTGGCACAACCTGGGGATCACAGCCAGACACAGTGAAGACATCTGCCCTTGTGCTATGCTACTCTGCTGCTGAGTACGCATGCCCAGTGTGGAACACATCTCACCATGCTAAAACAGTGGAATGTGGCACAGGGTGTCTGTGTCCTACACCACTGTTTAGCTGGCATTGCACCACCTGACATCTGCCGGAAAGTAGCAGCCAATAGTGAAAGGACCAAGGCAGTGACATCTCCAGCTCATCCCTTGTTTGGGTATCAGCCAGCATGTCAACGACTTATATCAAGAAATAGTTTTCTTAGATCTACAGAGACACTCGCTGGAACACCTCAGCAAGCGAGAGTCCAAAAGTGGCAGGCTAAAACCCAGCACCTCAATCCGTGGGTGATACCAGATGAGAGACTCCCCCCTGGGCACACAGAAGACTGGGCGACCTGGAAGGCACTCAACAGACTGCGCTCTGGCACCACGAGATGCAGAGCCAATCTTAAGAAATGCGAGTGTGGAGAGGAGCAAACCACTGACCACCTGCTGCAATGCAACCTGAGCCCTGCCCCATGCACAATGGAGGACCTTCTTGCGGCAACACCAGAGGCACTCCAAGTGGCCAGATACTGGCCAAAGGACATTTAATCAACTACCAAGTTTGCAAAATCTGTGTTTTTTTATCTGTTTGTTTTGCTCTGTTAGAAATGTAATACAATGGTATGGTTGCTGATGACACGATAAATAAATAGGTGAACTACAACTCTCAAGATTCCATAGAATGAAGCCCATAGCCATGGCAGTTAAAGTGGTGCCAAACTGCATTCATTCTACAGTGTAGATGCATCCCTAGTTAACATTCGAGTCAAGATGCAATGGGAAATGCAACAGTTTTATTTTCAGAGTATGGATCCAACCTTGGAGTACACTTGTTGAAGTTGGTGGGGCAAAGAAGCCAATGTGTTTCGTGGCCACGATGCTCAATTGGCATGCAGGCCTCTTCACAGATGCATTCACTTTGATTTCCAGATCTTAAAAGCAAGCTTGTTGAAATCAATGGGGCGAGTGAGTCACGGAAGCGAAAGCAAAGCAGCATCGATTTCATGCATTTGCAACAAGAAGCACTAAATCTGGACCCAGCCCCAGGGATTATGACTCTTCTTTCTTAAAAAATCCATCCTTGCACCTAAAGACTTGAGCAGCAGATATCTTTCCATGAAAATATGCAGTGATTTCAACTAAGACGGCAGATCAGGAGGTCCATGCCTGGTGAGCTTCTGCTAAACCAGATCAACCAGGACAGAGAACAAATCACTCAACATGGATTGAAGGCAAAGCTACAGAGGGGTCTCCCTTAGTTGGCTCAGTGGAACCTCTGAGATGTTCTCTTATGAATTTTATACTTTTATCATTCCCTACAAACATTTCCCTTCCTCTACAAGGACAAACCCTTATGAATTTCTACCCTTATGAACTATGGACACATATTATGTATTTCATGGTTTCCTCGTGGCAGAGGCTCCCCCTGCCCCATTTGACCTTTCCCCCCTTCTCCTCATGAAGAAATCGCCCCTGGAAACTGCAGAGCCCAGGCATTCACTAAAGAACTTTAATCCAGAATTTCCTTTGCATGAACAATATCCTGGCGGCTGCCCTTTGTTCTCGGAGGATCGCCCAACAAAGTTGCCGCCCCCTGGCAAAATTTTAATCATTTTTCTACCTGGAGGTCAGGGGGCCTTCGAAAAGCCCCCACCTTCACTGGTTGATTTAACTAACTTCCCACTAAGGAACACTCACCCCAGTTTTGCCCTCATTGTCCTCGTATTTGCTGGCCAGATTTTCCTTTACACATGTTGATTCATTCCAATCAAAACACAATAGATCAGTCCTGCTTGAGACTTCCTTTTTTGTCTCGCAAGCCACATGGCATTATTTTTTCAAAACTCATTCACAGATTCCTTTGTGTTCTATCGTCCCGCCTCCCTCTCCCCTGATTTGCTGTCGCCTCTAGGCAGCAGGAACCTTCCCATTGGATCCATCACACCACTGAAGCTTCCTGATTGGTCCTGAAGCCCAGGGGGCAGGAGGGCCGCCTCCCAGCTGTTCGCCCGTCGCCCAATCACGGTGGGGAACATCAGGAAAGCCAGGGCGGGAAGTTTGAACTCTACAACTTTGAATTTGCTATAAATATGACTGTATTGGTGTATTCTTCTCATGCTCTGCTGGCGAATGATTGCGGCTCTGCATCCTTTTCAGCTGAATTGCTAATAAAAGCCTCGGTGGCCATTTCTTCAACCTTGATGAGATTTATTTGGGAAAAATCAGGGAAAATTCTGGGCCTTTCTCCTCTTTCGCTTGCCAAGGGTTTCGGACTCTCTTTGGTGGGTCTAAGGGCTTCTCTCTCCTGGGCAGGAGCCTCCAAATTCTAGCTCGATAACAAGATTCTTTGGGAACTTAGGGAAATCTTTTAAATTGCGGATTCTCTTTGCTCACCATTTGGTGGGTCTGCAGGGTCTCTCCTTCAGGGCAAGACCCTTTTAAATTCCTTCTTGATTTCAACCTGTTTCTCTCTAAGACAGAAAAGGATTTATTGCATCGTGTGACCCTTTCGCCTTCTTACTGGAAGCCAAGGAGAAAACACAGACCCATTCCTTGCAGAGATAAGGAGGGGGAGACCAATACATTGCCTTTTTCAAGCCTTGATCGTACTCTCCCTTCGGCTTTCATTATAATGTCATCATTGACTTTCTAGCTAAATGGGGAACCCAATGCTCTTTTCTCCCTGTTTCTTTTTTGCTTGCAGATAATGTTAACTTATTCCCCACTTTTTGATTTTCCTCTCTAGCCTTTGGTTGTTTCCTGTCAAAAAAATTAAACAATTTTCTCCAAATACAACCATTATATTTATGGGTCGAATTTAATATCTGTGTTTACATAGAGAGAAAGGTAACTAACTGACGCTGTTCATTGCTTGGTTTTATTGGTTTTCACTATATATATTTTAATAGGTCCTGTGTTTAATTCTGTTTTGATGTTGGTATGTTTTACATATTGTATGTTTTTAGCATCAACCGCTTTCAGTATCCTTTGGGAGTGCAAATAATTAAAATCATTTTAAAATCTATTATTGCTATTATTATTATTATTATTATTATTATTATTATTATTATTACTACTACTACTACTACTATTAATATTATCATCCATGGCTTTGCATCTTGGTTGAAAGAACACAATGGGATTACTATCATCATCATTATCATCATCACCCATGGCTTTGCATCTTGGTTGAAAGATCACAATGGGATCATTATCATTATCATTATCATCATCATCATCATCATCCTCCATGGCTTTGTATCTTGGTTGCAAAGTCAAAATGGGATTATCATCATTATCACCACCATCATCCATGGCTTTGCCTCTTCGTTGAAAAATCAAAATGGGATCATCATCATCCTCATCCATGGCTTTGTATCTAGGTTGAAAGATTAAAATGGTATTTATTATTATTATTATTATTATTATTATTATTATTATTATTATCAATTATTATCAATTGCCTATGGTTTTGCATCTTGGTTGAAAGATCAAAATGTGATTATTATCACCGTCGTCATCATCCATGGCTTTGCATCTTGATTGAAAGATGAAAATGGGATTATCATCATCATCATCATCATCACCCGTGGCTTTGCCTCTTGGTTGAAAAATCACAATGGAATCATCATCATCATCATCACCCATGGCTTTGCCTCTTGGTTGAAAAACCACAATGGAATTATCATCATCATCATCATCATCATCATCATCATCATCCATGGCTTTGCATCTTGGTTGAATGACTAAAATTATTATTATTATTATTATTATTATTATTATTATTATTATTATTATTACCATTTTGTTATTATTATGATAATGATCACAATTGTCGTCATCATCCATGGCTATGCATCTTGGTTGAAAGATCAAACTGGGATTGTTGTTGTTTGCATATCCATGCGAGCCCTACTGTACAACCAATACATAAATGGATTTATTTCCTGGCTGTTGGGAAGCAGCAGAGACCCTCCCGGCTGCTTTCCCTATGTAGATGAATGACAATCTGAGCAAAGACCTCTGGAAGACCCCAAAGCATTTTCTTTCTTTGTGGGGCCGGAGAGCAGAAAATGTCCTTTTCCTCCTCCCTTTGTCAGAGGCCCTGCAGTGGATCGATCCTGACATTAAACAGGGCTCTTGGGGATATTTATATCTTGCCCGGCGCTTCGGTCGCCTGCTCAGGAGATAACCCTATTACCGCCAAGGCCCCCGGCAAAAGACAATGTTAGTTTGCATTTGTTTCAAAAGGCAGAGCAAGGAAAGGGAGGCATGGAACACCCCTAAAAGATCAATGATCACTTTGAATTATCATAGAAGCCTAGCTCTGGAAGAGAGAGACCCCCAAAGGTCATCCAATCTTAATTCAACGGAACAATGGTTTCAAACTAAAGAAAGGAGATTCCATCTGAACATTAGCAAGAACTTCCTGAGTGTGAGAGCTGTTCAGCAGTGGAACTCTCTGCACCAGAGTGTAGTAGAGGCTCCTTCTTTGGAAGTTTAAACAGAGGTTGGATGGCCATCTGTCGGGGTGCTTTGAATGCAATTTTCCCATTTCTTGGCAGAAAGGGGTTGGACTGGATGGCCCACAAGGTCTCTTCCATCTCTATGATTCTATGAAGGCACAATTCAAACCCTCCTGACAGATGGCCATCCAGCCTCTGCTTCATATTATAGCAACATCTTTGCAAGACAATCATAGGGGACTTTTTGGTTGAAAGCTACATTTACATTCAAGTGCTGTGCTCGCCATCACAGCACTTGAG
The DNA here is from genome assembly GCF_025583915.1 of Anolis sagrei ordinatus. Taxonomy (NCBI): domain Eukaryota; kingdom Metazoa; phylum Chordata; class Lepidosauria; order Squamata; family Anolidae; genus Anolis; species Anolis sagrei. The sequence continues at coordinate 22,770,787 of NW_026847882.1, read as the reverse complement.
AATTTGAGAAGTAAACAAGAGAAGAAGGGAAGTAAAGAAAGAAGGGAATTTGGAGGGGGTAGGTAGGAAAGAAGGGAAGAAGGGAAACTGAAGGGAATAAGGAGAGGAAGAAGGGAAGTAAATGAAGAAGTGAAATGAAGAAAGAAGAGAATTTGAAGGAAGTAAGTAGGGAAGAAGGGAAGGAAGGAAGAAGGGAAATTGAATTGAGTAAGTAGGGGAGAAGGAAAGGACAGTTGAATGGAGTAAATAGAAGAAGAGAATTAAAGAAGGAAGAGAAATAAAGAAAGAAAGGTAATTGAAGGAAGTAAACAGGAGAAGAAGGGAAGTAAAGGAAGAAGGGGATTTGGAGAGGGTAAGTAGGGAAAAAGGGAAGAAGGGAAACTGAAGGGAATAATGAGAGGAAGAAGGGGGAGAAAGGAAGAAAGGAAATAAAGGAAGAAGAGAAACTAAATTGAGTAAGTAGGGGAAGAAGGAAAGAAGGACAGTTGAATGGAGTAAGTAGAAGAAGAGAATTAAAGGAGGAAGAGAAATAAAGAAAGAAAGGCAATTGAAGGAAGTAAACAGGAGAAGAAGGGAAGTAAAGAAAGAAGGGGATTTGGAGAGAGTAAGTAGGGAAAAGGGGAAGAAGGGAAACTGAAGGGAATAATGAGGAAGAAGAGGGAGAAAGGAAGAAAGGAAATAAAGGAAGAAGAGAAATTAAATTGAGTAAGTAGGGGAAGAAGGGAAGAAGGACAGTTGAATGGAGTAAGTAGAAGAAGATAATTAAAGGAAGAAGAGAAATAAATAAAGAAAGGCAATTGAAGGAAGTAAACAGGAGAAGAAGGGAAGTAAAGAAAGAAGGGGATTTGGAGAGGGTAATTAGGGAAAAAAGGAAGAAGAGAAACTGAAGGGAATAATGAGAGGAAGGAGGGAAGTAAAGAAAGAAGGGAAATTAAATGGAGCATGTAGGGGAAGAAGGACAATTGAATGAAGGAGGGGGAGAAAGGAAGAAGGGAAGAAGTGAAATTAAATGGAATAAGTAGGGAAGAAGAAAGGGAAATGGATTTGAGTAAGGAGAGGAAGAAGAGAACTAGGGGAATAAAAGTAGGGAGGAAATTGAAGAGAGTAAACAGGAAGTAAACAAAGAAAGGAAGTAGAGGAAGAAGGGAAGAAAAAGAAGGAGGGAGATTGAATGGAGTAAGTAGGAAAGAAGAAGGACAATTGTATAGCATGTGAAAGGAAGAAAGTAATTAAAGGAAGAAGAGAAATTGAATGGAGTAAATAGGGAATAAGAAGGAGGGAAATTGAAGGGGGTAAGTAGGAGAAGAAATGTTCAACATCTTTATTAATGACTTAGACGAAGGGCTAGAAGGCAGGATCATCAAGTTTGCAGACGACACCAAATTGGGAGGGAGAGCCAATACTCCAGAGGACAGGAGCAGGATTCAAAACGATCTTGACAGATTAGAGAGATGATTGGCAAAAACTAACAAAATGAAGTTCAACAGTGACAAATGCAAGATACTCCACTTTGGCAGGAAAAAACGAAATGCAAAGATACAGAATGGGGGACAATGCCTGGCTCGAGAGCAGTACGTGTGAAAAAGATCTTGGAGTCCTTGTGGACAACAAGTTAAACATGAGCCAACAATGTGATGTGGCAGCAAAAAAAGCCAATGGGATTTTGGCCTGCATCAATAGGAGCATAGTGTCTAGATCTAGGGAAGTAATGCTCCCCATGCTCTATTCCGCTTTGGTTAGACCACACCTGGAATATTGTGTCCAATTCTGGGCACCACAATTCAAGAGAGATATTGACAAGCTGGAATGTGTCCAGAGGAGGGCAACTAAAATGATCAAGGGTCTAGAGAACAAGCCCTATGAGGAGCGGCTTAAAGAGCTGGGTGTGTTTAGTCTGAAGAAGAGAAGGCTGAGAGGAGATATGATAGCCATGTATAAATATGTGAGAGGAAGCCACAGGGAGGAGGGAGCAACCTTTTTTTCTGCTTCCTTGGAGACTAAGACACAGAACAATCGCTTCAAACTTCAAAGAAATTCCATCTGAACATTAGAAAGAACTTGCTGACTGTGAGAGCTGTTCAGCAGTGGAACTCTCTGCCCGGAGTGTGGTGGAGGCTCCTTCTTTGGAAGCTTTTAATCAGAGGCTGGATGGCCATCTGTAAGGGGTGATTTGAATGCAACATTCCTGCTTCTTGGCAGGGGGTTGGACTGGATGGCCCATGAGGTCTCTTCCAACTCTTTGATTCTATGATTCTATGATTAGGAAGAACTTCCAGAGTGTGAGAGGCGTTCAGCAGTGGAACTCTCTGCCCTGGAGTGTGGTGGAGGCTCCTTCGTTGGAAGCTTTTAAACAGAGGCTGGATGGCCATCTGTTGGGGGTGCTTTGAATGCAATTTTCCTACTTCTTGGCAGGGGTTGTACTGGATGGCCCATGAGGTCTCTTCCAACTCTTTGATTCTATGAAATAGATTTGAGCGAGGAGAGGAAGAAGAGAACTAAAGGGGGGAATGTAGGGAAGAAATTGAAGGGAGTAAACAGGGAGGAAAGGAAGAAAATGAAGAAGGAAAGTAGAGGAAGAAGGGAAGAAAAAGAAGGAGGGAAATTGAATGGAGTAAGTAGGGAAGAAGAAGGAGTTCTATGGCTTCAAACTACAAGAAAGGAGATTCCATCTGAACATGAGGAAGAACTTCCTGACTGTGAGAGCCATTCAGCAGTGGAACTCTCTGCCCCGGAGTGTGGTGGAGGCTCCTTCTTTGGAAGCTTTTAAACAGAGTCTGGGTGGCCATCTGTCAGGGGTGATTTGAATGCAATATTCCTGCCTCTTGGCAGGGGGTTGGACTGGATGGCCCATGAGGTCTCTTCCAACTCTTTGATTCTATGATTCTATGACAACTGAATAAAGTAGAGGGAGAAAGGAAGAAAGTAATTAAGGAAGAGAAATTGAATGGAATAAATAGGGAAGAAGAAGGAGGGAAATTGAAGAGGGTAAGTAGGAGAAGAAAGGAAGAAAATAAATAAAACAAAGAGAAAAATTGAATGGTTTAAGTAGGGGAAGAAGGGAGGAAGAAGGACAGTGGAATGGAGAAAGGAAGGGAAGAAGGGAGTCAAAGGAAGAAGGGAAACTGATGGGAGCAAATAAGAGAAGAAAGGAAGTTAAGGAAGAAGAGAAACTGTCAGATCTTGCATGTATGTGTTTGAGCCTTTAGGTCCCCTTCATTGCCGATGGCGACCTTGTGGCTTTCATTGGATTTTGTGCACCAGGCCTCGGTCTCCCATCCAAGTCCTAACCAAGGCCGACCCTGCTTAGCATCCCAGAAGAGACAGGATTGGAGGAGTGCCTTTCCATGCAAGTTAGGGGCAGAAAGGAAGCTGTTTACCTGCCACCTGAAACTCAAAAGCAGGTGCCCACCTGGGTGTGCTTTCCACCCATCTCCACCATGCAAAACCCCATCAGGCAACAAGGTGTTTAATTCACAGGAAAGTGCTTTAGCTAAGAATAACAACGCGCAACGCACAACGCGCTCTCTTTCTCCCTGGCCTTTTATCTCTCCTTGTTTCTGCGGTTGTTGTGTTATTCACCAATAATTACTCTAAATGGTACATCTGTTGTCATGGCGACATATTAACAATCCATCCCAAAAAAATAGAGAGAGAGAAAGGCTGGAACCTAAAGCCTGTTTCCATCTTCTCTGGCAACTGCCTACCTGTTTGCCCCACTTAACTTCCTATCAATTTTCCCTCCTGCATTAACGCATTCGCCTTGATGCGCTATATATCCCATTAAGCCCACTGGCAATGCAGGGAAATAAAAGACACTAGTATTTTCTAGGCATGGACAGTCATAGTTGGTAGATTGGAAGCCTCATGGGGTTTCCAAAAGGTACAGAATTATACCATCCTAGAATTGGAAAGGGGTCCTCAGAGGTCATCTAGTCCACCCTCTGCTCCATGTTAGATAGAAGCAATTTCTAACCATATATTGTCGTAGTTGGCAGATTGGGAGCTCCATAGGGTTGACAAAAGACACAGAAACACAATATCCTAGAAAATGAAAGGGATCCCCAGAGGTCATCTAGTCCACCCTCTGCTCCATGTTAGATAGAAGCACAGCCTAGCCATGGATGATCATTGTTGGTAGATTGGAAGCTCTATATGGTTACCAAAGGGCACAGATTCTTAGCATCCTAGAATTAGAAAGGGCCCTCTAAGGGTCCTCTAGTCCACCCTCTGGTCCATGTTAGATAGAAGCAGCACCTAACCATATATCTTAGAATATGAAAGGGATCCCCAGAGGTCATCTAGTCCACCCTCTGCTCCATGTTAGATAGAAGCACAGCCTAGCCATGATAGAAGCAATTCCTAACCATATATTGCCATCGTTGGCAGATTGGGATCTCCATAGGGTTGTCAAAAGGCACAGAAACACAGTATCCTAGAATATGAAAGGGATCCCCAGAGGTCATCTAGTCCACTTTCTGCTCCATGTTAGATAGAAGTAACTCCTAGCCATGGATTGTCATCGTTGGCAGATTGGGAGCTCCATAGGGTTGTCAAAAGACACAGATTCCTACCATCCTTGAATTGGAAAGGGTCCCCCAAGGGTCATCTAGTCCACCTTCTGCTCCATGTTAGATAGAAGCAATTTCTAACCATATATTGTCATAGTTGACAGATTAGGAGCTCCATAGGGTTGTCAAAAGGCACAAAAACACAATATCCTAGAATATGAAAGGGATCCCCAGAGGTCATCTAGTCCACCCTCTGCTCTATGTTAGATAGAAGCACTTCCTAGCCATGGATGGTCATCATTGGCAGATTAGAAGCTCCATATGGTTGCCAAAGGACACAGATTCCTAACATCCTAGAATTGGAAAGTGTCCTCTAGAGGGCATCTAGTCCACCCTCTGCTCAATGTAAGGTAGAAGTGTTTCCTAACCATATATTGCCATAGTTGGCAAATTGGGAGCTCCATAGGGTTGTCAAAAGGCACAGAAACAGGGTATCCTAGAATATGAAAGGGATCCCCAGAGGTCATCTAGTCCACCTTCTGCTCCATGTTAGCTAGAAGCAATTCATAACCATATATTGTCGTAGTTGGCAGATTGGGAGCTCCATAGGGTTGCCAAAAGGCAAAGAAAGGGGTCCCCAGAGGTCATCTAGTCCACCTTCTGCTCATTGCTTCTATGTAAGATAGAAGCAATTCCTAGCCTTAGATGGTCATCATTGGCAGATTGAAAGCTACAGCATTGCCAAAAGGCACATAATCATAGCATCGTAGAATTGGAAGGGGTCCCCAGAGGTCATCTAGTCCACCCCTGCTCCATGTTAGATAGAAGCAATTCTTATGGATGGTCATTTCTGGCGAATTGGAAGCCCCAATTCTTCTTCACCTAAATGCTCAATTCAATATCCTTTCTTCCTTTACTTATCTTCTTCCCCTACTTACTCCATTCAACTGTCCTTCTTTCCTTCTTCCCCTACATAATCCATTTAATTTCTCTTTTCCCCTTATTTTCTTTCTTCCTTTCTCCCCCTACATTCAACTGTCCTTCTTTCCTTCTTCCTTTCCTTCCCTACTTACTCCATTCAGTTACCTCTCTCTTTCTTCCCTTTTACCCAATTTACACCCTTCCATTTCACTCCTCCTTTTTCTTTGTTTCTTCCTTTACTTCCTTTCTTCCCTCCTTCCTTTTCTTCCTTTCTTCCCTTCTTCCTCTATCAGTCTTTGCCTGCTTTGAGGGCTCTCTGTCCTCAGGTGACCTTTGTGTCCTTCCATTAACTCTGGGGTGGAATCCCATAAAGATCCCGATACCCCTGTGTTCTCCTCCTTCTTCTTCCTATGGCATTGTTTCAGCCTTCCCTCATCTTGACCAGACTCACCCTTGCAGAGTTTGGCCAGCAATATATATATAATCTCATATATGATGCTGGCAATCTCAGTCTTTTGGGGGAAGATAAGAGCATTGTTCTGCTTTGCTAGACTTCTGATCCTGAAGCGGAAGCTGCTTTAGAGCAAAACACAAAAGGAGAGGAGAGAGAGGAAGATAAAGAACACCACCATCTTATCTTTCCGGATTGTTGTTGTTCTTCCTCTCCCTGGATGGCCGTGTCGCTTTTGTCCAAACTCCGCAGCAGAATAAATCCCATGCTCAGCATCTTGTAATTAATCTGGAGCGAATGTGCTCAGCTCAACTGATAAGTCATGGCATTATATATATGAAATAAAACCATTTGCAAAGCAGACAAACAGGATTTGAGTTCCAGGTTAAAGTCTTAACTTTCTGACTTGGTTGTGATAGCCACAAATGACAACAGCCAACAGTGTGATGCGGCAGCTAACAAAGTCAATGTGATCCTGGGCTGCATCAAGGGGAGTCTAAAATCAAGGAAGGTCATAGTACCACTCTCTTCTGCTTTGGGTGGATGAACATCTGTTAGGAGGGCTTTGATAGTGTCTTCCTCCATGATAGAATGGGGTTGGACTGGATGACCTTTAGGGGTCCCTTCCAATAATAATAATAATAATAATAATAATAATAATAATAATAATAATAATAATATTTTTGTCGTGTCAGGAGCGACCTGAGAAACTGCAAGTCGCTTCTGGTGTGAGAGAATTGGCTGTCTGCAAGGATGTTGCCCAGGGGACGCCCGGATGATTTTGATGTTTTTATCATCCTTGTGGGAGGCTTCTCTCATGTTCCCGCATGAGGAGCTGGAGCTGATAGAGGGAGCTCATCCGCCTCTCCCCGGATTCAAACCTGTGACCTGTCGGTCTTCAGTCCTGCTGGCACAGGGGTTTAACCCACTGCGCCACTGGGGGATCAATAATAATAATAATAATAATTTGTCGAAAGCTTTCATGGCCGGAATCACTGGTTTGTTGTAGGTTTTTTAGGACTATATGGTCATGTTCTAGAGGCATTTTCTCCTGACGTTTCGCCTGCATCTATGGCAAGCATCCTCAGAGGTAGTGAGGTCTGAGGATCCTTGCCATAGATGCAGGCAAAACGTCAGGAGAAAATGCCTCTAGAACATGGCCATATAGCCTAAAAAAACCTACAACAGCCCAATAATAATAATAATAATCTATATAAATAAAAATGCAATGTTCGTTTGTGGGATTGACATAACTCAAAAACCACTGGACGAATTGACACCAAATTTGGACACAAGACACCTAATAACCCAATGTATGTCCTTCACTCAAAACATTGATTTTGTCATTTTGGAGTTGCAGTTGCTGGGATTTATAGTTCACCTACAATCAAAGAGCATTCTGAACCCCACCAATAATGAGATGGACTAAATGACCTTTGGGGTCCCCACCAACTCTACAATTCTATGAACTTTTAAAACATTCAAGATGGTATGGATGGTCAAAGAGCCATCTGTTAGGAAGGCTTTGATGGTGTTTTCCAATGTTGCAGAAGGGGGGGTGGACTGGATGACCTTTGGGGTCCCTTCCAATTCTAAGATTCTATGAATTTCCAAGAAAGAAACATTCAAGATGGTATGGATGGTCATAGAGCCATCTGTCAGGAAGGCTTGGATGGTGTCTTCCAGTGTTGCTGATGGGGGTGGATTGGATGACCTTTGGGGACCGTTCCAGCTCTATGATTCAATGAACTTCCAAAACATTTGAGAGTGAATGGATGATCACAGTCTTCTTCTCTTGAGGATTTTTTAAAGCAGAAGATGGATGACCATCTGTCAGGAAGGCTTGGATGGTGTTCTCCAGTGTTGCAGAAGGGGGATGGACTGGGTGAACTTTGGGGTCACTTTCAACCCTATCATTTGATGAACTTTCAAAACATTCAAGATGGAATGGATGAACATAGAGTTTTCTGTTCCTGAGGTTTTTAAGCAGAGGCTGGATGGCCATCTGTTGGGAGGTCTTGGATGGTGTCTTCCAGTGTTGCAAATGGGGGATGGAATGGATGACTTTTGGGATCCCTTCCAACTCTATGATTCAATGAACTTTCAAAACATTTGGGATGGAATGGATGGTTGCAGCAACTCCTTCTCCTGAGGTTTTCTTTTAAAAGCAGAGGATGGGTGACCATCTGTCAGGAAGGCTTGGATGGTGTCCTCTAGTGTTGCAGATAGGGGATGGGCTAGAGACCTTTAGGGCCTCTTCCAACTCTAGGACTCCATGAATTTCCAAGAAAGAAACATTCAAGGTGGAATGGATGGTTGTAGAGCTATCTGTCAGGGAGGCTTGGATGGTGTTTTCCAGTGTTGCAAATGGGGGATGGACTAAATGACCTTTGGGGTCCCCACCAACGCTACAATTCTATGAACTTTCAAAACATTCAAGATGGTATGGATGGTCATAGAGCCATCTGTCAGGAAGGCTTTGATGGTGTTTTCCAATGTTGCAGAAGGGGGATTGACTGGATGACCTTTGGGGTCCCTTCCAACTCTGTGATTCAATGAACTTTTAAAAAGAAAACATTCAAGATAGAATGGATGGATGTAGAGTCTTCTTCTCTGGAAGCTTGGATGATGTCTTCCAGTGTTGCAGAAGCGGGTGGACTGGATGACCTTTGGGGGTCTCCTCCAACGCTTGGATTCTGTGCTGACAGTGAGCCAAGGGAGAGGCCAGATTCTCTGCTTGTGACCCTCCGCAATAGGTTTGCACACTCAGCCTTCTTTGCGATTGTAAAAAGGGCAATAAATCTGTGTGTCATTGGGAAGAGTGATGTTCCCTTTCACATGCCCTCTGCCCCAAACAGTGTCACCCTGGATCATTTCCCAGAACTCCATATCCTCCCCAAACCTCATGACTTTGGCTTCTTGAGGCTAGAATCTCCAAGTGGAAAAAAAGGCCAGGGAAAGAAGAACACAAGACATGCAATGCATCATAGAATCACAGGGAACCTCAAAGGCCATCCAGTCCAACCCTTTTCTGTCATGCAGGAAAAGTATAATCTAAGCACCCCCAACGGATGGGCCATCCAGCCTCCAAATGAATAAGTTGCCTGATATTCATAGTAAGATACACATAACTTTATTTTTGGGGAGTTATGTGCATAATCCAGTACATTGATGTGTATTGCTATGCTAATCTATGCTAATTTATATAAATAAAAATGTAATGTTCGTTTGTGGGATTAACAGAACTCAAAAACCACTGGATGAATTGACACCAAATTTGGACACAAGACACCTAACAATCCAATGTATGTCCTTCACTCAAAAAAATTGATTTTGTCATTTGGGAGTTGTAGCTGCTGGGATTTATAGTTCACCTGCAATCAAAGTGCATTCTGAACTCCTCCAGTGATGAAATTTAACCAAACTTTGCACACAGAACCCCCATGTGGGCCACAGCAACGCATGGCAGGGGACGGTTAGTAATACAATATAATGTAATATAATATATTGTATATACGTATAATATTTATAATATTATAATGTAATACAATGTAATACTAATACTAATAATATGATATTATAATTATAATTATATATTTTATATTACATGTAATATTACTAATAATATTACGATATAATGGTATAGTACAATATAGTAATATATAATACTGATATTGTACTATGCTAATAATATAATATATTGTATGTATATATATCTTGTAAGTCCTTCCAACTCTACGATTCAATGAACTTTTTAAAAGAAGCATTCAAGATGGAATGGTGGAGCATTCTGAACTCCATTCTGAACTCCACCTCCTTCTCACCCCGAAGGGGTTCAGGGTGAGAAGGGCGGCATATACATGTCGTAAATAAATAAATAAATAAATATTGTATGATGTTCAATCATGAAATCAATATGCAATGCACAGAGGCGGACAATGCACAGTGATATACTATGAACAATCACCTATGGAGATTGGTGGATGCTGGATAAAATGTAATTTTTGGTTGCTCCAAAGTGTTATATCCTGTTTAAGTGTGCAGTCCTTACTTTGAAATTAGTTATTGTACTCCAAAAACGTTGTTTTCGTGGCTGCAGACTATGTTAAATTGGGTTATTTTAAGTTTTCTGGCCCATCTGGCCATGTTCCAGAGGCATTCCCTCCTGACATTTCGCCTGCATCTATGGCAGGCATCCTCAGAGGTTATGAGGTCTGTGGAAACTAAGAAAATGGGGTTTATACAGGGACGGCTCAACCCATTACGCAAAGTAAGCATTTGCAGTATAGTTGATTTTGCCCAGGGGTGCTCTTGAGGTGCTCTTGGTGGAAAATAGACCTTGACATATGCGAGTTGTAGTTACTGGGATGTATAGTTCACCTACAATCAAAGAGCATTCTGAATTCCACCAATGATGGAATTGAACCAAATATGGCACACAGAACTCCCATGACGAACAGAAAATATATATATATATCAGTGATTGGTTGGGGGGGGAGGGGGGACAAAATACTGTTTGCTTACCATTGAAAATTACCTAGGGCCACCTCTGGGTTTATATATATCTGTGGAATAATGTCCAGGGTGGGAGAAAGAACTCTTGTCTGTTGGGGCCAAGTGTGAATGTTTCAACTGGCCACCTTGATTAGCATTTAATGCGAAACAGTTTTGAAGGTGTGGCTTCTTACTGTCTGGGGGAATCCTTTTTGCGAGGTGATTAGCTGTCCCTGGTTGTTTCTTGTCTGGAGTTCCCCTGTTTTTGAATGTTGTTCTTTATTTACTGTTCTGATTTTAGAATACTGGTAGACATGTTTTGTTTATTTTCATGGTTTCTCCCTTTCTGTTGAAATTGTTGACATGCCTGTGAATTTCAGTGGCTTCTCTGTGTAGTCTGACATGTTGAATTGGTTGAGATGATGATGATGATGATGATAATAATAATAATAATAATAATAATAATAATAACTTTATTTATACCCCGCTACCATCTCCCCAAGGGACTCGAAGCAGCTTACATGAGGCCAAGCCTAACAACAACATGTCAATAAAAGCAACAGGGAATAAGCAAAATAAACAATACAATTAATATAACTCACACATAGACAATAACACACAAGGATTTTGGAATGAGATATTCATTTCCAATGAGATATTCATTGGAAAACAATAGCAAAATGTGTTGCACGATGTCCTAGACAAAGTTTTTGCAGCTTAATAAACTTTGTCCATGTTTTTATGATAGAACCAATTAGGAAATGACATTTCTAACCCAGGGACAAATTTCTTTCTTTTTTCGCAAGGGATGGGCTTGTGGGTTATCTGTCTTTTCAGATATTCATTTCAGCAAGTCTTGCGGATGTGCAATGCTCACACCCTTTCCAATGAAGCATCGGTGCCAAATGCTCCAGCTTGCGCTTATCTCCATCAAGGAGCCAAGGCCAGAGATAGAAATATGAGAACTATGAGGTGGAAACAGGGGACAATGCTCCCCAAAAGTTTAATAAACTTTTCCTGGTCCTTCGGAAAAGCATGAACATGCAAAGGGTGCGCATATGTTGTTGAGTCCCACCCCCATACCCGGTGAAATTATTAGATTGATGAATTCACCACCACAGCAGAGAGTTCCGCAGGTAGCAGGAGCCTGGAATTACATTGATTGGCTTCACGGACGTCCAGAAATGCATGGAGCCCAGTAGTAGCTACCAGTGCCCGAGATACTTTTTGGCAACAATCTTATATTTATTTTATTTTATTATTTTATTTTATTTTATTTATGGTGGGATTTGGGGTGGGGAGTTGTAGTTGCTGGGATCTATAGTTCACCTACAAATTGCTACTGTTATGAATCATCATGTAAATATCTGATATGCAGGATGTATTCACTGGACCAAATTTGGCACAAATACCTGATACACCCAAATTTGAATACTGTAGGGGTTGGTGGGAATTATAGTCCACTTACAATCAAAGAGCATTCTGAACTCCACCAATCATGGAATTGAACCAAGCTTGGCACACAAAACTCCCGTGACCAACAGAAAATATCGGAAGAGTCGCCCAAGGGCTGAGAAAAGTGGTATATAAATGAAGTAAGTAAGTAAATAAATAAATAATGTATAGTTCACCTGCAATCTAAGGGCACTCTGAACCCCACCAATAATGGACCTGGAACTAAATTGGCACATAGAACCCTCATGACCAACAAAACATACTGGAGGTCTTTGGAGGAATTTACATGAGCTGTAGTTCACCTACATCCAGATGAAATCATGGAGGATTTTAGAAGGGTCTGGCCCTGTAGGAGAGACCCTGTGGACCCACCAAAGAGGGATCGCTACAATGGTGAGCAAAGAGAAGCCCAATTTAAAATAATTTCCCCAGGTTCCCAAAAAGAATCTCACCAAAGTTGAAGAAAGCGCCACCGAGGTGATTTTATTGTGATTCAGCTGAAAAGGATGCAAAGCAGCAATCTTTCGCCAAGCTAAGCATAACGTGTACACAAATAAACACATTTTTATAGAAATACAGAGCTGTGTGGTTCAAATCTCCCGCTCCCCAACCCTCGCCTGGCTTGGAGGTGATTGGCTGGTGCTTCAACAGCTGGGAAGAGGCTCGGCCACCCCTCCAGTGCCTGGGCCAATCACAGGGCTTCCATGGTGCGCCTGAGCCAATCAGAAGGCTTCTGCCACCTCTGCACTCCAGCGAATCAGGAGAGAGAGAGGCGGGACAAGGGAATACAATGCATTCTTTAGTGGATTATGGAAACTCAGGAAATGTCCAAGGGGCTTGGCGAGTCCTAAAAGGCCTGCAAGCTAAGCCTTGCTATTGTTTTGTAAGTGATAAACACTGATGTTGGCGATATCGCCATAATCCAGGTTTTCCTTTTACGCTAAGACAGAGGAACAATGGGGGAAACTCAGGTAGATGTCTTCAGTGAGAGATATTGAATGGGTGACAGGTCAGGAGGGGGGAAGCTTTCCGAAGGCATCCCCCTATCTTATTGAAATATAATCAAAGTTTGCCAATCGGCCGTTTCCCTTGGTGGTCATACCTCCAAGGCCAGGGGGCATGGCCCTTTGTTATCGTCCATGCAAGGAGTGTCTTGTGATAAGGGTTCTTTTGATTGCTAATCTCTTCCCTTCCAGGGTCAGGGCGACTTCCTCATGTATTTTTAATTTATTTTTTTCAAAAGGGAAATGGGGCCAAAAGGGTCAGGAAAAGTTAGATACACAGGGAGAAAATATGAAAGTATAGAAATCACGATACAGAAAATATACCCACTTATCCCTCCCCCCAGAGTCCCATAGAAGTTCAAGAGAGCACATAAGTGTAAAGGGAGGTGGTTTCTCAGTAATAAATGTGCTACCTTCTGCTATATATGAAACACAGGGCATAAAACCTTGATTAAATGTACACACTATCTAACATGGGAAGAGTCCTTGCTGTTGTTAGTGTCTTGGCAAATTGACCAAGGCTTAACCCTTATTATCCAGTCTGGTGTCCTTGTCCTTAGCAAAACTATAAGTTACTATCTTTTATGGGGGGGGAGGATCATGTTCGACTTCACAGAGAGCAATGTGAACCTAAACAATGATGGATCTGGACCAAACTCAGCACACTTGATATGCCCAAATTGGAATACTGGTGGGTTGGACAAAATTCTGCTTTTGGGCTCAGTGGACAGCCGTGTTGGAGGCGCTGGACCCATTCTGGAGACGCATATCACAATTACCTTCACAATGAACTGCATGGGACCCAATGGCCCCCATTGTTCGTCCTGGGGCAGGCTCAATGTAATCCAATCATGAAACAATGTCTCCTTTGTCAGAAATTTCCATCTTGCCCCTCATCGGCCATTGGAGAGTGGGAATCTGCATTGGAAGTGGGGAACACTTTCCCATTGGCCGGCAGGTGCCATAGTCCCACCTCTGCAGGGATTCCCCCATCAGCTGTTTATGACGTTAACAGAGCCTAGCCAATCACGGTGAAGCCAACTCCTGCTGGGGCGGGAACAGGAATTTCAAAGGACTCTACTGTGTAAAAATGTCTTTCTTTGGCATGCTGGCATCACTTCAGCTGATTTCAATAAATCACCTTGGTGGCTTCTTCTTCTTGGTGAGATTTATTTGGGAACATTGTGTGGCTTCTTTGCCTTGCCAGACGCATGGATCCATGGTACTCGGTATCTGCGCTTCAGGTTTTGCTATCCATGGCCCAGATCTCCGGAGTTGCTTTACATTGTGTGATTTCACATTTATGTTGCAAAAGCAATGCAGTTTGTTGCTACTTTCACTGCTATGGCTCAAGGTTATGCTGGGAGCTATAGCCTAGCAGAGAAAGTGAAAGACCTTGCAAAACTACAACTCCCAGGATGGACATAACGTCAAGCCACGCCAGTTCAGTCATTGCCAATATGAATTCGTTCTGCTGAGTAGATACTTGACCCAAAGAGCCACAAACTGGAGAGAAAAAGAGGGATGAAAAAATAAAATAAAAGCAAAGAATGTAGGACTGGAGAAATGAGGACAGATCATTGAATGCAGCATAGCTCTGGGGCCTATATTTATTATGCATTAGCTGAGAGTTCCCATATTCAGGAGATATCCGAATTTATGTGGATCTTCAAGTCCGTCTACTCCAGCGTTTCTCAACCTGGGGTCAGGACCTCTGGTGGGGTTGCGAGGGGGGTGTCAGAGGGGTCAGAAAACACAGCACTTTCTGTTGGTCATGGGGGTCTGTTTGGGAAGTTTGGTCCAATTCTATCATTGGTGGGGTTCGGAATGGTCTTTGAGGTAGGTAAACTATACATCCCAGTAGCCACAACTCCCAAATGTCAAGGGGTTTTTAGAGGGTAAGGTAGGGTTGATGGACTATTTTTTTTGTCGTGTCAGGAGTGACTTGAGAAACTGCAAGTCGCTTCTGGTGTGAGAGAATTGGCCATCTACAAGGATGTTGCCTAGGGGACGCCAGGATGTTTTGATGTTTTATCATCCTTGTGGGAGGCTTCTCTCATGTCCCCGCGTGAGGAGCTGGAACTGATAGAGGGAGTTCTTCCACGATCTCCCCGGATTCCCCGGTTTTCCCGGTTGATGGACTGAACAGGTAGAATAAAATGCTTCAGAGGACATTTTGCAGAGAATTGGTCAGAACAGGGAATTATTGTTTATTCTGGGAAGGCACATTGGAACAACCAAGTTTTCAAGCTCCTCCTAAAGACTGCCAATATAGGACCTTGCCTGATATCCTTGGGGAGTGAGTTCCAGAGTCGAGGGGCCACCACAGAAAAGGCCCTCTCCTTCTTCCCCACCAGTCACACCTGCGAATGGGGCGGGAGAGAGAGCAGGGCTTCTCTGGACGATTGAAAAGATCGCGTGGGTTCATAGACGGAAATGCGGTCACGCAGGTAGGAGAAAGTGTGAGAGAGTGTGAGAGAGGGAGGAAAGAGGAAAGGAAGGAAGGATGAAAGGGTGGAAGGGAACGAGGGAAGGAGAAAGAGAAGGAAGGGAGAAGGCAGGAAAGACTAATGAGAGGGAAGGACAAAAGGGTGGAAGAAAAGGATGGAAGGAAGGAGGAAGGAAAGAGATAAGTAAGGAAGGACGAAAGGGTGGAAGCGAATGGAGGAAGAGAGAAAGAAGAAGGGAAGGAAGGGAGGGAAAGACAGAGGGAGGGAGGAAAGAGAGAAGTGAGGATAGACCAAAGGAAAGGAAAGGAAAGGAAAGGAAAGGAAAGGAAAGGAAAGGAAAGGAAAGGAAAGGAAAGGAAAGGAAAGGAAAGGAAGGAAGGAAGGAAGGAAGGAAGGAAGGAAGGAAAAAGAGGGAGAGAGGGGAGGAAGGAAGGCCGAAAATGTGGAAGGTAAAGAAGGAGGGTGAGAGAAAGAGGGATTAAATTGCTGTGATAATCTGGATTAAATGGCACTGTAGAAGAGGCCTATGTCATTCAATTGAGAATCACCCAAAATAAAAGGAATTCCGGCAAAGGCTCGTACATACACACATGCAATATTTTAAAGGCAGCCAGTCCTGAGATTCCTCCCTTACACCTGAGAAACTCAAAGGGAAGCCAAGGTAAAACTTTCCTCTTTGGATCGAATGCGGCACTGCTTATGCTTTGCCTTTTGCTTGCTGTTTTTCTTCTCTCTCTCTTTTCCTCCCCGCTGTGCTTTGAGAGCTGAGCATACATTATCTCAGGAACCATTTCCACGGCTCCCTGTGGGTCGAAAACTACACATTACCTTTGGAGTGAAGTGATAGGAAGTCCCTGTGTAATTTTCTTCTTAGAAAAAAGCGTTGTGGGCGGAAAGGCGGTGCGCATTATGTGCCAAGGAGGCTTTTCTTTGCCATGGTATCGAAGAGCAGTGCAGGGTTTCCAGCCAACTATCTCTTAGGCTGCCTCTACACCGTCAAATTAATGCAGTTTGGTGTCACTTGAACCGCCACGGCTCAAGGATAGGGAATTTTGGGAGTAGTCATTTCCCAAGGTCTTGAAATCTTCTCTGCTGAAGGATGCTACAAACCTATGGCATTGGACCATAGTTTGGTGAGGCATTTCTTGGCAGACTTTTGGAAACTACAACTCTCAAGTGACAAATTGCATTACTTCTCCAGCGTGGATGCACCCATGGAATCTTGGGATTTGTAGTTTGGAGGGTCACCATTAAGCTTTAGCAGAGAAGGCTGGAGACCTTGAAAAACTACAACTCCCAAGTGCCAAATTACATTAATTTTCCAGTGTAGATGCACCCACGGAAACCTATGATTTGTAGTTTGGTCGATTGCCATCACTCTGTGGCAGAGAAGGCTGACGCTCTTGGGAAACTACAACTCCAAAGCGCCAAGTTGCATTAATTCTCCAGCATAGATAGAATCATAGAATCAAAGAGTTGGAAGAGACCTCATGGGCCATCCAGTCCAACCCCCTGCCAAGAAGCAGGAATATTGCATTCAAATCACCCCTGACAGATGGCCATCCAGCCCCTGTTTAAAAGCTTCCAAAGAAGGAGCCTCCACCACACTCCGGGGCAGAGAGTTCCACTGCTGAACGGCTCTCACAGTCAGGAAATTCTTCCTCATGTTCAGATGGAATCTCCTCTCTTGTAGTTTGAAGCCATTGTTCCGCGTCCTAGTCTCCAAGGAAGCAGAAAACAAGCTTGCTCCCTCCTCCCTGTGGCTTCCTCTCACATATTTATACATGGCTATCATGTCTCCTCTCAGCCTTCTCTTCTTCAGGCTAAACATGCCCAGCTCCTTAAGCCGCTCCTCATAGGGCTTGTTCTCCAGACCCTTGATCATTTTAGTCGCCCTCCTCTGGACACATTCCAGCTGCACCCACAGAACCTTGGGATTTGCAGTTTGGTGGGGCACCATCATTCTCTGGCAGAGAAAGCTAAAGACCTTGGGAAACTACAACTCCCAAGTGTAAAATTGCATTAATTCTACAAAGTAGATGCACTCACGGAAACTTGGGATTTATAGTTTGGTGGGTGGCCATCCCTCTCTGGCAGCGAAGGTTAAAGACCTTGGGAAACTGCAACCCCCAAGTGCCAAATTGCATTAATTCTACAGGGTAGTGGCACTCATGGAACCTTGGGATTTGTAGTTTGGTGGGTCACCAGCACCCTTTGGCAGAGAAGTGCTCAAGACCTTGGGAAACTACTACTCCCGTGATGGCATTGAGCCACGGTAGGCAAAGTGGTGTCAAACTGCATTCATTCTACAGTGTCAGTGGTAAGTCGGGGAAAGAACTCTGAAACAGTTGATCCTATAAATAACTTTGTCTTGACCTTGGAAACATTCTGTTCCTTGGAAAACAACCCACAGGATGATTTGTGCAAGCCTCCTTCGCAGCTCTTCCCACGTTGGGGCTTCGGAGCTGCTTCCCCACCAGGCCTGAATGTGTGCCCTTATCTCTAAATAAATAGAGGAATCCTCAGCAGGGCGTCAACGCAGGAGTCCAGTTGACTGACCTCCCAGCGCCCGGCCTCTGCTTCTTGCTCCCTTCTCCCAATGGGATCAGAGCCACAGCAGACAGGAATCCCACAGGGTGGCCCTTTTCCCCATTGAATGGTTACTTGAGGGGATTCTGGGGAGAAAGGTGGGGTCACGAGGGGGTGTCAGAGGGGTCACCAAAGCCCATCAAAAATACAGTATTTTCTGTTGGTCATGGGGGTTCTGCGTGGGAAGTTTGGCCCAGTTCCATCGTTGGTGGGGTTCAGAATGCCCTTTGATTATAAGTGAACTATAAATCCCAGCAACTATCACTTCCAAATGTCAAGCTCTATTTTCACCAAACTCCACCAGTGTTCACCTTTGAGCAGACTTGAGAAGGAACAACCCAGAACTCCCTGCCTTCAAGATGATCTGACCTGCAGCAGGGAGTTCCGCAGCTCTCCGTTGCCCAATTGGGCCAGTATCGATAGGAATGGGATAACAACAACCACTGCAACCAAGAGATCTCTTTCAAGCATGAACTTTCTCCTTCCCGGGCCACAGACAGCTGCTGGCCCGCCCGGGATGCGATTCTCGAGTCCCGGTGAGGCCGGAACTACCTTCTTCTGAACTGCGGATACGGAAACCCATTGGGTCCCCGTATTCGCGGATCAAAGGATCACTCCAAAACCGGTGCCATTCTTCTCCTAGACTAATTTCAAGACTAATGGCTATCTCACTTTTGCTCTGTTAACCCCTCCGCCTCGGAAAGAACTTCTTTGGAGATCTCTTTCTGCTTTGCTTTCTTCCCCTCAACCTAACATTGTAACCAATCCCCTAATAAAGTATCAATTAATTGTAACTTTTTCCTCTCCATAGTGATATTTTGTGTCCTTTACTGCCTCCAAACCCTTTCAAGCATGAACTTTCTCCTTCCTGGGCCACAGACAGCAGCTGGCCCACCCGGGATGTGATTCTCAAGTCCTGGGGAGGCCAGAACTGCCTTCTTCTGAACTGCGGATACGGAAACCCATTGGGTCCCCATATTCGCGGATCAATGGATCGCACCTGTGCCATTCTTCTCCTAGACTAATTTCAAGACTAATGGCTATCTCACTTTTGCTCTGTTAACCCCTCCACCCTGGGAATAACTTTTTTTCACCCTAAAACTCAACATGGAGCTCAACTGGCTACCCACTGCCACAACATTGCTGCTGCCGTATCGTTGATGCCAAAGGGCCTGTTGACCTGGGGAACCTGCCGCAGTTACCCCTTGGGACCCCCAGGGAACAGACAGGCCATCCTGGCCCCTTGACAAGATGGGATCTATATTTTTCTCCACTCTCCAGTGCTTGTGATTACTCCTACAGAAACCCAATGGACCCTGAGGAACCTTCCCCTTATGCCATCATGGATTCTGCAGACTTTTATTGGACTTTGGCCAACTTTTGACGAACTTTAAAAACTTTTTAGATTTTTTTTCCCCCAAACCTTATGAATTTCCACTATGATTTTTAGACTTTTAATGGACTTTTGGTGGGTGGGATGGGTTGGCATGCTTACTTTCCCCCTCTTTATGAATGTATGTCTTATGAACCCCATATATGTTTCTGTATAAAATATGAAATGCCACCTCTTTGTGACCTCAGCACATCAAAATCTCAGGAAAATATTTTCATTTCCTGAGATAGATATTCCACTGACTGAAAGGACTCAACAGAAACTTCTTGCATGGACAACACAATAGGTACACCTTTGGGCTTCGGAGCATGGCCACCTGAAGGACGTGCTCCATGGTGATTTAATCATTCTTCACAAAGGGGACATCTTGTCTTCAGGAGGATGTCCCAACTGCCTCACCCATTGTCTTCATTCCTGTGGCCAAAACCAAAGACCAGATAGCATCAATTGATCCAAGACTGAGGATTACCAGGGTTTGGCATCCATGCCAGTCACAGATGTTTATTTCACTCACATGGAACAATATGAAAGCCAGCTTAAGGACTCTTAGGGTTATCGCCGGCAATTGGACAAACATTAAGTCATTTTAATACATTCATATTTTCCTCCCAGTTCATTGTTTCCCACTCGGACCGCCTCCTTGTTCCTCATTGGCCGAGAGGCAGAAGCAGCACTGGCTTTCCCATTGGCTGAGGCGCACCTGAGCCAGCCGCACCTCCCCTCCAGCTGATGACTCCAATCAATCAGCATGAAGCTGGCTAAGGGGGTGGGAGCGGGAAGTTTGCATTTGACAGTTCTGATTCTCTATAAAAATGTGCTGTTCTGCCTTGCAAAACATGTCAGCTTTTGGCAAGGGATTGCGGTTTGACATCCATACCAGCTGGGATGAAAATAAAGACAACTCAGTGGCTTTTTCTTCAACTTTTATTGGGGGAAAATTGAGACTTTTATTAGGGAAAATCAGGGGAAAATTCTTCGGTGCTTCTTTTTGTCTCGCCAGGCCAAACAGACTCTCTTTGGTGGGTCTCATTGGTGTCTTCCTCCTGGCAAAGACCTCTAAATTCTTGCTTGATATCAGACTGAGTATTTGTGCCAAGTTTGATCCAGGTCTATCATTGTTTGAGTGCACAGTGCTCTCTGGATGTAGGTGAACTACAACTCCCAAACTCAAGGTCAGTGCCCACCAAGCCTTTCCATTTGAGTCATTTGAGTTCTGTGTGCCAAGTTTGGTTCCATTCCATCATTGGTGGAGTTTAGAATGCTCTTTGATTGTAAGTGAACTATAAACTCCAGCAACTACAACTCCCAAATGACAAAATCAACCCCTCCAACCCTACCAGTATTAACATTTGGGTGTATCGGGTACTTGTTGAGTTGTTGCTGCAAGTATCTCTGTAGATCTTAGGAAGTTGTCTCTTGATTTAAGGTGTTGGAGAAAGAAGCAGGAAGGGAAGAAGAGTTGGAGAAGAAAAAGGAGGAAGAGAAAATAGAGAGGAGGAGGAGATGGCAGAGGAAGGAGGATGTGGGGGAGGAGAGGACAAAAAAGGAGAGGAAAGAAAAAGAGATAGAAAAGACTAAAGAGGAAGAGAAGAATGAGGGAAAGAAAAAAGGGAGGAGAAGGAGGATGAAGAGATGGAGGAGGAAAAGGAGGAAGACAAAAGGGGAGAAGAAAGGGTGAAAGAGGAAAGGCTGGAGGAGGAAAAGGATAAAGAGAAGAAGAAAAAAGAGGGAGAAAGAAGATGAGAGAAAATAAGAAAGAGGAAGAAGACATGGAGGAGGAAAAGAAAAAAGAAGGGAGGAGGTAGAAAAGAAAAAAGAGGGAGACGAAATGGAGGAGGAAAAGGAAGAGGAGGAGGAAAAGGGAGAAGACAGAAAGGAAGAGGATAAAGAGAAGAAAAAGGAGAAAGAAAAAGAGAGAGAAGAGAAGGTAGAGGAAGAAGAGATGAAAGAGGAAAGGAGGAGAAAAGGGAAAGATGAAGAAGAAAAGGAGGAAAAGAAAAAAAGGAGGAGGTAGAAAAGAAGAAAAAGAAAGATGAGATGAAGGAGAAAAAGGAGGAGGGGAAAAGGGAGAAGAAAGAAAGGGTGGAGTAGGGAAGGATGGAGGAGGAAGAGGATAAAGAGAAGAAAAAGGAGAAAGAAAAAGAGAGAGAAGAGAAGGTAGAGGAAGAAGAGATGAAAGAGGAAAGGAGGAGAAAAGGGAAAGATGAAGAAGAAAAGGAGGAAAAGAAAAAAGGAGGAGGTAGAAAAGAAGAAAAAGAAAGATGAGATGAAGGAGGAAAAGGAGTGGGGGAAAGGGAGAAGAAAGAAAGGGTGGAGTAGGAAAGGATGGAGGAGGAAGAGGATAAAGAGAAGAAAAAGAGAGAAAGAAAAAGAGAGAGAAGAGAAGGTAGAGGAAGAAGAGATTAAAGAGGAAAGGAGGAGAAAAGGAAAAGACGAAAAGGAGGAAAAGAAAAAAGGAGAGGTAGACGTAGTGCAACTGGAAGGAGGGGGAAAAGTTATAACAAATAAAGGTGCATAGGAACGGATGAGGAGTAAGAACCCAACAATAAATAACCGTCTACATAGGTCCAAGAAGAAAGAGAAGCACAAGATGAACGATAAAACGTGAATTATTACAAAGAAAAAGTGGGAGGAAGCAGAGATGAGGAGGAACAGTACGTAGTCTGTCCAAATACAGGAAGGTAAAGTGTGAAATGAATGAAGATTAATAATACATCTGCTAATAGAAATGAAGAAAAGTAAAAAGTAAGGGAGGGTAGAAAGAAGTGAATATGAAGAAGTAGTTTGTAGTAGGGTAATTATTAAAAATGATGAGTAGTATTTATGGCCAATAGTATTGAGTAAATACAGGGGAAGACAAATATTATTATAGTAAGTTATTTATATATCATTTAAGAAGAAGAAAGGGGAAGGAGGAGAGGAGAAGGAGGAAGAAGAGGAGAAAAATTAGAATTAGAAGAAGGGGTCAAGATGAGGAAAAAATGGAAGAGAAGGAGGAAGGGGGGGGAGAGAAGGAGGTGAATTAAAATTAGAAGGAAGAGGAGGAGAAGAGGAAGGGGTTTGTAAGGTGTTACATTGAGGAAGAAGAGTGCTATTGTTTCTGCTTTCCTTGTCCTTGGATTTTTTGCACGATCAGAATCCCATCTCGCCTCCTTTCCGGAGCCTTCAGTCCCACGGTGACTATTTTTGGGAACTCCTGGTTGCATTGCACGTTCAGAGAATATAAATATAACCTTCTGCAAGCATTTACCCTTTCAAAAATGCCTTTCCCCTCAATTAATTGCTCTTCCATTTGGCAGGTTAATGGGGCCAAACCAACCCAAAAACCAACCCAAATCAAGACTTATAACAAAATAGTGTTTATTCTTAAAATAACTTGTTGGAATTATATTATTATTATTATTATTATTATTATTATTATTATGTAAAATGTTTTGAATTCTAGACGAGTCATTATTATTATTATTATTATTATTATTATTATGTAAAATGTTTTGAATTCTAGACGAGTCATTATTATTATTATTATTATTATTATTATTATTATTATTATTATTCAGAGGTTGGGGTTTCTTCTAGGATTCTATAGGTATTATTCTTATTATTCTTCTTATTCTTCTTCTTATTATTATTATTATTAGATACACAACAAGAGTAGTACATAACTCTGTTGGCTCTTGTATTGGATCTCACGTCGGACCATTCCCAAGTGCCTTCGACCATGTGATGTATCAGCAAATAATGTGGGCAGATCCCAGGAGGGTGGCCTTTTGAAGCTAGCAGATGGTAATTTTGTCAGTGCTGATTGTGTTTAAGTGCAGGCCAAGGTCTTTAAGCACTGCACCCAGTGTGTCAATCCCCACTGGGACCACCTTGACTGGCTTGTGCCAGAGTCTTTGCAGTTCTATCTTTAAATCCTTGTATCATGTCAGGTTTTCCAGTTTTTTTTAAAGAGTTTTTTTAAATATTGGTAGTCAGATTTTGTTCATTTTCATGGTATCTTCCTTTTGTTGAATTGTCCACATGCTTCATGTGGATGTCAATGACTTCTCTGCGTAGTCTGACGTTGTTGTCACCACTTCTGTGTTCTCAAATAATATGCCATTGAAATCCACAAGTATGTGGACAATTTCAACAGAAAGGAAGAAAACGTGAAAATGAACAAAATCTGGCTACCGATATTAAAAAAAACTCTAAACAGCGAATAAAGAGCAACACTCAAAAATGGGAATTCCAGACAAAAACCAATCAGGGCCAGCTAACACCTCTCAACAAAGGATTCCCCCAGGCAGGAAGAAGCCAAGCTTTGAAGCTGCAAGGCCATTCAATGCTAATCAAGGTGGCCAATTGCAACATTCACACTTGCCTCCAACAGACAAGAGGTCTTTCTCCCACCCTGGACATTATTCCACAGATATGGAAACCTCCTTTGCTTAGTTTCCAACAGGTCTCTGAGGATGCCTGCCATAGATGTGGGCAAAACGTCAGGAGAGAATGCTTCTTGAACATGGGCATACAGCCTGGAAAACTTACAGCAACCCAGTGATTCCAGCCATGAAAGCCTTTGACAACATAATAATAATAATAATAATAATAATAATTATTATTATTATTATTATTATTATCCAGAGGCTGGATATCCTTTGGGGTCCCCAATTCTAGAACTATTATTATTATTATTATTATTATTATTATTATTATTATTATTTGATACACAGCAAACAAGATTCACTCTGCTGGCTGTTGTATTGGATCACACGTCGGACACTTCCCAAGTGTCTAGGACTGTGTGATGTATAGGCAAATAATGTGCGCAGATCCGAGTCGGGTGGCCCTTTTGCAGCTGACAGATGGTGATTTTGTCAGCGCCGATTGTTTTCAAGTGCAGGCCAAGGTCTTTAGGCATGGCACCCAGTGTGCCAACCACCACTGGGACCTCCTTGCCTTGCTTGTGCCAGAGTCTTTGCAGTTTTATCTTTAAATCCTCACATCGTGTCAGCTTTTCCAGTTGCTTCTCATCAATTCTGAATCATCATCATCATCATTTTGTTGTAATATGTTGTCCGGGCTTGGCCCCATGTAAGCCACTCCGAGTCCCCAATGGGGAGATGGTGGCGGGGTATAAATAAAGATTATTATCATCATCATCATCATCATCATCATCATCATCATCATCATCATCATCAAGATATAGCTAAGAAGGTAAACTGCAAAACCCAGAATTAAAGAGTGCCTCTATGTTGTAGTATTTATGTAGTTTGAAATCCCTTTGACTACCTTTTTTTTTTTTTTGTCGTGTCAGAAGTGACTTGAGAAACTGCAAGTCGCTTTGACTGTGGCACAAGTTCCAATGAATCATCTGAGCAACGGTGTTGTGCCTCTGCTTGTAGTCTGTCTGCGCGATCTTCTTGCAGCAGCTGGGGATGCGATGTATTGTTTCATCTGCTTCCTTGCAGAGTCTACATTTGGGATCTCTCATTGACTTTTCAATTCTGGCTTTGATGGCATTGGTTCTATTGGCTTGTTCTTGGGCTGCAAGAATCAGGCCCTCCTTTGTCTCCTTTTTCAGAGTTCCATTTGTCCATGTTTATTATTATTATTATTATTATTATTATTATTATTTGATGCACAGAAAAGATCACTCTGCTGGCTGTTTTATTGGATCACACATCGGACACTTCCCAAATGTCTAGGACTGTGTGATATATAGGCAAATAATGTGCGCCGATCTAAGTCGGGTGGCCCTTTTGCAGCTGACAGATAGTGATTTTGTCAGCGCCGATTGTTTTCAAGTGCAGGCCAAGGTCTTTAAGCACTGCACCCAGTGTGCCAACCAGCACTGGGACCTCCTTGACTGACTTGTGCCAGAGTGTTTGCATCATTAACTCCTCATATCGTGTCAGCTTTTCTGGTTGCTTTTCATCAGTCCTGCATCATCATCATCATCATCATCATCATCATTATAGAATCATAGAATCATAGAGTTGGAAGAGACCTCATGGGCCATCCAGTCCAACCCCCTGCCAAGAAGCAGGAATATTGCATTATTATTATTATTATTATTATTATTATTATTATTATTATTATTATTATCAAGCCATAGCTAAGAAGGTAAACTGCAAAACCCAGAATTAAAAGTCGGCAAACCAAGAAGCAGAAAAAAAGAGTGCCTCTGCGTTGTAGTATTAATGTCGTTTGAAACCCCTTTGGCTACCATGAGATCCTGGGAGTTCTAGTTCTACAAGGCCGTGAGCTTTCTCTATGTGCATCTGCACTGTGCAATTCATGCAGTTTGAAACTGCTTTAGCTGCTATGACTCAATGCTATGGAATCCTGGGAGTTTGGCACGCTTTGGCAGAGAAGACCTTGCAAAACTACAGATCCCAGGATCCCATCACATTGATCAGGTATCAATCTGCATTAATTCTGCAGTGTAGATACTCCTTTACTTTTTCCCACATTATTCAAGAAATGTTTGCTTGCAATATTAGATATACTGATGTTGATGTTTTCCAAAGCACAGAATTATGAGGCTGTTTTAGTATGGAATTTATAAGCCTCTCGAAGACAAATTCCTTTGCTTTTGCTGCTTGGCTTCAATTCGGCTGCAAAATGACCCCCTTTTGCAAAAAAACACTCTGTATTTTTTATGGGAGGAATGTTGCATTGAACTCTATACAGAGCGAAGAGAAAAAACACATAAAGAAAAGCCACTCTTGGATGTTATGATTTGGAACGGTTCTGATTTTTGCCACAAATATGTTTGAGATTCCCAGAACGGAAATGATTTCCCAAGTGTTTACGGCGATCCGATCTTATTGTCCAGGATCAGATCTAATTTCGGAGGCGAAGGAAGGAAGGGAGCTTTGTAATATATCTTATTTTAAGATTTAGAGTATAGTTGACACTTTTCAAAGCATTTTCCGCTCAGATTCAGCAAGCAGAACTCATTGGGACAAGTAATAAAACTGGAAGGGAACCCCAGAGGTAATCTAGACCAACTGTTTTCAGTGCCGTAACCCAATATTAAAGTTATGGGAATGCTCGTACCCAATTCAAACCTATCTAATCCACATTTTAGTATTACTGTTTATATGCAATGTGTTACAATAGACACCCATGCGAGATGCCAGATGAATGTAGTTTCTGGTTACTTGAGAGTTATTATTAAAAACAAGTAAATTTCCACATTTTTAGGACTGTTGTTGATATGCAATGTGTTACAGTAGACTCTCAGTTAACTGGCACCCACGTGAGATGCCAGATGAATGTAGTTTCTGGTTATTTGAGAGTTATTATTAAAAACAGGTCAAATTTCCACATTTTTAGGACTGTTGTTTATATGCAATGTGTTACAGTAGACTCTCAGTTAACAGGCACCCATGTGAGATACCAGATGAATGTCATTTCTGGTTACTTGAGAGTTATCATTAAAAACAGGTCGAATTTCCACATTTTTAAGATTGTTGTTGATATGCAATGTGTTACAGTAGACTCTCAGTTAACTGGCACTCTTGTGAGATGCCGGATGAATGTAGTTTCTGGTTACTTGAGAGTTATCATTAAAAACAGGTCAAATTTCCACATTTTTAGGACTGTTGTTTATATGCAATGTGTTACAGTAGACTCTCAGTTAACTGGCACCCATGTGAGATGTCGGATGAATGTAGTTTCTGGTTACTTGAGAGTTATTATTAAAAACAGGTCAAATTTCCACATTTTTAGGACTGTTGTTTATATGTAATGTGTTACAGTAGACTCTCAGGGTTGTTGTAGGTTTTCCAGGCTACGTAGCCATGTTCTAGAAGCATTCCCTCCTGACATTTCACCTACATCTATGGCAGGCATCCTCAGAGGCTGTCAGACATCACAGCCTCTAAGGATGCCTGCCATAGATGCAGGTGAAACGTCAGGAGAGAATGCTTCTAGAACATGGCCACGTAGCCCAGAAAACTCACAATAATCCAGGATTCCAGCCATGAAAGCCTTCAACAATGCAGTACACTCTCAGTTAACTGGTACCTATGCAAGATGTTGGTTGAAGAATTATTATTGAGAGTTATTAATAAAACTTATTAATTAATACTATTAATTAATATTATACCCCATATTATACCATACCATAAATGCTGTGTTGACTTGCTATTCATATTGAAATACAGACATTAGAAGCAAATAAAGAGAAAATTTTACTGTGAATGCAGTATGATTTCTTTGATATATATTTCTGCCGGTTACTTGAGAGTTCCAGTTAACTGAGAATCTATGTTATTTTTCTCCTTCTTTCTTCCTTCCCTTTTGTCTTTCTTTCCTTCTCTTTCCTTTATCCTTCCGTTCTTTTCTTCCATCCTTCTCTTCCTCCCTTCCTGCCCTTTTGTCTTTCCTTCCTTCTTTTTCCTCCCTCCTCTTTCTCCCTCCCTCTTTTCCCTTCCAGCCTTTCGTCCTTCCTTCCTTCCATCCATCCTCCTCTTCTAACCTTCTCTTCTTCCTTCCTTCCATCCTTCCCTTCCATCTTCCCTTCCCCTTTGTCTTTCCTTCCTTCTCTTTCCTTCTATACTTCCCTCCCTTACCTCCCTCTTTCTCCTATCCTTCCTCACTTTTTTCCTTCCTTCTCTCCTTCCTCCCTCCCTTCCCTCTTTCTCCTTCCCTCCTTCCTTTCCTTCCACCCTTCCTTCCCTCTTTCCTCCCTCTTTCTCCTTCTTTCCCTTTTGTCTATCCTTCCTTCTCTCTTTTCTCCCTCCCTTTATTCCCTTTCACCCTTTCCTCCTTCCTTCATGCCCTTTTGTCTTTTCTTCCTTCTTCCTTCTCTTCCTTCTCTCCTTTTCTTCCTCCTTACCTCCCTCTTTCTCCTTCCCTCCTTCCTCACTTTCGTCCTTCCTTCTCTTTCCTTCCTCCTCCTCCCTTCTCTTTCTCCTTCCTTCTTTCTCCCTTCCTTTTCCTCCCTCCTCCCCTTCCTCTCTTTCTCCTTCCTTCCCTTTTGTCTTTCCTCCTTCTCTCTTTCCTTTCCCCTTACCTCCTCCCTTCCCCCCTCCTTTCTCCTTCATCCTTCCTCACTTTTGTCCTTCCTTCCTTTCCCTTTTCCTCCCTCCCTCCCTCTTTCTCCTTCCCTCCTTCCTTTTCTTCCACCCTTCCTTCCCTCTTCCCTCTCTCTTTCTCCTTCCTTCCTTCCTTCCTTCCTTCCTTCCTTCCTTCCTTCCTTCCTTCCTTCCTTCCTTTTTGTCTTTTCTTACTTCGCATTTTCTTCCCTCCCTCTTTATCCCTCAATTCCCCCTCTATGCAGTGGGGGTATCTGCATAGGGGTAGCCTGGCTCTTGTTGCCTGGAGGCACCTTCTGCTTGGGAGGTAAGTGGGGTATCTCCATAGGGGTAGCCTTGCTGTTGTTGCCTGGAGGCACCCTCTGTTTGGGAGGTAAGTGGGGGTATCTGCATAGAGGTAGCCTGGCTGTTGTTGCCTGAAGGCACCCTCTGTTTGGGAGGTGAGTGGGGGTATCTGCATAGGGTTAGCCTGGCTGTTGTTGCTTTTAGGCACCCTGTTTGGGAGGTGAGTGGGGGTATCTGCCTAGAGGAAGACTAGCTGTTGTTGTCTGGAGGCACCCTCTGGGAGGTGAGTGGGGGTATCTGCATAAAGGTAGCCTGGTGTTGTTGCCTGGAGGCACCCTCTGTTTGGGAGGTGAGTGGGGGTATCTGCATAGAGGTAGCCTGGCTGTTGTTGCCTGGAGGCGCCCTCTGTTTGGGAGGTGAGTGGGGGTATCTGCATAGGGGTAGCCTTGCTGTTGTTGCCTGGAGGCACCCTCTGTTTGGGAGGTGAGTGGGGGTATCTGCATAGGGTTAGCCTGGCTGTTGTTGCCTTTAGGCACCCTGTTTGGGAGGTGAGTGGGGGTATCTGCCTAGAGGAAGACTAGCTGTTGTTGTCTGGAGGCACCCTCTGGGAGGTGAGTAGGGGTATCTGCATAAAGGTAGCCGGGTGTTGTTGCCTGGAAACACCCTCTGTTTGGGAGGTGAGTGGGGGTATCTGCATAGAGGTAGCCTGGCTGTTGTTGCCTGGAGGCGCCCTCTGTTTGGGAGGTGAGTGGGGGTATCTGCATAGGGGTAGCCTTGCTGTTGTTGCCTGGAGGCACCCTCTGTTTGGGAGGTGAGTGGGGGTATCTGCATAGGGGTAGCCTTGCTGTTGTTGCCTGGAGGCCCTCTGTTTGGGAGGTGAGTGGGGGTATCTGCATAGGGGTAGCCTTGCTGTTGTTGCCTGGAGGCACCCTCTGTTTGGGAGGTGAGTGAGGTATCTGCCTAGAGGAAGCCTGACTGTTGCTGCCTGGAGGCATCCTCTGTTTGAGAGGTGAAAATGAACAAAATCTGGTTACTAATATTTTAAAAAACCACCAGATTCAAGACAGTAAATAAAGAACACCACTCAGAAACAGGAGAACTCCAGACAACAAGTGCCAGTTTACACCTCCAAACAGAGGGTGTCCCCAGACAACAGAGGCCAGGCTATGATGGTTAACTATCATAATCAGACAACTCTTTGCAGTTAACTGGGTATCATGAGATGATTGTGGACTACAAGTTCCATCACCCTGATCCAGCAGAACCAATGGCAGTGGATGATGGGAGTTTTCGGCACAACCAATTTCTTATTACAATGCTGATGGTGCATCCGTTAGAATGGATACAATGGGATTTGTAGTTTGGTGAGGCACCAGCAAAAGGCCTTGCAAAACTACAACTCCAAGATGCAGATGTCGCAAAGAAAACCCGCCTCCCACATAAATGCATTTAAACTTCCAGACGTTTCCAAGCCTCTTGTTTATCACAGGCATGAATTTTAAAATTATATATATATATATATATATATATATATATATATATATATATATATAATTTGAAGGAGTGGGTGGAGGAAAAGCGATTAGGAAAAGGCTTTTTTTTTCTTCCTCCTGCACAAATCTAGACATATATTATTATTATTTTCAGAAGGAGGAAAGACAATCAAATCGCACCCATGTGGCCCAATCATGAAGATATATAAGAGATATCAAGGAGGCGCAGCAAGCAAATGAATCTATTCTGAGGCTCATTGTGAGAGACAGAGCATTTCAGGAAATTGGCCGCCTTCACTGATTCTCCTTAATGAGCCCATCCTGACGCTTATTTTCTTCTGCATTTTCAAAGCCGTTTAGTCCAAAACATAGGTTGCAATGTTGGCTCAAGCATCAGGTTGCCTTGCTCTGAACCAGTTTGGCTCCTCTGCCTCTAATACCTATGGGCACAATGACATTTTTGTCCTGATTGATGCCAATTAGAAAAGAAAAACCTTACATGGATACATTAGACTTCTATTCACTGTATCGCGGCAAAAAGCGCAGGAGCCTCACTGGAGAAAAAGTTGGCAACCTCCTTAATACCATAATGATCTTGTCAAACGCGTTCAAGGTGCAGGAGCCTCACTGGAGAAAAAGTTAGCAACCTGCTTAATACCATAGGGATGTTGTCAAACGCATTCAAGGCGCAAGAGCCTCACTGGAGAAAAAGTTGGCAACCCACTTAATACCATAGGGATGTTGCCGAACGCTTTCAAGGCACAGGAGCCTCACTGGAGAAAAAGTTGGCAACCTGCTTAATACCATAGGGATCTTGTTAAACGCTTTCAAGGCGCAGGAGCCTCACTGGAGAAAAAGTTGGCAACCCGCTTAATACCATAATGATCTTGTTGAACACTTTCAAGGCGCAGGAGCCTCACTGGAGAAAAAGTTGGCAACCCGCTTAATACCATAATGATCTTGTCGAACGCTTTCAAGGCGCAGGAGCCTCACTGAAGAAAAAGTTGGCAACCTGCTTAATACCATAATGATCTTGTCGAACGCGCAGGAGCCTCGCTGGAGAAAAAGTTGGCAACCCGCTTAATACCACAGGGATCTTGTCGAACACTATCAAGGCGCAGGAGCCTCATTGGAGAAATGGTTGGCAACCCACTTAATACCATAAGGATCTTGTCGAACGCTTTCAAGGCGCAGGAGCCTCACTGGTGAAAAAGTTGGCAACCTGCTTAATACCATAGGGATGTTGTCAAAAGCTTTCAAGGTACAGGAGCCTCACTGGAGAAAAAGTTGGCAACCCCCTTAATACCATAGGGATGTTGTTGAACGCTTTCAAGGCACAGGAGCCTCCCTGGAGAAAAAGTTGGCAACCCACTTAATACCATTAGGTCTGTTGGACAATGAAGCAAGTGAAGTGTGTGTGCGTGAGTGTATACCTGTGGAATAATGTCCAGGATGGGAGAAAGAACCTTTGTCTGTTTAAAGCAAATGTGACTGTTGCAATTAGCAAGCTTGATTAGAACCGAGTAGCTTTGCAGCTGCAAAGTCAATCAGTGAGGATATCCGGCATAGATGCTTTCACCATGATTGTATTTGTCTCCATGCCGGTAAAAGCCAAGCTTGGATAAGTCATTCTATCGAGGCTTTAATTGCTATAGTACTCCAGACGGCAGAAAGACCATTTCGGAGCAATGATTTGAGTCACACTCTCTCAGCCTGAATTTTGACAAATTCAACATATTGTCGAAGGCTTTCATGGCCGGAATCACTGGATTGTTGTAGTTTTTTTCGGGCTATATGGCCATGTTCTCTCCTGACGTTTCGCCTGCATCTATGGCAAGCATCCTCAGTACCTCACTACCTCTGAGAATGCTTGCCATAGATGCAGGCGAAACGTCAGGAGAAAATGCCTCCAGAACATGGCCATATAGCCCGAAAAAACCTACAACTCAATTCAACATAGTTTTTGTCACAAAATACAAAGTTTCTGGAGTTGAACAACTAATCTCAAAATATGGACCACGCCTTAAAACAGGAAATAACACTTTCAAACCAAGAACAGAATATGTATATATGTATGTGTGTATATGTGTATATATAATTATATGTGTGTATGTGACTATAGTTCCAAGTACTGAAAAGCCTCCAAAGGCACTTCCTCCACTGATATTACAGGTTACAGCAAGCACCCTGAACATGTAGCCTAAATGGTGCCAATGTCCTCCCCAAACACTATGGACCATCACTCAAGGAATGCTTTCGTTCAGGGACAATTTCTTCCTATAGTCGACGTGTTTCCTCCACCACAGCCAGGCATCCCTGGGTTCCTTTCTCTCTCCATTAGTGTGCAATTTGCATTACCCCGCCCACTGCCTCTCCCTTACTCTTTTCAACTCTGCATAACAAACAGAGCAGAACTCAGCAGCAACTGAACATACTAGAGGAGTTTGGGGATTGACTCCACATGATGGAAATTGTAGTTCACCCTGCATCAAGTCGGAGCACACACTGACAATGAACCTGGACCACATTTGGAACCCACATGACCAACTAAAAATACTAGAAAAGTATGGGGGGAATTCACCTTGATTTGTAGCCATTGTAGGTACTGGGATTTATGGGTTGTTGTAGGTTTTTTTGGGCTATATGGCCATGTTCTAGAGGTATTCTCTCCTGATATTTCGCCTGCATCTATTGCAAGCATCCTAGAGGTAGTGAGGTGCTTGCCATAGATGCAAGCAAAACGTCAGGAGAGAATGCCTCTAGAACATGGCCATTTAGCCCGAAAAAACCTACAACAACCCAGTGATTCCGGCCATGAAAGCCTTCGACAATACACTGGGATTTATAGTTCACCTGTAATCCAAGATCACTCTCTACCTCACCAACGATGGCCCTGGACCCAACTTAGCACACAGATCCCCTATGATAAATACTAAATGCAGAATGGCTTTGGTGGAAATTCACCTTGATTTAAAGGAATTATAGTTCACCTATATCCAGAGCGCACTGTGAATGCAAACAACAATGGATCTGCACCAAATTTGCCACGCATACCCAATATGCACAAATTTGAATACTGGTGGATTTGGGGTGGAATTGGCCCTGACATTTGGGTGTTGTAGGTACTGGGATGTATAGTTCACCCGCAATCAGAGTACTCTGAGCCCCACCGATGGTAGACTTGGACCTTACTTGGCAGAAAGAACCGCCATGACCCACTGAACGTACTGGAGGGATTTGATGGGACTGACCCACCATGGTGGGAGTTGTAATTCATCCCACAGCTGGAGAGCACAGTGAACTCCACCAATGATGCATCTAGAGCACATTGCACAACATGACACATTTTAAGTATTGATGGAGTTTTAGGGAGTTAACTGGGCATGATGTGAGTTGTAGTTCACCCACAACCTTAGGCATTTTGTAAAATGGACAAATGACTTCCTCTAATAACTCGGGCAACGCCGGATACCCAAGCTTGTGTGTGTGTGTGTATGTGTATGCCAAAACCTGGCAGTAATGCAATGCAACTTTAATGCCCAATTTGTGAGCCCAGCCGTCAAGTGATTTTTGCTTCAGCCTTTAAACAGCAGTCTCATTTCCATGAAGATTGCTGCAATCCAAATTTCTATTCAAAGCCAAGCAGTGATCCATTTTTATTCTGGCATCTGATTCTGTAGACAACTGATTTGGATGAGTTGCATTTGCCCTTGAAGAATGGATAGGCTGTAGAATTAACACAGTTTGGTGCCACTTCCATGGCCATGGCTCGACAATGATAGCATTCGAAGATGTGTAGGATACATAGAAAGGCCTTGCCTGTCAGAGAGGTCGTGTGCCACAGCAAACTACAAATCCCAATAGTCTATAGCAGGCATGGGCAAACTTCGTCCCTCCAGGTGTTTTGGACTTTGACTCCCACAATTCCTAACAGCCGGTAGGCTGTTAGGAATTGTGGGAGTCGAAGTCCAAAACACCTGGAGGGACGAAGTTTGCCCATGCCTAGCTTATAGCTATAATTTTGCTTTATATTTCTGGTCCAAAAGAGAGAGAGAGAAGACTATTTTGCATGTCCAGGATGAAAAGATATAAAGATATAATGGATTTGTTTCAGCCTTCAATGTGAACACAGGGGTTGCTTTTTCTTCTTCTAACAAATTCGGTTTCAAAGAAGGGCATCTAGAAGTAAATGCAGTTTGGCACCACTTTAATTGCTATGGAGTTCTGGGAGATGTAGTTTGACAAAGCCCTTTGCCTTCTCTGTCAAAGAGTGAGCGCTCTTGCCTCATCAAACCCCATAGTAGCTAAAGTGGTATCAAACTGCATTAAATTCTACTGTGCAGACAGGGTATGGGTAAACCAAGACCCGAGGGCCGGATGTGGCCCCTTGGGCTTTTTTCTCAGGCCCTCCTCTCTCACACAATCCTTCCTTCCTCCCTCTTTCCTCTCCCTCTTCTTCCTTCCTTCCATCCTTTTTCCTTTCTTCCCTCCTTCCTTCCTTCCTCCTTCCTTCCTCCTCCTCTCCTTTTTCCTTCTTCCCTTTTGTCTTTCCCTCCTTCCTTCCTTCCTCCTTCCTTCTCTTCTTTTCTCCTCCCTTCTATCCTTCCTTCCTCTCTCTTTCTCCTCCCTCCTTCCCTTCTCCTTTGTCCTTCTTCCTTCCTTCTTTTCCTCTTCCTTCTTCCCTCTCTCTTTCTCTTCCTTCCTCCTTCCTTCCTTCCTTCCTTCCTTCCTTCCTTCCTTCTTCCTTCTTCCCTCCTTTTCTCTTTTTTTCTTCCTCCCTCCCTTCCCTTCTCCTTCTCTCTCCCTTCTTCCTTCTCTTTTTCATTGCTCCTTCCCTCCCTTCCTTTCCTCTCTCTTTCTCCCTCCCTCCTTCCCTTCTATACTTTTGTCCTTGCTTCCATCCTTCTTTCCTCCCTTCTTCCCTCTCCCTTTCTCCTTCCTTCCTTCCTGCCTGCCTGCCTGCCTGCCACTGCACAGTGGCCTAGGCTGCCTGGGAGTGTGGTGGATTCTCCTTCTCTGGAGGCTTTTCCGCAGAGGCTGTCTATTGGGAGCGCTTTGACTGTGCCTTCCTAGATGGCAGGGGACCTTGGGGATCTTCCAGCTTTAGGATTTTAAGATTATATACCAGGAGTAGGCAGTATGGGGTCTCATGGATACATTTTTTTCTCCCATCCATCATCTCATCCTGTCCAAGGCCAACTCTTTCCTCCCTCCTTCCTTCTCTCTTTCTCCTTCCTTCCTTCCTTCCTTTCTTCCTTCCCTTTTGTATTTCCTCCATTCCCTTCCACCGTCCCTCCATCCTTCCTTCCTTCCATCCATCCATCCTTCTCTTCCTCCTTTCCTTCCTTCCTTCCCTTTTGTTTTTCCTCCATTCCCTTCCACCATCCCTCCATCCTTCCTTCCATCCATCTGTCCTTCTCTTCCTTCCTTCCTTCCTTCCTTCCTTCCTTCCTTCCTTTTGTCTTCCTCCTTCCCTTCCACTTCCCTCCATCCTTCCTTCCATCCATCTGTCCTTCTCTTCCCTTCCTTCCTTCCTTCCTTCCTTCCTTCCTTCCTTCCTTCTCTTTTTCCTTCCTCCTTTCCTCCTGGGGGATATTTACCTGGGAGAAGAGAAGGTAGAGAGGCAACATGAGAACCATCTTTCAAGATTTCAAAGGAGAAGGGAGGGCAAAAACTGACTTTCTGCTGCTCCAGTGACCAGGGCACAAGAAGGGAGCAATGGGTTCAAATGGCAGGGAAAGATTCTACTAAAAAGATGATTAAAAAACTTCCTGGAGAGTGGCACAGGCTGCCTGGGAATGTGGTGGAGTCTCCTTCTCTGGAGGCATTTCCACAGAGGATATCTATCGGGAGTGCTTTGATTGTGCCTTCTTGCATGGCAGGGGGTTGAACAAGATGGCTTTTGTGGGTCTCTTCCAACTCTAGGATTCTATTTCAGGAGTAGGCAATACAGGGTCTCACGGATGCACTTTTTCTCTTCCGTCCACCATCTCATCCTGACCAAGGCCAATCCTTTTGGGATCCAAACCTTTCCTGTCTTTCCTTCACTTTCTGCCTCCGAAAGAGAAGAGGAAGGGGTGGAAAGGGTAGGAAGGGGGCTTGGGGAGAACCCCCTCCCTCCCGGCCCTCCCACCCTGCTCCGGCCCACCATGCAGCCCCCAAGTTAGAAAGTTTGCCTGTGTAGACACACCCACAGATAACCAGAGAGCGGTTGGCAGTGGTTTTTCCGGTCTTTCTTTCTTTCTTCCTTGCCTTTCCATTTTGATATGGACCCAAACCTTTCCACAACAAAGAGAGCAAACAGCCCACACTATGAATTATCTATGCCTTAATGGCGGAGTGACACCACCCCTTTGCAAACTTGGCAACTCTCAACCGTACCTCTGCTGAGCTTTGGAAGGAAGCTGAGCCAGGGAGAAAAAAAACCAACAATCAGCCGGAAGATCTTTCCTTTGTTTATGCCGGTGGCACATTGTCTTTTAGTGAAAAAATACTTTGGCAGAAAATACATCATACAGAAGGTGTGTGCCGAACCATGGGCGGCACAGGGCACGGCACCGAAGCACAGTCCACAAAAGGCCCATTTCTCTCCCCCAAACAACAATCAATAAATAGAGTTTCCCATTCTATTAAATACCACGGAGCACCCCTTTCCTAGGTCTCCCCTTTCTCAGCCTCACCAGGCCGTCTGGGTCCACTGGCGGCAAAGGATCCTCCGGAAGGCCTTGCGGAAGTCCTGGTTGAAGATGGTGTAGATGACCGGGTTCAAGGAGCTATTGCAGTAGCCAATCCAGAAGAAGAACTTGAAGGTGAAGTCCGGGATGGGGCAGCGCCTGGCTGAACACACGGCCCGCAGGCTGTAGAGAAAGAAGAAGGGGAACCAGCAGATCACAAAGACCCCGATGACCACGGCCAAAACGAAGGTGAAGCGCTTCTCCCGGTTGAGGTGGGTCTTCCGCTTCCAAGGGTTGGCGCTCAGGGTCTTGACTCTACGCACCAGCAGCACCTCTCCTTTGGCTGTGGCCAAGGTGTCCATGCCCAGCGGAGAGCGAGATGGACTGGATAGTTTGGTCTTCTTCACTTCCTGGCTCACAAAGTGATGAGACTCAGGCCAGTCATCTTCTTGGATGGTCACCTGATGGCCATTGGGTTTTCTTTCTCTTTCCATCCTCAACTGATGCCCATTGGGTTCTTGTTTTTCTCCCATCCTCAACTGATGCCCATCTGGTTCTTCTGCTTGCATTCTCAAATTATGTTCAGTGGGCTCGTCTTGCATGGTCACCTGATGCCCATTGTGTTCCCATTCTTCTCCCATCCTCAAATGATGCCCAATGAGTTCTTGTTCTTCTACTCTCCTCAACTGATGTTGATTGGGTTCTTGTTCTTCACCCATCCTCAAATGATGCCCAATGGGTTCTTCTCGCATGGTCACCTGTTGTCCATTGTGTTCTCCTTCTTCCTGCACAGTCAACTGATGCCCCTTGTATTCTTTTCTCACCCTTAAATGATTCCCATCAGGTTCTCCTTCTTGCAACATCAACTGATGGCTGTTGGGTTCTTCTCGCATCCCTACATGATGCCCATTGGGTTCTTGTTCTTCTGCCACGGTCACTTGGTGCCCATTAGGTTCTCCTTCTCCTGTCAATGGTTTGGTAGAACTTGTGATTTGGATCTGGGGCACCTTCTTGCCCACCTTGGCTTTCTTTGGCGTTGCCCCTTTCCGGCTCCGTCTCTTGGCGATAAAGTAGATCCGGATGTACACCAGGATCATGATGAGGCATGGCGCAAAGAAGGAGCAGGTGCTGGAGGAGAGGATGTACCAGGGCTGTTCATTGAGCTCACAGTGCTTGGTGTCCTCCTGTGCCTCACTGGGGTCGGTATTGAAGACCAAGGGAGGAAGGGAGATCAAGGCGGCAAGGAGCCAGACCACAAGGATGGTGCACTTGATCCTCCGCGGCGTCCTCTTGGAGTTATACTCAATGGCTTGGCTGACAGACCAGTAGCGGTCCAAGCTGATGGCACAGAGGTGAACGATAGAGGCTGTGCAGAAGAGAACATCCAGCGCCAGGTAGGCCTTGCACCAGACCTTGTCGAAGTACCAGTAGCCCATCAGCTCATTGGCCAAGGAGAAGGGGATGATGAGTGTGGCCACCAAGATGTCCGCAGCCGCCAAGGAGACCAAGAAGAGGTTCTGCGGGGCTTTCAAGGAGCGGCTGGTCAGCACAGCGATGATGACCAGGACGTTGCCAAAGATGGTGAAGAGAATAAGGAAGGTGGTGACAGCGGCGATGGCGGCCGTAGCTTGGACGTTGTAGCCATCATGGCCACCCATCACTGCCAGAGTCATCTTGGAAGAGGCAAATCCAAGCAAGACGGTCCACGGTCTCAGCTTTGCAATGTCTTCATTTCGACTTGGCTCAGAGAAGGAGAGAGAAGCCCAACATTTGGTGTCCAAAAGTCAAGAAAAGATGCTTCGTAGACTAATTCGGAGCACCGAAGGAGGTCAAGGAGAGAGAGGCTGGAGCACAACACACAGCACTCAGGGTCCGGACACCTGGAAAAAATGTTCTGATAGCTAGTTCAAAGTCAAGCAGAGAGTACTTGGAACACAATACCCAACATTTGATGTTCAAACGTCAAAAAAAGATGCTTCGTCGACTAATTCGGAGCAGCGAAGGAGGTCAAGTAGAGAGAAGTTGGAGCACAATACACAATATTTGGTGCCCAGACATCAGGAAAAGGTTCTCAGATGGCTATTTTAAGGTCAGGGAGAGAGAAATTGGGACACAGTATCCAACATTTGGTGTCCAAACATCAGGAAAAAATGCTCTAATAGCTATTTCGAAGTCAAGGAAAGAGGCATTGGGACACAATGCCCAACTTTTGGTGTCCAGACATCAGGAAAAGATGCTCTGATGGCTATTTCGAAGCCAAGAAAAGAGACGTTGGGACACAATACCCAACATATGGTGTCCAAACATCAGGAAAAGATGCTCTGATGGCTATTTCAAAGCCAAGGAGAGAGACGTTGGGACACAATACCCAACATTTGGTGTCCAAACATCAGGAAAAGATGCTCTGATGGCTATTTCAAAGCCAAGGAGAGAGATGTTGGGACGCAATACCCAACATTTGGTGTCCAAACATCAGGAAAAGATGCTCTGATGGCTATTTTGAAGGACCGAATGAGGTCAAGGAGAGAGAAGTTGAGCACAATACCCAACATTTGGTGTCCGAACATCAGGAAAAGATGCTCCGGTGGTTCATTCCTTCTGGCACAGTCACCTCCATCTCCACCGAGCCTTTTGTCCTTCTCTTCTGTCGAAGTTAAGTCCTTTTGTCCCTCTATTCTGCTGAAGTTTATTCCACAGTTTCTTCTTTTTTGCTGGGAAAGTTGAGAGAAAGGCAGTGCATTTCTGTCTTGGATGCTCAGCTGCCGCTGCTGCCGCTGCCGTCTTTCTCTGCCCAACCTCTCTGTGCCTTTTGAAACCAGCTGCAGGAGGAGTTGGGCTTGCTTTCCTCCTTCTCTCTGACGTTTGCCTGCGATGTCAGGCAGTTTTTCAGCTCCTGTCAAGCTGTGGGAGGGGAAGGGAAAGAAAGAGGCAGTAAAAGTGGAAGGGGATGGACACAACCACACAACCAAATAGGAAAAGCCACTCGCCTCTTGCCAATCGACTGTCTTTGCAGTGCTAAGGATACTTACATGCTATAGAATGGATGCACTTTGACAGTGCTTTCACTACCACAGCTCAATGCTATGGAAACATGAGAGTTATCATTTGGAGAGGCACAAAGCAGGTGAAAGACCTTGCAAAACCACAACTCCCACAATCCCATAGAACAGTGTTTCTCAACCTTCCTAATGCTGCATACTGCATTCATTCAACAGTGGAGATGCACCCATTGCTTGCCAGCACTTCCTCTCCAGCATTCCTCTTCCTAGAGCAGTGCTTCTCAACCTTACTAATACAGTTCCTCATGTTGTGGTGACCCCCAACTATAACATTATTTTCGTCGCTACTGTAATTTTGCTACTGTTATGAATCGTCATGTAAATATCTGATATGCAGGATGTATTTTCATTCACTGGAATAAATTTGGCCCACATACGCCCACATTTGAATACTGGTGGGGTTGGGGGGTATTGATTTTGTCATTTAGGAGTTGTAGTTTCTGGGATTTATAGTTCACCTACAATCAAGGAGCAATCTGAACTCCACCAACAATGGAATTGAACCAGTCTTGGCACACTGAACTCCCCTGACCAATAGAAAATACTAGAAGGGTTTGGTGAGCATTGACCTTGAGTTTTTGGAGTTATAGTTCACCTACCTCCAGAGAGCACTGCAATAATAATAATAATAATAATAATAATAATAATAAGTGATTTTATGTGCCTGTCACATAAAACCACCATGTCAGACTACACAGAGAAGCCATTGAAATCCACAAGCATGTGGACAATTTCAACAGAAAGGAAGAAACCATGAAAATGAACAAAATCTGGCTACCAGTATTAAAAAACTCAAAAATTACAACAGCAAAACAACAGAGGGGAGACAAACAGGCACATAAAATCACTCTCAACAAAAGATTCCCCCCAGGCACTTCCAAGCCATTGAATGCTAATCAAGGTGATCAGCTGAAACATTCACACCTAGCCCAAGCAGACAAAAGTCCTTTGTCTCACCCTGGTCATTCCACAGATATATAAACCAACAGACCTCACTACCTCTGAGGATGCTTGCCATAGATGCAGGCAAAACATCAGGAGAAACATTGCCTCCAGAACATGGCCATATAGCCCGGAAAAACCTACAACAACCCAGTGATTCCGGCCATGAAAGCCTTCGACAATACAATAATAATGCAATTACATAAAACAAAAGACAACATAGCAATATAAAGTTACAATAAACACAATAAACACAATCACGGTAATATGGGCGAGCTACATGTAATGGATAAAAGAAAATTGGGTAGAAACAGATTGAAAACTCAGGCGAGATAAACACGAGATAAACAAGAACAGATTATTTGCGGAGGAGACCCAAATGTTTGTAGACCCAAACACTGATGGATCTGGACCAAACTTGGTACAAATACTCAATATGCCCAAATGTGAACAGTGCTGTAGTTTGGGAGAAATAGACCTTGACATTTGGGAGTTGCAGTTGCTGGGATTTATAGTTCACCTACAATCAAAGCGCATTCTGAACCCCAACAACAATAGAATCGGGCCAAAGGTTACCTGTCTGAACGTATTCTCCCCTATGAACCATCAAGGACGTTGAGATATGGCATGGCCTGACTTACCAGGCCATGGAGGTTGCGGTGAGGGGTGTTCCCCTCCGCTATTTGGCCTGAGGGGGCTTCGTCCTCCCAGAAGCCCCCTCGCCCAGCGGCAAAGTTCCTGCGGTTCAGAAAGGTGGCCCTATCAGCGGCCGGCCACGCCTCCTGGCATGAGAGCCCACAGCTGGCCTCTCCTCCCTCGTGGGCAGCCTACTTAAGGCTGCCTTGGGCCCACCTTCAGTCTCTGGGCCTGCAACAGCTGATATCCGGTTTGGTATCCCCCCCCCTCAGCGGTGAAGGGGGAACACCTGGTGTCTCAGGGGTGCTGAGTACATTGGGCCCGGTATTGTGCCGGCGGCACCCCGGTGTGTCTCGCGGTATCG
Organism: Anolis sagrei ordinatus; assembly: GCF_025583915.1. NCBI lineage: Eukaryota > Metazoa > Chordata > Lepidosauria > Squamata > Anolidae > Anolis > Anolis sagrei. The sequence continues at coordinate 22,729,034 of NW_026847882.1, read as the reverse complement.
GACAGCAGTGGGCTGCCCGATCTTGATCCAGGACCCATGCATGGCTGCCAACCCTTGTTCCTGTTATCAATCAATGAGTTGTGGCCATTGTTTATCCCAATACCTTGTGTGAGTGGTTTTTCTTGGGCTGGCGGGGGAAGGTGTATCGCCCGTGCACACGCAACTTCCAGAGAGGCCCTGCTCTCGGTCCCACCACCTTCACAAGCGCGTTTAGTGAGAGCGGGAGACAGAGCCTTCTCTGTGGTGGCCCCTCAGCTATGGAACTCTCTCCCTAGCGAGATTAGATCTGTCCCCTCCCTCTTGTCCTTCAGGAGGCTAGTGAAATCCTGGTTATGGAACGAAGCATTCCCAGAAGAATGGCTGAGACTGGTTATAGACCAAAATGAGTGACCACATGAGTTGAGCATGATTTTACCTTGGCGATTGGGTATATATGTATTTTATCTACATCTTATATTGTTGTATGATGTTTTAACTTGTATTAGTAGCATTGAATCCTTGCTGTAAACTGGTCTGAGTCCCTCTATGGAGGTGAGAAAATCGGGATATAAAAGTTTTAAATAAATGAATACTAAACTTCCCACGCAGAACCCCCGTGCCTTGAAGGGACTCGTTGGAGCGATCCTCCCTCCAGCCTCACACGCTCTCCCTCGCTCGCACATGCACACCATGCTGCCATGCATCGAGCACGCCTGCTCTCTCAAAACAGCCCTCCCCTTGGCTGAGAGGCCAGCCAATCACAGCAGAGGAGGGCTTTTGGTGGGAGTATTCACCCTCTGTTTACAAAAAGGAAGAGAAGGACAGATGGAGAGATCTTCCGCCTTCTTTGCAAAGAGATTCCTAACACCATCGGAAATATATATTTTATGACGATCGTCTTTGGCGACCCCTCCGAAACCCCCTTGCAACCTTCAGATTGTGAAACACTGCCATAGAATCTCTCTTGATTTTGGAAAGACTCAGTCAGACTTTGCAAGGAAAATGTCCGTTTTGAGCAAAGGGCCCAGAAAAGACAAATAAGTGCCTTTCTCAACAGAATGGGGCAAGAGTTCCCCAAGCTGCTTCCCAGGCTAAATCTTGGCTTGGATTCAATGCAGCCTCATCTAGCTTCGAAATGGGAAATCTAAAAGGCTCTCTTAATTCTGTGGAGGAAAAGCCAACGTCGACACTTGGAAGCACTGATGCATGAAGAGTAGCAACAAAGAAGCTTGAGTTTCAGACGAGAGCGGGTCTTTTCTCAAGCCAAAAGGTCTTGATTGCCATGTCATTTTATCAAGCTTGTATTAAAATAATGTCAGCTCACAGCAAGGCATTGCTTCTCGGAAGAGGAATGCTGGATTGGAAGTGCAGACAAGCAATGGGTGCATCAACACCCTTGAATGAATGCAGTGCGATGCCACATAATAATAATAATAATAATAATAATAATAATAATAATAATAATAATAATAACAACTAGCGGTCCCCAGTCTGGTGATCTGTCATAAACATATGTGTGCATGAATCATATATATTTATCTATATCTATGACTAGATGGCTCTTTTTCAGGAGGACTATACATTTTCTTGCTCTGGTGAAGGGAGTTGGAGTGGATGGCCTTAAGGCAGCATTTCTCAACCTGGGATTTGGGACCCTTGGGGGGGGGGGGGTTGCGAGGGGATGTCAGAAGGGTAACCAAAGACCACCAGAAAACAAAGTATTTTCTGTTGGTCATGATGGTTCTGTGTGGGAAGTTTGCCCCAATTCTGTCGTTGGTGGGGTTCAGCATGCTCTTTGATTGTAGGTGAACTATAAATCCCAGTAACTACAACTCCCAAATGTCAAGGTCTATTTCGCCCAAACTCCATCTGTGTTTATATTTGGGCATATTAAGTATTCGTGCCAAGTTTGGTCCAGATCCATCACTGTTTGAGTCCACAGTTCACTCTAGATGTAGGTGTACTACAACTCCAAAACCCAAGGTCAATGCCCACCAAACCCTTCTGGTGTTTCCTGTTGGTCAGGGGAGTCCTGTGTGCCAAATTTGGTTCAATTCCATTATTGGTGGAGTTCAGAATGCTCTTTGATTATAGGTGGACTATAAATCCCAGCAACTACAACTCCCAAATGACAAAATCACAATTTTTTGAGTGATGGTCACTCCTTGTGTAGTGAGACATATTGTTGCCAAATTTGGTGTGATTTCGTTCATTGGTTCTTTTGTTTTTAAGGTACTCATTATGCACAGAGCATTTATATATATGTAAGCCGCACCGAGTCCCTTGGGGAGATGGTAGCGGGGTACAAATAAAGTATTATTATTATTATTATTATTATTATTATTATTATTATTATTTAACCAGAAACTACATTCATCTGGCATCTCGTATGGGTGTCTACTGTAACACATTGCATATAATAATCATCATCATCATCATCATCATCAATCATTATAGAGAGGCTGGATATCTCTTGGGGTCTCTTCCAATTCTAGAATTATTATTATATATATATATGGATATCTCTTGGGGTCTCTTCCAATTCTAGAATTATTTATATATATATATATATATATATATATATATATATATATATATATAAAATAATCCTTAGATCAGCAATTATGACACAGAAAGAGATCTCCCCAGGCCCTCTCCCCTCGACCTTCTATAATGATTATTATTATTATTATTATATATTCTGTCTTTTGAATTATTTTATATATATATATATATATATATATATATATATATATATATATATATAAAAATAATTCTAGAATTGGAAGAGACCCCAAGAGATATCCAGCCTCTCTATAATGATTGATGATGATGATGATGATGATGATTATTATATGCAATGTGTTACAGTAGACACCCATACGAGATGCCAGATGAATGTAGTTTCTGGTTAAATAATAATAATAATAATAATAATAATAATAATAATAATAATAATACTTTATTTGTACCCCGCTACCATCTCCCCAAGGGACTCGGTGCGGCTTAAATGAGGCCGAGCCCCACAACACATCAATAAACAAAGGCAAAAACAAATAATCAATACAAACAGTTAAAATAAAACTCAAAAACAAAAATACACAATAAGCAATAACAATAACATACAGCATTTAAAAACCTAAAAACCTATGGCACCACGCTGCCATGCACTTGAACTGCCATGGCTCAATGTTATAGCATAATGGGAGTTGTAGTTCAGCAATGTCTTCAGCTTTCTGGTAGCCCAACAAACTACAACTCCCAGGAACCCACAGCATTTCAAGTGGTGCCAAACGGCATTTATAAATGCACCAGAACTTGTCCATTCTTTCCATGCTGGAGTTAATGAATCCGCTCTGGGCTCTAGTCCGAACTTTAGGCAAACACTGCAAGAGGCTGAACTTATTTTGAGGTCAATGTTTTGGTTGGGAGCCTATATACAGCTCCACACAAAGCATCCACTAAAGTTGGGACTACAACCCAGGACGGATGCATGGCTACATTACAGAGTTCTTGAAGTTTGACACCACTCGGATGCTACAGCATCATTGGAGCTTCATCTGCCCAAGAAGCCACCTAGAACTCCCATCTCACCATAGCACTGAGCTGTGCCAGTTAAAGTGGTGTTAAAATGTATTAAATCTACAGTGCAGATCAGTGTTATTCAACCTTCCTAGTGCCACAACCCCTTAATCCAATTCCTCATGTTGTGCTGACCCCCAACCAAAAAAATATTTTTGTTGCTACTTCATAACTGTAATTTTGCTACTGTGATGAATTGTCATGTAAATACCTGATATTCAGGATATATTTTCATTCACTAGACTAAATTTGTCACAAACACCCGATATGCCAAAATTTGAGTACTGGTGGGGTTGGGAGGGGATTGATTTTGTCATTTGGGAGTTGTTGCTGGGATTTATAGTTCACCTACAACGAAACAGCATTCTGAACTCCACCAACGATGGAACTGAACCCAACTTGGCACATAGAACTTCCATGACCAAGAGAAAATATTGGATGGGTTTGGTGAGCATTGACCTTGAGTTTTGAAGTTGTAGTTCACCTACACCCAGAGAGCATTGTGGACTCAAACAATGATGGATCTGGACCAAACTTGGCACTAATACTCAATATGCCCAAATGTGAACATAGGTGGAGTTTGGGGAAAATAGACCTTGACATTTGGGATTTGTAGTTGCTGGGTTTTATCGTACACCTCCAACCAAAGAGCATTCTGAACCCCAGCAATGATGGAACTGAACCCAACTTGGCACACAGAACTCCCATGACCAACAGTAAATACTGGAAGTGTTTGATGAGTTTTGGAGTTGTAGTTCATCTACACCCAGAGAGCATTGTGGACTCAAACAATGATGGATCTGGACCAAACTTGGCATGAATACTCAATATGCCCAAATGTGAACATAAGTGGAGTTTGGGGAAAATAGACCTTGACATTTGGGAGTTGTAGTTGCTGGGATTTATAGTTCACCTACAATCAAAGAGCACTCTGAACCCAGCCCACAATGGCTCTGCTCCAAACTTGGCACACTATCTACATGGCCAACATTGAATACTGGTGGGGTTGGGAGGGCTGTTTTTGAATTCTGGGAGTTGTAGTTCACCAACACCAAAAAGGAAGAGGACAGGCAGAGAGATCTTCTGCCTTCTCTGCCAAAAGGGTTCCACGCTCTTGTCACATCCCGGTTGGATTACTGCAACGCACTCTACGTGGGGTTGCCTTTGAAGACTGCTCGGAAACTTCAACTAGTCCAGCGAGAAGCAGCCAGATTGCTCACTGGAGCGGCGTACAGGGAGCACACCACCCCCCTGTTGCGTCAGTTCCACTGGCTACCGATCCAATTCCGAACACAATTCAAAGTGCTGGTTTTGACCTACAAAACCCTATACGGTTCCGGCCCAGTGTATTTGTCCGAACGGATCTCCCTCTACATCCCACCTCGAAGTTTAAGATCTTCTGGGGAGGCCCTGCTCTCGACCCCGCCAGTGGCACAAGTGAGGCTGGCGGGGACGAGGAGCAGGGCCTTCTCAGTGGTGGCCCCCCACCTGTGGAACTCACTCCCCGGGGAGATCAGATCGGCGACTTCCCTTCTAGCGTTTAGGAAAAAACTAAAGACCTGGATGTGGGACCAAGCTTTTGGTCATGCTGACAACTAACTAAAGGACCTGGCGATAGACAAGGACAATGGAATGGAATGGATATATGGACTCTGATATATGGACTCTGACATGAGATTGTTTTTATGATTTTATTAGGTATTGATGTTTTATTTTAATTGTTAAATTGTTATATTTTGTATTGTTTGTTGTGTGATTTGGGCATCTAATTGTGCCTTCCCTGTAAGCCGCCCTGAGTCCCCCCTGGGGTGAGAAGGGCGGGGTATAAGTAAATGAAATAAATAAATAAATAAATAAATAAGACCATCAGAAATATGTGTTTTCTTATGGACTTTGGCGACCCCTCTGAAACCTTCCCCAGGGTTCCCGACCCTTAGGTTGAGAAACACTAGGTGTAGATCCACCTATGGAAGCCAGGAGCAGCCAAAAGTCAACATCCGTGAAAAAAAAAACTTGCCTCCAGATCCTGCTGTTAATGAATCTCAGATTCTAGTGTCAAATGCTCAGATGATGCCAAGTGCATCCATTGAAAATAAACGCTGAATTTCCCCACCAATGTCATGACGTGTCTTTAGAAGAGGAATTAAACTGCAGGGAAAAAAATTACAGGGAACCGATATCTCGGAGCCATCCTTGGGCTGACAGATCTCAGGTGCACAATTGAAGGGGATGTTTATTTACGAGACAAACGTCATAATCCTTCAAGAGGGAGGCAAACTGCAAGCAAACCTCTGCATCATTGTTGTCTTCTTCTTCCCACTCACAGGGTGGGGGGGATTATTCATTGCCTTTGAAAGACTCCAAATCCTGAAGCTCTGGGTGCATCTCTGCCTGGTTTATATTTTATATTAGCATTGCCCAGGTTATTAGAATAAGTCATTTGTCTATTTTCCAAAATGCCTAAGGTTGAGGATGAACTACAATTCACATCATGCCAGGTTAGCCCCCTGAAACTCCACTAATACTTTGTTATGTTTGGCAAATGTGCTCTAGATGTATCATTGGTGGAGTTCAGTGTGCTCTCCAGCTGCAGGATGAATTACAACTCCCACCATGGTAGGTCAGTCCCATCAAATCCCTCCAGTAAATTCAGTTGGTCAAGAGGTTGGTCTACCAAGTTACCAGGTCTATCATCAGTGGGGTCCAGAGTGCTCTTTGATTGCAGGCGAACTATACATCCCAGTACCTACAACTCCCAAATGTCAAGGCCAATTCCACCCCAAATCCACCAAATTTGGGCACATTGAGGGTGCAATCCAAATTTGGTGCAGACCCATTGTTGTTTGTGTTCACAGTGTGCTCTGGGTGTAGGTGAACTGTAATTCCTATAAATTAAGGTGAATTTTCCCCAAAGACCACCTGCATTTAGTATTGGTCATGGGGTTTCTGTGTACTAAGTTAGATGCAAGGACATCATTGGCGGAGCCAAGAGTGCCCTTGGATTGTAGGTGAACTATAAAAACCAATATTTACAATGGCTATAAATAAAGGTAAATTCCCCCCAAACCTCGCCAGTATTTTTTTTTTTTTTTTGGTCATAGGGATTCCAAATGTGTGCTCTGGATATAGGTGAACTATAATTCTTTTAAATCAAGGTGAATTTCCACCAAAGCCTTCCTTCATTTAGTGTTGGTCATAGGGGATTTGTGTGGTAACTTGGGTCCAGGGCCATCATTGGTGAGGTCCAGAGTGTTCTTGGATTACAGGTGAACTATAAATCCCAGTGTATTGTTGAAGGCTTTCATGGCTGGAATCACTGGGTTGTTGTAGGGTTTTTTTCGGGCTATATGGCCATGTTCTAGAGGCATTCTCTCCTGACATTTCGCCTCTGAGGATACTTGCCATAGATGCAGGCGAAACGTCAGGAGAGAATGCCTCTAGAACATGGCCATATAGCCCGAAAAAAACTACAACAACCCATAAATCCCAGTGCCTACAATGGCTACAAATCAAGATGAATTCCCCCCAAACTTCTCCAGTATTTTTCGTTGGTCATGGAGGTTCCAAATGTGGTCCAGGTTCATTGCCAGTGGGAGTCACAGTGCTCCGACTTGATGGAGGGTGAACTACAACTTCCATCATGTGGAGTCAGTCCTCCAAACTCCTCCAGTTGCTGCTGAGCTCTGCTCTATTTGTTATGCAGGCAGAGTTGAAAAGAGTAGGAAAGGGAGAGGCAGTAGGTGGGGTTTTGCAAATTCCACAGCAATGGAGAGAGAAAGGAACCCTGGGGTGCCTACCTATGGTGGAGGAAACATGTAAAATCTAAGATGGAATTGTCCCCAAATGAAAGCATTCCTTGGGGATGGGCCGTAGTGCATGGGGAGGACATTGGCACGGTTTGGACACCATGTCCATGGCACTCGCTGTAACTTGCAATGTCAGTGGAGGGAGTGCCTTTGAAGGCTTCTCAGTACTTGGATCTATAGCCTGTTTGTGGAGATGGGAAGCTGTCTATGTAAGTGGACACCTCTGCCACGTACACATTTTTCACTTTAATTATGTGTTTATAGATAGATGTATAGAGAGATGACAGGTAGATTTCTATTTGGTCCAAACTGCCGTGGCTTAATGTGATGGAACCCTGGGATCTGTAGTTTGGTGAGGCCTTAACACTCTTGGGCAGAGAAGGTTCAAGACCTACAGCTCCCATGGTAACATTTTAGGTCCATGGTATAGAATGATGGTGATGGGAGTTATAGTTTTGCACAGTCTTTTGGTTTTTCTGCCTAAGGGCCTCACCAAAATACAGATCCCAGGGTTCCATCACATTGAGCCATTGTGGTTAAAGTAGTGTCAAAGTGCATTAATTTTACAGTATCAATACACTCAGGGCCTCATTGTGGTTAATGAATGGGAAAATGCCATATAGTTCAATTCTGGGAAGGTATGTTTGGTTGAGAAAAGCGACACAAGCCTGCCCTCTGCTGGCTCAGGAATTAGCAAGTCCAATTTATTAATGTATACATTTGGTGATGTATACATTTGGTATACTTTTTCTCCCCATACAGCTATAGGTCACATAGCAAAGCCTCTGAGTAACAATCATTATTTTCCCCAAAGTTTTAGGGAATTCTTTAGGGTGCTTCTAACAACAGGAGGATGCCTCAGAAGGAGAACCAACGCTTTGGGCTTTAATGATGATACTTCCATGGCTTTAGCTGCCTCTTCCATTAGGTTTTCTATAAGGAAAGCATCTTTTCAAGCCCCAAGATGTGCTTTGGACCACCTCAGAGCAAAGGCATGGGGCATGATGTTCGTTGGAGAAATCACCAACTTTCTAAACACACGCTTCTTTGGGAACGTTGCCTTCACCTTTAGTTTCCTAGGCGTACGATGTCCAGGATGAGACCCCATTGTTCCTAGCAAAGACCTCTTGGCCACATGGTTGTTGACAGAAGGAACCATGCTTTGCTTTGGCTTCCTTTCCTTTGGGTCGTTCCTCAACATCTTCTTTCGCTTCACTGCGATTCGGGATTTGGCGGTTTGTGCGAACGGCCCAACAAAGAAGTTCTGCATCCTCCCATTTCTCACCCTTCCTTCAGTCAAAGGAAACTCCCTGCGATCCAAAGCCCCTTGGCTTTGGGTTACATCCACCATAGAAGACACTGACGAAGTGGTATATTCAGCTGGGCTAAGTGTTTGGGAATAGATCTCTGGAATTCCTGAAGCTGCATCAATTTCTGCAGTTGATGCTGAGACTTCTGGGCTCACCTTAAAAGGAACGGTAGTCTCCATCTTCACACCAAGGGCATTCTGGGCATGAAGAAGAATAGATGCAGCCTCTGTTTTGACATGAATTGGTTGAGAAGACATAAAAGTACTAAGATGACTACAGGTACAAGAATTGCTGGGCATGGGCCTTGTTTCCCCATAGACTGGTGCAGGTTCTTCTCCATCTCCAACAGAATTGGGATACATCAATGGAGATGGGGGTCTATTCCCAATGTTGGTGGCTCCTGCTATGGTTGTAGCTTCAGAGACATACACTCCACTTTTCTGTAAACGATCTTTCTCTTCCCCAAGTCCCTCTATGATTTTCAGTCCAGAAGTTGACCAAAGAGCCATCCCACTTTGATGGAGCTGTGGAGATGTGTCCATTGCTATGTGTTCTTCATGAGACTCTTGTTTGGAAGCTTCAGCAAAAGTCATCATGTAGGATGGAGTTGATGTTGCTCTACTAGCATCGGCCTCCTCTGTTGCCATTTCTCCTGAAGTTGGCCAAAGAGCCATCCCACTTTGATGGAGCTGTGGAGTTGTGTCCATTGCTATGTGTTCTTCATGAGACTCTTGTTTGGAAGCTTCAGCAAAAGTCATCATGTAGGATGGAGTTGATGTTGCTCTACTAGCATCGGCCTCCTCTGTTGCCCTTTCTCCTGAAGTTGGCCAAAGAGCCATCCCACTTTGATGGAGCTGTGGAGTTGTGTCCATTACTATGTGTTCTTCACGAGACTCTTGTTTGGGAGCTTCAGAAAAAGTCATCATGTAGGATGGAGTTGATGTTGCTCTACTAGCATCGGCCTCCTCTGTTGCCATTTCTCCTGAAGTTGACCGAAGAGCCATCCCACCTTGATGGAGCTGCGGAGATGTGTCCACTGTTATGTGTTTTTCATGAGACCCTTGTCTGGAAGCTTCAACAAAAGACATCATGTAGGATGCAGCTGATGTTGGTCTGCTAGCATCAACCTCCCTTGTTGCCATTTCTCCCCATCTCTTGATACCAATTGATGTCATTGTCAGGCTCTTCCAAGTCTCTAAATGGGTAGCATTGGGCAAGTGAGTCACAAAAACCATCGCAGTGCCCAGCGCAAGGGCTTTACCTACAGACGGCAGGTTTTCCTTTGTGGAATGGCTTCCTATGGATGTCTCATCAAAGTTCTTGGGCTTGGGAGGCTCCACTGATGTTCCCAGAAGTTGAGTTTCACCTGCAAAAGAGACAGGAGGCAGTGCTGTAGATGCCACTCCTAAGGTAGGAGACCATGCACCACTCTGTCCATTTCTGGCTTCCTGAGCAAAGGTGGCAATCCAGTTCATCTTGTGGAGAACCGTCTCTTCTGTTGCATTCACTGGTTCAGTGGAGACCATTTCATGGGGATGAGAGACAACCTGGCTTTTGGTGGCTGTTTCCAGAAATTGTGGAGATGGTCCTTCAGTATCTGTTGAAGAACTTCGGAGTCTTTTGCTAAGAACCGAGATGTAAGAGACACGGGGAACACCAACATTCATTGTTGGAGGAGCACCGTGACCAGGTGCCACAGTCTTCTCTAGAGTCCCCTTATAGAGCAATGTAGAAGAAGTTTCCTCTTTACCAAGGTCTATGTAGTTTCCTGTTCCATTACTGCCTGTGTTAGATTTACTCACCCAACTGAGAGGGGTACTTATTCCTCCCATTGATGGAGACCTTCCTTCCAAGGTGGAGCCATGTCCCTTGGCTTCCAGCCCTGGACTTTGTCTGCCAGTCACTCCCAATTTGTGTCCCGTGTCCGGAGACACCCTTCTCATGCTTGGTTTGGTTGCAGAGAGAGCGCCAAACACATTCGCCCCACAAAGTAGTTTCAAAGCTACTGTATTTGGATTTCTGGTTTGTACCTGAGCTTTCCCTTCTCCAGGAATGATACTTTCGATGGAAAGCGGCTGCCTTTGAATTCCTGGTGGCTGCTTTCTAGGTTGGATGGGAATTTGGCTGCTAAAGGGTTCCATAGAAAAGAGTCTCCACAGAGTTCCCCTTCCATGGGTGTTGGTTTCTCCAGGAGATCCAGTCCCAAGTTCTCCTCTGTGGCTCAAGCTAACCTTTTGCCCCATTGTCAGCCTTTCTGTTGATGTAACAGAAGCTAAGTCAGATTCCCACTCTTTTTGCACAGCTCTAGATGGTGCCTGTCCCATAGCAAGGACACTGGATCCATATCCTTTGGTAGGACCTGGTTGTGACCATGAAGCTCTGGTCCTCAGTTCAACTGTTCCAGGTAGATGAGGTCTCTCTGCAGGACTTGCCAATGATCCCATTTTCCATACATCAAACTGGGCAGGAGTATGTTCCTTGGCCCCAATCCCAGTGAAGAATTCTGGAGATGTGTTTCTAGAAAGCATCTCCCATTTGTTCTTCTCCTTTCTCCTCTGATGAGTTGAAGGATATGAAAATGGTTCCCATTCTCTAGGCTTGTTTTTGGAGGCAGTTCCCTCTTTTGGCTGCTTTGTGACTGCAGACCAAGACCTGGATGGGCTTCCAGCACCTGTCCAACCCAGGTGAGTCTTTGGAACTCTTACACTTCCAGGAAGCAGTGCCTCCTCACTAGGGAATGCACCATGTCCTAGGTTGTTTTCCCCATAATCTTTTCCACTGGGGTTGGACGTTACATTAATTGGCGTGCTGTGCTCCCTGCTCTGGAAACCTTCTACTTCCTTTCCCACATTCCCAGGAACAGTGTCAGAACTTGCTGGGCTTCCTGCTTCGGGGCTCATGGTTTCTTCCTCCCCAAATCCCATAATGCTGGAGGCTAAGTTCTTTGACGAGAGCTGCCTGTAAAAAGCAGTTGCTGCTTTGGTTTCTGCGCTTCCCATCTGTGGTGGAGCATTCTTCTCATTTCCAGAGATGCTGATGGTCTGATAGGATGCTTCCTTAGGTTGGTTTATCACTACAGAGAAACCGTATATCTCAACTGGGCTTGGAGAGCCCTTTGTATGCCCCAATCCAACACTTTGTGTTGACTTTGTACTCCTCGCTTCCATAGCTTCAGACAGGTCTGCAGTGTGCTTCCCTTGTGTCCCAAATTGCTCAGCACCAATCCCTTTCAGACCAGGCTTTGCTGTATCATCCAGGACCATCTCTGTTGAGATAGGAAGTGGACTTTTTGTCCAAACGGAAAAGGGAAACTCTTCTTCCAGAGTCATCCTTTGCTCTTCAGGTAGGTATATCTCTTTATCACTTGGAGAGCTCCTTCTCGGCTCCTTTGTGCTACTGTTGGTGTTTTGTAAAGAGATCTTCTGGGAAGTGCTGACCACATTGGGTACCTCCATTTCATTAGATAGGTTTTTGTATGGTGTCGCTGCTGTGGGTCCTAAGAATCCTCTGCCCTCTTCTGCTTTGCTAGAAGTCTCTGAGGACTCCATGCTTTCTTTTGGCTCTTTCGGTTCCCATGGCCACCATGTTTGTGTCTGAGCTTCTAGAGATGTTACACCTTCATCAACAGTCCTGCTAGAAGACATTGTAGCTCCATTAGAAGCCTTTGTATAAGGACTCCAGGCTGTTGAGGTCTCAACTTGGCTCAAGTTGCTGTAAGGTTGAGTCTCCCTTGGAACAAAATCCATCATTTTTTTCTTGAAAGCTCTCCATGTTGACGTTTCTGGAAGAAAAGTGAGAACAGATTAGAATATTAGGGTACACCACCATGTCCTTCTTTCTTAAGGCCCAAAAACCTCTGGGGTCTTTATCTAGTCAAATACTGGAATCAAGGCTATCATTCAAAAGGTTTATTTGGCCAATCCATCCTGCTGGGTGAAGCATAGTAAAAAAAATGCCACACCAAAACTGAGATGCATGCATGTAGGATATTTTCTCCGATCCACGTCTTATCTCTATCTCTTTTCTTCTTGCCTGGCTCTTATTGGTATTTCTGTGCTTGCTTTTCCTCAGCAACCCAATTTCCCCTCCTGCATTTCCCCTTCTGTGCCTGCTTGTTTCTAGGCAATTCCTCGTTGAACTTTCCCCTTCTCTCTGCTTTGGCTGGTAAATTTACACTCTAAGCTTCCCTCTTTGTCCTGGTTGGTATTTTTCCACCTCCAGGCCCTTCCCCCCAAGAAGACCTTCCCAAATATGGACCCTAGCCACATAAGCTCATGTCAGAGTCAGTGGACTTCATGTTGTGCATCAGATGAAACATCTATGGATACCCACCAGCTCTTCGCAGGTGGAAATCCACTGAACTGCCAGAATAAGTCCACCAATGGATTATCCTTGATATCTATTTAGGTCTCTCTCTATCCAGCCATGAAACTCATTGAGTAGGCCCTTGAGTAGGTCATACAGGAAGAAAATAATAATAATAATAATAATAATAACAAAAAAGTTTACAAAAAATAACAAAAATGGCAAACATTAAATGCCCAAAATTAATAAACTATCAAAGGGTAAACCTCCTCTGAACAAATCTGGTCAAGAAAACCCTGCAATGGGTTCACTTTAAGATTGCCATTTGTCGGAAACGGCTTGAGAGCACACAGCAAAACATGGCTTCTAAAAGACATTGCAGATGTCTGTTCTGCGTAAGTTGATCATCTCCGAAGATATCTATCTTTTTGTGTGGATTTAAAGTTAGTTAAACCTAGTCCAAACCACTCTATTGCTATTAACTCCAAATGTCCTCCTCCCACTCTGTTCAAGAGCCACGTTTCAGATACAAAGCCATGGCCGGTTCCTTACCTGGTTGAGCTGCAACCTGAGAACACCTGTAGAGCTTGTTGACCCTGGCAATGTCTGATCTGCTGAGATTCCACCTTTGGCCAAGCAAGACATCGTGCCTGGAGAGTGGGATGATGGTGGGGAGGCCGGTCATGCTGAAGGCAGTCCTGAAAGGGTTAGAAAAACGATCTGGCGGCAAAGTTAAAAACATTGGTGCTTCAGCAAGCAACTTGGAAGGAGATAGCTGAAGATATATCACACAGATGGCTGGGTAATATCCTAATATCCTTTTCTCATATAGTGCTGCTGGGGCCATAAGTCAAATTAAAATGATGTGTAGATTTGATAAATGTGGATTTGAAATATGATATATGGTTTGAATGAAATTGTATGAGAGATGAATGAATGAGAGCTAGTAATTTTGGATACACCATTCTAAAAGATTAAGGCCTGCGATGACTAAATCCTTAACTCCCCTATGAACCATCAAGGTTATTAAGATCTTCTGGAGGGGCCCTGCTCTCAGTCCCACCACCCTCAAAATCGCGTCTGGTGGGGACGAGGGACAGGGCCTTCTTGGTGGTGGCTCCTCGGCTCTGGAACTCTCTCCCAATGGAGATTAGATATGCCCCTTCTCTCCTGACTTTTAGAAAACTGGTGAAAACCTGGCTCTGGAATTTAGCATTTGATGAGTGAGTCAATGACTCTTAACCACATGGACGGATGGCGATGAATTGTGACTTCATTTTGACGATTTGGCATTATGTAATTATAGGATTGTATTTTAATGTTTTAGTGAATTATGGGATGTGATGTTTTAAATTATTGTCTATGAATCTTTTGTTGTGAACCATACTGAGTCCCTCTGCGGAGGTCGAGAAGACCGGTATATAATAGTTCTAAATAAATAAATAAGCAAACTGTCTGCTTGCTGGACTGTAAATAAAAGTTGCTAATGGGAACTGAAAAAGTAAACTGTGACAAGGACTGTGACAGTGATAAGAGAAATGTTTACATCTGTCAACATTTGCTGCCCAGAAACCGGATTAACTCTACAGAAAATGATCTCTATTTACATAAGTCAAAGACAATGCTGTTTCAAGTCAAACCTAGAACACAATGGTTCGTTACCTCAAGACAAACATCTATGTCAGGAGGTGAAGACCCAAAATAATTTCAAACAGGACCATGATTTGCTACATCAGCAGAATATTCCTATAAAAGACTCAATCTAATAATTCTTAAATTTGACAGACCCAAGGAGGCTGGTTCACACGCTATGCTCTGCTCCGTTGGGAAAGAGGGAGATACTGTACCATGGAGAGTGTCAGATCTGCTGTGGGAAAGCAAGATTATCTACACTTTGGGCTTCTTTTCTCAAGGGAAGAGGAAGGAGTGAGTTTTGGAGTCATGATACATTTGCAGGGAATCAGGTTCTGCTGTATGGAAGACAGGGATCTGATCCTTGGTGTTTTGGCATTTTGGCATTACGGAAGTTTTCGAACTATGTGTTGGCAAGCTGCAGGAAAGCAGGGTCTGGCCTAACAGGTGTTCTTCTCCAAGGAGAGGGAAAAGGAGATGGTAATATTTGGATAACCCCCCTGGTGACGCAGCGGGTTAAACCACTGAGCTGCTGTACTTGCTGACTGAAAGGTTAGTGGTTCAAGATCTGGGGAGTGGGTTAGCTCCCACTGTTAGGTCCAGCTTCTGTCAACCTGGCCATTTTAAAATATGCAAATATAAGTAAATTAATAGGTACCACTTCTGCGAGAAGGTAAGGACGCTCCATGCAGTCATGCCGGTCACATTACTTTGCAGGTGTCTATGGACAACGCCGGCTCTCCGGCTTAGAAATGGAGATGAGCACCAACCCCTAGAGTCAGATACAACTAGACTTAATGTCAAAGGGAAACCTTTATCTTTACCTAATATTTGGATGCATGAGGATGGATGCATGTACATGTGTGTGAATGCTGAGTAAAAATGTATTTCCCTTTTTGTTTGTTAGCCAATGTAACTGTAAGTTGTTTGTGAATCCAAATTAGTTACATAGAATCTGTATGACAAAATCAACCCACCCCCCCCCCCCCCCCAACCACTATTCAAATTTGGTTGGTATTGGGTATTTGTGCCAGATTTTGTCCTGTGAATGAAAATACATCCTGCATATTAGATCTTTGCATTATGATTCATAACAATTACAAAATCACAGTTATGAAGTAGCAACGAAAATAATGTTATGCTTGGGGGTCACCACAACATGAGGAACTATATTAAGGGGCATTGGCATTAGGAAGGTAGAGAAACACTGCTTTATGGGGATATCGATGCCTACAGAAACATTGTGTGTGGATTACATACCTGCCGTAGTGCATCACAGAGGAATAATCATAGTCCTCCAGCATATTGGTATTCCAAGACTTCAAGAAGTTCATCTCAAAACCTGAGAATAAGCAATTGAAAAGGTTAGGGTTTGCCCATTTGGAATGCAGAGGAAAGCTCACCAATGAAAGACAGAAGCTAAAGATATCGCAGAACTGCGATTGGCAAAGTTGGATTTTTGGATTCTCCCATGTAACTTGAATTTGGATGAAATTCCTGCCAAAGAATCGCAGCGTTGGAAGTCGTCTACAAGGGACATCCATCTAGTCCAACAAACGCACAGCCTAAAAGCAAAACTAAATGTATTGCTATTAAGTATTTTGGAGTTTTTCATCAGGGCGGCTAAAATGATCAAGGGTCTGGAGAACAAGCCCTATGAGGAGCCGCTTAAAGAGCTGGGCATGTTTAGCCTGAAGAAGGGAAGGCTGAGAGGAGACATGATGAAGGCCATGTATAAATATGTGAGAGGAAGTCACAGGGAGGAGGGAGCAAGCTTGTTTTCTGCTTCCCTGGAGACTAGGACAGAACAATGGCTTCAAACTACAAGAAAGGAGATTCCATCTGAAAATTAGGAAGAACTTCCTGACTGTGAGAGCTGTTCAGCAGTGGAACTCTCTGCCCCGGAGTGTGGTGGAGGCTCCTTCTTTGGAAGCTTTTAAACAGAGGCTGGATGGCCATCTGTCAGGGGTGATTTGAATGCAATATTCCTGCTTCTTGGCAGGGGTTGGACTGGATGGCCCATGAGGTCTCTTCTAACTCTTTGATTCTATAATTCTATGATTCAAACTACAAGAAAGGAGATTCCATCTGAACATCAGGAAGAACTTCCTGACTGTGAGAGCCGTTCAGCAGTGGAACTCTCTGCCCCCCAAGTGTGGTGGAGGCTCCTTCTTTGGAAGCTTTTAAACAGAGGCTGGATGGCCATCTGTCAGGGGTGATTTGAATGCAATATTCCTGCTTCTTGGCAGGGGGTTGGACTGGATGGCCCATGAGGTCTCTTCCAGCTCTTTGATTCTATGATTCAATGGCTTCAAACTACAAGAAAGGAACATCTGAACATGAGGAAGAACTTCCTGATTGTGAGAGCTGTTCAGCAGTGGAACTCTCTGCCCCGGAGTGTGGTGGAGGCTCCTTCTTTGGAAGCTTTTAAACAGAGGCTTGGATGGCCATCTGTCAAGGGTGATTTGAATGCAATATTCCTGCTTCTTGGGGGGGTTGGACTGGATGGCCCATGAGGCCTCTTCCAACTCTATGATTCTAACGCCTCTGAAACGCCCTTGTGACTCCCCCCCGGGGGTCCCGACCCCCAGGTTAAAAAATGCTGGAATAGAGGCTGAAATGTCATACGACCGGGACATTTCTCAATGTGACATTTGACTAATTAGCTTGCAAGGTGGTCATGAAGGACTTTGTCGACAGCCTTGCTGAAATCAAGATATGCTCCATCCATAGCATTCCCTGCATCTACCAAGCTTGTGAATCTATCGGGAAAAGAGATAAGATGAGTCTGGCATGACCTGTTTTTGAGTCATCCATGCGGGCTTTAAGCAATCACAACATTCCTTTCTAAGTGAGTGCAGACTTAATGATCCGTTCCACAATCTTTCCTATTATTGATGTCAAGCTGACTTGCAAGGAAAGGCCTGCACGTCGAGGAAGACTATTGGACCATTGGTGCAGCGAGCCGGAGCCATATTTACCGGTCAAGATGTCGTTCCAGGAGATGTGGACGTAATTGTCGCGGTCGGCCCGGGAGTGTTCGTGCCAGAAGCCCAAGAGGTGCATGAGTTCGTGCAGAGCGACGCCTCTCCCTTTCCGCAGGCACACCGGGGCCAAAGACACCACTTGCATCCCGCCAACGCGTCCCACGCTGGAGAAGCAGCTGCAATGAAGAATTTCATTACAAGCAGAAGCAAAACCGTCTCCGCCACCACAAGAGCCAATGTTCGCAGGTGGCTTTCCTGCTCGGAGCATTTCCTGCCACTCAACAGCCAACTCAGCCTTAAATATTAAAGAGGATGGATGAAAAACAGGCACTTGGGAAGAAAAAGAAAATGAACTCGAAAGAGAAAGACTTTTGCAGTTGACTCAGGGATGGATCTTCCTGGTATTACTGGATTGCAACTCCCATCAATGTGGAAAAATGCTGTGGGTTACCATACCAACCAAACACTAGTACAGTAGTTCTCAACCTGGGGGTTGGGACCCCTGGAGGGGTCACGAGGGAGTGTCAGAGGGGTCACTAAAGACCACCAGAAAACACACTATTTTCTGTTGGTCATGGGGGTTCTGTGTGGGAAGTTTGGCCCAATTCTGTCATTGGTGGGGTTCAGAATGCGCTTTGATTGTAGGTGAACTACAAATCCCAGCAACTACAACTCCCAAAATGTCAAGGACTATTTTCCCCAAACTCCACCAGTGTTCACATTTGGGCATATTGAGTATTCCTGCCAAGTTTCGTCCAGTTCCATCATCGTTTGAGTCCACAGTACTATCTGGATGTAGGCGAACTACAACTCCAAAACTCAAGATCAATGCCCACCAAACCCTTCCAGTATTTTCTGTTGGTCATGGGAGTTCTGCGTGCCAAGTTTGGTTCAATTCCATCATTGGTGGAGTTCAGAATGCTCTTTGATTGCGGGTGAACTACAAACCCCAGCAACCACAATTCCCAAATGACAAAATCAACCCCCCCCCCCCACCCCACCAGTATTCAAATTTGGGCGTAATCGGATATTTGTGCCAAATTTGGTCCAGTGAATGAAAATACATCCTGCATATCAGATATTTACATTAAGATTCATAACAGTAGAAAAAATACAGTTATGAAGTAGGAAGGAAAATAATTTTATGGTTGGGGGTCACCACAACATAAGGAGTTGTATTAAGGGGTCACAGCATGAGGAAGGTTGAGAACCCCTGCACTAGCACAATCCTAGGGTGCATTTACATGGTAGAATTAATCCACTTCGATACTACTTTAATGGCTACGGACTCCTCGGAGTTGTATTTCGCAAGGTTTCTCACCCTTCCCAGCCAAACAGTAATTCACATTGGTTCAAGCACCTTTGCCCATTTTCAGGGCATGGAGGAGGAATCTCAGGGCAAGAGCCATCTTGGAAAATGCTATACAGTACTCCATTCCAGGACAAACCGAGGCTGAAACGAATGGATTTTAATCGACAGGTTGGTTTTAAATTCTGTTTTTAATATTTGTGGATTGGAAACTACACTGTTTTTAGTAATGCTGGGAGCCCATTCAAAATAACTGTGGGTTTAATAAAGGAATTTGAAAAAAATTAATAAGAAATAAAAAAAAATAAAATGAATGCTAAATAATACTAAATACTAAGTAATACTAAAAATGAAATAAATAAATAAATAATACTAAATAATCATAAAAGATGATAATAGCTAGATAAGAGATAAAAGATAACAAAATAATTAATTAATTAATAATACTAATGTATTGTCGAAGGCTTTCATGGCCGGAATCACTGGGTTGTTGTAGGTTTTTTCGGGCTATATGACCATTTGTCTATGCAGGCAAAACATCAGGAGAGAATGCCTCTAGACCATGGCCATATAGCCCGAAAAAACCTACAACAACCCAAATAATACTAATAATATGGCGCTCCATGCAGTCATGTAGGCCACATGACCTTGGAGGTGTCTACGGACAACGCTGGCTCTTTGGCTTAGAAATGGAGATGAGCACCACACCCCAGAGTTGGACACGTCTTGACTTAATGTCAGGGGAAAACCTTATCTTTACCTAAATAATACTAAATAATAAATAATGAAAAATATGGTAATAGATGATAGATAAGAGATAAAAGATAATATAATAACACTAAAAACTAAATAATAATTAAATAATAAATACCAAATAAATAATATTGATAAAAGATGATAATAGATGATAGATAAGAGATAAAAGATAATAAAAATAATACTAAATACTTAATAATAATAATAATAATAATAATAATAATAATAATAAATAAGTACTAAATCATAATAAATAATAAATAATCATAAAAAATAATAACAGATAAGAGATGGGAGCCCCCGGTGGCGCAGTGGATTAAACTGAGCTGCTGAACTTTCTGACCGAAAGGTCAACAGTTCAAATCTGGGCAATGGAGTGAGCTCCTGCTGTCAGCCCCAGCTTCTGCCAACCTAGCAGTTTGAAAACATGCAGATGTGAGTAGATCAATAGGGACCGCTCCAGTGGGAAAGTAATGGCACTCCATGCAGTCATGCCAGCCACATGACCTTGGAGGTGTCTACAGACAACGCCGGCTCTTTGGCTTAGAAATGGAGATGAGCTTCAACCCCCAGAATCAGACACAACTAGACTTAATGTCAAGGGGAAACTTAATGTCAGTGGTTTAACCTGCTGCTCCATCGGGGGCTACAGTGCCTTAAGGTCCTTCCACACAGCCATATAACCCAGAACATCAAGGCAATATAACCTGCTGCACTACTGGGGGCTCTTTTTCGTTTGTTTAGATCCCCCTTTTCTCTCCAGGTAGCATCCCTTCCCATTTCTTTCCCAGTTGGATCCATTCCCCCAGCCGTTCACTAACCCAGAAAGTGGCGCAATGGAGATGAAATCTCTCTGGTAGGAATGAGGCACAAATCGGATGCAGGTGAACCTTGCAAACTCCTCAAAGGCTTCCTCAATGATCTTCAGACTGGATTGATCTGAGATAAAGAACTGATATTAGCAAAAACCTAGGACACAATACAGTTGCAAGGGTTGGGGGGCCAGGACCCCCATGAAAGGGGAAAACCACAAATAAAGACATTGCAAATCGCATGGGAGAACCTAGAGATGCCTATGGCTGATCTCTAGCTTTTGGAATTGAGAGTCTTTGGAGCTTTCTCTCTTGCGCCAAAGGAAGAATGGAAGGGATTTTGTTTTGGATGAACTTCAAGCCCCAAAACACCCCCGTTCCCTCCTTGTCTCTTGGACCTGAAGGCTTTCCACCGTTTGCTCCATTTACCGTATCTGTAGGAAATCACATATGGGATCTGGACAATTCCTCTCTTCTTTGGCCACCTTGGATTGGCAGAAGAAAACAGCCGGAAGGGACTCTGGGTAGAGGAGAAGAAGAAAAAAAAGGAGAAAGAAAATAAGGAGAAGGAAAGGAGAGGAAGAAAGGGAAAATGAAAGAAGGAAAAGAAAGGGAGAGAAAGAAATAAAAGAAGGAGAAGAAAGGGAGAGAAAGACAAAACAAAAAGAAGGAAGAAAATGAGAAAAAATAAGATAAAAAAAGAGGAAAAAGAAGGAGAAAAGGAGGGATGAAAGGAGGAGAAAGAAAAGGAAAGAGAAATAAATAAAAAGAAGACAAAAGGAAAGAGAAAGAAGGTGAAAAGGAGAGAAAGAAAAGGAGAGAGAAACAAAGAGAAAAGGGAAGGGGAAAGGTGGAGAAAATGAGAAAGAAAAAGGAGAAGAAAGGAGAGAGAAAGGAGAGGAAAAAGGAGGAAGAAAGGAGAAAAAAGATAAGACAAAAAGAGAGAAAAGAAGGTGAAGAAGAAAAGGAGAGAAAGATGAAAAAGAATGAAAGGAGAGAAAAACAACTAAAAAGAAGGCAAAAAGAAAGAAAAGAAATGAGAAAAGGAGATAAAGTAAAGGAGGAAGAAAGGGGGAGAAAGAAAAAAGATGAATACGAGAGAGAGAAATGAAGGAGAAAAGAAGAGAAAGAAAATGAGAAGAGGAAAAAGAGAGAGAGGAAAAGAGGAGAAAAGAATAAAAGGATGAAGAAAATGAAAGAATAAATAAATAAAAAGAAGACAAAAAAGAAAAAGGGGGAAAGGAAAGGAGGAATAAAGAGAGAGAAAGAAAAGAAGAGAAAAATGAATAGGAGAAGAAAATGAGCAAGGAAAGGAGAAGAAAAGGGGAGAAAAAAGGAGAAAAGAAAAAAAGAGGAAGAAAAGGAGAGAAAGAAAAAAAGAGGAAGAAAAGGAGAGAAAGAAAAGAAAGAGGAAGAAAAGGAGAGGAAAAAATAAATAAAAAGAAGGAAAAAAGAAAAAAGAAAAGGAGAGAAAGAAAAGAAGGAAGAAAGGGGGAGAAAAAAAGATAAGAGAGAAAAAGGAGAAAAGGAGAGAGAAAAATAAGGTAAATAAGAGACAGAAAAGGAGAGAAAGAAAATAAGATGAATAGAGAGAGAAAAGGAGGAGAAAAGGAAAGACAACAAAAGCAAAAAAGAGAGAAAGCAAAAGAGAAGAGAAGAAGAAAAGGAGGAAGAAAAAGAGAGATGCATAACAAAAAGAAGACAAAAGAAAATGAAAAGAAGGAGATAAGGAGAGGAAGAAAGGGAGGAAGAAAAGGAGAGAAAGAAAAGATGACGACAAAAAAGGGGAGAAAGGAGGAGAAAATGAGCAAGGAATATGAGAGAAAGAAAACGAGAGGAAAAAAGGAGGAAAAATGAGAGAGAGAAATAAGATGAAAAAGAGAGAAAGAAAAGAAGGAGAGAAGAAGAGAAAGGAGAATGAAAACAAAAAGTTCACAAAATGTATGATTTCCTCCAATTCTCCCACCCAAAAATCTCGAAACTCTCCCATCTGATTCAAATCAGGAGTTGGATGTCATCCATCTTTCCTTCGTTTTACTTTTCATTTTCTTTTATGATTCCCAATAACGATGCAAAACCTGCAACAATAACCATATGCATGGTTGTCTGCCTCAATGTTATTTCTGGCTTATGGCAACCCGAAGGCAACTCTTGCAACTCACCGTTTTGATGATGTCTCCTTCCATCAGGAAACTGCTTTCTGGAGCCTCTGGAAGAATCAGGCCTGGAAAGGAAGACTAAAATAAATGGCTGAATTCGGTGATGGGAATAATGGGAATTTTTGCAAAAGCTGACAGGATGCAGGATTCCAACTCAACAAGACCATTAAAGAGGGGCCAAACTGCATCAATTTTCCCATTTAGATGCACAGATGGGACCCCCAAAGGCCATCTAGTCCAGTGGTTCTCAACCTTCCTAATGCAATGACCCCTTAATCCAGTTCCTCATGTTATAGTGACCCCCACCATAACATTATTTTCGTCACTACGTCATCACTGTCATTTTGCTACTGTTATGAATTGTAATGTACATATTTGATATGCAGGATGTGTTTTCATTCACTGGACCAAATTTGGCACAAATACCCGATACACTCAAATTTGAATACTGTTAGGGTTCTGGGAGGAATTGATTTTATCATTTGGGAGTTGTAGTTGCCGGGATTTATAGTTTATCTACAATCAAAGAGCATTCTGAACTCCACCAACGATGAAATTGAACCAAACTTGGCACAAAGAACTCCCAAGACCAACATAAAATATTGGAGGGTTTGGTGGGCATTGACCTTGAGTTTTGGAGTTGTAGTTCACCTACCTTCAGAGAGCACTGTGGATTCAAACCATGATGGGTCTGGACGAAACTTGGCACTGAAATTCAATATACCCAAATGTAAACACTGATTGAGTTTGGGGGAAATAGACCTTGACATTTGGGAGTTGTCGTTGCTGGGATTTATAGTTCACCTCCAATCAAAGAGCATTCTGAACCCCAGCAACGACTGAATGGGGCCAAACTTCCCACACAGAACCCCCTAATATTTGGTGACCTCCTGACACCCCCTGGTGACCCCCACCAGGGGTCCCGATCCCTAGGTTGAGAAATGCTGATCTAGTCCAACTCTCCTTCTTCCAGGCAGCAAAATACAATACAATCCCTCCCAACAGAAGGCCATCTATTTACAAATGTCAAAAAAGCAGGACACTCCATTGAACTCTGATGCTCTATCCCCTTATAAATGTTCCATACAATATGTATAACATATAGCTTTGGTTGAGCCTTCCTGTCTGCCTGATGGGTTAGATTAGATGCCCTTTGGGGATCCCTTCCAATTCTAGTGAAGTATAGACTACCTTGGAAATCCAATGGAGTCTCCTCTGGAGGTTTTTAAACCAAGGCTGGATGACCATCTGTTGGGAAGGCTTTGACTGTGCATTTGGCTGAAATCGGTTGGACTAGATGCCCTCTGGATAGCCCTGCTGTAGATGAACCCCCAATGGATTTCCGTGGCCGAATGGAAACCAAACCCTGATCTCCGAATCTCCAAAACTCAAGGGATGGATAGTTCTTTCAGTCATCCAAACATTACCTAGGTTGATGTCCAAAATGTCATCTGGTGGGTCTGCAGCATCTTCCAATTGGTTTTCTTCAGAATGCATGGCATGGAAGGTGTCTCCGCGGCCCTGGATAGAGGAGGCTAAATACAAACACATAGTTTCCATAAGGGCTTCATCCAGGCTTAACAATAGGTAGCAGCAAAGGGCAATGAAAAGAATAACTTGCCATAGAAGACTATGTACTTGCAATATAAGACTGAACACTAGGTGGCAACAAAGGCCAATGCAATGAATAACTGGCCTTAGAAGACTATGTACTTGCAATATAAGACTTAACAATTGGTGGCAGCAAAGGGCAATGAAAAGAATAACTGGCCATAGAAGACTATGTGCTTGCAATATAAGACTGAACACTAAGTGGCAACAAAGGCCAATGCAATGAATAACTGGCTTTAGAAGACTATGTACTTGCAATATAAGACTTAACAATTGGTGGCAGCAAAGGGCAATGAAAAGAATAACTGGCCATAGAAGACTGTGTGCTTGCAATATAAGACTGAACACTAGGTGGCAGCAAAGGGCAGTGCAATTAATAGCTGGCCGTAGAAAACTTTTTTTGTGAATCAGGATGTACTTGAGATAGAGGAGCTGGAACTGAGAGAGGGAGCAGCAGCCTTGCACAAGGGTTTAACCCATTGCGCCACTGGGGGCTCCATAGATTAGCTTGCAATATAAGACTGAACACTAGGTGGCAGCAAAGTCCAATGTAATGAATAGCTGGCCATAGAAGACTATGATCTTGTAATATAAGACTGAACACTAGGTGGCAGCAAAGGGCACTACAATCGGTAGCTTGCCATAGAAGATTATGAGTTTGCAATACAAGACTTAACACGAGGTGGCAGCAAAGGGCAATGCAATGCATAGCTGGCCATAGACGACTATGCGCTTACCCTCTGGTGGCAAAACCTGCCATTTCTCACCCCAATGGATTATTATTATTATTATTATTATTATAACTTTATTTGTACCCCGCTAGCATCTCCCAAGGGATTCAATGCGGCTTACAACAGGCCGAAGCCCACACAATATAACAATACAGCAATACAATACCTGGCAAATAAAAAAAAATTAAGCAAGAACAATAACAATAGCAGTACAACAAGAATTATTAAAAATGAGCCGGCCAGAGTGGGGGTACAGGATTAAAAGTGCTGATGTGTCGGAGGGATATGGGATTATAATATAGGTGCGGTGTGCGGTGTGCGGTGATCTTGGTTTTAACCAACGTGCTTCTGGGATTTGGTACTGGGGTTCCTAGTCTGAAAAGGCACATTGGAACAGCCAGGTTTTCAAATTCTTTCTGAAGACTGCCAATGTAGGGGCTTGTCTGAGGTCTTTCGGGAGGGAATTCCAGAGGCGGGGGGCCACCACAGAGAAGGACCTGTCTCGTGTCCCCACCAAACGCGCTTGTGACGCGGGTGGGATCACGAGCAGGGTCTCTCCAGATGACCGGAGTGAACGTGTGGGTTCGTAGACAACGATATGGTCACGCAGGTAGGGTGGTCCCAAACCGTTCAGGGCTTTGTAGGTAAGCACCTGCACCTTAAATTGGGCTCGGAAAATAAACGGCAGCCAGTGGAGCTCCTTAAACAGGAGGGTTGACCTCTCTCTGTAGTGGGCCCCAGTTAACATCCTGGCTGCTGCCCGTTGGACCAATTGGAGTTTCCGAGCCATTTTCAAGGGCAGCCCCACGTAGAGCGCATTGCAGTAATCCAGTCTGGGAATGGATACAAGGAAAGAAAAGACAAGGAAATAAAGAATGCAAATAAAATAAATATTTTAAAAATAAATAAAAGGTAAGGATGTAACCGCATACACACACACATATAGATAAAATAAATATTTAATAAATATAAGGCAAGGAAATCTATATCAATAATATCTAGTATATCTAGAAGCAGATGGCAAAAAAGAATGGCCTGCGTCAGGAGAGCGTGCTTGATCCATCAGTGTTCAACATGTACACAAATGACCAGTCACTACCAGAAGGGAGAAAGAGTTTAATCTATGCTGACGATCATGCCATCACCACCCAAACAGAGAGCTTTGAAATGGTTGAACAGAAGCGTTCCGAAGCTTTAGGCGCTCTTGCTGCCTATTACAGGGAAAACCAGCTGATTCCTAATCCACCTAACACGCAGATATGTGCTTTTCATCTTCAGAGCAGACATGCACTTCAAGCTCTGAGGATGACCTGGGAAGGAATTGCACTGGAGCTTTGCAGCACACCAAAATAACTGGGAGTCACTCTGGACTGTGCTCTGACCTACAAAAAGCGCTGCCTGAATATCAAGCAAAAAGTGGGTGCTAGAAATAATATCGTACAAAAACTGACTGGCACAACCTGGGGATCACAACCAGACACAGTGAAGACATCTTCCCTTGCGCTTGGCTACTCTGCTGCTGAGTACACATGCCCAGTGTGGAACATATCTCACCACGTTAAAGCAGTGGATGTGCTCCTTAATGAGACATGCGCCATTATCACAGGATGTCTATGCCCTGCGCCACTGAAGAAATTATACTGTGTAATAATAATAATAATAATAATAATAATAATAATAATAATAATAATACTTTATTTATACCCCCACCATCTCCCCAAGGGGACTCGGGCGGCTTGCATGAGGCGAAGCCCAACAAAAATACATCAGTAAAACAACAAGCAAACAAGAAAGTAAAACACAATACAAATATTATCAATAACATATAAGCAGTAACACACAAGAAATTTAAAACACTGTGAACCAGGCCAGATGTAGTAGATTAAAAATGTTAAAACACTGGGCATGAACAGAAGTAGGGCATGTCTAAACAGGGAGTTTTAGAGGGTAATGTAGGGAAATCAATCCAACGGGTAGATAAAGTGCTTCAGAGGACATATTGCAAAAAATTGGTCAGATCAGGGCATTGTGTAACCACCAGTGTTGCACCACCTGACATCAGTCGAGAAGTAGCAGCCAGCAATGAAAGGCCCAAGGCAGTAACATATCCGGCCCATTCTCTGTTTGGATATCACCAGGCATGCCAAGGCCTTAAATCAAAAAATATCTTCCTAAGATCTACAGAGATACTTGCAGGAACACCTCAGCAACCAAGAGCCCAAAAGTGGCAGGATAAAACCTCAATCAGTGGCTGAGACCGGATGAGAGATTCCCTCCTGAGCACAGAGAAGGGAGGCGGCTTGGAAGGCATTGAACAGGCTGTGCTCTGGCACCACGAGATGCAGAGCCAACCTTAAGAAATGGGGCCACAAAGTCGAGTCCATGATATGCGAGTCTGGAGAAGAGCAAGCCACAGACCACTTACTACAATGCGGTCTGACCCCTGCCACATGCAGAACAGAGGACCTTCTTAAAGCGACACTAGAGACATTACAAGTGGCCAGCTTCTCGTCAGAGGAAATTTAGTCTAATGCCAAGTTTTTAAACTTTGTTTGTGTTTTTTCTATACATTATAACTGTATTCTCAATTTACTTCTGACACAATAAATAAAAGTATTATATCTATAATAGACATATAGAATTAGGTAAAGGTTTTCCCCTGACATTAAGTCCAGTCGTGTCCAACTCTGGGGGTTGGTGCTCATCTCCATTTCTAAGCCAAAGAGCCGGCGTTGTCCATAGACACCTCCAAGGTCATGTGGCTGGCATGACTGCATGGAGCGCTGTTACCTTCCCACCGGAGCGGTACCTATTGATCTACTCACATTTGCATGTTTTCGAACTGCTAGGTTGGCAGAAGCTGGGGCTGCCAGCGGAAGCTCACGCCGCTCCCCGGATTTGAACCTGCGACCTTTCGGTCAACAAGCTCAGTGGTTTAACCCACTGCGCCACCAGATTAATATAGAATTACACATATACATATATGGGGTGGAATCTGTCATTCTCTCCACTTCCTTCCAAACATTTCACTCTATATCTCAATTATTATAATCTTGGCGATTATATATTGTGATGAAAACTACAACTCCCAGGACTGTATACTATAGCAATGAGTCAAAGTGATATCAAACTGCATTACTTCCACAGTGTAGCTGCACCCACCCAAAGGATTGTGTGTATCCTTTACTTACCCGAAAGTAGTCCAAGAAGTCCAGTGACCATGCACCAAATGGCCATGGTTTTAAATCCCTGGTTTAGTTACCAAATCAGTAGAGTTATTATCTATCTATATATGAATGGAAATGAGGTTCCAATTCCAAAGGAAATGGCCCTTTGGAGCCCTATATAAAGCTCAGGTGAGGCCAACACACCTGAATAAATGTCTCCATTAGCAACTCACTTTAACCCTTTTATCTTTAGCTCTTTCTGTATTGATTTGCTCCTTGCTATTGAGCCACTGTTTCAAATGTGTGTGCCAAGTTTGGTCCAGATCCATTGGTGTTTGGGTTCACAGTGGACTCTGGATGTAGGTGAACTACAACTCCCCCAAATCAAGGTGCATTTCCCTCAAAGACCTTCAGTATTTTTTGCTAGTCATTGGGGTTCTGTGTGCCAAGTGTGGTCCAATTCCATCTTTGGTGGAGATCAGGGTGCTCCTTGATTGCAAATGAACTATACATCCCAGTACTTACAACTCCAAATTGTCCAGGCCAATTCCCCTCAAAAAACCCCAGTATTCAAATTCGGGCATATCTGGTATGCATGCTAAGTTTGGTCCAGATCCATCATTGTTTGGGTTCAAAGCACTCTTGGGATGTATGTGAACTACAACTCCTAGAAATCCCCCCAAAGACCTCCAGTATGTTTTGTTGGTCATGGAGGTTCTGTGTGCCAAGTTAGTTCTAGGTCCATCATTGGTGGGGTTCAGAGTGGTCTTAGATTGCAGGTGAACTATACATCCCAAGGCCTACAACTCCTAGAAATCATGGTGAATTCTCCCCAAACCTCTCTAGTATGTTCAGTTGCTGATCAATTCTTCTCTGTTTGCTGTGCGTGATACAAAAGGATAGGAAAGGACTAAGGGAGAGGCAATGGGTGGGGTCATGCAAATTCCACACCAATGGAGAGAGTAAGAAACACTGGGATATCTACAGTGGAGGTAACACATAAAGTCTAGGATGAAATGCTTCCCGTTTGAAGGCCTTCACTTGGGTGGCCCCCAGTGGCGCAGTGGGTTAAACCCCTGTGCCGGCAGGACTGAAGACCGACAGGTCGCAGGTTCGAATCCAGGGAGAGGCGGATGAGCTCCCTCTATCAGCTCCAGCTCCTCATGCGGGGACATGAGAGAAGCCTCCCACAAGGATGATAAAAACATCAAATCATCCAGGCGTCCCCTGGGCAACGTCCTTGCAGACGGCCAATTCTCTCACACCAGAAGTGACTTGCAGTTTCTCAAGTCGCTGCTGACACGACAAAAAAAAACTTGGGTGGTGGACGGTATGGTGTTTGTGTGAAATTTGCATGACCCCACCTACCGCCCTTAACCCTTTCCTATTCTTTTCTATGGCTCACAGCAAACAGAGGAAATGATCAGCATATCTAAATAGTAATTGTATCTAATAATAAGCATCAAAATACTAATAATAACAATCTAATAATAATACATTTCTAATGATAATCTAATAAATATATAACAATCTAATGGATATCGAAATAACAATACATCTTTTTTCATATCCCATTTTTCTCCCAAAAAGGAACTCAAATAATAATCTAAAAATAGATATCTAAATAGTAATAATAATCTAATAAATATCTAATATTATTTAATAATATGTAAATAATAATGTAATAATAGGGCTGGGCTTTAGCACAGCTAGTTAATCACCAGCAGCAATAGATCTTACCAATTGAAAGGCTGGTAGTTCGAAGCTTGAGTCTGGGTGAGCACCCGACCTTCAGCCCAACTCACTGTCCACCTAAGCAGTTCGAAAACAGCTGTGAGCTGTGAGAGATATTAGGCACCGCTTGTTGTATAGTTCAGTCTGTGATTGTGTCAGATGTTCATGATGGGAATGGGGACGAGGACTTTTCTGGGCCTGGGTCTGTTGGCAATGGGGAAGAGGGTTTGCCTGGGCCTGAGAAGCCCAGGCAAGAGGCCCAAGGTGTCTCATAAAGATTCACAAGGTCACATTCCTGGGAGAGGCCCTCAACAATCTTTCTCTGAGAAACTGTCTTTTGAAGATGAATTGTCAGGTGCAGAATTTAATGAGAGTGAAGACAGAAGGCAAGACTTTTGTAAACGGAGGCATAGTTCTCAGGCACATTGAAGGTGAATTCGGTTGCAGGAAAAGAGAGATAAGAAACCCTTATCTGGTTGTAAGGGCAAGAGAAATGCTTTCCTTTCGATTCTGGGGTCAGGAAAAGCTTTATATTGATAGAATTGCCTCAGTCTCTTCAACGTTGGAATTTCATGACGGTCTTGTTTCCAAGTATCTCTAGTTTCATGTACCAAGTTTTGCCAAGCTTCTGATCTGTGCATTGGATTTTCATGCTGCCTTGTTCTATGGATTTTGCACCTTTGAATCTCGTGTGTTACCTAATACCTTGAAGTTCATGGACTATACTGTTTTTCACTGTTTTTACTGCTTTGCCTACATTTATTTTTCAATAAACTGCTTGCTGATTTTACCAAACTGATGTGTTTAAGGCCAGAGGTGTTCCTGCTCTGAAGTACACCACCACTTAAGTGGGGAGGCATTTTACGGCACCATAAATACAAGAAAATGCTGACGATCCAAGGAAGGAAAAAGTCTGTGATCTTTGTTACTGAGGATGAAGCGACAGCACCCCCTGTGGCTGGAATTGAGCACAACCTCCAGATGCCAAAGTTGGGAAAAATGTCAATATTAATATATCTATATGTTGTCTGTCTGTGATCTTTTGTCATAGAGGATGGAGCAAGAGCACCCCCCTGTGGCTGGAATTGAGCACAACCTTCAGGATGCCAAAGTAGGGGAAAATACCAATATTAATATCTCTATGTGTTGTCTGTTCTATCTGTTTTACAGCATTGAATGTTTGCCATATATGTGTTCTGTGATCAGCCCTGAGTCCCCTTTGGGGTAAGTATTTTAAATCTAGTTATGTCCGACTTGGGGTTGGTGCTCATCTTCAGTTCTAGGCCGAAGAGCCGGCGTTGTCCATAGACACCTCCAAGGTCACGTGGCCGGCATGACTGCATGGAGTGCCGTTACCTTCCCGCCGGAGCGGTGTCTATTGATCTACTCGCATTTGCATGTTTTTGAACTGCAATGACAGTGACAATGATTTTATTTATTTATTTATTTATTTATTTATTTATTTATTTATTTATTTATTTATTTATCGTGTCATCAGCAACCATTGTATTACAATTCTAACAGAGCAAAACAAACACACAGATTAAAAAGAAAAAGAAAAAAAAGAAAGAACACACAGATTTTGCAAATTTGGTAGTTGGTTAAATGTCCTTTGACCAGTATCTGGCCACTTGGAGTGCCTCTGGGGTTGCCGCAAGAAGGTCCTCCATTCGTGCATGTGGCAGGGCTCAGGGTGCATTGCAGCAGGTGGTCAGTGGTTTGTTCTTCTCCGCACTCGCATGCCGAGGATTCCACCCTGTAGCCCCATTTCTTAAGATTGGCTCTGCATCTCGTGGTGCCAGAGCGCAGTCTGTTCAGCGCCTTCCAAGTCGCCCAGTCTTCTGAGTGCCCAGGGGGGAGTCTCTCATCTGGTATCACCCATGAATTGAGGTGCTGGGTTTGGGCCTGCCACTTTTGGACTCTCGCTTGCTGGGGTGTTCCATCGAGTGTCTCTGTAGATCTAAGAAAACTATGTCTTGATTTCAGTCGTTGACGTGCTGGCTGATACCCAAACAGGGGATGAGCTGGAGATGTCTCTGCCTTGGTCCTTTCACTATTGGCTGCTACTTCCCGGCGGATGTCAGGTGGTGCAATACCAGCTAAGCAGTGTAATTTCTCCAGTGGTGTGGGGCGCAGACACCTGTGATAATGCGGCATGTCTCATTAAGAGCCACATCTACTGTTTTAGTGTGGTGAGATGTGTTCCACACTGGGCATGCATACTCAGCAGCAGAGTAGCATAGCGCAAGGGCAGATGTCTTCACTGTGTCTGGTTGTGATCCCCAGGTTGTGCCAGTCAGCTTTCATATGATGTTGTTTCTAGCGCCCACTTTTTGCTTGATGTTCAGGCAGTGCTTCTTGTAGGTCAGAGCACGGTCCAGGGTAACTCCCAGGTATTTGGGTGCGCTGCAATGCTCCAGTGGGATTCCTTCCCAGGTAATCCTCAGAGCTCGGGATGCTTGTCTGTTCTTAAGGTGAAAGGCACATGTCTGTGTTTTAGATGGATTAGGGATCAGTTGGTTTTCCCTGTAATAGGCAGTAAGAGCACCTAGAGCTTCGGAGAGCTTCTGTTCAACCATCTCAAAGCTCCCTGCTTGAGCAGTAATGGCACGATCATCAGCATAGATGAAACTCTCTGTCCCTTCTGGCAGTGGCTGGTCATTTGTGTAGATGTTGAACATGGATGGAGCAAGCACGCTCCCCTGAGGCAGGCCGTTCTTCTGTTTCCGCCCTCTGCTTCTCTGGCCTGGAACTCAACAAAAAAGCTCCTGTTTTGTAGCAGGTTTCCTATGAGGCGGGTGAGGTGGTAGTCCTTTGTGATATTATACATTTTTCTCAGGAGGAGGCGGTGGTGACAATGATGACAATCGCTATGGAAATGGACAAGCTTGTTGGAGTCTCTAACTACAAAATTCGGCTCAGATAAGGTCACCAGCTGTTACTGAAACAGAAACAGGTTTAAATTAATTAATGTGATTTAATGTTTTAAATGTATGTAATTATTGGATTTTATGTATTTTATTATGTGTACATTGGAGGTATCGAATTGTTGCTGGCTGGAAGCCGCCCTGAGCCCCCTCCCCCGGGGGGTTGAGAAGGGTGGGGTAGAAATATCTGAAATAAATAAAACTGCTAGGATGACAGAAGCTGGGGCTAACAGCAGGAGCTCACCCCATTCCCTGGATTCAAACCTGTGACCTTTCAATTAGCAAATTCAGCAGTTTAATCCACTGCGGGGCTCATCCTTGGAGTGATGCAGAATGGGGAATGCGTGGCTCGAGAGTAGTGCGTGTGAAAAAGATCTTAGAGTCCTCATGGACAAGTTAAACATGAGCCAACAATGTGATGTGGCAGCAAAAAAAGCCAATGGGACTTTGGCCTGCATCAATAGGAGCATAGTGTCTAGATCTAGGGAAGGAATGCTACCCCTCTATTCCGCTTTGGTTAGACCACACTTGGAATATTGTGTCCAATTCTGGGCACCACAATTCAAGAGAGATATTGACAAACTGGAATGTGTCCAGAGGAGGGTGACTTAAATGATCAAGGGTCTGGAGAACAAGCCCTATGAAGATCGGCTTAATGAGCTGGGCATGTTTAGCCTGAAGAAGAGAAGGCTGAGAGGAGATATGATAGCAGTGTATAAATGTGAGAGGAAGCCACAGGGAGGAGGGAGCAAGCTTGTTTTCTGCTTCCTTGGAGACTAGGACGCGGAACAATGGCTTCAAACTACAAGAGAGGAGATTCCATCTGAACATGAGGAAGAACTTCCTGACTGTGAGAGCCGTTCAGCAGTGGAACTCTCTGCCTCGGAGTGTGGTGCTTTGGAGTGTGGTTCTTTGGAAGCTTTTAAACAGAGGCTGGATGGCCATCTGTTAGGAGTGCTTTGAATGCAATATTGCTACTTCTTGGCAGGGGATTGGACTGGATGGCCTATGAGGTCTCTTCCAACTATGATTCTATGTGAGATGGGTGGAATATAAATGCTAATAATAAATAAAATAATAATATCAATATTAGGTTCTTGTGGGTTTTTTCGGGCTATATGGCCATGTTCTAGAGGCATTTTCTCCTGACGTTTCGCCTGCATCCTCAGAGGTAGTGAAGTCTGTTGGAATTAGGAAAATGGGTTTATATATCTGTGGAATGACTGGGGTGGGGCAAAGAGCTCTTCTCTGCTGGAGCTGGGTGTGAATGTTTCAACTGACCACCTTCATTAGCATTTGAAGGCCTGGCTGAGCCTGGGGGAATCTTTTGTTATCAATATTTTAAAAAAAAAACCCAATAAAACAAATTCGGTATAAAAATCAGTCTCTTTATTGCCACAGGTGATAATAATAAATATAAAGTGCAACAAAAGAAAGAGAGTCATTTCCAATCCAGATAAGAGTTTCTCTAAACAGCACAAACATTATATTGCTTTGGATCAGGAGACTGTGGCATCGAAGGGAGATCAGGAAATGGTCCCAATCCATGGGCAAGAAATCCCATGGAAACCAACCAGTGAACGGGACCCTTGCAATAAAGTTTAAGGCAACACCCCAAGGAAAACGAAGGGTTCTTTGGCCACAAAAGGGGATGCCTCTTCTCAGTGCATTCAGACAAAGGACATTTCCATCCCGGGCAAGGAAACACCCAAGACTTTCACAGCAGACAATATCAAACGTAGAAATGGGGCCATTTCTTTTTCAGACCCCTGTAAGGCAATGGGAGCACAATCCTAATGGCAGATCTCTCTTCGGCCTCTCTTGGTTTGCTCACAATAGGCTTCCCATTGCTTCCTTCTAAGATGAAGTGCCCAAGGTGGGCTCCCATGTTAAACTGCAATACATGAATCCACATTGCCATGTAATGCAATTGGGTTGCAATATATGACTCTACACTGCCATATAAGGCAGCTGAATTGTGTTGACCTGCAATAGATGAATCTACATTGCCATATAATGCAACTGAGTTGTAATATAGGTGTTTACATTGCCATATAATGCAAATGAGTTGTAATATAGGTGTTTACATTGCCATATAATGCAACTGAGTTGTAATATAGGTGTCTACACTGCCATATAATGCAATTGATTTCCAATATAGGAGTCTGCACTGCCATGAAATGCAACTGAGTTGCAGTAGATGAGTCTACAGAGCCTTCTAATGCAACCGAGTTGCAATACAGGTGTCTATACTGCCATATAATGCAATTGAGCTGCAATATACGAGTCTGCGATGCCATGTAATGCAACTGAATTGCAATATATGCATCTACACTGCCACGGAATGCAATTGAGCTCCAATATAGGAGTCTACGATGCCGTGTAATGCAACTGAATTGCAATATATGCATCTACACTGGCATATAATGCAATTGAGCTCCAAAATAGGAGTCCACGATGCCGTGTAATGCAACTGAATTGTAATATATGCATCTATACTGCCACGGAATGCAATCAAGTTCCAATGTAGGAGTCTACAATGCCATGTAATGCAACTGAGTTGCAATATATGCATCTACACCGCCATGAAATGCAATTGATCTACAATAAATTAGTCTACACAGCCTTCTAATGCAACCAAGTTGCAATATAGGCATCTACACTGCCATGTAATGCAATTGGGCTCCAAGGTGAGGCTACATTGCTGTGTAATGCAATTGAGCTGCAATATATGCGTCTACATTGTCATATAATGCAATTGAGCTGCAATATATGAGCTGCCCCATATAATGTAAAAGAGCTATGATAGGTGAGTCTACATTGCTATCTAATGCAATTGAGCTGCATTATGAGTCCACCCTGCCATCTAATGCAGTTTAACTGCATTGAGCTGCAATACAAGAGTCTACACTGTCACGGAGCTGCAGCATATTTATTTATTTACTATATTTATATAGTAAATAAATAAATACATGGTAGTGTAGATA
Source organism: Anolis sagrei ordinatus (assembly GCF_025583915.1). Taxonomy (NCBI): domain Eukaryota; kingdom Metazoa; phylum Chordata; class Lepidosauria; order Squamata; family Anolidae; genus Anolis; species Anolis sagrei. The sequence goes on along the minus strand of NW_026847882.1, from coordinate 22,693,240 downwards.
TGAGTCTACACTGCCATGTAAGACAATTGTGCTGCAATAGACGATTCCACCCTGCATTAGATTGCAATGTAGATAGGAACTGAGAGAAAATCTGAACCCAAGTTTCAGTCCAACACTCAAAACCATAATGCCAGTAGTTCAATGGGATTTGGAAATCCCTGCTAGAAAAGTCCAAGGACATGCCACCCAAGGTTGCGTCCACACACTGCAGAGTTGTAGCAGTTTGACGCTGCTATCACAATCTCGACCATGCATGGGCCTACTTGGGCTCACCCACCCTCCAGGTGTTTTGGACTACAACTCCCACAATTCCTAACAGCCTACTGGTTGTTAGGAATTGTGGGAGTTGTAGTCCAAAACACCTGGAGGGTGGGTGAGCCCAAGTAGGCCCATGCCTGACGTGGACCTTCCAGAATTTCCAACGTCATCAATTGGTTTCTATTGTAAACAGGCACACTGTCCGAGTCTCTGTGTTTGGAAGAGTCGTTGGCGTCAATGGCAGCCTAGTGGCACAGGACTTCCGTCTCAAACTGGAGGAGTTGCCCCATGAAGCTGAAGTTGGGGGAGATGACCCCTCGGCGCTGCTTGACGAAGTCGAAGGCCTCCTCCAGCCGGACTCGGCGGCTCTGGATCAAGTAAGCCAGGCAGATGGTGGCCGAGCGGGAGATGCCCGCCTGGCAGTGGACCAGCACCCGCCCTCCATTGCTCTTCACCGAATCTGCAGCAAAAGAAGCAGGAAAGGGTCAACAACAGCTCAGGACCAAGTGTGTCAACAATTTGAACCCATTGTACAAGCAGTCCATAAGTTACAAACATCCAACTTAAGGCAGCAAACAATCAAGTCCCAGTTTACACCTCCCTGACAGAGGATACCTCCAGGCAACAACAGCCAGGCTACCTCTACGCAAAGATCAAATTTACAGCTGCAGGCTCCTCAGTGTTATTCAAGCTTGCTAATTGCAACATTCACTCTTGAAGTCTCTTCCAATACTAGGATTCTATAGTATTATTATATGATTCATATTAAGTAGAGGCTTGATGGCCATCTGTTGGGAGGGCTTTGATGGTGTCCTCATGCCAGGCAGGCTGGGGTTGGATTATCTGGGTTTTGGAGTCTCTTCCATATCTATAATTCTATAGTCATATCATTAGTATGATTATTATTAAGTAGAGGCTGGATGACCATCTGTCGGGAAGGCTTTGATGGTGTCCTCATGCCAGGCAGGCTGGGGTTGGATTATATGGGCCTTGAGGTCTCTTCCAACTCTAGGATTCTATAATATTATCATTATTAGTATGATAATTATTAAGTAGAGGCTGAATGGCCATCTGTGGGGAAGGCTTTGATGGTGTCCTCATGCTAGGCAGGCTGGGGTTGGATTATGAGAGCCTTGAGGTCTCTCCCATATCTGTTATTCTATAGTATTATCATTACTATGATTATTATTAAGTAGAGGCTGGATGGCCATCGGTCGGGAAGGCTTTGATGGTGTCCCCGTGCCAGGCAAACTGGGGTTGGATTATATGGCCCTTGAAATCTCTTCTAATTTTAGGATTCTATATTATTATTATTAGTAGTAGTAGTAGTATTATTACTAAGTAGAGGCTGAATGGCCATCTGTCGGGAGGGCTTTGACGGAGTCCTCATGCCAGGCAGAGGTTGGATTATATGGCTCTTGAGGTCTCCTCCAATTCTAGGATTTTATAGCATTATCATTACTAGTATTATTATTACTAAGTAGAGGCTGGATGGCCATCTGTCAGGAGGGTTTTGATGGTGTCCTCATGCCAGGCATACTGGGGTTGGATTATATGGCCCTTGAGGTCTCTTCTAATTTTAGGATTCTATAGTACTATTATTATTAGCATGATTATTATTTAGTAGAGGCTGGATGGCCATCTGTTGGGGGACTTTCATGGTGTTTTCATGCCAGGCAGACTGGGGTTGGATTATGTGGTCCTTGAGGTCTCTTCCATATCTATGATTCTATAATATTATCATTAGTATAATTATTATTAAGTAGAGGCTGGGTGGCCATTTGTCAGGAAGGCTTTGATGGTGTTTCTCATGTGTTTATGAAGAGATGACATTGATAGCTCAGGAATGTAGTGTAAGGATGGAGATACCATGCAAGGTACCAAGCAAGGAGATACCAACATAGAGTCCAAGCCCTGCACCCCATAATGGACATAATGAGGTTGTATGGCTCACCGATGAAGTTGATGGCCTCCTGGAACCAGGCGCTGATCTCGGCCATGTGGTTGTCTTCCACAGGGATGCTCTTGTACTGGAATTGCTCCTCAAAGTAATTGGGGCAGCTGGAGGAGACGTTGAGGACGGCCGTGATGCCCAGGGATTGCAGCACCTCCCGGTTGGAGGAGTGGAAGGAGCTGCCCAAGAAGAGGAAGGGCAAGATCTCCACTGGACCACCCTGCAGGGAGGACGAAGACAGCAATGCCTGTCAGCTATTGACTACCATGCATCTCTTGCCATGCCAACTACATCCACTCCCAGCCATCCCCCCGCCCCCAAAATAGGGCTGTCATAATGGCTCAGACCTTGAGATTGGCTAGCTTCTCAGAAAGGAGACGCAGTTGCATGGAAATTGAAGATTAAGCTTAAAAGGATGGATTAAATTAATCAGGCTTTTTTGGGAGGGGGGGATTTTGATAGTAATTTGATAATGCCAGGGCTAATGCCATCTGCCTTTGGATTAAAAGATCAAAGCGGCGGATGGGGCCAACACTGATCCATGCCAGGCTACATGATCTTACGGAGAGTCCTATTCAGGGGCAGTGTTCCCCATAAAAAGTGTAGTGGCAGCAATTAAAGGGACCCCAAAGGCCAACAAATCCAACCCCACCCCATGCCCTAATAATAATAATAATAATAATATCCTTTTCTAAAAACCAGGGTGGAATATTTAATAATAATAGTAATAATAATAATAATATCCTTTTAAAAAAATAGGGAGGAATAGCCCCTCCCCAGCAACAATATGATAATATATAATACTAATATTGTGCTATACTAATAATATAATATATTGTATTTTTTTTGTGTCGTGTCAGGAGCGACTTGAGAAACTGCAAGTCGCTTCTAGTGTGAGAGAATTGGCCGTCTGCAAGGACGTTGCCCAGGAGACGCCTGGATGATTTGATGTTTTTATCATCCTTGTTGGAGGCTTCTCTCATGTCCCCGCATGAGGAGCTGGAGCTAATAGAGGGAGCTCATCCGACTCTCCCCGGATTTGAACCTGCAACCTGTCGGTCTTCAGTCCTGCCGACACAGGGGTTTTACCCACTGCGCCACCGGAGGCTCCAATATATTGTATTTACATAAAATATTGATCATAATATTATAATGTAATGCAATATAATATTAACAATACAATATAATAATTGTATATTATATATTGCATGTAACATTCCTAATAATATTGCAGTATAATGGTGTAGTACAATATAGTACTATATAATACTAATATTGTGCTATGATAATATATTGTATTTACATATACAATTTAAACCGCCCTGAGTCGCCTTTGGGCTGTGAAAGGCGGTATATAAATATGGTTAACAATAATAAATTGATCATAATATTGTAATACAATATAATACTAATAATATAATTATATATTACATTTTACATGTAATGTTCCTAATAATATTGAAGTATAGTACAATATAGTAATATATAATACTAATATTGTGCTATGCTAATATAATATATTGTATTTACATATAATATTGATCATAATATTGTAATACAATATAATACTAATAATATAATATAATTATATATTACATATTACATGTAATATTACTAATAATGTTGCAGTATAGTACAATATAGTAATATATAATACTAATATTGTACTATGCTAATAATATAATATATTGTATTTACATATAATATTGATCATAATATTGTAATACAATACTAATAATACAAGATGATAATATTATATATCATATATTAAATGTAATATTACAAATAATGTTGCAGTATAGTACAATATAGTAATATATAATACTAATATTGTGCTATGCTAATAATATAATATATTGTATGTACATATTACTTGTAAGCTGCTCTGAGGGTGAGAAGGGCGGGATATAAATGTTGTAAATAAATAATTTGGGGGGGGGGGCTGTGGGCCCTTCCACACAGCCTTATATCCCAGAGTATCAAGGCACAAAATCCTACAATATCTGCTTTGAACTGTCAGGGCCATCTGTCAGGGGTGATTTGAATGCAATATTCCTGCTTCTTGGCAGGGGGTTGGACTGGATGGCCCATGAGGTCTCTTCCAACTCTTTGATTCTATAAACTGAGTTATTTGAGTCCACACTGCCATATATTTCAGTTCAAAACTGATAATTTGAGATTTTCTGCCTTGATATTCTGGGATATTACCCTCCTTCCTGCAAATAAGACAGTGTCTTATATTGATGTTTGCCCCTGAAGATGTGCTAGTCTTATTTTCAGGGGATGTCTTATTTTTCCATGAAGAAGAATTCACATTTATTGTTGAATCACAGCTGAATGGGGAGCGAGCACGCTTCCAAACAAAAACTTTGCTAGGTCTTACTTTCGGGGAGGCCTTATATTAAGCAGTTGAGCAAAACCTCTGCTAGGTCTTATTTTCAGGGGATGTCTTATTTTTGGGGAAATGGGGTAGGGCTATGTAGAAGGGCCTGTAGTCAACCCCAAATATGTTTTACGCCCCTGAAAATACAACAACAACAACAACAACACTTGATTTATATCCCTCCCTATCTCCCAAAGGGGACTCAAGCAAATATGGCCAAGCGAGGATTCGAACCTAAAGCCATTGTCCAGTCCACAAACCAAAATTGGCATCATTAGAAATAAGGAAAATGGTATCAAGAGTGCAAAGATGGCACAGAATGAACGCATTACAGACTATTTGATATTGTTTAATGAACTCTTGTACATTCTTCAGTTTTTCCCTTCAGGCATCTCCAGTGACGTCTTGGCTATATGCAATTATTTTATATATATTTATGTATATTATACGTTTGGGAAAAGTGGATTAAAATTGAGTCACTACAAATCCCAGCTCCGGCACATAGACTAAAGCCTCAGGGACGGGAGCTGCCGAATAGTCTCCTTCCTTCTGCCCTCCCTGTCGCGCCAGCACTCGTTTTGCACAATTAGCCCTGCCGCAAAGTCTAGACAGTTCAATTAAAAAGGATGGCCTGTTAACTAAGAGCAATTTGGGAGGGCATGGGCATGCCAAGGGGGTTCCCAGTTCATATTAGGTTTTTGGGCACAGCAAGAGGGCTTTCGGTCTCTTGCAAACGTGTGACCTAATCCATCTTGGGTTTATCAATATGGACATACAAGGATAGTTTTCATCTCCTTGCCAACTTGGTGCTGAATCCATATTGGGTCTATTGACATGCCAAGACAGTTTCAAGCTCCTTGGTGCCAAATCTATATTGGGTTTAGGAATATGTCTAGTTGGTTTATGGGCATCTTAAAGAGGGTTTCCAACTCCTTGCCAACTTGGTGCTGGATCCATATTGGGTTTGTGGGCATGTTAAGAGGGTTTCTAGCACTTTGCCAACTTGGTGCCAAATCCCATTTGGGTTTATGGGCCTCTTAAGAGGGTTTCCAGCTCCTTGCCAACTTGGTGCCCAATTCATCTTAGGTTTGTGGACACGTTAAGAGGATTTCTTGCACTTTGCCAACTTGGTGCCAAATCCAGTTTGGGTTTGTGGGTATGTCTACTTGGAGCCAATCCATTATAGGGTCAATAGGTACAGTGAAAGGGTTTTGAGCTCCTTGACAACCTGGTGCCCTATTCCTATATTATTATTATTATTTAGACACATAACAAGATGAGTACACAGTAAACAGGATCACTCTGCTGGCTTTTGTATTGGATCACACATTGGACACTTCCCAAGTGTCTACAACTATGCGATGTATTGGCAAATAATGTGTGCAAATATGAGTAAGGTGGCCTTTTGCAGCTGATAGATGGTGATTTTGTCAGCGCTGATTGTGTTTAAGTGCAGGCCAAGGTCTTTAGGCACTGCACCCAGTGTGCCAATCATCACTGGGACCCTCTTGACTGGCTTGTGCAGTTCTTTGACAACCTATATTCCTATATTATTGTCATTATTTTGTCATGTCAGGAGCGACTTGAGAAACTGCAAGTCGCTTCTGGTGTGAGAGAACTGGCCGTCTGCAAGGACGTTGCCCAGGGGATGCCTGGATGTTGCTGATGCTTTACTATTCTTGTGGGAGGCTTCTCTCATGTCCCCACATGAGGAGCTGGAGCTGATAGAGGGAGCTCATCCGCACTCTCCCTGGATTTGAACCTGCGACCTGTCGGTCTTCAGTCCTGCCATCACTGGGGTTTAACCCACTGTGCCACCGGGGGCTCCTATTAATATTATTATTATTACTATTACCGCTATTATGTTGATGTTTATATCCTGCTTTTCTCTCCACAAGAAGATTCCTATTGGATTCTTGGGCCTGTCTTCTTGGTGTCATATTCAGTTTGAGTTTATGTGCATGCCTACTTGGTGCCATATTGGGTTTGGGGGCATGTCTACTTGGTGCCATATTGGGTTTGGGGGCATGCCTACTTGGTGCCATATCCATATGGGGTCGATGGGGACATCGAGGGGGTTTTGAGCTCCTTGCCAACCCTGGGCCTGTATTCTTGGTGCCATATTCTATTTGAGTTGATGGGCAATGTCAATATTATATTATAATGTAATGCAATATAATAAGAAAAATAATAAGGTATTGTAATTATATATTTATATTACATGTAATATTACTAATAATATTACAATATAATGGTATAATACAATATAGTAATATTTAATACTGATATTGTACTATGCTAATAATATAATATATTGTATGTATATATATTTCGTAAACCGCTCTGAGTCCCCTTCAGGATGAGAAGGGTGGCATATAAATGTCATAAATAAATAAATGGGTGCCAAACAGTGCCGAAGCAGGTGAGCCGCCTACCTGGTCGTAGGAGGGGGTGTTGGCGCTGCCTTCAGGACTCGGCAGAAGCGGAGAAGGAGAAGGAGGCACTTCCATCGTCGCCAGCGGTGTAGGGGCCACAAAGCACAATTCGGGGAAATTTGCTTGGAAGTTTTCAAACCCACCTAGACAAAAGACACGTGGAAGAGGGAGACATTTTAGCACACCTTTGCATGGGAACCAATAGTTGGATATTTCAAAGCACTAAGAGAGGAGGACCCTACACTTTCCCCATTTGGCCCCCACTTTAACTACTATTGCTCAATGGGAGCTTTGATGACACCCCAGTAGGGAAGGCTCAATATCATGTGAAACTACAGATCCCATTACTTCATAGCATTAAGCAGCAGCCATTCAAGTGCTGCCATTTATTCTACATTCAAGGTTAATGTGCTGGGAGTGTTAGTTGACACCCAAAAAAGACATCAGAGAGGAGGAAGAGAGGAAGCAGGCCAATCTAGGCGATCAGGGGCTGCTGGGCCTGGCAGTCCAATAAGACAGAGAAGAGAATAGATAGGATAGAATAGACTTAATAGAATAAATAGAGGACAGATAGATAGGCTAGAGAGAGAGGGGATGGATAGATAGGAGAGATAGCGAGACAGATAAGATACATAAAGAAAGAAAAGAAGAGAGAAAGGATGGGAGAGAGAGGGGAGACAGATAGGATAGATAAAACAGAGAGAGAGAGAGAGAGATAATAGATAGGAAGAGAGAAATAGGTGGGTAGATAGAGAGGGAAATAGGATAGATGGCAGAGAATAGGGAGATAGATAGAATACAGAGAAATGAATAGATAAAGAGGGAGAGATAGGGAGGGAGGAAGAGTTGGTGTAATATATAGATAGGGAAATGGAATAGATATCTATCTCTCTTTCTATGCATTGATACTAGGGGGAGAGAGAAAAAAGCAGAAGGAGATAGAATAGATAGAAAGAAAGAGAGGGAGATTGTTATTATTTATACCTTGCTTTTTCTCTCCATATGGAGACTCAACGAGACTAGATAGATATAGATATAATAGAGAGGGGGAATAGATAGACTGAGATACTGAGAGAGAGAGAGAGAGAGAGAGTAAAGAGAGGGAGATAGATAAGACAGATAGAAAGAGAGAGGGAGGGAGATACAGTTAGAGATAGATAGAATAAGAGATAGGTAGATAAGTAGAGACAGAGATAGAATACATAGAAAGAGGGAGAGAGGGAGATAAACAGATGGAAATAGAAAGAGAGGGAGGAAAAGAGAGAAAGATAGATACAGATATTGGCAGACAGAAAGAAGAAGAGATAGATGGAGATACATAGATTGCACAGATAGATAGAATAGAGAGATTAGAACAGATAGAGAGAGAGAGAGATAGGTAGGTAGACAGAGTAGATGAAATATATAGATAGAAAAATGGAATAGATTGACAGAATAGTCAGAAAAATAGAAAGAGAGATAGATAGATACTAGCTAGAGAGAGGGGGGAGATAGATAGATAGATAGATAGATAGATAGATAGATAGATAGATAGATAGATAGATAGATAGAGGCAGATAGACAAGTTGAAATAGAAAGAGAGGCAGTGGGTGGAGGATTGATATAAATAGAGACAGATAGAGGGAGGGAGATAGATAGATAGAAAGACAGATACAGATAGATAGATAGATAGATAGATAGATAGATAGATAGATAATAGAGGGGGGGAGACAGATGGAGATACATAGATAGATAAAATAGAAAGAGGGAGAGAGACAGATGGAGAAACACAGATAGGATAGAATAGATAGATCAGATTGATAGAAGAGATAAACAGATGGAGAAAGGAAGGAAGGAAGGAGAGAGGGAGATAGAATACATAGAAAGAAAGAGGGTGGGAGATAAACAGATGGAAATAGAAAGAAAGAAAGCAATAGAAATAGAATAGATAGAGAGAGTAGGAGATAGATAGAGGGAAGAAAGAGGGAAGGAAGGAAGGAAGAAGGAAGGAAGGAAGGAAGGAAGGAAGGAAGGAAGGAAGGAAGGAAGAGAGTGAGGGGAGATAGACAGATAAATAGAAAGAGAGGGAAACCGACAGACAGATAGATATAAAGAAGGAGGGAGATAGATATAGAATAGAGAGAGATAGAGAAAGAGATAAATGGATTGAGGGAGATAGATAGAAAGAAAAAAGGGAGGGAGATAGATAGATATATAGATAGAGATATATAGAGATATAAGGAGGGAGGGAGGAAGATAGAGATAGTCAGAAAAGATAGAAAGAGAGGGGGAGGGACATAGATGCAGAAAGAGATAGATAAGATAGACAGACAGACAGACAGATAGATATAGAGAGAGAAAGAAAGAAAGAAAGAAAGAAAGAAAGAAAGAAAGGGTAGATAGACAGAGATGAAAGAAAGAAAGAAAGAAAGAAAGAAAGAAAGAAAGAAAGGGGGAGATAGATAGATAGACGGAGAGAGAGAGAGAGAGAGAAAGAAAGAAAGAAAGAAAGAAAGAAAGAAAGAAAGAAAGAAAGAAAGAAAGGGAAGGAAGGAGTGGGGGAGATAGATAGACAGACGGAGAAATAAAGAAAGGAAGGAAGGAAGGAAGGAAGGGTGGGGGAGATAGATAGACAGATGGAGAAAGAAAGAAAGAAAGAAAGAAAGAAAGAAAGGAAGGAAGGAAGGAAGGAAGGAAGAAGGAAGGAAGGAAGGAAGGAAGAGGAGGTAGGGGGGGGAGAAGGAAGAAGGAAGAAGAAAGAAGAAGAGAAGAAAGAAAGAAAGAAAGAAAGGAAAGAAAGGAAAGAAAGAAAGAAAGAAAGAAAGAAAGAAAGAAAGAAAGATAGGTAGACAGAAGAAGAGAAAGGAAGGAAGGAAGGAAGGAAGGAAGGAAGGAAGGAAGGAAGGAAGGAAGGAAGGAAGGAAGGAAGGAAGGAAGGGTGGGGGAGATAGATGGAGATAGAAAGAAAGAAAGGCAGGAAGGGTGGGGGAGATAGATAGATAGGCAGAGATAGATAGATAGATTAGATAGATAGAGAGGGAGAGAGGGTGGGGGAGATAGACAGGCAGACACAGCATAAAGCAGTGGTTCCCAGCCTGTGGGTCCCCAGGTGCTTTAGCCTACAACTCCCAGAAATCCCAGCCAGTTTACCAACAGTTAGGATTTCTGGGAGTTGAAAGCCAAAACCTCTGGGGACCCAGAGGTTGGGAACCAGTGGAATAGATAGAAAGAGGGAGGGAAATAGACAGGCAGATGGAGATGTGCATGGAGTAGACAGGCCAGGCATGGGCCAACTTCGGCTCTCCCCCCATTCCTAACTGTTGGGACTGGTGGGAGTGGGAGGAGGTGGGCCTGGGTACCTCGGAGGAGGTAGAGCTGTGTCCGTGGGGGTCCGCGCCCGGGTTCCTCGGCGAGGAGGGCGGCGAGGAGGCTCCTGGCGGGGGAGTCCGGGCGGAGGGCGTCGAGGGCGGGGCTGCCCTGGTCCAGGGCCACCAGGTGGGCCACTTCCCCCCTCCGCAGGCGCCCCAGCAGCGCCCGGTCCGGCAGCAGCCCTTCCAGACCCACCAAACCCCCTGTTCCTGCGTTGCTTCTTCCTCGGGAGCGGCGCCGGAGTAACCCGTTCCAGTGCACGGGCCTCGAGTCCCGGACGTGGGCTTGGCAGAAGGCCAGGAAGGGCCGGCAGTCCAGCACCAGCGTCCGCCCGCTCTCCGCCGGGTCCCGCAGCAGCCGCGCCAAGCCCGAACACTCCAGCATCGAGACTTCCTCCATCACCATCGCGGAAAGGGACCAACACGGCAAAAGGAACCGATTCACACGTGCAACCTCGAAGCTCAGCTTCTATTAACACTCACAAGCTTCGCTCTGCCGCCAAGCAGCGAAGGTTTATATACTCAGCCAATCCGCGCCCACTCTGTTCCAAGCCACGCCTACTCCGCTTCAAGCCACGCCCCGGTGCCCCTTATTAGGTGTTCTACGTCACAGGCGGGGCGAGATCCCTGTTTGGAGCCACGCCCACTTCCTTGCTAGTGGGCGGGGACTAGGAAACGGGGAAGACACGTGTCTCCTCCTTTGGAATGCATTGGGGAATTGACATTCCGGGCTCCTCCAATAATAATAATAATAGCAAATTATAATGTAATATATTGTACTATATCTATCTATATATATACACACACACTATAATATATTGTAATATATATATATATGTGTGTGTGTGTGTGTACAAACACACTATAATATATATCTATATATATACAAACACTATAATATATATCTATATATATACAAACACTATAATATATATCTATATATATACAAACACACTATAATATATTGCAATATATATGTGTGTGTGTGTGTACAAGCACACTATTATATATATATATATATATATATATACAAACTATAATATATTGTAATATATATATATATACACACACACACACACACTATAATATATTGTAATATATATATATCTATATACACATACACTATATTATGTATATAGTATATATCACATATGTACTATATATGTGCAGTAGTATGTAGTGTATATATAAGTAATAGCAGTATAGTAGTAGCATATTCTAATATAATATATATAGTATAGCATAATATAATAAACATTATATTTTATATATATAGTATAGATCATATATGTACTATATATATGATATAGTAAATAGTGTATATATAATAGCAGAATAATAGTAACATATTCTAATATAATATGCTATATGTATATATACACTCACTATGTTATATGTAGTATATATCATATATGTACTATATATGATATATTACGTTATGTATATATAAGTAATAGCAGTATAATAGCATATTCTAATATACTATATATCATATATATACACACTATATTATATATATTTATAGTATAAGTCATATATGTACTATATATATGATATAGTAAATAGTGTATATATAATAGCAGTATAATAGTAGCATATTCTAATATAATATACTATATATATGTATATATATATATACACTCACTATATTATATATAGTATATATCATATATGTACTATATATATGATATAGTAAATAGTATATATATAATAGCAGTGTAATAGTAGCATATTCTAATATAATATTCTATATATCATATATATATATAATATATGTACTATATATATGATATAGTAAATAGTATATATAAGTAATAGCAGTATAATAATAGCATATACGAATATGACATACTATATATCATATTTATCATATATATATACACACACACTATATTATATATATAGTATATATGTACAATATATATGTGATATAGTAAACTGTATATATGGTATAGTACATAGCGTATATATAAGTAATAATATAATAGTAGCACATTCTAATATAATATACTATATATCATATCATATATATCATATATATATTATATATGATATATTATATATGTACTATATACATTATATAGTAAATAGTATATATATAAGTAATAGCAGTGTAATAGTAGCATATTCTAATATAATATACTATATATCATATTATATTTATGATATATATACACACACACTATATTATATATATAGTATATATATATATAATATATATGTGATATAGTAAACTGTATATATAAGTAATAGCAGTATAATAGTGGCAAATTATAATATAATATAATATATATCATATTATATTTATCATATATATACACACACCATATTATATATAGTATATATCATATATGTACTATATATATAATATATTAAATAGTGTATATATAAGTAATAGCAGTATAATAGTAGCATATTCTAATATAATATACTTTATATAGTATAGTATAATATAATAAAGAATAAAGAATAGCAATGTAACAATAGCAAAATATTATATAACACCCTATATAATAATATATAATATAAGTAATAATAGCATATTGTAATATAATATATTATGCTTTATAGAATATCATATAATATAACAAATAACAGCAATATAATAATAGAAAAGTATTATATCACATAACATCCTATATAATAATGTATAATGTAAATAATAATAATAGCATATTGTAATATAATATATTATGCTATATATAATATTGTATAATATAATAAATAATATCAATATAATAATAGCACAGGATTATATAATATATTTTCCTATATAATAAGATTGTTGTTCATTCGTTCAGTCGTTTCCGATTCTTCGTGACTTCATGGACCAGTCCACGCCAGAGCTCCCTGTTGGTCGTCACCACCCTCAGCTCCTTCAAGGTCAATCCAGTCACTTCAAGGATATAATAAGATACAATATAATAAATAATAACAATATAATAACAGCAGATTACAATGTGTCATAGGTTGTACTGTATATATCGTAATACAGTATAGGGGACCCCTGGTGGTGCAGCTTGTTAAACCACTGAAATGGAGATGAGCACCACAGGACTAGACTTCGTGTCAGGGGAAAATTTTACCTTTGAGTAAAGGTAAAGATTTTCCTCTGACATTAAATCTAGTCGAGTCCGACTCTGTGGGTTGGTGCTCATCTCCATTTCTAAGCCAAAGAGTCTGTGTTGTCCATAGATGCCTCCAAGGTCATGTGGCCAGCATGACTGTGTAGAGCATTGTTAACTTCCTGTTAGGTCCAGCTTCTGCCAACCTAGCAGTTCAAAAACATGGAAATGTGAGTAGATCAATAGGTACCGCTCCATCAGGAAGGTAACGGCGCTCCATGCAGACATGCTGGCCACATGACCCAGAAGACGTCTATGGACAATGCCAGTTCTTCGGCTTAGAAATGGAGATGAGCACCACCCCCAGAGTTGGACACAATGAGACTTAATGTCAAGAGGAAACTTAATAACAGACAATAACAACTAATAACAAAAACCTTATAGAGAGACGAGGTGATTTGCAGCAACCAACAGGCTGAAGTAAATTCCAGTTTCTAGACAAGGTTTAACATACCTAGCCCAGGATGTAAGTTGAGGTGTATTAGTCTTCCTCCTCTCCATACGCCAGGGTTTTTAACCATTTTTTGAAGACAAGGAGAGAGAGGACAGTTTTTAGTTCTTTTGGGAGGGAGTTCCAGAGGTGGGAGGCAACCACAGAGAAGGCCTCCTCTCTCATTCCCACCAGCCACACTTGAGATGGGGGTGGGACCAAGAGCAGGGCCTCCTCCTCAGTGCCCAATGTGGTCTTTCAAATAGTCTGAGCCCAAACCATTTAGGGCAGTGTTTCTCAACCTGGGGGTCGGGACCCCTGTGGGTGTCACGAAGGGGCGTCAGAGGGGTTGCCAAAGATCATCAGAAAACACAGTATTTTCTGTTGGTCATGGGAGTTCTGTGTGGGAAGTTTGGCCCAATTCTATCGTTGGTAGGGTTCAGAATGCTCTTTGATTGTAGGTGAACTATACATCCCTGCAACTACAACTCACAAATGTCAAGTCTATTTTCTCCAAATTCCACCTGTGTTCACATTTGGGCATATTGAGTATTCATGCCAAGTTTGGTCTAGATCAGGGGTCCACAAACTTTTAAAACAGAGGGCCAGGTCATAGTCCCTCAAACTATTGGAGGGCCGGATTATAATTTGAAAATAACATGAATTAATTCCTATGCACAGTGCACATATCTTATTTGTAGTGCAAAAAACACTTTAGAACAATACAATAATTAAAATGAAGATCAATTTTAACAAATATAAACTTATTAGTATTTCATTGGGAAGTGTGGCCCTGCTTTTTTGGCTGATGAGATAGGATTGCTGCTGCTGCTGTTGTTGTTGTTGTTGTTGTTGTTGTTGTTGTGTGCTTTCAAGTCATTTCAGACTTAGGTTGACCTTGAGTGAGGGCCTGGTAAATGATCTTGGAGGGCCGTATTCAGCCCCTGGGTCGTAGTATGAGGACCCCTGGTCTAGATCCATCATTGTTTGAGCCCGCAATGCTCTCTGGATGTAGGCGAACTACAACTCCAAAACTCAAGGTCAGTACCCACCAAACCCTGCCAATATTTTCTGTTGGTCATGGGAGTTCTGTGTTCCAAGTTTGGTTCAATTCCATTGTTGGTGGAGTTCAGAATGCTCTTTGATTGTAGGTTAACTATAAATCCCAGCAAATACAACTTCCAAATGACAAAATCAATCTTCCCCAACCCCATCAAATTTGGGCATATGGGGTATTTGTGCCAAATTTGGTCCGGTGAATAAAAATACATCCTGTATATCAGATATTTACATTACAATTCATAACAGCAGCAAAATTACAGTTAAGAAGTAGCAAGGAAAATAATTTAATACAGGAGGAACTGTATTAAGGTGTCACAACCTTAGGAAAGTTGACAACTACTGATTTAGGGCTTTATAGGTAACAACTAGCATTTTGTATTTAGCCTGGAAGCAGATCAGCAGCCTGTGGAGCTGCCGCATCATGGTGTCATAGGTTGTACTGTATTGTCCGCTCACAATACAATGCAACAGATAGTAACCTGGCTGCCGATCTCTGAACTACTTGCAGCTTCCAAACTGTCTTCAAAGGCAGCCCCATGTAGACAGCGTTGCAGTAGTCCAAACGGAAAGTAACCAAGGCGTGGACTGTCATGGCCAGATCCTGTGTCTCAAGGTACAGGCGTAGCTGGTGCACAAATTTTAGTTGTGTGAAGGAGTCCCTGGCCACCACTGACACCTGGGGTTCCAGCACCAGCGATGAGTCCAGGATCACCCCCAGACTGTGGACATGTGCCTTCAGGGGGAGTGCAACCCCATCCAACACAGGCTGCAATCCCACACCACAATTCACCTTACTACTGACCAGGAGTACCTCTGTTTTGTCTGGATTTACCTTCAACTTACTAGCCCTCATCCAGTCCATCACTGATGACAATCACTGGTTGAGGACCAAAACAGAATCTTTGGCTTTAGGTGGAAAGGAGTAATAGAGTTGGTTGTCCTCTGCATACATTTGACACTGAACCCCAAAACTCTGCATGATTTGTCCCAGCAGTATCATGTGAATGTTAAAAAGCATGTATGTTGTATCCCTGAGCAGGAACATCTCTGTCCTTAAACACCACACCAGTTTAGTAAACTCAGCAAACAGTTTATTTAAGAATATATTTAAGCAAAACAGTAAAAATGGTAAAAACAGTATAGTCCAAAGATAAGAGACAGTCCATGAACTTCAAGGTACAAAGGTAAAAACTCAAGATCCAAGGCTGCAAAATCCAGAGAACAAGGCAGCATGGAAATCCAATACACAGAACAGGAACTTGAAACATTAAACTACAAATCCACTTAGAAACAAGATCGTCATGAAGTTTCAATGTTGACGAGACTGAGCTAAAACCTTTCCCGTTTCAATATAAAGCTTTTCCTGTCCCACGAACCGAAAGGTAAGCATTTCACTTGCCCTTACAACCAGTGAATGAAAATTTATCCTGTATATCAGATAGTTACATTACGATTAATAACAGTAGCAAAATTACAGTTGTTGTTATTATTATTAACTTTATTTATACCCCGCAAAATCTCCCATAGGACTCAATGCGGCTTACAAAGGCCAAGGCCGCCAACAATCAACAACATACAATACACAATAACTCATAAGCAATTAATAAAACATCAAGCAAAACAAAAAAAACAGTACGACAATGACACCGTGACACAATTAAAACCAAAGGCCGGGCCAAATGTAATGGACAAAATTTTAAATGCTGAACTTGACAGGTAATAAGTAGAGATATATGGAGGTAGGTGCAATGTGCAGATAATCCTGAGTCTCTAGCAAAGTGCATTTGGGACTTGAACAGGAGTTTCCTATTCTGGAAAGGCACACTGGAACAGCCAGGTCTTCAGGCTCTTCCTAAAGACTGCCAACGTTGGGGCTTGTCTGATGTCCTTGGGGAGAGAGTTCCAGAGTCGGGGGGCCACCACAGAGAAGGCCCTGTCCCTCGTCCCCACCAAATGCGCCTGCGACGCAGGTAGGATCGTGTGCAGGGCCTCTCCGGATGATCGAAGGGAGCATGCGGGTTCGTAAACAGAGATGCGGTCACGCAGGTTGGCAGGTAGGTTATGAAGTATCAATGAAAATAACGGTTGTTGTAGGTTTTTTCGGGCTATATGGCCATGTTCTAGAGGCATTCTCTTCTGATGTTTCGCCTGCATCTATGGCAAGCATCCTCAGAGGTAGTGAGGTGCTATAGATGCAGGTGAAACGTCAGGAGAGAATGCCTCTAGAACATGGCCATATAGCCTGAAAAAAACCTACAACAACCCAGTGATTCTGGCCATGAAAGCCTTCGACAATACAATGAAAATAATTTTATGATTGGGGGTCATCAGAGCATGAGGAACTGTATTAAGGGGTCACAGCATTAGGAAGGTTGAGAACCACTGAGATAAGGATTTCTTATCTTTTTTTTCCAGCAGATGGATTGACCTTCACCGATCCTGAGAATTCTGTCTCAGTTGACAAAAGTCTTGTTTCCTGTCTTCACACTCATTAAATTCTATACCTGACCAATCACTTTCAGAAGACAGTTCCTCAGAGAAAGACTGCTGTGGACATCTCCCAGGAATTTGACCTTGGGAATCTGCAGGAGAACACCTCGGGCCTCTCAGAAAGGCCTGAACTTGACTCAGGCTCAGAAAAACCCTCATCCCCATTGACATCTAATACAATCACAGGCTGAACTACAACACCGGGGGACAGAACTGAGCCCTGAGGAACCCCACAGGCTACTGGGCAGGGAGTCGAAAAGGACCCCCCCCCCCCAGCTCCACTATCTGGGTCCAGCCCTCCAAGAAGGACTGTAGTCACTGCAAGAGAGTGCCTTCCAGTCCCATGTCAGGGAGCCAGGCCAGAAGGATACCATGATTGATGGTATCAAAAGCCACTGAGAGGTCCAGAAGAACTAGCAGAGACACACTCCCCCGGTCTAGTTCTCTTCATCCCAGCTGTGTGTGTGTGTGTGAGAGAGAGAGCCATTAGATCCTGAAGAACAGGTCAACCACTGGAGGGTGCTCCAAATACCCGGTGGAGCAGATAGATAGAGCTATAATATATCAAGGCAGGTGATCTTATAGGTGTGCCTCCGACTCACCTGTCGGCTTTAGGGCAACGCCATGAACTTTGAAAGGTTCTCTTAGGCAAGGAAATAGTCAGATAATTCCTTCCTCTGAAACAGCACCTTTCATACCTGGGATTTGTTGGTGGCTCCACTTTAACTGCCTTGGTCCAGTGCTATGGAGTCAGAGGGGATTGTAGTTTGCCTTCTCGGCCAAAGGATGCTGAGGCCGCACCAAACTCCAGATCCCAGGATCGCATTGCATCGAGTCAATGCAATTAAATGAGAGATAAGGTCCTCAAAGAGGGGGTTCTAGTGCAGCTTTTGCTTTGGTTCAGAGGATCGTATGACGCAAATCTCACGCGCAGCCTCATTTTGGCCAGGTTATTTAGCCCCAAAAGGTGAGCATTAGTCAGGTAAATACAGTATATGCCTTCGAGTTACTTTGTCAACTTTATGGGGACCCCATAGATTTCATAGATTTTCCTTCAAATTTGGTTTTACCTCTGAAATATAACTGGAAAGACTTGGTATTCCTTGCTGGCCACCCATCCAATTCCTTACCAGGGATGTCACTGCTTAGCTTCCATGTTCAGACACAATGCAGTATTTTCAGGCATTTTGGCAGATCTATCTATATGTCAACAGGTGATATATGCCTCTAAATCACCTGTTGGTATATGGCAAAGAATGCTTTGAGGTGGTTCGTGCCAAGCTTTTCCTCTGAAGGAGAGATTGAAGTATATATGTTGGCAGTCTCCCATCCAATTCCTAGCCAAAGCCAGCCCTGCTTAGCTTCCAAGATGAGATGGGATCTGGTCCAATGGTGCCATAGCAGTTCTATATATGTGCCACCTATGACAACCCCATGGGTTTCATAGGCTTTTCTGTGCCTTCAAGTTGACTTGAACTTCAGCGGCCTCTTCCACATTGCCAGATTATCTGCTTTGAACAGGATTATACGGCAGTGTAGAGTCAGTTCAAGGCAGATAATGTGGATTATATGGTGGTGTAGGCTCATATAATTCAGTTCTATGCAGGTAATGTGGATTATATGGTGGGTAGACTCATATAATCCAGTTCAAGGCAGATAATGTGAATTATATGGCAGTGTAGACTCATATAATCCAGTACAAGGCATATAATGTGAATTATTTGTCAGTGTAGACTCATATAATCCAGTACAAGGCAGATAATGTTAATTATATGGCAGTATAGACTCATATAATCCAGTTCAATGCAGATAATGTGAATTATATGGCAGTGTAGACTCATATAATCCAGTACAAGGCAGATAATGGTAATTATATGGCAGTGTAGACTCATATAATCCAGTTCAATGCGGATAATGTGGGTTATATGGCAGTGTAGACTCATATAATCCAGTTCAAGGCAGATAATGTGAATTATATGGCAGTGTAGACTCACATAACCCAGTACAAGGCAGATAATGTGAATTATATGACAGTATTGACTCATATAATCCAGTTCAAAGTTGACAATGTGGATAGCGAAGAAGGGGCCTCAGTGGTGGTTTGGCCAGTTCCTTCCTTGGAAATAGAGCACCCTTTTAGATTCAGTGCGTTGGCGCACCGTTGCTTTGGCGAAGCCACCTTTGTGGTTGATGGAAGACATTCACCTTTTGATCCCACACTCAAGGGGCCGAGGAAGCCATGCATTGCAGTCATGAAAAAGCACATGAATGCCGCATGACGACACTGGCTGGAAACCACGCAACCCGTGATGACGCCTCGTCTGGGGGAAGCTGAAGTTTGCCTTCTCTTTGCACCTGTGTTTTGCTATTCCCCTTTGCAACTTTCCTCCCACCTTCCTTCTTCTTCTTCCGACCACAACTTGCACATCAAACCACCCTTGCTAATGCCAAAGGTCTTTTCCTTTGTGCCATATTCAGCACTTCAAAGGTGGAATGGCGCAAGATGACAAGCTAGGGGTGCATTTATGTGTGGGATGGAGGCAGCTTGAGTTGTAGTTTGACAAGCACTGGAGCCTTCTCTGCCCATCATGCTCAATGTAGCACAAGCTGGGTAGATGCAGGGAATGCTGTGGGTGGAGCGTACCTGGATTTCAGGAAGGCCTTCCTGAAGTCAAACAAGACCCCCTCCCCAGAAGAGATAGTAACTTATAGTTTTGCTAAGGGCAAGGACACCAGGCTGGATAATAAGGGTTAAGCCTTGGTCAGTTTGGTGTGTATCATTTAATCAAGGCTTTATGCTCTATTTTCATATGTTTACAGCAGAAAGTAACCCATTTATTACTGAAAATCATGCCACAAAAGTACTTGAATTTTCCCATCTGAGGCACACCTGGGCTCCTGATGGCCCCCCATCTCACAAACAAGGGACTCTCTTTCCCCCTCATGGATATATCTCCCTTTATGAACCTTCCTATGAATAATATGAACTATGGACACTGGGGGAAGGTAGTTGGGTTTACTCTCTGTATTATGATTTCTATATTTTCATATTTTCTCCTGTATTTCCATATTTCCCTTCATGTATTTGACCTTGCCCTGGCCCTTTTGCCCCCTTCCCCTCTCCTTGGGGGAAATCTACAAGGAAGCTGCCCTGCCTCTGGAAAAGCAATCAGAGATCATGAAAAGACCCTTATCTTTGGACATTCTTTGCACGGACAATAGTAAAGGAAATCCTTTTGTCTTCGGAGTTGGGCCACCATTAGGATTTCTGTTTGGCAGACTTTTTAATCATATAACAATGGGGGGAATATGACCTTAGAAAAGTCCTCTTTTCCTCCAAGCCATTTTTCTTTCAAACTTCTCCACAAAGAACTTCCACCCAAGTCTTCCTCTTTGTGTCATATCTGATTGCAACAGGAAAACTCGGATTAAGTAATCATTACTTATCGCAGACCCATCTAAAGACAATAAAGTTAGTTTCTTTAGAAGTCCGATCCCGGACTCAAGAAGCCCCAGGACACTGGAATTCCATAATCCACTCCAGAATGCATTGTCTCCCCTCATCCCACCTCCCTCCTTTCAAATTCGCTGGAGTGTCAAGGCAGCAGGAGCCTCCTGATAGACTCTGGTGCACCGCGAAAGCCCTGTGATTGGCCCTGATGCATGGGGGACGGCCAAGCCTCCTCCCAGCTGTTTGCATGTCAGCCAATCCCCTTCGAGCTGGGCGGGAGGGGGGAGTGGGAATTTTGAAACTCACAACTCTGTATTTTCTATAAAAATGGCCTTTACTTCTGTAACCACATGCTCTGCTTGGCGAATGATTGCCACTCTGCATCCTTTTCAGCTGAATCGCTAATAAACCTCGGTGGCACTTCCTTCCACTTGGTAAGACCTTTTATTGGGAAAAATCAGGGATTGGGTGCTTCTCTCTGTCTCGCCAGGGTAACGAACTCTTTAAAGAGTCAGATTGGTCTCTGCCTCCTGGCAAAGACCCCTAAATTCCTGCTCTATAACATTCCTTTGACAAGGTCCCCTTCTGGCCTTTTGGCAAGGAAACTAGTCCAAGGTGGGCTAGGCAAAACTACGGTTAGGTGGATCTGGAATTTGTTAAGCAAATGAATCCAGTGGGTGATTCTCCCCAAGGCTTCCTTTTCTTCATTGGCTAAAAATGTCAATAGGATTTGGGTCTGGATGAATAGGAATCTAATGCCTAGATCCAGGGAAGTCATGCTCCCCATGCTCTATTCGTTTCTGCCTTAGTCAGACCACTTTACCTGGAATCACACTGTGTCCTATTCTGGGCACCGCAATTGAAGGGAGATGTTGACTCTAAGCTGGAATACTGTGTCCAGAGGAAGAGGGAACTCAAAGGATCAACGGTCTGTAGAACAAGCCCTATGAAGAGTGACTTCGAGAACTGGGCATGTTTAGCCTGAAGAAGAGAAGGCTGAGAGGAGACATGATGAGGGCCAGGGATCAAGATGTGAAGGGAAGTCATAGGGAGTGTTTTCTGCTGCCCTGGAGACTGGGACGCAATGGAACAATTGCTTCAAACTACAGGAAAGAAAGGAGATTCCACCTGAACATGAGGAAGAACTTCCTGACTGGGAGAGAGAGCTGTTCAGCGATGGAACTCTCTGCCTTGGAGGGTGTGTCTTGGTGTCTCCTTCTTTGGAGGCTTTGAAACAGAGGCTGGATGGCCATCTGTCGGGGGTGCTTTGGATGTGATTTTCCTGCTTCTTGGCAGAAAGGAGTTGGACTGAATAGCCCACCAGGTCTCTCCCAACTCTAGAATTCTTTTATTCCATGAAAAGTGGATGTTTTGCTAAATCGATCCAACTGTTTTTACAGCTCATGCCCTTTTGTGTTTTTCACATTAGGGGTAAATAGACGAACATGTATGCCATCCCATCAGCGATAACTTATGAAGTAAAGTAAAGTAAAAGTTTCCCCTTGACATTAAGTCTAGTCATGTCTGACTCTGGGACTCTGGTGCTCATCTCCACTTCTAAACCGAAGAGCCGGCATTGTCCGTAGACACCTCCAAGGTCATGTGGCAGGCATGACTGCATGGAGCACCATTACCTTCCCGCAGAAGCGGTACCTATTAATCTACTCACATTTACATGTTTTTGAACTGCTAGGCTGGCAGAAGCTGGGGCTAACAGCAGGAGCTCACCCCGCTCCCCAGATTTGAACCACCGACCTTTCGGTCAGCATGTTCAGCAGCTCAATGGTTTAACCCGCTGCGTCACTGGGGGATATGGTGCCTTAAGGTCCTTCCACACAGTCATATAACCCAGAATATCAAGGCGGATAATCCACAATATCTGCTTTGGACTGGAATATCTGAATCCACCCTGCCACATATTCCAGTTCAATGTGGATTTTAAACAGCTGTGTGGAAGGGGCCTTAGGGTCTGGGATTAAGGGCACTTCCAGACAGGCCCTTTATCCCAGGATCTGATCCCAGTTTTTCTGTTTAAACTGGATTATATGAGTCCCCACTGCCAAATAATCTGGGATAATCATAAAACCTGGGATCTGATCATGGGATAAAGGGCCTGTCTGGAAGAGCCTTTTGTGATTATAAGCATATGGTTGGAATTATTATGATGCAATCCATTAAAAGAAGTACATAAGGAAGTTTTATGCAACAACATATTTGTCTGCTTGTGGCCCTTTGACATTGGCTTTGCTGTTGTTTCTGTGGGTTCGGGAAGGCTCCAGTCCTTGTCAAACTACAACTCTTGGTGTTCCAAAGTATTGAGCCGCACATGGCAGTGCAGCCCTTGCAGGGTTGGCCCATGCCTATGCCTTTCCCCTTCCCTTGGCTCCATGTGCAACGCCATGCGCACTTCCCCTTGCCACCCCTGTAATTGTCCTGGAATGTGCTGCTTTCCAATTTGGTAGCGACAACAGGAGGGAGGAGGCTGGCGCCCGGCTGGCACCACTTTGGCCACAGGTGCCTATTAGTCCGTGGGCTTGAGCCCTGCCTCCTTGCACCTCACGTGGAACCGAGCACAGGTTCACATTTGCACATTCCAAGTCCTGAAAGTTGGAAGAGACCTCCTGGGCCACCCAGTCCAACCCCCTGCCAAGAAGCAGGAAAATTGCATTCAAAGCACCCCTGACAGATGGCCATCCAGCCTCTGTTTAAAAGCCTCCAAAGAAGGAGCCTCCACCACACTCCGCAGCAGAGAGTTCCACTGCTGAATGGCTCTCACAATCAGGAAGTTCTTCCTAATGTTCAGATGGATGCCTTTCATGTTCTGTGACTTGTGTCTGGGCAATGCTGCTGTGTTTGGGGGTCCTGATGTAGACTTCTTGTCCACAGCTGCATGGTATACAGTAGACTATTGCAGACATGAGAGGGTCCCTCTTGTCCTTTGTAGAATGGAGCATTTGTTGGGTTTTCTTAGTGGGTCTGTCGATAGTTTGGAGTTTGTGATTCTTCCTCAGCTTCCCTATGTGATCAGAAGTTCCCTTGATATATGGCAAGGACACTTTTCCTCTGGATGGGTCTTTGTCTTGACTCTTGTGGCTGGTTCTTGGTCTTGGCACTCTTCTGATGTCTGTGGTGGAGACATCAAGGTGGCCAATTGCAACATTCACACTTGCCTCCAACAGACAAGAGTTATTTCTCCCATCTTGGGCCTTCCACAGATATATAAACCCCACTTGCCTAGTTTTCCAACAGACCTCACAACCTCTGAGGATGCCTGCCATAGATGCAGGTGAAACGTCAGGAGAGAATGCTTTTGGAACATGGACCGACAGCTCAGAAAACTCACAGCAACAAAGTGATTCTGGCCATGAAAGCCTCTGACAATACAGGGCCCTTTGTTGTTTCATTTATTTATTTATTTCATGTACTAGCTATCCCCTGCCATGCGTTGCTGTGGGCCAGTCTGGTCATCTGGAAAATAAAGTAATGAAACAGTGTTGGTTTCTAATATATATAATTTCTTTATACTTGTGGGTAAACGGTATTTCTTGCTGTTTCTTTGTCAGTGTTGATGTGGAGACTGTCTCGTTTGCCTACTCTGGAACATGCAAGATATAATTGTCTTTCCTTAGGGGTTCCTTTCAAATCTATGATACTATATCTGTGTGTGGGTGTGAATCATATATAACTATTTATATCTATGGCTGGATGGCTCTTTGTCAGGAAGGCTTTGATTAAGTTTTCTTGCCCTGGTGAAGAGAGTTGGGGACTGGATGGCCTTAAATATTTTCTGTTGGTCATGAGGGTTCTGTGTGGGAAGTTTGCCCCAATTCTGTCGTTGGTAGGGTTCAGAATGCTCTTTGATTGTAGGTGAACTATAAATCCCAGTAACTACAACTCTCCAATTTCATGGTCTATTTCCCCCAAACTTGGGCATATGGAATATTCATGCCAAGTTTGGTCCAGATCCATCATTGTTTGAGTCTACAGTGTCCTCTGGATGTAGGTGAACTACAACTCCAGAACTCAAGGTCAATGCCCACCAACCCGTTCCAGTATTTTCTGTTGGTCATGGAAGTTCTGTGTGCCAAGTTTGGTTCAGTTCCATCATTGGTGGAGTACAGAATGCTCTTTGATTGTAGGTTAACTATAAATCCCAGCAACTACAACTCCCAAATGACAAAATCATTTTTTTTAGTGATGATCACTCGTTGGCCTAGTAGGTGTATTGTGTCCAAATTTGGTGTCAATTTGCCCAGTGGTTTTTGAGTTATGTTAATCCCACAAATGAACATTACATTTTGATTTATATAGATTTCTACCCCGCCCTTCTCCCCTTGAAGGGGGGCTCAGGGTGGCCTGAGTCCCCCTTTTCTGCTGCTCCAGAGACTCAAGGTCCAATATGGGCTAGGCAAAAGTACGGGTAGGTGGATCTGTAATTGGTTAAGTGGATGAACCCAGAGGGTGCTCACCAATGCTTCCTCTTCATCCTGGAAAGAAGTGACAAGCAGAGTGCCGCAGGGTTCCATCCTGGGACCGGTCCTGTTCTGTCGTCACTGGTGTTGCTCTAATTGTAGGTGAACTATAAATCCCAGCAACTACAACTCCCAAAAGTCAATGTCTATTTTCCCCAAACTCCACCAGTGTTCACATTTGGGCATATTGAGCATCTGTGCCAAGTTTGGTCTAGATCCATCACTGTTTGAGTCCACGGTGCTCTCTGGATGTAGGTGAACTCCAACTCCAAAACTCAAGGTCAATGCCAACTCTATGATTCTATGAACATGAAAGGCATTGCAGACTAACTCAACCAGAGAAGTCAGCCATACCACAACACCTGATGGACCAACCTGGACACAGCATATTATTTGAGAAAACAGACACGTTGGACCATTCTCACAACCACCATGTCAGGCTACACAGAGAAGCCACTGAAATCCACAAAAGGCATGTGGACAATTTCAACAGAAAGGCGATAACCATAAAAAGGAACACAATCTGACTCCCAGTGTTTAAAAAACTCTAAAATCAAAACAGTAATGAAAGAAAACACTCTGAAAACAGGGAATTCCAGACTATTTATTTATATTTATTTGGTAGTTTCGTATACCGGTCTTCTCACCTCCATTCGAGGGACTCGGGCCGGTTTCCAACATCAATATTACAGACCGTCATTAAAACACCATATTTCTAAATCACACTAAAATATTAAAACATTGAAACAATTAAAATGGCAAAAATACAATCATATGATTACAGTGGTCAGTCGTCATCAAAGTCATTATTCGTCATCATCCATCCATATCACAGGATCATGGCTCATTCGTTGAATGCCAATCCCCAAAGCCAGGTTTTCACCTGTTTCCTGAATGTTAAGATCGAAGGGGCAGTTCTGATCTCCAGTGGAAGGGAGTTCCAGAGTCGAGGGGCCATCACCGAGAAGGCCCTGTCTCTCGTCCCCACCAGCCACGCCTGTGAGGCCAGTGGGATTGAGAGCAGGGCCCCTCCAGACGATCTTAGTAATCTTGATGGCTCATAGGGGAGGATACGTTCGGACAGGTAAACTGGGCCGGAGTCGTTTAGGGCTTTATAGGTTAAGACCAGCACTTTGAATTGTGCTCGGAAGCTGACTGGCAGCCAGTGGAGCTGGCACAACAGAGGAATAGATTGACTAGAAACAATCAGGGCCAGCGAATCACCTCCCAGCAAAGGATCCCCCCCAGACAGGAAGCATCCAAGCCTTGAAGCTGCAAGGCCATTGAACGCAACAAGGTGGCCAATTGCAACATTCACAAGAGTTCTTTTTCCCACCCTGGACATTATTCCATAGGTATATAAACCCCATTTTCCTAGTTGTCAACAGACCTCACAACCTCTGAGGATGACTGCCATAGATGTGGTTGAAACACCTGGAGATAATGCTTCTGGAACATGGCCAGACTGCCCGGAAAACTCATAGCAACCCAATTAAGGGCTCTTCAAGACAACCATATAACCCAGAATATCAAGGCAGATAATCTGTAATATCCGCTTTGAATTGGATTATCTGAGTCCACATTACCATATAATCCAGTTCAAAGCAAATAATCTGGATTTATAGGGAAGGACAAAATCTTTGGATCATCTACACCAGAAGATTGTGGAGACTCAAGAGGTGTCAGACTGCATTTATGTCACCGTGGAGATGTACCCTTAGGCTCCTTCTACACTGCTATATACAGCCCAGATTATCTCCTTTAAACTGGGTTATCTGGCTGGATCTACACTGCCCTATATCTCAGGATCTGATCCCAGATTATCTACTTTGAACTGGATTGTATGAGTCTACACTGTCAGATAATCTGGGATAAGAAGATAATCTGGGATCCCATCCTGGGTTATAAGGCAGTGTAGATCCAATCTAAGGCCCCTTCTACACTAACATATAATCCAGATTATCAAAGCAGATAATACACATTATCTACTTTGAACTGGATTATATGAGTCTACACTGACAGATAATCTGATATAAGCAGATAATCTAATGTCCAATCCTGGCATATAAAGCAGTGTAGATCCAGCCTAAGGCCCCTTCTACACTACCATATAATCCAGATTGTTTTGAACTGGATTATCTCAGTCTATACTGCCATATAATCCAGTTCAAAGCAGATAATTTTTATATGGCAGTGTAGAAGGGGCCCAAGAAGGTCATGGCAGTTCAAGTGGTGTCAAACCACATTCATTCTGCAGTGTAGATGCCCTCTGAGACCCCTTCTACACTGCCATATAAAATCCAGATCATCTGCTTTGAACTGGATTATATGGCAGTGTCGACTCATATATGCAGAGCATGGCACCCCGAATTGCAACAGAAGATGTGGCTTTGCATCACTGTTAAAATAAAACTGCCATGGCTCGATGCTGTAGAATGCTGAGAGTTGTAGTTTCCCAAGGTCTTCAGCCCTTCTCTGCCCCAGAGGGCTGCAAAATTCCTGCATTCCATCTCATTGAGCTGTGGCTGTCAAAGTTATGTTAAACTGCCCTTCCACACAGCCATATAATCCAGAATATCAAGGCAGAAAATCCCACAATATCTGCTTTGAACTGGGTTATCTGAGTTCACACACCCCTATATCCCAGTTCAAAGCGGAATATGTGGGATTTTATTCAGCTGTGTGGAAGGGGGCCTTGGACAGTTTTTTGGAGCTCTTTGAACTGGTTCAAATGATTCAGCACTTTGGATTCAGCACTTTGGATAACGCCTCTAAAGTATGAACTAGATTAGTGTTTCTCAACCTTCCTAAAGCCGCGACCCCTTAATACAGTTCCTCATGTTGTGGTGACCCCCAACCACAATTTTTTTGGTTGCTACTGTCATGTTGCTACTGTTATGAATCATCATGTAAACATCTGATATGCAGGATGTATTTACATTCACTACACCAAATTTGGCGCAAATACTGGGTATTTTGAATACTGGTAGGATTGGGGAGATATTGATGTTGTCATTTGGTAGTTGTAGTTTCTGGGATTTATAGTTCACCCCAGATTCGAACCTGCAACCTGTCGGTCTTCAGTTCTGCTGGCAGAGGGGTTTAACCACTGCGCCACCGTGGACTCAAACAACGATAGTTCTGGATCGAACTTGGCACAACTCCTCAATATGCCCAAATATGAACACTGGTGGAGTTTGGGGGGAAATAAACCTTGACATTTGGGAGTTTCAGTTGCTGGGATTTATAGTTCACCTACAATCAAAGAGCATTCTGAACCTCACCAGTGATAGAACTGGGCCAAATTTCCTACACAGAACCCCCATGCTTTGAACGGACTCGCTGGTGCAAGCTTCCCTCCAGCCTCACACGCTCTCCCTCACCCACACATGTGCACCACACTGCTGTGCGCTGAGCACGCCTGCTCTCCCCTCCCTGCTTGGAGTCTCAGAAACATCCCTCCCCTTGGCTGAGAAGCCAGCCAATCACAATGGAGGAGGGCTTTTGGTGGGAGGATTGACCATCCCTTTCCAAAAAGGAAGAGAAGGACAGGTGGAGAGATCTTCAACCTTCTCTGCCAAAGGGGTTCCTAATATGTGTTTTCTGATGGTCTTTGGCGACCCCTCTGAAACTCCCCTGTGACACCCCCCAGGGTGCTGTGATTGACTGGCCTCTCAGCCAAGGGGAGGGCTGTTTCTGAGACTCCAAGTGGGGAGGGGAGAGCAGACTCCTGGGTGAGAAACACTGAACTAGATCTACCCAAAGAAGCCAATGAATGTCTATTATTATTTATTTACTAGCCATCCCCTGCTTTGGCCCACTCTGGTGGTCATGGGAGTTCTGTGTGGGAGGTTTGGCCCAATTCTATCGTTGGTGGGGTTCAGAATGTTCTGTGATTGTAGGTGAATTATAAATCGTGGCAACTACAACTCCCAAATGTCAAGATTCTATTTTCCCCAAACTCCACCAGTGTTCACATTTGAGCATATTGAGTATTCATGTAGAGTTTGGTCCAGATCCATCATTGTTTGAGTCCACAGTCATCTTTGGATGTAGGTGAACTACAACTCCAAAACCAAAAGACACTGCCCACCAAACCCTTTCAGTATTTTCTGTTGGTCATGGTCATTTGGTTCAATTCCATCATTGGTGTGGTTCAGAATGCTCTTTGATTGTAGGTGAACTATAAATCCCAGCAACTACAACTCCCAAATGACAAAATCAATGTTTTTGAGTAAAGGACATACATTGTCCTGATAGGTGTCTTGTGTCCCAATTTGGTGTCAATTCATCCAGTGGTTTTTGTGTTCCGTTCATCCCACAAACAAACACTATTTTTTTATTTATATAGATTTATTAACCATATTTATATACCGCCTTTCTCAGCCCGAAGGTGACTCAGGGCGATTTACAAATGGCACAATTCGATGCCTACAAAACAAAGAACAATTAAAACATTTAGCATAAATAACATTTGATAAAATAAAATAAAACCAATAAAAATCAAAATGAATTCGCCATCCATGAAATGGACCAAGTAGTATTATGAATACTGGCAATTTCAAGTGGTGTCAAAGTGCATTAATTCTACAGTGTAGATGCACCCATGGACTGGTATAGCAGTAGCACATTTGCACATGGGTGTCTGAAAACAGTGCCCACAACACATAGCAACCCAGCACCATATTAGTTAAAGGCTCGCCTTTGCCGTCCAAATTGCACAACCCCGGCTTGAAGGCGATAATTACAGAGGCAGTGAAAATGCATTCGTTATATAATTGCTTTCCACGCGGCTACAAACAAGCCACCCGGCAGGTAATTGCAGAAACTGGAGGGAGCTAATGAGAGGAGTTGGGGACCAAAAAGAGAGCCCAGCCTGTGATAATCACAAGGGGAATGCGGCCGTGTCGGAACAATTGCTGCAGGACCGGCCACAATCTTGTGGAAATGCGGGCGCATCCTCTGGAAGGGCCAGGTAAACTTTCCAAAGTGAGTTTCCTGCAGGATTCTGCAGGGAAACATTGGTTTCAGGTGGGACAAATAGCCTTTTGGGCTTTTGCAGGCATGCACATATCACATATGTGCAACTGATGCATCAGTGCTGACTAAATGGATTATTATTATTAGATTATTATTATTATTGCATTTATATGATTTATTATCATTATTATTATTTGTATCTATTTTTTAATCTTTTGATGGATGCAGGTGTGCAGCTAAATTATCACTTTTTAATAATACTATCAGAGTATATGGAAACGTGCGCAAAAGCATATTCTGCAGCACGGCAAACAAAGCTCTGGAAGAGATTAGAGTTGGTTGGAAAAGCGACCTTTCTCCCACTTTGTTATTGCTAATCCAGATTAGTGCATGGTTTTCTGCTGCATCTGTTAAGCTTCTGCAGACAGGCACTTATTTTTCGGCATAGAACTGTGTCCATTCTTCCAAGCATGTTTTCTGCATGTCAGTACGTGCTTCAGTGTTTCCATCGGTGATGTATTTTTGTCGATACAAATCATGCATGCTTAG
The DNA here is from genome assembly GCF_025583915.1 of Anolis sagrei ordinatus. Taxonomy (NCBI): domain Eukaryota; kingdom Metazoa; phylum Chordata; class Lepidosauria; order Squamata; family Anolidae; genus Anolis; species Anolis sagrei. The sequence continues at coordinate 22,662,304 of NW_026847882.1, read as the reverse complement.
AGATGCATTTAAAGAAGGGGTGCATTGGTGCATCCATTTATCATTGTGCACAGATATACATAGCGATAAATGTTAAGCTTCTGCAGACAGGCACTTATTTTTTGGCATAGATCCATGTCCATTCTTGCATTGATGTTTTCTGCATGTTGGTGCATGCTTCAGTGTTTGCATCGCTGATGTATTTCTGTCCGTGCAAAACATGCATGCTTAGAGATGCATTTAAAGAAGGGATGCTTTGGTGCATCCATTTATCATTGTGCACAGATGAATCTGATATACATAGCGATAAATGTTAAGCTTCTGCAGACAGGCACTTATTTTTCGGCATAGAACTGTGTCCATTCTTCTAAGCATGTTTTCTGCATGTCAGTACGTGCTTCAGTGTTTCCATCGGTGATGTATTTTTGTCGATACAAATCATGCATGCTTAGAGATGCATTTAAAGAAGGGATGCATTGGTGCATCCATTTATCATTGTGCACAGATATACATAGCGATAAATGTTAAGCTTCTGCAGACAGGCACTTATTTTTTGGCATAGATCCATGTCCATTCTTGCATTGATGTTTTCTGCATGTTGGTGCATGCTTCAGTGTTTGCATCGCTGATGTATTTCTGTCCGTGCAAAACATGCATGCTTAGAGATGCATTTAAAGAAGGGATGCTTTGGTGCATCCATTTATCATTGTGCACAGATGAATCTGATATACATAGCGATAAATGTTAAGCTTCTGCAGACAGGCGCTTATTTTTTGGCATAGATCCATGTCCATTCTTGCATGGATGTTTTCTGCATGTTGGTGCATGCTTCAGTGTTTGCATCGCTGATGTATTTCTGTTTGTGCAAAACATGCATGCTTAAAGATGTATTTGAAGAGGGGGTGCATTGGTGCATCCATTTATGCATTGTGCACAGATGAATCTGATATACATATAGACAAATGTTAAGCTTCTGCAGACAGGCGCTTATTTTTCAGCATAGATCCGTGTCCATTCTTGCATGCATGTTTTCTGCATGTCAGTGCATGATTCAGTGTTTGCATCACTAATGTATTTCTTATTTTTTGGCATAGAACCGTGTCCATCCTTGGATGCATGTTTTCTGCATGTCAGAACATGCTTCAGTGCACAAATGAATCTGATATGCATAACGAAAAATGTGCACTTTCAATACATTACTTATACGCATATGTTTGAGGGGGAATTAGGAATGTCTGATAATATGCTGTTTGCAAATCCCAATGTTTTTCTCCATGCATTGTGGATTTTTCACTTTCATGTTTCAATGGGTTTTGCATATGCGCATACATGTGCAAAAGTGTGCAAAACCCAACAAAAGGAGCCACTTTTGCATTGCCCATTGCATGCAATCCTAGTTTGTCAGTGTGCCTCTGCATGTCTCTGCATGCGCCTGGTCCCAGCCCTTGACATCCAGGGAACAGTGTGAGCTTCCTGGACACAGCTGCTGGAACACATATTTCTAAACCAATGTCCTATTTTGTCTTTACAGTATTTACTCAGATCTAATGCTCACCTTTTTTTGGCTAGATGACCTCACCGAAGTTGGGGTGTGCTTTAGATTTGCATCATATGGTCATCTTAGTGCTGAGCCAAAGCCAAGAAGTGACATCCCTTTTGGAGGGATGTCACCTCTAATTAAACGGTCAGGGATCAATGCTTTGCCAGTCTAAACGTTTGCAAGCTTTGCCAATCTAGATATTGACACAAGTGTGCTTTTCAGCTTCTACACACATGGATCTGCGTGTAGATTTGTGTGTGCTTCTGCAATTGATCGCCTTTGAATGTGCTGTCACGCGTAGCTGGCTTGAATATGTGTGCATGGGTCCTTATGCTCTGTGAATACATGCATGCGTTTTGTAATTCCATGAGGATAGATTTCCACATAGACAGAAGTGTGAAAATAAACCATGCTTTGGGCTAGAAATTGTGGGGTTTGTGCACATGAGTATTATTGCAATAGATGGTGTGCAAGACATCAAAGAGCATGCATTTTGTGCCTCTTGCAGAGTATTCCCTGAGTGATCTACTTTGTTCACAAACATCTCCTTTGATTTGCCCATGATATGCCTGGCTATGTTCACATCCCTCATTATACCCATCCATTTCACTTCTGCTTTAGTCACAGATGTGGGATCTTGTGCAACTCAGAGATCTGGTTGTGCTGCTTTCAGATGCCTTCTCTCCATTGCTGTTGTTGCAGACGCACTGGGAGGCTTCCTACACAACTTTGTTGGGTACACAAGTTCCATCATGCCATAAAAGAGTTTAACACCCAATGTGCTCAGATGGAAATCCAAATGGAAACCCACTGTGCAAGCTTGGAGGAGTCACTCTCTCAGCCCCAGAAAACCCCATAATAGGGTTGCCATAAGTCGAAAACGACTTGAAGATAAGCAACAAATGCAACTCAAAGCATGGTGTGTAGACTGGTGCCAATCCATCTGCATGTGCTTCTTCTTCTTCTTCTTCTTCTTCTTCTTCTTCTTCTTATTATTATTATTATTATTATTATTATTATTATTTTTATTATTATTTGAAACACAACAAGATGAGTCCACAGCAGACACTCTTCTGGCTGTTGTATTGGATCACACGTTGGACACTTCCCAAGTGTCTAGGACTGTGTGATGTATCGGTGGATAATGCGTGCAGATCCCAGTAAGGTGGCCCTTTGCAGCTGGCAGATGCTAATTTTGTCAGCGCCGATTGTGTTTAAGTGCAGGCCAAGGTCTTTAGGCATTGCACTCAGTGTGCCGATCACCGTTGGGACCACCTTGACTGGCTTGTGTCTTTGCAGTTTGATCTTTAAATCCTCATATCGTGTCAGCTTTTCCAGTTGTTTCTCTTCAATCCTGCTGTCACCTGGGATTGCAATGTTGACAATCCATACTTTGTTTTTTAACATGATCATGAGGTCAGGAGTATTATGCTCCAAAACTCTGTCTGAATCCGGAAGTCCCAGAGGAGTTTGGTGTGTTCTATTTTCTGTAACTTTTTCCGGCTTGTGATCCCACCAGTTCTTTGTTGGAGGCAGATAGTATTTGTGGTACAAGTTTCAATGAATCATCTGAGCAACGGTGTTATGCCTCTGCTTGTAGTCTGTCTGCGCAATCTTCTTGCAGCAGCTGCGGATGTGATCTATTGTTTCATCTGCTTCCTTGCAGAGTCTACACTTGAGATCTGTTGTCGACTTTTCAGTTCAGGCTTTGATGACATTGGTTCTAATTACTTGTTCTTGGGCTGCAAGAATCAGGTCCTCCGTCTCCTTTTTCAAAATTCCATTTGAGAGCCACATCCATGTTTGTTTGTTTTTCTTTTTCAATTTGGCTCTCATTTGTTCCCAGGAACTGTCCATGGAGAGCCTTCTTTTGCCAGTTTTCTCTTCTGCTCTGGATTGCATTTTTATGGTATTCGCTCTTTGTCTTTTGCACTTGAAGCAGTTTACTACTATTGACTTCCCTCAGTGTTGGTTCTTGGCTGCCTTCTTTTGACATAATAATTCTTACTCTTATTCTTATTTGGTATTCAATATGCAATTTAATATGCTTCCAAATCCTGGGCATATGGAGGCAGCTTGAACAACAAATGGTTCAGAATGGACTTGTACAGGCTTCTTGTGCCTTCGACTTTATGCAGAAGGAAATATTGGCAAATGATTCATGCGCAATTGTATAAACACCGATGGCTTGCTTGCAAGGGTCTCCATTTGTGATTCTCCACACGAGAGTTGTAGTATTACAAGATATTTCGCCTTCTCTGCCTAAAGGAAAATGCCTCACCAAACTACAACTCACATCATTCTAAAGCAGTGTTTCTCAACCTGAGGATCAGGATGCCTGGGTGGGGAGTTTCAGAGAGGTCACCAAAGGCCATTAGAAAACACAGTATTTTCTATTGGTCATGGGGGTTCTGTGTGGGAGGTTTGGCCCAATTCTAATGTTGGTGGGGTTCAGAATGCTCTTTGATTGTGGGTATAAATCCTATAAATCCTAGCAACTACAACTCCCAAATGTCAAGGTCTATTTTCCCCAAGCTCCAGCAGTCTTCACATTAGGGCATATTGAGTATTCGTGCTAAGTTTGATCTGGATCCATCATTGTTTGAGTCCGCAGTGCTCTCTGGATGTAGGTGAACTACAACTCCAAAACTCAAGGTCAATGCTCACCAAACACTTCAAGTATTTTCTGGTCGTGGGAGTTCTGTATGCCAAGTTTGGTGCAACTCCATCGTTGGTGGCATTCAGAATGCTCTTTGATTCTAGGTGAACTATAAATCCCAGCAACTACAACTCCTAAATGACAAAATCAAAACCAGTATTCAAATTTGGGCGTATCAGGTATTTGTGCCAAATTTGGTCCAGTGAATGAAAATACATCCTGCATATCAGATATTTACATTACAATTCACAACAGTAGCAAAATGACAGTTACGAAGCAGCAACGAAAATACTGTTATGGTTGAGGATCATGACAACATTGAGGAAGTGTATTAAATGAGTTGCGGCATAAAGAAGGTTGAGAAACATTATTCTAAAGCATCGAGCCATTGCAGTTAAAGTTGGTATCAAAATGCATTAAATTCCGCATCCTTAGGCTCGCAGTATCCCTGATGGAGGCCGGATCGACATTGCTCTCTCATACTGTCTGAATCTGCATTATATAGTCAGTGTGGACCCATATGATGCTGTCTAACTGCACTGAGCTACATTAAATGGTTCTACACTGAGTTTCAAGCTGCATTATTTGGCAGTGTAGATGCAGATAGAATCTCCAAAGAATGGAAGGACCACAAACGGAGCACATCTGCTTTGCCGCGTGGAAACTGATGATTAGCGAAGGCATCTAATATGTCCAAGAAATAATACTTACTGGTAATTGCCTCCCCCTTCTCTTCATCCCAGTTGGGCAAAACAAAGCCATTCCTTTGGGAGGCAGGTTACATAATCCCTGGTCACAACAGGTGTGTCCCGAAAAAAAAGGTCTTCCCGAGACACCCAGAGATGTGGCAACCTCCAGGAATGCATCCCTTTTCGCAGGTGTCCTGTAATGCGCTTCTGCATGAAACTCAAGCCTTCCTCCTCCTTTGCTCCTGACATCCATCGGTTCATTTATGATGAATGGACCAGGAAGGGAGCCACAACTGAGGGACTGTCTTCTTTGAGAGAGATAAATCAGGGTAGATAATAATAATAATAATAATAATAATAATAATAATAATAATAATAATAGGAAAAGCTTACACGATACAAGGATTTAAAGATGGCACAAGCCAGTCAAGATGGTCCCAGTGGTGATTGGGACTGTTTGTCCCTTGTATATTGTTTACAAAATAAAAAAACCATCAGCGCCTAAAGACCTTGGCCTGCACTTAAAAACAATCAGCAGTGACAAAATTAGCATCTGTCAGTTGCAAAATGCCACCCTACTTGGATCTGCATGCATTATTCACTGATATATCACACAGTACTAGACACTTGGAGGTTCCACCAGACATTGATCCAGGAATTGGAAGGGACACCCAAAGGTCATCTAGTCCAACCCACTTCTGCCATGTTGGAAGATACAAACTAAGCACTCCTGGTAGATGACCATCTAGCTCTTGTTTGAACACTTCCATAGAAATTTCCATCAGACATCGAATCCAAGAATTGGAAGGGGCTCCCAAAGGTCATCTAGTCCAACTCACATCTGCCATGTACAGTGGTTCTCAACCTGGGGTCCCCAGATGTTTTTGGCCTTCAACTCCCAGAAATCCTAACAGCTGGTAAACTAGCTGGGATTTCTGGGAGTTGTAGGCCAAAAATATCTGGGGCCCCCAGGTTGAGAACCACTAATCTAAGCATTCCTGGTAGATGACCATCTAGCCCTTATTTGAAAACTTCCATAGAAGGAGGTTCCACCAGGCACCAATTCTGAGAGTTGAAATGGGCTCTTAAAGGTCATCTAGTCCAAACCCTTTTGCCATGTAGGAAGATACAATCTAAGCACTCCTGGTGGATGGCCATCTAGCCTTTGCTTGAAAATGTCCAGAGAAGGAGGTTCCATCAAACACCAAATACTATAGTTGGAAGGGATGCCCAAAGGTCATCTAGTCCAACCCACTTTTGCCATATAGGAAGATACAATCTAAGCACCCCTGACAGATGGCCATCTAACCTTTGAAAACCTCTAGAGAAGGAGTTTCCACCAGAGAATGAATCTTAGAATGGAAAGAGGCACCCAAAGGGCATCCAATCCAACCCACAAATGTGGAAATACTTTTTTGCACCAAGGCTCTTCCACCTGTAGCACCAGTGTGATCAGCGTTGCAAACATTCCACGCAATTAAACATGTGATTCCTGACATTCTCCCTCATATATATATATATATATAGAGAGAGAGAGAGAGAGAGAGAGAGAGAAGGCCAGTTTCTGATGGGACCGTGGGTTTTGCAGTTAACATTCAATCAAATCTTGCCCCATTCCTTTATGCAATGTTTCAAGACGTTGGCAATGGCAGTGCGCGTGAAGCAAACAGGATGTGAGATGGCTTTTGACATCATTTGCTCCCAAAGTTCCTCACACCTTGCTACACAGCATCCTGATATCATACAAGAGAGACTCAATAGAATCATAGAATCAAAGAGTTGGAAGAGACCTCATGGGCCATCCAGTCCAACCCCCTGCCAAGAAGCAGGAATATTGCATTCAAATCACCCCTGACAGATGGCCATCCAGTAAACCATCTGGGGCCTTTTAGTAATGCACAGATAGAGGATGGGAGGCACTCGGCTGGACCACAGTCCATGGAAAAGGGATTCAGGAGCCAAGAGTGCAATGCAGCAGCTGAAAAGGCCAATGCGATTCTGGGCTGTGTCAATAGTGTTGAGATCAGGAGAAGTAATGGTCCCACTCTATTCTGCTTTGGCCATCTGTTGTTGTTTTGTTTTTGTTTTTCATGTCAGGACTGACTTAAGAAACTACAAGTTGCTTCTGGTGTGAGGGGGTTTGAGTTGTGTATCCCTATCTGGAAGAAAGGGGTTGGGCTGGATGGCCTTTGGGGGACCCTTCCAATTTCAGAATTCTGTGATTCTACCAAGGATCCCCTATTGGCTTCAATGGTTAAGGAATGCTCAACTTTTATATGTGTGGGGTTGTGTATATATGTGTGTGTGTGTGTGTGCGCGTGTGTATAGAGAGGTGTGTGTGTGTGTGTATATAGTCATACATATATTCTGGGTAAGTGGTATTTAGTTTATGTTTTAAATTGCTTGTATTGTTGTTAGTATTGCTTGTATTGTTGTGTTTGGGCTTGGCCTCATGTAAGCCGCACCGAGTCCCTTGGGGAGATGGTAGCGGGGTACAAATAAAGTGTTATTATTATTATTTATTATAGGTTTATTGTGTGTGTGTACACATACTCTGGGGAAAGGATGTTCAACTTTTATGAGTGTATATATATATGTGTGTGTGTGTATATGCATGCATACATATACTCTGGGGAAGGGATGATCAACTTTTATATGTGTGTGTATATATATACACACACACATACAAATACATACATACATACATACATACATACACTCTGGGTAAGGAATGCTCAACTTTTATGTGCATGTGTATGTGTGTGCGTGTATATATATATATATATATATATATATATATATATATATATATACACACACACACACACACACACACATATACATACACACACACTTACACATACACATACATACACTCTGGGTAAGAGATGCTAAACTTTTATGTGTGTGGGTTTGTGTGTGTGCACATACTCTGGATAAGGGATGCTCAGCTTTTATATCTATGGGTTTGTGTATGTGTATATGTGTGTGTATGTATGTGCATGTGTGTGTGCATACATATACACTGGGTAAGGGATGCTCAACTTTCATATGTGTGGAGATACATACATCTCTGGATAGGGGTGCTCAACTTTCATATATGCGACTTTGTGTGTGTGTGTGTCTATCTATCTATCTATCTATCTATCTATCTATCTATCTATCATCTATCTACAATTCTGGAATCCCCAACTGCTTCACTGGGGATCCTTGTATCAGTTCCTTACAGATTTGTGAGGAACAGCATCCCAAAGAATGTCAACTTACCATTTGACAGTTTAGTTGAGAGGAAACTAGTTTGTTGAATTGAATCCTTGAATTGGGAATAGCATATTTGAATTCCAGTAAACTCTAGTATGATGATGGGAACAAACTGGTTTCCTCTCAACTAAACTGTGAAATGGTAAGTTGACATACAAGCCAACGGGAGCAACTATAGTGTAGAATAAATGCAGTTTGACCCCCCCCCCCTTGAACTGCCATGGCTCAATGCTTCAGCCCCCCCCCCCCCCCCGAAATTCTCATGGTTGTCTGTGAGAAGGGCTTACTGGTACATTATTTAAACTGTTATGTTTAGTCATATCATGATCTGATCACCATGCTCAATATATCCCATATGCATGGGGGTATTGGGGTAACAATACAAAAGGTTTGCAAGGGTAGACCCTCTTTCACTCAGACTCAGCCCCCCCCCCCCCCCCGAATCAAAATCCTGGCTACGGGCCTGATCCTGCATGTCTGTTATTTACATTGTGATTCATAACAGTAGCACAATTACAGTTATGAAGTAGTGACAGAAATAATGTTATGGTTGGAGGTCACCACAACATTAGGAACTGTATTCAGGGCCTTAGGAAGGTGGAGAAACACTGGTCTAACACTTCTGTTTTTAAAGAAGCGATCCTAAGAGAGCAGCAACGGCAATGCATACCTTTTTGGTCACATGACAAAGTGTGTACTTTTTTGTCACTGCACATTACATTCACCAGCAAATCTATATATATATAAATACTCTGTGCATAATGAGTTCCTTAAGAACAAAAGAACCAATGAACGGAATCACACCAAATTTGGCAACAAAACATCTCACTACATAATGAGTGACCATCACTCAAAAAATATGATTTTGTCATTTGGAAGTTGTAGTTGCTGGGATTTATAGTTCACCTATAATCAAAGAACATTCTGAACTCCACCAACGATGGAATTGAACCAAACTTGGCACACAGGCCTCCCATGACCAACAGAAAGTACTAGCAGCATTTCGTGGGCATTGACCTTGAGTTCTGGAGTTGTAGTTCACCTACATCCAGAGAGCACTGTGGACTCAAACAATGATGGATCTGGACCAAACTTGGCACGAAGATTCCATATCCCCAAATATGAACACAGATGAAGTTTGGGGGAAATAGACCTTGGCATTTGAGAGTTGTAGTTACTGGGAATTATAGTTCACCTACAATCAAAGACCATTCTGAATGAACCCCACAAATGACAGAACTGGGGCAAACTTCCCACACAGAAACCCCATGACCAACAGAAAATACTTAAGGCCATCCAGTCCAACTCTATTCACCAAGGCAAGAAAACATAATCAAAGCCCTTCTGACACAGAGCCATCAAGGCATAGATATAGATAGATATGTATGATTCACACACACACAGATAAAGTATTATAGATTTGAAAGGGACTCCTAAAGATGGACAATTACATGTTGCATGTTCCAGAGTAGGCAAACCAGACAATCTCTACATCAACACTGTCAAAGAAACATCAAGAAATACTGTTTACCCACAAGCATAAAGACATTACATATATTAGAAACCAGCACTTTCTAATTACTTTATTTTCCAGATTACCAGACTGGGCCACAGCAACATGTGGCAGGGGACTGCTAGTATTTTCTAAAATTGTGGTGCACGTGAGATTCAATGGCACATGAGATTCGGGTCTATCTCAGGCAGAGTCTTTTGCAGAGCATTGGGCTGTTTGCAATCCTACAGATGCTGCTGCTGCTCTCTGACCAGGCGCCCTCCTTCCTGCCCCTCCTTCCTTCCCCATCTGGGTCACCTCTGGCTCTGCACATAGCAGGCCCCGTGTCGGGCGCATGTGCCCACCGCAGCTTAAGGGCTCATGAGACAAAGCCTGACCTGCCCTCTTCCTGCTCCAAAGCCACCGGTTTTGCCAATGGCCCCAATAACCCTCTCCAGCTTTCGCTCCAGGAACAGGTTGCTGGTTTAATTGACTCGGGAAGGAACATAATACACAGAGGATTTAGGAGGGTCACTAATGAAAAATTAAAGTGAATACCCCAAACAAACAAAACAAATCATGTTCCAAAAGGGATGAGCGTGCAATGACAGACGGGAGAGTGGGGGCATCCGGGAGCTAAGCTTCAGGGCTTAGCCAAAGCTTTTGCAGGAACCAAATGAGGGATAAGTAGGAAGTTGATAAGTTGGAGTCTGCGGAATAGATGGAGACTATTATATGAAAGTGAGGATTGAAAGATGGACAAATGAAGAAGGCGGTTAGGAAGGAAATTAACCCATTTGAGATACGGACCTGGAGAAATGATCTGTGTGTATCACAGATGGCTACAAAGCCAATAAATAGGTCACAAAAGCAAACCAAACTCAACTCTTCCTAGGATCCTTCCACAGCCATATGACCCAGCATATCAAGGCAAATAACCCACAATATCTGCTTTGAACTGGAATAGCTGAGTCCACACTTCCTAATAATCCAGTTCAATGTGAAAATTATACAGCTGGAAGCTGAGATGACCCAAACTGAGGTTGTGACACTTTGGAGAGGTCTTAGTAGACTATAGAAGTTGCTAGAAAAAGATGATAGAGCTTTGAAAAGTGGAAGGAAGAACACATTACTAATGGAGAAACTCCATCAAGACCTGAGTCTTCCAGACCAGGACTATGGGCGATGGACTGACTTGGAGATCTTTCATTCATGGGGTCAGCTTATAAGCCTTATAAGTTGATATGGCCAAAGTCCAACATCCTCATGTTCATCATCTTGGCTTCAGGCTCAGCTTGCTGTTGAATGTATCATGAGAATATATGTCCAAAACAATAAATAGAAAAGTCCCTTGGAAAGGTAGAAGGCAGCATTAAAAAGGAAGACTACATTCCAGATGGGGAGACTCCATGAAGACCACAAGTATGGATGATGTAGTTATTTGGAGATCTTTCATTCCTAGGATCACCGTAAGTCAAAATAGCCAAAATATGACACCCCCAGGTTCATCATTTTTTGGCTTCAAGCTTGACTTGCTCTTGGATGTATCATGAGAAGACTCATAATATGCCCAAGACAACAATGCTTGGAAAGGTAGAAGGAACAGAAGAAGACCATATTACATTTGCAGAAAGTCCATCAGGACCATGGATGAACTATGGATGGTTTGGTGACTTGGAGATATCTCATTCTTAGGGTCACCGTAAGTCTTATAAGTTGATATGACCATGACAGCTTCAGTTTCATCATCTTGGCAGCTAAGGTGGTTTCAGGCTTGACTTGCTCTTGGATACATCATGAGAAGACACGATTCACGACATTCCCAAGACAATAGACAAGGAAAGAAAGTTAAGAATAAGAATGTATTCCAAATGAATGGACTCCACAGAAATCTGAGTCTTCAAGACCAGAATAGAACCCGATCATGATCCAGGACCCATGCTTGGCTGCCAACCCTTGTTCCTGTTATCAATAAATGAGTTGTGGCCATTGTTCATCCCACATCATGTGTGAGCGTACTTCTTGGGTTGGCTGTGGGAAATGTATCGCACTTGCACACGCAACAGAATAGAACTGTTGATGATGAAGGAAGCACGGGCACCTTGCATTTATGGGGTCCCCATAAATAAGCTGATATGTCCAAAGTACAACAGCCTTAGCTTCATCATCTTGCGTGGTGGCACAGTGGGTTAAACCCTTGTGCCGGCTGAACTGCTGACCTGAAGACCTGAAGGTCAGCGGTTCGAATCTGTGAGATGGGGTGAGCTTTGAGAACTGGTCATTCTCAAAGGCTTGTTGAAACCACCAGGTCTTCAAGCTCTTACGAAAGGAGGGGAGGAATGGGGCCTGTCTTATTTCCCTTGGAAGGGCATTCTAGAGGTGGGGGCCACCACTGAGAAGGCCTTCTCTCTCGTCCCCACCAACCATACTTGTGATGGTGGTGGGAGTGAGAGGAGGGCCTCCCCGGAAGATCTTAGAGTTCGTGCTGGTTCATAGAAGGAGATGCGATTGCGGAGATATGCGGGGCCCGAACCTTTTAGGTCTCTTCTGAACTTAACTCCGTCCCAGGAAAACCAGATCCTTAGGCCCATCATCAGGAACATCATCTCCATTCCCATTATGCACATCAATATGAGGATCATCATGAGCATCATTCCCATCATGAGCATTGGACACAATCGTGGGCAGAACAGCCTGATATACAACAGATTTGCTCTATGCATTGGTCTTTTGGACAGTCTATCGCATCCATCAAACTCTTCTCCGCGTCTCAAAGGGCTTGGTTTCTTCCCTATTTGCTTTTTTTCTTTGTCAGGCAGCATGTACCTTTTGTTGTAGGTGGGAGAGAAGGGCGAAGGTACCACAAACAGGGCATCAACAATGTGCCTGAACTGGATTTCTGTGCCGAAAGAAACCAACTCCCTCCTTGTTGGTCTCCCCTCCTGCCTGAAGTCAGTGATTAGCCACTACCCTCAGGACTCTCAAAAGGAAAGGAACCAACACATTGCCATTGTTGCGTGGTATCCTTTTTCCTCCGAAAAGCCAGTAACGCAAGATGCCTTTCTGATCTCTCTCAAGATAGTGGCGAGGGCGAAGGGGAGGTTGCAGAAAAGGCGGATAATCCTGCATTTTTCTCCCGGAACCGGCTCTGTGGCCTGACTCAGGCCTGAGCCAAAAGGTCTAAAAGTCAAAAGAGAAAACAGATAAACAACTCCCATATCCACTGGGGACACACTTCTGATCTGCGCCTGAATGCACCAAATCATGGATAATAAATAGCGAATCCTGTTGAAATGAAGGTCTCTCAATCCAATAATAACATAGAATTACAGTGGAGGACCTAGAAAATGCCTAGAGGACAAAACTTATCAGATGTGGATAAATGAAACTTGTCCTTCATAAATGTGCACTTAAAACTGAGGATTTCACAGAAAACCTATTACTTCCTGGGATACCTGTGATTTTTTATTTATTTTTTGGTCGTGTCAGGAGCGACTTGAGAGAATGCAAGTCGCTTCTGGTGTGAGAGAATTGGCCGTCTGCAAGGACGTTGCCCAGGGGACGCCAGGATGTTTTTGATGTTTTATCATCCTTTGTGGGAAGCTTCTCTCATGTCCCCGCATGAGGAGCTGGAGCTGACAGAGGGAGCTCATCCGCGCTCTCCTCGGATTAGAACCTGCAACCTGTTAGTCTTCAGTCCTGCCGGCACAAGGGTTTAACCCACTGCGATGCCCAGGTTATTTGAATCCCAATTTGCTCTCGATGCATCACCGGTGGGGTTCAGTGTGCTCTCTGGCTGTAGGATAAACTACAACTCCCACTATGGTGAGTCACCCCCCTCAAACCCTTCCAGTAGGTTGAGGTAGTCATAGGAGTTCTGTATGTCAAGTGTGGGCCAGGTCCATCATCAGTGGAGCTCACTGTTTCACTGGTGAACTACAATTCCCAGAGAGGAAGGTCAGTTTCCCCCAAACCTTTCCAGTAATCACATTTCAGTATATCAGGTATGTGTGACATGGGTGGTCCAGATCCATCGCTGTTTAGGTTCACAGTGCTCTCTGGATATAGGTGAACTACAACTCCCCCAAATCAAGGTGATTTCCCCCCAAAGATCTTCAATATTTTTTGCTGGTCATGGGGGCTATGTGTGCCAAGCATGGTCTAATTCCATCTTTGGTAGAGTTCAAAGTGCTCATTGATTGCAAGTGAACAAGAAATCTCAGAGCCTACAACTCCAAAATGTCCATGCCAATTCCCCTCAAAACCCACCAGCATTCAAATTTGGGGATAGCAGGTATGCATGCCATGTTTGGTCCAAATCCCTCATTGTTTGAGTTCACAGTGCTCTCTGAATGTAGGTGAACTACAATTCCCCAAAATCAAGCTGAATTTCCCCAAAAAACATCCAGCATGTTTTGTTGATCATGGGGGTTCTGTGTGCCAAGTTTGTTCCATGTCTATCATTGGTGAGATTCAGAGTGCTCTTAGATTGCAGGTGAACTATACATACCAGTATCTACAACTCCTATAAATCATGGTGAATTCTCCCCAAACCTCTCTAGTATGTTTTGTTGCTGATCTATAAACTCTGTTTGCTGTGTGCCATAGAAAAGAATAGGAAAGGGTTAAGGGAGAGGCAGAGGCATGAAAATTCCACACCAATGGAGAGAGTCAGAAACACTGGGATGCCCGTGGTTGAGGTAACTTAGGTAACTTAATGGTGTTCTGTTCAACCATATCTATAGGTTTAGCTAACCTCACTCTAGCTAGGAGTATATCCACCAGGTTTTATAGGACTGAGATACGACAGTTAAAGTGGAGCCCAACTGCATTAACTCTACAGCGTAGATGGACCCAACGTGTGTGTTGTCTTATTGATAATAATGTATATTTTATTGTCTATGTTTTATTTTAATTTGCTTGTACTGTTGTTATTGCTTGTATTGTTGTATTCGGGCTCGGCCTCATGTAAGCAGCACCGAGTCCCTTGGGGAGATGGTAGGGGGTATAAATAAAGTGTTATTATTATTATTATTATTATTATTATTATTATTACGTCTCATAACTTGCCATCAATCATGGCCAAGTGGGAGACCTACCAAATTTGATCCATGATACCATGGAAGGCTTAGCCTTTCCCTCAATACCTGGCAATTATAATTAGCGACAGAACCTAATTGCCGCCTTTCTGCTCCGTCTTCTCTCTGCATCTATAATTAGGAGATGGGAAACCGAGAGGAGCAAAGATCTAGTTTCACCTTTGGAAAGTCTACTGGTCAGGAGGCAGGTGAGAGGTCAGTGTCTGGCCCTGCCATCCGACAGCCGTCTCCTCTTCTCAAGGTTTGGAAGAAGCCACAGGTCCATGGAGATCCCATGGTGGCCTCCATATTGGGTTGCAAGTGAATCCATTGGAGCCATGCATTCAATCATGACCCCCATCTCCTATTTGGTATACAATGCAGTCCTATTGGTATACATATAGAGTGCACTCCTATTGGCATACAATACATTTCTATTGATATACAATACACTCCTGTTGGTATGCAGTACACTTATATTGATATACAATACACTTCTACTGGTATACAATGCACTGTTATTGATATACAATGCACTCCTATTGGTATACTATACACTCTTGTTGGTATACAGTACAATCATGGTGGTACTTTTACTGGTATACAATGCACTTCTGTTGATATACAACACATTCTATTGGTAAACTATACACTCCTATTGGTATATAATACTCTCCTATTTTATACTATATAGTTCTGCAGGTGTACAATACAATCCTGTTGGTTTACAATACACCCCTATTGGTATTACTATTCAGTGTACTTTTATTAGTATACACTCTGATTGTTATGCAATACACTCCATTGGTGTACAGTACGTTCCTATAGGTATATAATACTCTCCTGTTGGAGTACAATACCAACAATTTGTGTACAATACCCATCTCTTGGTGTACAACACACTCCTATATAGTATACTTTTATGGATATATAATATACTCCATTGATACCCAATACACTTTTGTTGGTATACAGTACACTCCTGTTGGTATACAGTATACTTTTATTGATATACAGTACAATCCTGTTGGCATACAATCCAATTGTTGGTATACTGTATACTTTTATTAGTGTACAATACACTCCTGTGTGTTGTTGTTCATTCGTTCAGTCGTCTCTGACTCTTCGTGACCTCATGGACCAGCCCACGCCAGAGCTCCCTGTCGGCCATCACCACCCCCAGCTCCTTCAAGGTCAGTCCAGTCACTTCAATGATGCCATCCATCCATCTTGCCCTTGGTCGGCCCCTCTTCCTTTTGCCTTCCACTTTCCCCAGCATCATTGTCTTCTCTAGGCTTTGCTGTCTCCTCATGATGTGGCCAAAGTACTTCAACTTTGTCTCTAGTATCCTTCCCTCCTCCTGTAGGTATACAATATGTTTCTATTGGTGTACAGTACAATCCTGTTAGTATACAATACACTCCTGATGGTATACAATAAACTCCTGCTGGTATACAATACACTCCTGTTGGTATACAATTCAATTATTTTGGTATACAATCAAATTGTTGGTATACAATAAACATTTATTGGCATAAAATACACTTCTGCTGGCATACAATACGAGCGTTGTTATATAATACACTTCTCTTGGTATACAATATGCTCTTATTGATATACAGTACAATCCTATTGGTATACAATGCAATCCTTTTGGTATACAATCCAATCGCTGGTATACAATATACTCCTGTTGGTATACAATACACTCCTGCTAGTATACAATACACTTCTGTTGGTATACAACTATACTGTTATACAGTATAATCCTATTGGTCTACAATGCAATCTTTTGGTATACAATCCGATCGCTGGTATACATTATACTTTTAATGGTATACAATACACTCTTGTTGGTATACAATACACTTCTGTTGGTATACAATATGCTCCTATTGGTATATGGTATAATCCTGTTGGTATACAATATGCTCCTGCTGGTATACAGTACAATCCTGTTGGTATACAATGCAATCCTTTTGGTATACAATCCAATCGCTGGTATACATTACACTTTTATTGGTATACAATACACTCTTGTTGGTATACAAAACACTCCCGCTGGTATACAATACACTTCTGTTGGTATACAGTACACTCCTGCTGGTATACAATACACTCCTGTTTGTATACAATACGCTCCTATTGGTATATGGTATAATCCTGTTGGTATACAATACACTCCTGTTGGCATACAGTACAATCCTATTGATATACAATGCAATCCTTTTGGTATACAATCCAATCACTGGTATATATTATACTTTTATTGGTATGCAATACACTCTTGTTGGTATACAATACACTCCTGCTGGTATACAATACACTTCTGTTGGTATACAATACGCTCCTATTGGTATATGGTACAATTCTGTTGGTATACAATATGCTCCTGCTGGTATACAATACACCTCTGTTGGTATTCAATACACTCCTATTGGTATATAGTACACTCCTGCTGGTATACAATACACTCCGGCTGGTATACAATACGCTCCTATTGGTATACAGTACAATCCTATTAGTATACAATGCAATCCTTTTGGTATACAATCCGATCGTTGGTATACATCATACTTTTATTGGTATACAGTACACTCCTGTTGGTATACAGTAAACTCCTGCTAGTATACAATACGCTTCTATTGGTATATGGTACAATCCTGTTCGTATAAAATACAATCCTATTGGTGTCCAACACACTCCTGTTGGTATACAATGCCATCGTATTGGAACACAGTCCCATCCTATTGGTTTACAATACATCCCTATTGCATGGTCTACCAAAGTTCCTTGGCTCCTTAATTGGGAAAAAGGCGGATAGACAGAAGGAGCAGAGGGAAACTGCATGAAAGCAGGTTCACCGAAAGGAGAAGGAGGCGGGAGTGGAAAAGGAAACAGAAGGGAAAGGATTACAGATAAATAACCCAGCAAATCCCCCTCGGTAATCGGATCAGCAACTTCCTCTGTGGTTAAAGTGCCTTTTTCGCTGACCACAGGGCCTCCCCGTGAGTCATTAAGGCACAGCTGCAGGTGGCTATGCCATCCTGAGAGTTGTAGTTTAGCAAGGCCTTGCACCTTCTTTTCCACAGGGCTGAAATGTACTTTAGGTTATGACCTTAAGAGTGCATCTACAGTGTAGAATGAATGCAGCCTGACTCCAAGTGGACTCCATGTACTTTGGGAAACTACATCTCCCATGACTCCATGGCATCATGGAAGTACAAGTGACATCAAACTGCATTCATTCTATAAGTGTAGCTGTGCCCTTTATCAACTCGTCATTTTGAAATAACTTTAAAAACTACAACTCCCATGCATCCACAGCACTGATTCCACGGCAGCCAAAGTTAAGCATGTGAGGCTTGGAGGTGGGACTGAAACCGATGTAGTTATTAGGAGGCGCAACCAGATTTTGGGGTGTCGACTGCTGGATCTTAATGATGCCGTGGCCTCATTCCTCACCGTCAATGATGCTCCTGGCTTCCTCTCTTAAAAAGCCACAGTCTACAAGCACGCCATCCTTGGATCCAATGGAGAATGGAGTCATTCCCAGTACAAACCTCTTGATTATTGCTTCTCCAAACACAATGATGCTATGGAAAGGAAGTCATTCATATACATGAAACAGGTCTGCATGCACGCGCATGACAAATTCGAATCAAACGCAAGTTCAAGAAAGACCGATTGGGTGCATCTATAGAATGAATGCACCTTTCAACCACAATGACTCCATGCGATGGAGTGCTGGGAGTTGTAGTTTTGCAAGGGTTTTAACCTCCTCTGTCAAATAATGGAATCTGTTGTCGTCCTGGAGTCCTCTGGGGTCTCCTCCTTTTTCTGGTTGTTTTTAAGCAGAGGCAGGATGGCCATCCGTCAGGAGGGCTTGGATGGTGTCCATGCCAGGCAGAAGGGTGGACTGGATGGCTTTTGGGGGTCTCTTCCGATTCTAGTGGAAAATAGACTGCCTCAGTATGATGGATTCTCTGTGTCTCGAGGTTTATCATCTGTCAGGAGGGCTTGGGTGGTGTCTTCCTCCATGCTTCTTGCTAGAAGTGAGGAGGAACAACCCAGAACTCCCCGTCTTCAAGCTGATGTGACCTGCAGCAGGGGGTTCCACAGCTCTCCATTGCCTGCTTGGGCCAGCATCCATGGAGGTGTGGCCACAGCAACAGCTTCAACAGCTCTCTTTCCGCTTCATTTTCTTCCCTTACCTAACATTGCAACAAATCCCCCCAATAAAGTATCAATTAATTGTAACTTTTTTCTCTATATAGTGTTACTTTGTGTCCTTTACTGCCTCCAAACCATTCTCTGCATGAACTTTCTCTC
Source organism: Anolis sagrei ordinatus (assembly GCF_025583915.1). Taxonomy (NCBI): domain Eukaryota; kingdom Metazoa; phylum Chordata; class Lepidosauria; order Squamata; family Anolidae; genus Anolis; species Anolis sagrei. The sequence continues at coordinate 22,643,274 of NW_026847882.1, read as the reverse complement.
TCCCGGGCTGCAGATGGCTGCCGGCCCGCCCGGAATGAGATTTTTGCGTCCCGGGGAGGCCGAAACTGCGTTCTTCTGAACCGCGAATACGGAAACCCATCGGGGCCCCGTATCCGCGAGTCAACGGATTGCTCCAAAATCAGTGCCATTCTTTTCCTGGGCTAATTCTAAGACTAATGGCTATCTCGCTTTTGCTCCGATAACCCCTCCGCCCTGGGAATAACCTTTCTTGCCCCAAAACTCAACATGGAGCCCCACTGGCTCCCTGCTGCCACAACCTCACTGCCGCCATCTCGTTGATGCCTGAAGAGCCTGTTAGCCTGGGAACCTGTGTGGTTACGCCTTGGGACCTCCAGGAAACCGACGTTCCATCCTGGTCCTTGACAAGATGGGATCTATAGTTTTCTTCATTTCCCGACGTGGATCTCGACCTCCAGCGCTTGCAATCACTTCCAAAAGACCCAATGGACTCTGGGGAACCATCCCCAGTTTACCCCCATGGATTCTGCAGCTTTTCTTGAATTGGGATGAAATAAAGACAATTTGGTGGTTTTTCTTCAACTCGGTGAGACTTTTATTGTAAAAAATCAGGGGAAATTCTTTGGGTGCTTCTTTCTGTCTCGCTAGGGTGAACGGACTCTCTTTGGTGGGTCTGACTGGTCTCTGTCTCCTAGCAAAGACCCCCAAATTCTTGCTCGATATCAGAAGCAGGCTGGTTGAATTCCCCTTCCAACTCATATAGCATCATATCATCCACACAATGATACAAAATCCAAGCCCTCCCAACAGATGACCAATCTCTGTTGACAAACCTTCAGCAATGGAGATTCTGCCCCACTTGGATCCTAGCTCGTCAGAATCTCCATTGCTGGAGGTTTTTCAAAAGAGACCGGTCATCTGTAGGGAGGGTTTGGATTGTGCATCCCTGTGTGGGTGATAAGCTTTTAGTTCTGTTCCACTACAAATTAGAATCTCAACAGATCTCTGAGTTAGTTAGTGATAGTTCTCAGGTGATGGTCAACCTGTCGCACACTAAGGAACGTATTAAACCTACCATATTTATTTACTCAAATCTAATGCTCACCTCTTCTTTTTTGGCTAAACAACCTTGCCAAAATTGGGGTGCGCATTAGATTCGCATCATACAGTCATCTTAGTGCGGAGCCAAAGCCATAGGAGAAGCTGCTTCAAGAGGGACCTCATCTCTTATTTATTGGCCAGGGCTCAATGCTATGCATTGCGTTTTTTTCATGTCAGGAGTGACTTGAGAAACTGCAAGTCGCTTCCGGTGTGAGAGAATTGGCCATCTGCAAGGACGTTGCCCAGGGGACGCCTGGATGTTTTGATGTTTTATCAGCCTTGTGGGAGGCATCTCTCATGGCCCCGCATGGGGAGCTGGAGCTGACAGAGGGAGCTCATCCACGCTCTCCCCAGATTTGAACCTGCGACCTGTCGGTCTTCAGTCCTGCCGGCACAAGAGTTTAACTCACTGTGCCACCAGGGGCTCCTTGCTGGGATTTGTAGTTTGGTGATCCACTGGCCTTCTTTGACAGATAAAGCACAAGATCTTGCAAAGTTACATGATTTCATAACATTGCACCAAGGCAATTAAAGTGGATTCATTCTACAGCATTGATGCACAACAAAGTTTTCTTTCTCATTGCTGGAAGTTTTGGTGTCCTAACACAATTGTTTATGACAAAGGAATCCTAAACAAGCAGGCTTTTTTGCTTTTAAAAGCCAAATTACAAAGAAGACACACTTTTTGCCACTGTGCATTGTATCTGGCAGGAAATAGAATCATAGACTTGGAAGAGACCTGGTGGTCCAATTCCATTCTGCCAAGATACAGGTAATTTGCATTCAAAGCACCCATGACAGACGGCCATCCAACCTCTGCTTAAAAGCCTCCAAAGAAGGAGCTTCCACCACACTCCACAGCAGAGAGTTCCACTGCTGAACAGCTCTCACTGTCAGGAAGTTCTTCCTTATGTGAAGGTGGAATCTCCTTTCTTATAGTTTGAAGCCATTGTTAAATTGCGTCCTAGTCTCCAGGGCAGCAGAAAACAAGCTTGGTCCCTCCTCCCTAAGACTTCACCTCACATATTTATACATGGCCATCATGTCTCCTCTCAGCCTTCTCTTCTGAAGGCTAAACATGCCCAGCTATTTAAGCCGCTCCTCATAGGGCTTGTTCTCCAGACCCTTGATCATTTTAGTTGTCATTTTTCTTGTTTCGGGGTTTCAGAAATGTAGGCATGCATGAGATTCGATGGCGCATTAGACTCAAGACGGGTGTTTTGGAGACTTTTGGAAGCAGAGGTAGGAACTCAAAGCATGTCCAGCCCATACATGCAATTGAAGACCCTTCTGGTTTTAGCTTTCATGGGACACATTCCAGAGGTTGGCTTCACAAGGAAGTCCATGCGCCCATTGACCTTGCTATCGTTCACTGGGATGAGATGAAACCATTGCACAAGGTGTGGAAAGCACACTGAGGGCCACGTTGGGGAGGAGCAGGGAGCGGCTACCATGTGCGGAGCCTTGCGTCCCGGCCTCCAAATACTGGTTTCTCTGCCCTTGGCCCCGTTTCGCCTTCTTGCAAAGGTTGCGGCACATTCCTTCCTCCCGGAACATGTGCCTCTTGGACGGAAAGGACATTTTGCCACAACGCTTCCCCAGAAACAGGGACACCGCTCACCCTTCTTTGTTACTTTTCACGTTCCCAACTGCATGCATCTCCATTGGATAATTCATGCAGACCGGCACTGCTTGGAGTGCAACAACTCAGTGCTATGGAAGTCTTGTAGTTATTAGAGGAATGGGAGGCTTGGCTTTTAATCACATATATATCTATCTTATATCTATCTATACACATAATAAAAGTGAAAATCTGTATGTGTGTATGTGGCTGGGGTGTCCATTTACACAGACAAGCTCCTGCCTCCACAAACAGCTATAGCTCCCACCATTCAGGAGACACCAATGGCCCTCCTTTCTCCAATGACATTGCAGGTTATAGCAAGTGCCATGAACATATACAAGAGTCCTGTCAGTGTCCTCTGCAAACACTATACTGCCCACCACCCAAATCAAGGCTTTCATACAGGACCATTTCATCCTAGATTTTATGTGTTTCCTCCACCACAGGCATCCCAGTGTTTCTTACTCTCTCCATTGGTGTAGAATTTGAATGACCCCTCCCACTACCTCTGCCTTAACTCTTTCCTATTCTTTTCTATGGCACACAGCAAACAGAGGAACTGATCAGCAACTGAACATACTAAAGAAGTTTGGGGAGAATTCACCATGATTTATAGGAGTTGTAAGGACTGGGATGTATAGTTCGCCTGCAATCTAAGAGCTGCACTCTGAACTCCACCAACGATGGACCTGGAACTAACTTGGCACACACAACTCCCATGACCATAAAAAAATAATGGAGGGCTTTGGGAGGAATTCACCTTGAGTTGGGGGAATTGTAGTTCACCTACATGCAGAGAGCACTGTGATCCCACATGATGATGCAAACGTGCCTGATACGCCAAAATTTGAATAGTGGGAGGGTTTGGGAGAGATTGACCTTGATTTTTGGAGTTCTTGGAGTTTGCTGGTCCTACAACCAGAGAAACCGTGAACCCCACCAACGATGGACCTGAATCAAACTTGGCTCACAGAACAACCACAACCAACTGAAAATACTGAAGGGGGGTTTTAGAGGGGTTGCCAAAGACCATCAGAAAACACATATTTCTGATGGTCATAGAAACCCTTTTGGCAGAGAAGGCTGAAGGCTTTGCGTGTCCTTCTCTTCCTTTTTGGTGTTGGTGAACTACAACTCCCAGAATTCAAAAAACACCCCCCCCCCACCCCCGTATTCAATGTTGGACATGTAGGTGATGACCCCCCAGGTAGCGGAGTCTCCCGCCTTCAAGTTGGTTTGAAGCGCAGCAGGGAGTTCCGCAGTTCCGTAGAGCAAAGTTGGGTCCGACTGACGGAACGCGCCCCAGCCAGCAGCTCAAAGCAAAGAACTGCACGAAGTTTTCTTTCACTTTCCCCTCTCCCTATCTTTGTAACCAATCCCTCAATAAAACACTTAAGTTTTGAAACTTTGAATCCTCTCCGCATGATACTTTGTGTCTTTTTACTGACTGCAGCCTTTCTAACTCACCCTAAACCTTTTCCTGAGCTCTGGGGGACCGTGAGCTCACTGGGGACGCCTTCCTGGCCTCCCCAGGCCCCCGGATTCGCGTTAGCTAAAATCGTGGATACGGAGGTTTTCCTAATGGCCCCCCCCTTATCCGCCACAACAACAACATGGCGGATCGGGGCCGTTCAAATTTTATACTTCTCTACACTCAATTCTAAGACTAACTGCTATCTTGGTTTTCTCATTTTGGACTCCTGCATTCATACAATAATTGTTATTATTTAATCATTAAAATTCGGCCAAGCCACCAGCTGATTGTCAAACTCGCCGGCTTTTGCCGCTTGCTTCACTCCCCTCGTCGCTGCCCGCTCCAGCATGGTTCCCGCCGCCTGCAATCAACCCCGATTGCCCAAGAGGAAGCCTTGGAAGTGGGGACCGGGCAGGGAAGGCCCGATCCCCGGATGGGAGCGCTAGTTCCGCCAAGGACGGGACAGCGGAACGTAGCTCCCCCTTCAGCTCCAGCTCCTGTTCCCCAAAATGGACTGATCTTCTAATGGCCAGCCTAAACCATAGGCTGGCCCCTGCATCCAAGCCCCTCTGTTTGGACTTTTGAGATTTCTGGACTTTCTTTCCTTTCATGAAATGAAATACAAAATAAAATATTTTCTTATGGATGTGGGTTGGGATGGGTGGTGGGTTGTGATACATGAAATGCCTGTATATGGATGATGCCTGTATTTTGTAATTATGAAATATGTATCCCTCAATGAACTCCCCTGTATCTTCCCCTCCTTGACCCCTTACCCAAGAACCCAGCCTGACCAGGAACTGCCTGAGGGAAAGAGCCCAAGCCTCTTTCCCCCAAATCACCCATTGATTGACTCATTTTGCATGGACAATGCTGCTGGCCCCCCCAATTTCGTCTTCGGAGCAAGGCCAACGAAGGAGGGCAGGGTCAGCAGAGCCTCGGAATAAAAGACTGATTGATCCACTCAAGAAATTGTTGATCCTCCGGGCGGTCCGATTTCGACCCAGCTATTCATATCACTTGCCAGACCCATTAAGGACAGGAAAGCCTTTGTTTGACAAACATCACCTGGGACAATGGCCTGCATTCCAGCAGGCAGGAAATCCCAAATCCCATCATCTCTCCCCCCCATTGTCCGCGGCTGTCACGCCTCCTCGCTCCTGATTGGCCAGAACCTAGGAAGCGAGCAGAGGGCGCCCATTGGCCCTCCCGAGGCAGAGAAACGCTCCCATTGGCTCCTGACGGGGGAGGGCGGGATTACCTCCTCCCAGCTGTTCCAGCCTCAGCCAATCAGCGTGAAGCCGGCTGACAGGGGGGCGGGCGGGATTTTCAAACTGCTTTTCCTTTGTCTCACACTGTATAAAAATGCCTGGAAATTCTTGTACTGCATGCTCTGCAGTGGAAAGATTCCTGTATTGCATCCGATCAGCTGAATCGCAATAAACGCCTCGGTCGCTGGACTCCTTTCGCCTGGTGAGATTATTTGATTTTAATAACTTTTTGCGCTCTTGGATTGGCTTCCGGAAAAATCTCGCCAAGGTATCCAGGACCCTCTTTGGTGCGGTCCTTGGGCTCTCCCACCTGGGAGGCCCCCCAAAAGAGCTCGATATCATAGGTAGTGTGCCAAATTTGGTGCAGATCCATTGTGGCCTGGATTCAGAGTGCTCTTTGATTGTAGGTAAACTATAAATCTCAGCAACTACAACTCCCAAATGGCAAGGTCTTTTCCTCCCATATTGAATATTCATGCCAAGTTTGGTCCAGATCCATCATTGTTTGAGTCCACAGTGCTCTCCTGGTGTAGGTGAACTACAACTCCAAAACTCAAGATCAGTGCCCACCAAACCCTTCCAGTATTTTCTGTTTATCATGGGAGTTCTGTGTGCCAAGTTTGATTCAATTCTATCGTTGGTGGAGTTCAGAATGCTCTTTGATTGTAGGTGAACTATAATTTCCAGCAACTACAACTCCCAAATGACAAAATCAATTCCCGCCAACCCACTAGTATTCAAATTTAGATGTATTGATATTTGTGCCAAATTGGGTCCAGTGAATGAAAGTACATCCTGCATATCACCTATGTACATGACGATTCATAACAGTAGCAAAATGACAGTTATGAAGTAGCAACAAAAATAATTTTATGGTTGGGGGTCATCATAAAACCTGAGGAACTGCATTAAGGGATCACAGCATTAGGAAATACTGTTCTAGAGCATGTCTTGCCTTTCCTCTCCTCAACCACTCTGCAGTCACTTCCTATGATGATCCTAAATCCATTGGATTAAATTAGACGGCCTCAGTAATCCAGCAGACAGTCTGTCTGTCTTGATGTTGTCTTTATGCGCATTGCATTCAAGGGACCAGCCTTGAATCTACATTTCATGAACCACTCTGGGTTATAGCAAACCATGCCATTGGTGTGTACCTTTTTATTCCATGAGCCTATTGCATATCTTATTCTTCATTTAGCAATCCATTCTTGTCTGGAGTCAAGGCGACTTATGCATGCAAACAGAGGCGGCCCTAAGTAATTTTCAATGGTAAGCAAACAGTATTTTGCCCCCCCCCCCCCAACCAATCATTGATATATATTTTCTGTTCGTTATGGGAGTTCTGTGTGCCATATTTGGTTCAAATCCATCATTGATGGAGTTCAGAATGCTCTTTGATTTTAGGTGAACTATACATCCCAGTAACAACTTGCATATGTCAAGGTCTATTTTCCTCCAAGAGGAAAATCAAAACTGGTCTAAATCAAAACTGGACAAAATCAACTATACTGCGAATGCTTACTTTGCGTAATGGATTGAGCCGCCCCTGCATGCAGACATTCCCAACCGTCGTTTGAATGCAATGTATAATATTCTTTACTGCTTTGGAGTGATCCAGTTTCTCTCTCCTTCTCCTGCTTTGCTGACTCCAATTGCTGCAAAGTATAAAACAAAAGTATTTTGCAATTCAATGCAATGAGGGGAAGAGAGAAGATGGTAAAACGTAGCTCTTTTCTTTCAAAAGCAAAATGGCTGCATAAAGTCTCCTCTTGCTGGGTGTGAGCAGCCGGGGGATCCAGCAAGAGGAGACTTTATGCAGGTGAAGATGGTTTCACGGACCCCACACTCATCTTGACATTTTGGGCTAGGGGGTGAATAGTTATGAGACGGTTTTCCAAAATGGTGACGTCCATTTGCTGGATGGTGTGTTCATCAAGAGCAGAGTGGGGTGGCCCTGGAATGGGAGCTGTTTGCACCAAAGTCCGACCACATTGGAATGGACGATGCCAGTTCTTGTCTCCATCATATGATGGGGAATTCTCACCAGAAACCTCTTTCATCTCATTGAACATTTCCTTTGGTGTGCGGCCTTTCAAGGAAAGGAACTTGAGGACTGCTCTGGATTCCACCGGGTCCATCCTCAAACCTCACACCATTTCCGCCCCTGTACAATCAAGACCATTCTCAGTTATGAGTTGTAAGTTGGCACATAACCTATAGAGACGTATATCATTACACATGGGTAGTTTCAGTGTCCTGTGATAAACAGAAGTGGGTCAGGGGAAATCTTTCATGAACGCCCCTCGTATAACCCAGGAACAAAAATTGTGTTACAGAGTGTAATGTTTGTCAATGTCTATGAAATGTTGGAGCAATATGGTTGATTATCCCTCAATTCCTAGGCAGTTTGCTTCTGAGTTGTGAGTTCTCTCTTGATTATATATTTTATATTATATACTTAAAACTATTATTATTATTATTATTATTATTATTATTATTATTTCATATACTTGTACTCCGACCTTCTCACCCCCGAGGGGGAACACAGGCGACCTCACAGCAAACACCATTTGGTGCCATCATAATGATAAGAACAATCAACAAATTCATTAAAACAGAACATTAAATAAACTGTTGTTAAAACATGCCAATTAGAATCCGAGTCTATGAATCTTTCTTTTTTCCACTATGCGACCTTTCTACTATCCAATATCTCTCTTACATGAGGAGTTCGACCACATTAGCCACATAGCATTCTGTTGCACGCCAGGCCAGGAAACTCCTCTGGACTTCACCACCATACTCCAGTCCAAGTTAAATCAGCAAAGCCGTTTACTGAAGATTATATAAAAAGCACTTCAGCAAAAATAGTAAAAACTTCTAAGTCTATGTGTATAAAATAGTCCACAAGATTCAAGGTACAAGAGTAATCCAAAATCCCAAAGCAACAGGATATCCAGCACAGGAATGCAAGAAAACCAGGAAATACAAGGCAGCATAAAATCCAAGACAAAAATCCAGGAACAATCCTTTCAACTTGGAAGCATAAAACAGGAGCAAAGATGTGAAACTAGAATTCTCTCAGAATGCTTGACTAGGACTTGGCAACATCTGTTGCCTCGATTACCAAAGTTGACCAAACTGGCTGGAATCCCCCCTCCTCTCCCGGGCCTCTCTAATAACTATGTGAAATCATGCCTCCTCCCATGACTTCCTGATACAGGTGTCTTCTCTAACAAGCACTGTGACCTTCAGAGATTCTGTTGAGCAGCACTAAGTTTAAGAAAACTGAGTCTCCTATCAACCAGCTCATTATCTTGCAACCCCTTTATTCTCTCCACCTGGGATGTCAGCCTCTGAAGTCGTTTCCTTAGAGAATTACTCTTCTGCACCATCTCGGCACCTCACCACACTTCAGGGTAGAGAGTTCCACTGCTGAACGGCTCTCACAGTCAGGAAGTTATTGCTAATGTTCAGATGGAATCTCCTTTCTTGTCGTTTGAAGCCATTGTTCCATTGCGTCCTAGTCTCCAGGACAGCAGAAAACAAGCTTTCTCCCACCTCCCTGTGACATATATGGCTATCATGTCTCCTCTCAGCCTTCTTTTCTTTAGGCTAAACATGTCCAGCTCTTTAAGCCGCTCCTCATAGGGCTTGTTATCTAGACCCTTGATCATTTTAGTTGCCCTCCTCTGGACACATTCCAGCTTGTCGATATCTCTCTTCAATTGTGGTGCCCAGAATTGGATGCAGTATTCCAGGTGTGTTCTAACCAAGGCAGAATAGAGGAGTAGCAATAACAACAACAACAACAACAACAACAATTCTATCTTCCTTTCAGGTAAAGTGAGGTTGGACTAGATCGCCCTTGGCTTCTCTTCCAACTCTAGAAGTCTCATCATCATCATCATCATCATCATCTCCCCCCCCCCCCCCTTTCCCTTCCACTCAGTCCCATTTTTTTTTGTTAGACATAGTCTATGGGGATTCCTCTCTTTTTTCCCATCTACTTTTGGAGAATCCTGTATTTGCCAACAGGGAGTGGAAATTTGATTTGACATCTCCTTTAGACTCCTGATATCTTCTGAGATTTCTCCCACCTTTATTTGAAATTGTCCTTGTATATTTTGTCTCTGGATTTTTGCCAGGGGTCCCATCATGGACCACTTTCAAGCCAAGTGTCATCCATCCAACATCTGTGCATAGATGTCTCCCAATTGAGTTATGTTTCCTGGGTTTTATATACACTGTTTCCCCCATTTCCCACTCGGTGTGGCATGCCCAACACCTCCTGATGCCATGCCTGGCCACATGGAAAGCCACATGGGTTGACAACTCATTATCCTCGCCTCTTGGGACACCACACCCCTAGAATGTGGCCAGAACGAGGTCACTTTGGAAGATGTCAATGGAGACAGAGATTACAATAATAGTAATACTACTAATAATAATAATAGTTATTGATGCAGCCAAAGGAAGAGTTAGATCAATAGGAAGCAAGGGATGCAACGAAGTGGTGTGAAAATCCACAGGCCATCACCCTTTGCTTCCTCGCCAAGCTTTGCATCTCCTCCCCAATGCATTTCATAAGGTGCCATTTACACCCACTGGCCGGCAATTAATCCAGGCGTTTCAACCCGGAGCAGCTGCAATGTGGGCACGGCTTTTCTCTTTGTCCCAATGGTGGCTTCACGCCCTTGGCCTCTTCCCCTTTCTGTTTATGACCCGGCGTCAGCTGCATCAACACGTGAGGACACGCCTCACTTTCTCACCCTCCAAAGGCCTGGTTTCATAGAAGCCTAGGATCATAGATTTGGAAGGGGGCCCCAAAGGCCATCCAGTCCAACCCTCTCCTGCCAGATAGGGCACCATCAAAGCCCTCCCGACAGATGGCCATCCAACCTCTGCTTTAAAACCCGATACATCACATAGTCCTAGACACTTGGGAAGTGTTGGGTATGTGATCAAGTACAGCAGCCAGCATAGTGATCTTGTTTGCTGTGCACTAATCTTGTTGTGTTTCAAATAATAACAATGATAATTGGAAGGGACCTCAAAGGTAATCTAGTCTGACCCCTTCAGCCATGCAAACGTACGCTCCTGAGAGATGTACATTTAAAGACCTCCAAAGATGGAGAATCCAGGGCAATCTATTCCAATGTTGAACCATTCTTATAATTAAAAACACCCTTAATATTTAAATAGAAGCTCTTTTCCTTGTCATTTGAATCCCTGGCTTCTTGTTCTGGTCTTTGGAACAGCCCAAATCAAACTGGATCAATCTACTCCATGATATCCTTATTGAAATACGGCTGTCGTGGTGCATCTGTCTACCTATGTTTGTGCATCTATCTACCTATGTTTCCAAACCAGAATATGAGCTTTGGTTCTTGAATACAGGTGTCTTTCATAGTAAATGCCAATAGATTGTTGTTGTTGTTTGAAACACAACCAAATGAGTCCACAGCAAACAAGATCACTTTGATGATGATGATGATTATTATTATTATTTGCTGCTTTTCCCTCTCTCTAAAGAGACACTTCCCAATCCCTTTCCTCCCAAACACCAGCCATAGCCCTTTGTTTGTTTATACCCAGATGCAATGATTATTCCCTCTCCGGATTAGGCAAGAAGCAAGGCGTCAGAGTCCCATTTGAAATAATGAAATATTCAAATTCCCAGGCTCCTGAGAGATGGGTGAGACAGAAGCCTGTTGAATAAAACATCCTCCAAACCTGCAAGACGGGCTCCTCCACGACCAAAACAAGACCTGGCGCTTCGGTGGAGGCCAAGCATTCCGATTTGCATGGCACTGTTGCAAAGAATTAAACTCTCTTATTCTTAGACCCGTAGAGCTGAAAGTGAACCCAAGAGCCATCTAGTACAACCCCGGTCTGCCTGAAAGGAAGATAGAATAATAAATATAATAACAAAAATTATTATTATCATTAGACTCTTAGAGTTGGAAGAGAACACAACAAGATTAGGACATCAAACAAGATCCCTATGTTGGCTTTTGTATTGGATCACACGTTGGACACTTCCCAAGTGTCTAGAACTGTGTGATGTATTGGCAAATAATGCATGCAGATCCGAGTAGGGTAACCTTTTGCAGCTGACAGAAGGTAAGTTTATCAGCACCAATTGTTTTTAAGTGCAGGCCAAGGTCATTAGGCACTGCACCCAGTGTGCCGATCACCACTGGGACCACCTTGACTGCCTTGTGCCACAGTCTTTGCAGTTCAATCTTTAAATCCTCGCATTGTGTCAGCTTTTCTAGTTGTTTCTCTTCAATCCTGCTGTTCGCCTGGGTTTGCAACATTGACGATCCATACTTGTTTTTTCCCCACGATTGTGAGGTCAGAATTCTTGTTCTCCAAAACTCTGTCAGTCTGAATTTGGAAGTCTGAGAGGAGTTTTATATGTTCATTTTCTGTAACTTTTTCTGGCTTGTGATCCCACCGGTTCTTTGTCACAGGCAGATGGCATTTGTGGCACAAGTTCCAATGAAACATCTGAGCAACGGTGTTATGCCTCTGCTTGGAGTCTGTCTGCGCAGTGTTCTTGCAGCAGCTCAGGATGTGATCTATTGTTATTATTCTTATCATTCTTATTATATCATCATCATCACCATTATTATGACATGGAACCCAAGTGGATGATCTAGACCAGTGTTTCTCAACCTTCCTAATGCCCCTGAATCCAGTTCCTCATGTTGTGGTGACCCCCAACCATAACATTATTTTCGTTGCTACTTCATAACTGTAATTTTGCTACTGTTATGAATCAAAGTGTAAATATCTGATATGCAGGATGTATTTTCATTCAGTGGACCAAATTTGGCACAAATACCTGATCTGCCCAAATTTGAATGCTGCTGGGGTTTATGTGGGGGGTGGGATTTATTTTGTCATTGGGAATTGTAGTTGCTGGGATTTATAATTTGCTTATAATCAAAGAGCATTCCGAACTCCACCAATGATAGAATTGAACCAAACTTAGCACAGAGAACCCCAATGACCAACAGCAAATACTGGAAGGGTTTGGTGGGCATTGACCTTGAGTTTTGGAGTTGTAGTTCACCAACATCCAGAGAGCACTGTGGACTCAAGCAAAGATAGATCTGGACTAAACTTGGCACGAATACTTAATATGTTCAAATGTGAACACTGGTGGGGTTTGGGGAAAATAGACATTTGGGAGTTGCAGTTGCTGGGATTTATAGTTCACCTACAATCAAAGAGCATTCCGAACCCCACCAATGATAGAATTGGGCCAAACTTCTCACACAGCACTCCCATGACTAACAGAAAATACTGGAGGGACTTGGGAGGAAATGGCAGTGATTTAGGGTAGATTCAGTTCTCCTACATCCAGAGAGCACTGTGAACCCCCAGGTTGAAAAACACTGGTCTAGACCCAAATAGGACCTTCCCAAATTAGATGGTTTTCATTTGGCAAGGTTCTATTGGCCAACCCAAATGCGGAGAACACAACATGCAAGCTTTCAAAACTCTATTGGTTTCTTCATCCGCCAAAAGACATTACAAAGTCACGCGTGTGTCTGTTTACAGTCAAGTCATATGTTGGCTTATGATGACCCCATAGATTTGTAGGGGTTTTTTTTGGCAAGGAATACTTAGAGGCAGTTTTGCCAGTTCCTTCCTGCTTGGTATTTGTTGTCTGTCTCCCATCCATGTCCTAACCTGGGCTAACCCTGCTTGACTTGCAAGATCAGTTAGGATATGCTGCCTTTATGATATTTAGCACTGCCCTAAATAGGATTTTCTTTAGCAAAAAATACTCAAGTCATTTCCTTTATATGACAGATAGATAGATAGATAGATAGATAGATAGATAGATAGATAGATAGATAGATAGATAGATATTTGGTCGTGTCAGGAGCGACTTGAGGAATTGCAAGTTGCTTCTGGTGTGAGAGGATTGGCTGTCTGCAAGGACGTTGCCCAGGGGACGCCCGGATGTTTTGATGTTTTACCATCCTTGTGGGAGGCTTCTCTCATGTCCCCGTATGAGGAGCTGGAGCTGATAAAGGGAGCTCATCCACGCTCTCCCCAGATTCAAACCTGCGACCTGTCAGTCTTCAGTCCTGCCAGCACAGGGGTTTAATCCACTGCGCCACCCAGGGCTCCTAGGTGCCTATGAAATATTGCCTAATAGTCATTGTTAGTCTCCCATCCAAGTACTGACCAAGGCTGACCCTGCTTAGCTTTCAAAATTGGACAGGATCTGGTACCTTTAAGGCAATTAAGTGAAAGGCAAGGAATATGCACTGGCAGTTTTTGCCACTTCCTTCCTTTGAAACTTTGCTTTTTATTCATTGGTGGTCTTCCACCCAAACCCTAACCAGAGCCAACCCTGCTTAGCTCCTAAAATCACACAGGACCTGATACTTTTAAGGTAAGTAAGTAAAAGGCAAGGAATACTCAGAGGCTATTTTTGCCACTTCCTTCCTCTAAAATATTGCATAGTATTTGTTGCCAAATACTATACAAGTACAGTATTCACAATCCAAGTACTAACCGAGGCTGAACCTGCTTAGCTTCTAAGATCAGATGGAATCTGGTGCCTTTATGATATTGATCACTGCTCTAAATAGGATTTTCTTCAGAAAAAAATAAGTTAGTTCCTTCCTCTAAAATACTGTCTTTTCTTCATTGCTGGTCTCCCATTCAAGTACTAACCAAGGCCGTCCCTGCTTAGCTTCTAAGCTCAGATGGGATCTGGTGTTTTAATGATGTTTAGCATTGCCCTAATAGGATTTTCTTCTGCAAAAAAATACTCATTAGTGCCTCCCTCTAAAATATTGCATAGTATTTGTTGCCTGTCTCCCATCCAAAAACTAACCAAGGCCGACCGTGCTTAGCTTCTAAGATCAGATGGGATCTGGTGCTTTCATGATGTTTAGCATTGCCCTTATAGGATTTTCTTTTGCAAAAAACATACTAGTTACCCCTTCCTCTAAAATATTGCATAGTATTTGTTGCCGGTCTCCTGTTCAGGTACTAACCAAGGCTGACCCTGCTTAGCTTCTAAGATCAGATACGCTCTGGTGCCTTTAGTACTGCCATAAATAGGATTTTATTCGGCAAGGAATCCTTACTCTGAAACATTGCCTAGTATTTGTTGCCAGTCTCCCATCCAAGTACTAACCAAGGCCAACCCTGCTTAGCTTCTAAGATCAGATGGGAGCTGGTGCCTTTAGCACTGCCATGAATAGGATTTTCTTCAGCAAGGAATCCTTTTACTGAAATTTTGCCTAGTATTTGTTGCCAGTCTCCCATCCAAGTACTAACCAAAGCCAACCCTGCTTAGCTTCTAAGATCAGATGGGAGCTGGTGCCTTTAGCACTGCCATAAATAGGATTTTCTTCAGCAAGGAATCCTTTTACTGAAATTTTGCCTAGTATTTGTTGCCGGTCTCCCATCCAAGTACTAACCAAGGCCAACCCTGCTTAACTTCTAAGATCAGATGGGAGCTGGTGCCTTTAGCACTGCCATAAATAGGATTTTCTTCAGCAAGGAATCCTTTTGCTGAAATTTTGCCTAATATTTGTTGCTGGTCTCCCATCCAAGTACCAACCAAGGCCAACCCTGCTTAGCTTCTAAGATCAGATGGGAGCTGGTGCCTTTAGCACTGCCATAAATAGGATTTTCTTCAGCAAGGAATCCTTTTGCTGAAATTTTGCCTAGTATTTGTTGCCGGTCTCCCATCCAAGTACTAACCAGGCCTGACCCTGCTTAGCTTCCAACTTTAGAATCTTCTACAGGAGAAGAAAACGGCATGACATCAGCATTACAAGCCTACATTCGATGTCGTTTCCATTGTGGGATTGCAAGAGGCTTTCCGATGGACTCCAAAGAAAGTCCATCGGCCATTTATTATTGATATTATTGCTAATTGCCTAAATAAGAGTGATTAACTCCTTTCTTGTCCTGGAATTGCCTCCTCATTGGGTAGCATAACAGGCCCTGCGGGGTGCCCTTTGGTAGGATCCCAATTCCTCCTTATGGGCCCTGATCCTATCTGGGGAGGAGGAGAGCGTGAGTCAAAAGTGGCCATGGTTTTGGATCAGTGAAAGTGTTCATTTGTCACTGCCTAGCAGGGAGGTGGTTGGATGCCAGGTTGACTCATTGCCAGTGCCAGCTTTGCCCACATGACTCATGCCAGGGACGCTAAACTCACTGAGAGAGTTCAAAAGTGGAGCTGGGAAGAAGGAACCCTCCAAAGGGACAAACCCAACCAAAAGGTCTCCATTTTGGGCACAAAAAGCCTTCCTGCCTCCATCAAAAGAGGACTCGGCGTCTTATACTCATAATCAGCCTTTTCTGGCTGCATTGCATTTCACATGTGTTGAGAGCCTTTTCACTATCTGTTGTTGCATGCCTTCAAGTCCTTTCCAACTCATCCTATTATATTTTTGAGCAAGATTTGTTCAGAGGGAGTTTGCTTTTGCCTTGCTTTGGTAGATCTAGACCAGGGGTCCTCAAACTATGGCCCGGGGGCCGGATACGGCCCTCCGATGTCATTTACCCAGCCCTTGCTCAGGGTCAACCTAAGTCTGAAACGACTTGAAAGCACACAACAACAACAACAACAACAACAACAACAACAACAATCCTATCTCATCAGCCAAAAGCAGGCCCACACTTCCTAATGAAATACTAATAAGTTTATATTTGTTAAAATTGTTCTTCATTTTAATTATTGTATTTTTCTAAAGTGTTTTTTGCACTACAAATGAGATATGTGCAGTGTGCATAGAAATTCATTCATTTTTTTTCAAATTATAATCTGGCCTTCCAACATCTTGAGGGATTATGACCCGGCCCTCTGTTTAAAAAGTTTGTGGATCTCTGATCTACACCTAGATCCATATCCATATCTATCCATATCCCTATCCCATTCCTAATCTATCCATATCCATATCTACATTGATAACCATATCTATCTATATCCCTATCCATTAGGCCTGGGTAACAACGGAAAAATTTGTTTCTAAAATCGATTCGTTTTTTGGGGTTTTTTGCGTTTCGATATTTAAAAGAATTCCGAAATTTTCCTTAAAAAAAGTTCGATATTTACGAAATTTCGTAAATGGTAAAAAATTACAAAACAATAACGAAACAATAACGAATCGATTCGTTAATGGCGGCCGCGATCGCGCAATACGCTAAAAAAACTTCTGAAGCTTCCCTCTCCCTCTGTTGTTGACTGTTGGTGTGATATTATAATTTTTTTTCACTAATTAAACAAAAAACAACTATAAAACTTGCCCCAGACATGCGGAAATAATAACGAAACGACCTCAAACCAATAACGAAACGAATACATAACGAAATACGAAGCATTTACGAAACGAATTGAAAAATTCGTTTCGTTTTTAAGCTGCTCCAGAATGGTTCGTTATCGCTTCGTTAACAAAAAATAACGAATTTTTAACGAATTACGAATTAACGAAACGAAACCGCCCAGCCCTACTATCCATATCTATATCAATCTTCATAGTCATGTCTATTTATATCCATGTCCATATCCATAATCGTATCCATATTTGTATCAGTCTATATCCATATCTATATCTATATCCATATCCATCCATATAAATATCTATATCCATAATCATATCCCTATCCCTATCTCTATCTATTTATATCTATATATCGATATCCATATCTATATAATGGGTGATACAGATATAGATATGGATATGGATATGGATATGGATAGGGATATGGATATGGATATGGATATGGATATGGATATCCATAGCCATATCCCTATCCATATCTATATCCACCCATATCCATATCCATATCCACTTCTATATCCATATCCTTAACCATATATCTATCTATATGAAAATCCTTATCTATCTATCTATCTATCTATCTATCTATCTATCTATCTATCTATCTATCTCCTTATCCATATCTATATCAATATTCATATCTATCTATATCCATATTCATAATCATATCCATATCTATATCAATCTATATCCATATCCCTATCTATATCTATATCCATATCCATCCATATAGGTAATATCTATATCCATAACCATGTCCCTATCCCAATCTCTGTCTATCCATATCTATATATCTATATCCCTATCTATATCTATATCCACCCATATCCATATACACTTCTATCTATATCCATATCCTTAACCATATATCTATCTATATGAAAATCCATATCTATCTATCTATATCCATATCTATTCATATCTATATCAATCTATATCCATATCTCTATCTATATCTACCTATATCCATATCCATCTATATATCATACATATCTATATCCATAACCATATCCCTATGGCTATCTATCCATATCTATATATCTATATCCATATCTATATCCATAGCCACCCATATCCATATGTATCTTCATCTCTTTTCTTAAATCTAATATTTTATTTATTATTTCATGAATCTCTATCCAATTTTTTTTAACTTTCTCGCAGGTCCACCAAAGATGGAAAAAGGTGCCTTTCTTTTCCTGACATTTCCAGCAGTCTTCGGATACATTTGTGTAATATTTTGCTAATTTGCTTGGTGTGATGTACAACTGGAACATCATTTTAATCCAATTTTCTCTCAGATTGTAAGAGTTTACAATCTTTTCCTCCAAATCTTTTCCCATTCAGATATTCCAATTGTGTCCTAAATTTGCCATCAATTTTGTGATGTAATTGTTTATATTATTTTTTCTGTCTTCCAACTTAATACAATTTTATATAGTTTAGTAATTCCTTTTTTTTTTCAGATACCATAATCTTTTCCCAATGTTTTTCTCCAGTTTCAAAACCTACTTTTTTATCTTTGTTAAAGGCTTCATTGAGCTGTCTATGTTGAAACCATGAGATCTCTCCGAACGATGTTTTTATCTCTTCCAATGTTTTTATCATGTATCCCTCTCTTGAATTGACACCAAATTTGGACACAAGACACCTATCAGGCCAACGAGTGACCATCACACATTAAAACACTGAAAAACACAGCAGAAGACATGTAAAAAGCCAAAAAATAAAAAATACATTATAACGCATGCACACAACCACATATATACACATATACACAGATATATACACATATACACAGACTGGGCCACAGCAACACGTGGCAGGGGACGACTAGTATATAAATAAAAATGTAATGCTCATTTGTGGGATTAACATAACTCAAAAACCACCGGACAAATTGACACCAGATTTGGAATCAAGAAACCTATCAGGCCAGCGAGTGACCCTCATTCATAAAAACACTGAAAACATTGCAGAAAAGACTTAAAAAACAAAAAATACATTACAACGCATGCGCAAACCCACATATATACGCAAACACATATATGTAGACACAAGTATGCACATATATACACACACAAAACACACAAACACAGACTGGGCCACAGCAACGTGTGGCAGGGGAAGGCTAGTAATAATAATAATAATAATAATAATAATAATAATAATAATAATAATAATAATCTTTATTTATATCCCGCCACCATCTCCCAAAAGGGGACTCTGTGCGGCTTACATGAGGCCAAGCCCGGTAATACTCACACATTTGAATACTGGTGGGTTGAAGGGGATTGATGTTGTCATTTGGGAGTTATAGCTGCTGGGATTTATAGTTTGCCTACAATCAAAGAGCATTTTGAACTCCACCAACAATGGAAATGAACCAATCTTCCCACACAGAACTTCCATGACCAACAGAAAATAATGGAAAGGGTTGGTGGGCATTGACCTTGAGTTTTGGATTTGTAGTTCACCTACATCTAGAGAGCACTGTGGACTCAAACAATGATAGATCTGGACCAAACTTGGCATGTATACTAAATATGCCCAAATGTGAACATTGGTGGAGTTTGGGGAACTAGATCTTGACATTTGGGGGTTGTAGTTGCTGGGATTTATAGTTCACCTACAATCACAAAGCATTCTGAACCCGATCAACAATGGAATTGGGCCAAACATCGCACACAGACCAAACTTGGCACAAATACTCAATATGCCCAAATGTGAATATGGGGAAAATAAGCCTTGACATTTGAGAGTTGTCGTTACTGGGATTTATAGTTAACCTATAATCAAAGAGCACTCTGAACCCAGCCCACAATGGATCTGCACCAAACTTGACACAACACTACCTACATGGCTAACACTGAATACTAGTGGGGTTGGGTGTGTGTGCTGTTTTTGAATTCTGGGTGTTGTAGTTCGCCAACACCAAAAAGGAAGAGAAGGACAGTTGGAGAGATCTCCAGCCTTCTCTGCCAAAAGGACTCCTATGACCACCAGAAACATGTGTTTTCTTATTGTCTTTGGTGACCTGTCTGAAACCCCCCTTGCGACTCCCAAGGGGTCCGACCCCCAGGTTGAGAAATACTGGTGTAGATGCATCTCTTGCGTTGAATACAGACATTGCATTTGAGATCCGATATGCCTGACCAAATATGTTTGTTCTGTACTGCCATAAAATGCAATTTGAGCTGCATTTCCTATAGGACCAATGTAGAACCATATAATGTAGTTTGAATTGTATTCTATGCTGGCCATATAATGCAGTTCAAATTTCATTTTAAGGCAATGTAGACCTAGCTCAGGCTTATCCAATATCAAAGGTCTGTCTATATTCATTATATAGCACAATATGCTTTATATGGCAGTGTAGAACCCACCTTAGGTGAGAGAACCTAAGGTGGGTCCCCCACTTTTTTTGCTGGAGATGCCAGTCTCTGTGGCACATACTCAAGTGTAAGATGATGAGAAATATCATATTTCCCTATATGATCCCATTTGAATGTTAAGATCTTAGGGAGATGGCCTAGGATTTGAAGTTTAGGGAGGCGACTGGCGCTGCAGCGTCTCCACCCAAGGCGTCTTGTGGAGCGTGGCCCGGTCGCTGTGCAAATTAATGCCGCCAGGACTCCGTTCCCAGGGATGTTGTCGTTGGGCTGGTCGGTCAGGTTCTCTCCTCCTTTGCAAGGAGACGCAATGGCAGAGAAGGGTGCCTGGCACAGCCCCCAGGGTCAAGGCCTCTCATGCCAAGGACAGCGCACACACCCAGGTCCCCGCCATGGAGTCTCGGCCCTGCCCAAAGAAGGCAAAGAAGCCCTTGCACGTGCCACATCAATGCAGCAGACCTTGGCTCATTGCATTTGGATGATGGCACGAAATGTGACCTTCCTGGAGATGCCATGGCTCAGTGGCACACACTCTCCAATTGTCCCACTTTGGCTTGGAGAGGCCCAGTTCAGGCTTTGAAGCATTTCATGTGCATGCTCCCCTTCCTTTGGTGGAGATGCCAACCTCTGAGGCACATACTCCCCAATTATCCCAGTATGGCTTGGAGAAGTCAAGTTTGTCCTCGGCTTGGCAAACACCGAACCTTGGTGCATTGCGTTTGGATGCTCCCCTTCTTTTGCTGGGGATGCTAGTCTCGGTGGCACATACTCAACCCAGCAAACCCCAAATCTTGTCGCATTGCATTTGGATGCTGCCCATCCTTTGCTGGAGATGCCAGTCTCTGTGGCACATACTCGGCAAACCCCAAACTTTGTCGCATTGCATTTGGATACTGCCCTTCTTTTGTCAGATATGCCAGTCTCTGTGGCACAAATTGTCCCCATTTGGCTTGAGAAGCAAGTTCATCCTTGACTCTGCAAACCCCAAACCTTGACGCATTACATTTGGATGCTCCCCATCCTTTGCTGGAGATGCCAGTCTCGGTGGCACATACTCAACTCAGCAAACCCCAAACCTTTGCACATTGCATTTGGATGTTGCCCATCCTTTGCTAGAGATGCCAGTCTCTGTGGCATATACTCAGCAAACCCCAAACTTTGGCACATTGCATTTGGATGCTGCCCATCCTTTGCTGGAGATGTCAGTCTCTGTGGCATATACTCA
This sequence comes from Anolis sagrei ordinatus, assembly GCF_025583915.1. Classification (NCBI taxonomy): domain Eukaryota; kingdom Metazoa; phylum Chordata; class Lepidosauria; order Squamata; family Anolidae; genus Anolis; species Anolis sagrei. Next base: position 22,621,872 of record NW_026847882.1, on the reverse strand, counting down.
GCAAACCCCAAACTTTGGTGCATTGCATTTGGATACTGCCCTCCCTTTGTTGGAGATACCAGTCTCCATGGCACAAATGCTCCAATTGTCCCCATTTGGCTTGGAGAAGACAGTTCATCCTCAACTTGGCAAACCCCAAATCTTGATGCATTACATTTGGATACTCCCCTTCTTTTGCTGGAGATGCCAGTCTTTGTGGCACACTCTTTCCAATTGCCCCAGTTTGGCTTGGAGATGGCCAGTTCATCCTCCAATCAACAAACTCCAAACGTCGGCACACTGCATTTGGATGACATCTCCTTTGCTGGAGATGCCATGTCTCTGTGGCGCACACTTTAGAATTGCCCCAATTTGGCTTAGAGAGGCCTAGTTCATTCCTTGGAGCATTGCATGTGCATGCTCCCCTTCCTTTGCTGGAGATGCCAGCTTCTCAGGAATATACTCTCTAATTGTCACAGTATGGCTTGGAGAGGCCCAGTTCATCCTCAACTTGGCAAACTCCAAATCTTGACATATTGCATTTGGATGCTCCCCTTCTTTTGGCTGGAGATGCCAGTCTCTGTGGCACATACTCGACTCTGCAAACTCTAAACCCTGATGCATTGTATTTGGATGCTGCCCATCCCTTGCTGGAGTTACCTGCCTCTGTAGTGTATACTCTCCAATCAGAGGCGGCCCTAGGTAGTTTTCAACGGTAAGCAAACAGTATTTTGGCATCCCGTCCCCCCCAACCAATCATTGATATATATTTTCTGTTCGTCGTGGAGTTCTGTGTGCCATATTTGGTTCAATTCCATCATTGGTGGAGTTCAGAATGCTCTTTGATTGTAGGTGAACTATACATCCCAGTAACTACAACTCGCATATGTCAAGGTCTATTTTCCCCCAAGAGCGCCTCAAGAGCACCCCTGGGCAACATCAACTATACTGCGAATGCTTACTTTGCATAAGGATTGATCCGCCCCTGTCTCCAATTGCCCCAGTTTGGCTTGGAGAGGCCCAGCTCATCCCTTCAACCATTGCATGTGCATACTCCCCTTCCTTTGGTGAAGACTCTGAAAGGCAAAACAGGGGTCTCCAAACTACGGCCCGTGGGCCGGATCCGGCCCCCCGAGGGCATATATCCGGCCCGCGGGCTGTGGAGAAGGGTGAGAGGTGGGCGAAGGGGGAGGGATGTGGCGGGCGAAGAGGGGGAGGCAGCGGGCAAAGCAGCTTGGGCCCACTTTGCCCACCGCCTCCGTGGGCTCAGCCTCTCCTGCCTTCGGGATGCGGCCTCGCTGCATCCCGGAGGCAGGAGAAGGGGGGGAGGCGGCGGGCAAAGTGGTTTGGGCTTGCTTTGCCCACAGCCTCCGTGGGCCCAGCCTCTCCTGCCTTCGGGATACGGCCTCGCCGCATCCCGGAGGCAGGAGAAGGGGGGAAGGCCTTAAATCCAGTTATGTCCAACTCTGGGACTCTGCTGCTCATCTCCATTTCTAAGCCAAAGAGCCAGTGTTGTCCATAGACACCTCCAAGGTCATGTGGCCGGCATGACTGCATGGAGTGCTGTTACCTTCCTACCGGAGCAGTATCTATTGATCTACTCATATTTGCATGTTTTCAAACTGCTAGGTTTATATTTATTATAACTGCTAAGTTTATATTTGTTAAAATAGTTATTCATTTTAATTATTGTATTATTTAAAGTGTTTTTTGCACTACAAATAACATATGTGAGATGTGGATAGGAATTCATTCTTTTTTTTTTTTCAAATTATAATCCGGCCCTCCAACAGTTTGAGGGACTGTGTTCAAAAGGTTTGGGAACCCCTGGTCAAAACCAAGGTTACAACAACATCTGTTATAGAACTCCAGTATGCTGATGACAACATCATCTGTGCACATTCAGAAGAAGACCTAAAAGCCATTCTAAACACCTTCGCAGAAGCATATGAGAAGCTCAACCTGTCATTGAACATCGAGAAAACCAAAGTGCTCTTCCAGCAGTCACCAGCCAATCCCTCTCCAATGCTAGAACTACAGCTTAATGGTGTAACATTAGAAAATGTTGACCATTTCCGCTCCCTTGGCAGCCACCTCTCCACAAAAGTCAATATTGACACTGAAATACAACACCAGCTGAGCTCTGCAAGTGCAGCATTTTCCCGAATGAAGCAGAGAGTGTTTGAGGACCGGGACACCCATATGGGGCTTGTTTATAAAGCTATTGTCTTCCCAACACTACTATACGCTTGCGAGATGTGGACTATCTACAGACATCACATGCAACTCCTAGAACTATTCCATCAATGTTGCCTCCGAAAAATCCTGCAAATCTCCCGAGAAGACAGGCAGACAAATGTCAGCATGCTGGAAGAAGCAATGACCACCAGCATTGAAGCGATGGTCCTCCATCATCAACTCTGCTGGACCCAGAGGCAGCCCTAGGTAATTTTCAACAATAAGCAAACAGTATTTTGGTGCCCCCCCCCCCCCCCAAACAATCGCTGAAATATATTTTCTGTTCGTCGTTGGAGTTCTGTGTGCCATATTTGGTACAATTCCATCATTGGTGGAGTTCAGAATGTTCTTTGATTGTAGGTGAACTATACATCCCAGTAACTACAACTCGCATATGTCAAGGTCTATTTTCCCCCAAGAGTGCTTCAAGAACGCCCCTGGGCAAAATCAACTATACTGCAAATGCTTACTTCGCGTAATGGGTTGAGCCGCCCCTGGCTGGACTGGCCACGTTATCCAAATGCCCAACCACCGTTTCCCAAAGCAGTTGCTCTACTCCAAACTCAGGAACAGAAAACAGAATGTTAGAGGGCAGGAAAAGAGATTTAAACATTGGCACAGAGTCAACCTTAAAAGCTCTGGCATAGACACTGAGAACTGGGAAGCCCTGGCCCTTGAGCGCTCCAGCTGGAGGTCAGCTGTGACCAGCAGTGCTGTAGAATTTGAAGAGGCACAAATGGAGGGCGAAAGAGAGAAACATGCCAAGAGAAAGATGCGTCAAGCCAGCCTTCCATCTGGAAATCGATGCCCTCACTGCGGGAGAAGATGCAGATCAAGAATAGGGCTCCACAGTCACCTACGGACCCACCGCCAGTACACCAAACTTGGAGGACAATCTTACTCGGTCAATGAGGGATCGCCTAAGTAAGTAAGTACTCAAATTTGGCCATATCAGGTATTTGTGCCAAATTTGATCCAATGAATGAAAATACATCCTGCATATCAGATATTTACATTACAATAGATAACAGGAGCAAATTTACAGTTATGAAGTAGCAACAAAAATAATGTTATAGTTGGGAGTCACCACAACATGAGGAACTGCATTAGAAAGGGTGAGATACACTGGTGTAGATGCTCTTCTATTGTCCTAAACTGGTTTTGTTATGCTCCACCCGGAGATGACGGGATCTAGGGCAGGATGTAAATATTTCCAGGCATGAAATGCAAAGAAATCATCATAATAATAAAGAATAAGAGGGTGTCCCTTTTCAGTCACGTTTGAGGCCGCAGGGCCCTGAAGGCGGAGGTGTGCTCTCCAAATCCCAAGATTGCCGATTGCCAGGGCAATCTTGGCCGCTTGCCCTTTTCAAAGCAAAGAGATAGATGATAGGGTTTGGCTAATGACAGCCCTGGCAAACTATTATTTTCACTTCTAGAGCCCAGTGGGAAAAGCGGAGGAGTCGCCTTTCACTGCCAAGATGGGAAATAAATCAATTAGGAGGCAACAAAGCGACGGTGGAGTCGTCATCCGGCTTGGCTGGGTGACCTGCCAGATCCTCCCAGTTCTAAAGGGTGCGTCTACATTGGAGGATGAACACACTTTGACACCACTTTTGCGGCCTTGGGATCGTGGGAGTTGCATATGCTAATTACCTTAGTTGAATCTTCAGCATGGAATCTAGCCTTGGAAAAAAGTATGAGCGAGAGTTGTCATGTCACTCCTATCCACCCAACCTCCATTTGAAATGAAATACGGATTGAGTATCCTGTATTCCGAAACCAAAAGTAATGTGGCCGAGAGAGTGGCGTCTTTGCTTCCGGATGGTTCAATGTGCACCATTGTTCATGGACAAAATTACAAAAAGCTATGTATAAAACGACACTATAAGTGGTGGCCTAGGCTGCATCGACATTGCAGAATTAATGCACTTTAACTGCTATGGCTCAACATGATGGGACCCGGGGAATTGTAGTTTGCAGTATAAATCTCTGGGACTTGGCCCTTGTCAAACTACGAATCCCTGGAAGTTTGCCCTTATCAAATTACAAGTCTCTTGGAGTTTCGCCTTGTTGAACTACAACTCCCTGAGAGTTTGGTCTTGAAAAACTGCAACTCTCTTGGAGTTTTTCCTTGTCAAACTACAACTCTCTGGGAGTTTGACCAAGTTGAACTACAACTTTCTGGAAGCTTGAATGTATCACTCTCATCTCTCTGGGAGTTAGGCCTTGTCAAACTAAAACTCTCTGGGATTGTGTCCTCATTGAACTACAACTCTCTGGGAGTTTGACCATGTCAAACTACAACTCTTTGGAAGTTTGGTCATGTCAAACTAGAACTCTCTTTGAATGCTCTTTGAGAACTACAACTTTCTGGGAGCTTGACTATATCACTCTACAACTCTCTGGGAGTTTGGCCTTGTCAGACTACAACTCTCTGGGATTGTGTCCTTTTCGAACTACAACTCTCTAGGAGTTTGACCATGACGAACTACAGCTCTTTGGGACTTTGGTCATGTCAAACTAGAACTCTCTGAGAGTGTGTCCTTGTTGAACTACAACTTTCTGAAAGCTTGACTATATCTGTATCCTGATCTGTATTTGCATTCTGGGGAGCAGTGCACAGATTAAACAAGGAAAGAACAGAAGCTGGTTGACATGGCAGTGAGGAGAGAAGGTTTACTGGTAACTCTCTGGGAGTTTGACCATGTAGAACTACAACTCTTTGCGAGTTTGGTCGTGTCAAACTACAACTCTCTGGGAGTTTGGCCTTGTTGCACTACAACTCTCTGGGAGTTTGACCATGTAGAACTACAACTCTTTGCAAGTTTGGTCGTGTCAAACTACAACTCTCTGGGAGTTTGAACTTGTCGAACTACAACTCTCTGGGAGCTTGACTATATCACTCTACAACTCTCTGGGAGTTTGGCCTTGTTGAACCACAATTCTCTGGGGTTTTGGGCTTGTAAAACTACAATTCTCCAGAAGCTGTGGTTTGACAAGGTCCTTCGCCTTACCTACCAAAGAGTTGTCTTCCCAAACTACAACTCCCAGGTATCCACAGTACTGAGTCATGGCAATGAAAGTGAGATCAGACGTAAGAAACATAGAGGACTGCAAGGTTGACTCTCCTGCTCTGTATTCCCCTCCTTGGCATCTCGGATTCTTGTTCCTCATTTTGCTTGTTACACAGATAATATCTAATACAGTAATCATAAAAACGGGATTGGACTGGATGGCCTTTTGGGGTCCCTTCCAATTCTAGGGTTCTATGTTCCAAGACTCACACCTGTTCTAGGCCAACACCAGATTGGTGAATCATCCCTACAGATAATGTCATCATGTTCCTGTTCATTAGCAGGGAACTCTCACTGCTCCTCTTTCGCTTTGTGTCATGGCTCTCTGCAAAACGGGCCACAGATTTAGCCAAGCAAACAAACATTACTAAATAGGCTATGTTTAAAAAGGAAATGTATTGTGTGACCTTGGGGGAGTTACACTCTCTCAGCCACAAATTTGGCCTCATCGGTCAACCCGACAAAGGTCAAAAAAGACGTGAAGGCATGTATGAATGATATCCTAAATCAGCGTTTCTCAACCTGGGGATCGGGACCCTTGGGGGGTCGTGAGGAGGTTTCAGAGGGGTCGCCAAATAGCATCAGAAAACATATATTTCTGATGGTCTTAGGAAGCTCTATGGCAGAGAAAGCTGAAGATCTCTCCACCTCTCAGTCTCTTCCTTTTTGGAAATATAGGGCAAATCCTCCCACCAAAAGCACTCCTCCACTGTGAATGGCTGGCCTCTCAACCAAGGGTAGGGCTGTTTCTGAGACTCCAACCACGGAGGGGAGAGCAGGCGTGCTCAGCGCACGGCACTGTGGTGCGCATATGCTGGCGAGGGAGAGCGTGTGAAGCTGGAGGGAGGCTCACGCCAGCAAGGGGTTCCGTGTGGGAAGTCTGGCCCAATTCCATCGTTGGTGGGGTTCAGAATGATCTTTGATTAAAGGTGAACTACAAATCCCACCAACTACAACTCCCAAATGTCAAGGTCTATTTTCCCCAAACTCCACCAGTGTTCACATTTGGACATATTGAGGATTGGTGCCAAGTTTGGTTGAGATCCATCATTGTTTGAGTCCACAGTGCTCTCTGGATGTAGGTGAACTACAAATCCCACCAACTACAACTCCCAAATGTCAAGGTCTATTTTCCCCAAACTCCAAAGTGTTCACATTTGGACATATTGAGGATTGGTGCCAAGTTTGGTCCAGATCCATCATTGTTTGAGTCCACAGTGCTCTCTGGATGCAGGTGAACTACAACTCCAAAACTCAAGGTCAATGCCTACCAAATCCTTCCAGTGTTTACTCATATCATCATCATCATCATCATCATCATCATCATCATCATCATCATCATCATCATATCATATTTAATAACTTATTAATCGCCCTCCATCCGAGAATGCTCCAGGCGATTTACAGCTAAATTGTAAAAGATAAAATACATATACATACAGAAATTAAAAATTAACAGAGATCGAATGCTCTAGAAAAAAGCCAGGTCTTAAGTGCGAGAGTAAAAGGCCCTAAGCCACGCATGGCTCTCATATAGGGCGGCAAGGAATTCCACAAGGCAGGGGCAGAAATAGAAAAAGCCCATCTGCGCCTGGTCCTTTCCAAGTGCACTTCTCTAGGACCCGGTATATGGAGTAAGTCACGTTGGGCTGGTCGTTGCGACCTCCGATGATGGGAGAAGGAGAGGCGGTCCCTAAGGTACAATGGACCCTGGCCATAAAGAATTTTAAAGGTCAGAACTAACATCTTATACAGGCCACGGTACTTAGTTGGAAGCCAATGTAAATGCTGCAGCACTGGTGTTATATGGCATTACTGTTACTGTTGATGATGGAAGTTCTGTGTGCCAAGTTTGGTTCAATTCCATAATAGGTGGAGTTCAGAATACTCTTTGATTGTAGGTGAACTATACATCCCAGCAACTACAACTCCCAAATGACAAAATCAACCCCCCACCCCAACCCCACCAGTATTCAAATTTCGGTGTATTGGGCATTTTGGCCAAACTTGGTCCAGTGAATGAAAATACATCCTGCATATCAGATATTTCCATTATGATTCATAACAGTAGCAAAATGACAGTTATGAAGTAGCAATGAAAATAATGTTATCGTTGGGTGTCACCACAACATGAGGAACTGGATTAAGGGGTCGCAGCATTAGGGGGGTTGAGAATCACTGTTCTAATGGAAATTGAGGCAATTCGTCATAGCCCAAGGATGATAGTCCTCCAAGTGTAGTGTCTTGGCAGTGGGTCAGTAGGTGGCTGTGGAGCCCTAGTCATGATCCGTTTGTTCTCCCACAGTGAGAACATTGGTTTCCAGGTGGAATGCAGTCCTGGTCAGGATTGACTTGGTGCTCCTCCTTCCTCTTGGCCTGTTTCTCCCTTTCACCCTCCATTCATGCCTCTTTGAATTCTGCAGCACTGCTAGTCACAGCTAACCTCTAATTAGAGCTCTCAAGGGCCAGGGCTTCACAGTTCTAGGTGTCTATGCCACAGTTTTTAAGATAGCCTTTAAGCCCATCTTTCAATCCCTTTTCCTGCCCACCAACATTATGTTTTCCATTCTTGAGTTGGGAGTAGGGTCACTGCTTTGGGAGATGGTGATTGGGCATTCGGACAGTGTGGTCAGTCCAGCAGAGTTGATGGCGTAGGAGCATATATGGCATATAGTATGGGATTGGGGGAGATAAAAAAAGAGTGGTTAGAATTAAGATATATTAGATCAGTGGTTCTCAACCTGGGGTCCCCAGATGTTTTTGGCCTTCAACTCCCAGAAATCCTAACAGCTGGTAAATTGGCTGGGATTTTTTGGGAGTTGTGGGCCAAAAGCATCTGGGGACCCCAGGTTGAGAACCACTGTATTAGATCAATGAGTGGATAATATAGAATGAAGATATTGGTTAAACTGCGGATACGGAAACCCGGGTGGGGCTCGGTATCCGCGGTTTAAAGGACCGCAATCCCTTGCCCTCCGAGACGCTGCTAGAGAGGGAAGGTTCATATATTAGAGTCAGGGAAAGACACAATGTATCATGCAGAGAGCTGGAAGTTAGAGAAATAGAAACTTTTTATTAGGGGCTTTGTTACAAAGTGGCTAAGGGAGACCGAAAAGGAGAGAAAGAGGAACTCTTGTTGGAGATGTAGCTGGTGCAATTGCATCGGCTGAAGTCCAGATCAACTTCATACGGTGGAGAGATCCAGGATCTGCGGAACTCCCTGCTGCAACTGGCAGTGGATAGATCAATTTGAAAGCAGGGGTCCTCGTGTTCAGTGACAATATAACAAAATATAACAGTAATATAAAAATATTTTTGGGCATGATGGAGAGTGTCCGGGATAAGTACCACGGCTACACTGGCGCGACCGGATGTTTGGTTTTTGAGGCGCCACGGTGTCCCAGCCGCAGTCACATTTTCTGACCTACGGAGCTGAGTCCTCACCCTTTGCGTCTCCTCAAACGAATTAAATACGGGTTTCCCCCAAAGGGAAGCCTCAATGGCGACAGGAAGGAGGAAGTCTGTCTGGCCACAGAGGAAGGCTTCTTTTTGCACTTTGGGAACCTGTTCAGCAAAGCAGGGCCCTGAGGCTCAGGCGGCGTTTGGCGACAACGGCGCTGTGTTTTGCACGTTGCTTGAGCATCGTACGGCAAGCCAAGAGAGGCAGAAGGAGGCCACATTGATAATGCACCCAAACCAGAATCAGCAGACAGAGAGTATTAGATAAGCATGCCCATAGCCAAGGGGGCGGTTTAGGGGTTCAAGCCAACCCTGAAATTTTTCAGGGCCAAAAATTAAAACAAATCCCTCCAAAACTAGACACAATATCCTTATTGACGCAACCTAGAATGGTGTTGGCTTCTATACAGACTTCCCTAGACACAATATTCCTACTCCCACTAGGATCCACCTAGGATCCTAAGATCATCCGGGGAGGCCCTGCTTGTTGTCCCCTCATCATCATAATCGCGTTTGGTGGGGACAAGGGACAGGGCCTTTTCTGTGGTGGCCCCTTGGCTGTAGAACTCCCTCCCAAGCGAAATTAGATCTGCTCCATCCCTCCTGGCCTTTCAGAAACAAGTGAAATCCTGACTATGGGATCAGACCTTTGCAGACTAGGCTGACCTGCTGGCAAAGTGACGGTTTTAATGGACTTGAGGGACTGCTTTTAGGACAATGACTTAAATCAGCGACTGGCTGTTTGAGAGTTTTTATACTATTTTTATATTGTTTTTATTTAAACTGTATATTTATGCTTTTGGTTGTGGGCACCATGGTGTGCCAGTTGTTAGCCACCTTAGACCCTCGGCGTAGGTCGAGATAGGACGGGATACAAATGTCCGAAATAAATAAATAAATAAATAAATAAATAAATAAATAAATATTTTTATTGACGTAACCTAGAATGGCATTGGTTTCTATATAGACTTCCCTAGACACTATATACCTATTGACACAACCTAGAATAGCATTGGGTTTTTTAGCTGCTGCATCACGCTGTTGCCTCCTGTCTCTGAGTCCACTGTTCATGCCTAGTTTGGCCCAATGGTGCCGCTTGTATTTTAGGGAAAGGGAAGTAAACATTGCAATGCTTTTTCCTCCTCGCTTTTCAGAGAGCGCTGGTTTACATGTGCTTTTGGGATCACATTCTGGGTCAATGCTTCCATGTGACACGGATTGTGTGGAAAGACCCAGCTAGCAGAGCCAAATACAGCTGGAATTTATGTGCAACTTCTGGGGCAACTCGTTTTGCGGCTCTCACCTCCTGCCCAGAATTCAGTTTCCAGGCAAAGCTTCCTTGAACCTTTGCCTTTGATTTCAATGTAATGAACATGGAATTGAGAGGGTTCCTTGTGAGCAGAGAAGGCTGAAGATCTCTCCATCTATCCTTCATTTTGGAAACCGATGGTGAATCCTGCCACCAAAAGCCCTCCTCCGCTGTGATTGGCTGATCTCTCAGCCAAGCGGAGAGGGGAGAGCAGGCGTGTTTGGCGCATGGCAGCGTAGTGCACGTGTGTGGGGTGAGGGAGAGCGTGCGAGGCTGGAGGGAGGTTCATGCCAGTGAGTTCCTTCAAGGCATGGGGGTTCTGTGTGGGAAGTTTGGCCCAATTCCATCCTTCATGGGGTTCAGAATGCTCTTTGATTGTAGGTGAACTATAAATATCCAGCAACTACAACTTCCAAATGCCAAGGTCTGTTTTACCCAAACTCCACCAGTGTTCACATTTGGACATATTGAGTATTCGTGCCAAGTTTGGTCCCGATCCATCATTATTTGAGTCCACAGTGCTCTCTGGATGTAGGTGAACTACAACTCCAAAACTCAAGACCAATGCCGATCAAACCCTTCCAGTATTTTCTGTTGGCAATGGGAGTTCTGTGTGCCAAGTTTGGCCCAATTCCATCACTGGTGGAGTTCCAAACGCTCTTTGATTGTAGGTGAACTATAAATCCCAGCAACCACAACTCCCAAATGACAAACTCAATCCCCCCCTTCAACCTCACCAGTATTCAAATTTGAGTGTGTTGCATATTTGTGCCAAATGTGGTCCAGTGAATGAAAATACATCCTGCGTATCAGATATTTACATGACAATTCATAACAGTAGTCGAATTAGTTATAAAGTAGTAATGAAAATAATGTTATGTTTGGGGGTCACCACAAAATGAGGAACTGTATTAAGGGGTGGCAACATTAGGAAGGTTGAGAAACACTGGGCTACATGGTGTAATGTGATTTACTCCTAATGGCACAATGGAGAAGGAAGTTGCAGCTAGAGGCGGCCCTAGGTAATTTTCAACGGTAAGCAAACAGTATTTCCCCCCCCCCCCCAACCAATCATGATATATATTTTCTGTTCGTCGTGGGAGTTCTGTGTGCCATATTTGGTTCAATTCCATCATTGGTGGAGTTCAGAATGCTCTTTGATTGTAGGTGAACTATACATCCCAGTAACTACACTTGCCGCACTTGCTCCCTTGCCTGGCCCGCTTTGGGTCCGGAGGCGTGCCTGAAGACCCCGGTGTGCACCAAAAGTCACCTCTTCTCCTGACTTTCTCCTCAGCCATTGGGACCAAGAGAGAGAGAGAGACAGAGGTGGAGATGCCCACCTTTCCTGAAGGTAGGCACAAAAACAAAGGAGGGAGCGGAGGTGGGAGATACCTCCAGCCAGGAGGGGCTCTCTCTCTCTCTCTCTCTCTCTTGGTCCCAATGGCTGAAGAGAAAGTCAGGAGAAGAGGCGACTTTTGGTGCGCACGCTGGGGTCTTCAGACACGCCTCCGGACCCAAAGCGGGCCAGGCGCAGCGGCTCCGCCCCTTGGCCCACCCGCGGATTGGGGAGAGGAGAGGAGGTGGGTGGAGCACCGGGGGATCAGGAAAGGGAGTTGGTCATGGGGAAGGGATCAAACGCAGAGAACGATTGAGCGCCGGCTCTGCTCACGCACCCGGTGGCCAGGTGGAGCAGGAACGAGAGGGGCTAGGCAAGGCTCAAGGGCCCAGCCCCTTTGGGAAAAGGATCAGCGAGGAAAGAAAGCCGAGGCTCCCCCCGGACTGCTAGGGCTGTTGTGAGCTGAGGAGGCGCTCCTCAAGTGGCGGTCGAGGTGCAGTTACAGAGGCACCTCTGCGCCCCTGGAAAAAAAAAAGTGTTCTGTGAGCGCTTACTTCGTGTAATGGACGAGCCGCCCCTGGTTGCAGCAGCCAGATAACATTTGGCCCACCTTTCCTCTTGCTATTGCCCTTTGAAAGTGGGGTCCCCTTTTACTGATCTTTGTGGGAGGAATTGCCAAATGGACTGCAATATCTGCGGCTTGATTTGGCACCATTGACTCATGTGCTGAGCTTTCCCTTGCGCCGCAATGGAAACAGGAAGTTAGCCCACACCAAGGGACCGTGTGGGTTTTACACCATGGGGAGTCTCTCCTCTGCTCTCAAAAGCGCATAGGAATGGGGCCCTGTTTCAACTGCATGCCTCTACTTTCATGTTTCCGACATGTATTTTTCAAATTATCTGTATGCCACCAGCTCATCATTCAGTTGATTTTGCCATTTAGGGGTTGTTATTGCTGGGATTCATAGTTCACCTACAATTAAAGATCTTTCTGAACTCCACCAACAATGGAATTGAACCAAACTTGGCACACAGAACTTCCATGACCAGCAGAAAATACTAGAAGGGTTTGGTGGGCATTGACCTTGAGTTTTGGAGTTGTAGTTCACCTACATCCAGAGAGCACTGTGGACTCAAACAATGATGGATCTGGACCAAACTTGGCACACATACTCAATATGCCCAACTGTGAACACTGGTGGAGTTTGGGAAAAATAGACCTTCAGATTAGGGTGTCGTATCTGCCAGGATTTATAGTTCACCTATATATTTTGGGTCTCCTCATGTGTCATTTTCCAATATTTTTGGGCTTTTTTACAAGTGGAAAAAGCTGCCCTCGTGGTCTTGGCATTTCCAACAAGTCTTACTTATGTTTTTATACATAAGTCCTAATTTTTAGGGGTCATATACCATCTATGAAAGATCTTTAAAATGTTTTCTTCTGCAAAGGTGTTTAGAGTGGCTTCTGAATGCGCACAGACTATGTTATTATCAGCATATTGGAGTTATAGAACAGATATTGTACGTCTTCTTCTGAATGCGCACAGACTATGTTGTCATCGGCATATTGGAGTTCTGTAATAGATGTTTTTTTTATATTAAATAATCTTTATTCAAGGTTTTCAAATTTATGACAAACAACTTCACACACTTACAAAATTCACTTAGACCATTTGTACCAAAGGGGCTTGAAGGGGGGAGATAGGTGGGGAAGAAAAGGGAAAGAGGTAAAGAGGTAGGATGGGGAGGTAAGAAGGGGGAAAGCGGGGATCAGTGGGGGAGGGATTAGGGGGGGTGTGATGGGTAACATAGTAAAAACTGTGAAGGACATTCCTTCGATAAAATGCAAACATACATACATACATCGGTCCAAAAAACATAGACAATAATTGACAGTACTTGAGCTTCCCAAAGTGGATTCAGCAGGATAATACATCTTTCCATATTTCTTTGTACACTAAGCAGCTTCCCTACTTTGCTAGGGTAATGTTTTTCCTCTCCCTTAAATAATGCCTAAACGGCTGCCAGTCGATCCTGTATTTCTTACTAGTATCGTATGTCATAGTCGCTAGTGTATCCAAGTCCATTAGGTCTTTAATCTTTAGAAGCCAGTTTTCGATTGTTGGTATCTCCTTGGTCTTCCACTTGCTGGCAAGGACTATTCTTGCAGCTGCAGAAAAATGAAATAATAACATATCCTTGTTATGATCTAAGTGGAAGTCTAGCAGGTGTAACAGAAAATATTCCGCTCTCAGCTCCATTTTTATCTGCAAAATCTTTTGCACTTCCCTGTGTACCTCCCGCCAAAAGCACCTGACTCTTCTACACTGCCACCAGGCATGATAATGGGAGCCTAGATGGCACCCACACTTCCAGCAGTCGCTGTTGGTTCCTTTATAGAATTTCGCCATCTTTTGAGGTGTCAGGTACCATCGATGGAAGACTTTTTGCCAATTTTCTGTTATGTTGGCGGATTTTGCAAATTTTAGTTTTCCTTTCCAAATGGACTCCCACTCGCTGAGAAGAATAGAGTGTCCAAAATCAGTTGCCCAGTTGATCATATTCTCTTTGACAACTTCCGTTTCAGTTTCCCACTCCAATAACTTCAGATAAAGAGCTCTTACCACTCTTTTATCTTTTACCATAATTGTGTCCCACAGTGACTCTGGCGGAGAAAAGTCCTTTTTTCTGTCTACCCTGTAGCAGTCTGCTATTTGCATGTAGTGGAGCCAGGAGAGCTTCTCGTCCATCTCTCGCAGGGAGTCTAGAGGTTTCAATTTCCATTGGCCCTCTCTTCTTTCCAGAAGATCTTTGTAAGTGTGCCATCTTTCGTATGGTATTTCTCTTTTATGAACTGCTTCAATGGGGGATAACCAGATGGGGGTTTTACTGTATAGTTTCGCCTTGTGTTTCTCCCACACCTTCAGAAGAGCGGCCCTTATGAAATGATTCGTAAAGTTTTTTTCTATTTTGGACTTATCGTGCCACATGTACGCGTGCCATCCTCTTCTGATGTTGAAACCCTCGAGGTTTAAGAGTCTTTTCTTTTTTAGTGTTGACCACTCCTTGACCCAGGATAAAGCGCAGGCCTCGTAGTATAGTTGAAGGCTGGGGAGGCCAAAGCCTCCTCTCTCCCGTGCGTCTATCATTATTTTGTATTTGACTCTTGCCTTCTTCCCACACCAGATGAATTTCATTAGGTCTTTTTTCCATTGGATGAATAGATGGTTGGTTCTGATAACCGGTATCGTCTGGAATAAGAAAGTCATTCTTGGAAGAAGATTCATCTTGATAAGGGCAATTCTGCCTAGGAGGCTTAGATTTAGCTGCCTCCATCCTTCCAGCTTTTTCCGTATTTCCTTCCAAGTTTGCTCAAAGTTGTTCTTTACCAATTGGGAGTTATTAGATGTAAGGTTGATCCCCAAGTATCTAATCTTGTCGGTTATGCTAATCTCTGAGATGTTTTCTAATCTAAGCCTCTTTGCTTTATCCATGTTCTTCGTTAGCATTTTTGTCTTTGTTCTATTAACTTTGAGCCCCGACACCTTTCCATACTCTTCTATCTTTCCCATCCATTTTTGGATTGTTTCGGTTGGATCTTCTATTATGCACACTATGTCGTCTGCATAGGCTTTAATTTTAAATTCATCCTTCCTGATTCTAGTTCCTCTGAGATCCTTGTCTCCCCTGATACCATCTAGAAGGATTTCCAGGGACATTATGAACAACAGAGGGGACAGGGGGCAGCCCTGTCTGGTGCCTTTCTCCACTTTGAACTTCTCTGTTTGGTGGCCGTTTATCCTTATCCTCGCATTTTGCTTGGAGTAGATCGTTTCTAGTATGTTTATAAACTGAAAACCCATGTCCCTCTCTCTTGCGAGTTGAAACATAAAATCCCAATTGATTCGATCAAACGCTTTTTCTGCGTCTAGGAACAGAAGACCGAGTTCTTTTTGAGGATTGGCCTCATAATATTCCAATATATTAAGTACAGTCCTGATGTTTTCGTGCATCTGTCTTTTGGGAAGGAATCCCGTTTGATCCTCGTGGATTGTCTCATTGAGGAAGGTTTTTACTCTGTTGGCTATAATCCTTGTGAATATCTTATAGTCGATATTTAGGAGGGAGATTGGCCTGTAATTCCTCACGTTGTCTTCTTCTGTACCTTCCTTATGGATTATGGTGATCGTTGCCTCCTGCCAAGATTCAGGCATCTTAGCTTGTGAGAGGATGTTGTTATAGACTTCTTTCAGCTGCGCGCTCGGTGGAAGAGGACGACGTCCCAGGTATAGAAGGAGTGTACCGAGGTCTCCAGTCTTCGGTCCCGGGTTTACGATAGCTGCGCTCCCCTGCTAGAACCTCCAAACAAGCTCAAGGAGTTCTGTAATAGATGTTGTGGCCTTGGTTTTGGTTTTCTGTCTGCTGGGTTAAATAGCTTGTCATCTGTCTGGTAGATGATTTCCACTCCAGTGAGAAGCTTCCCATCAACAAGAAGTATCACAGCGATGAAGATGGAAAACAAGGTTGGGGCAATAATAATGCATCACTGTTTGACACCGGATTCCACCTTGAAATGGGCCAGTTATTCATTGAAAAGTAGAGCAAAATGTGCTATAGCAGGATGTCCTGCAGAAACAAAGCTTTTGCAGTTTAAGAAACTTTTTCGGGAATGACAATTAGGGAATGACATTGATAACCCAGGAGCAAAAGTCGTGTTGCATAGTGTAATTCAAACACTATGCAGCTCTCCTTGGCCTGTTCTTAAAAACTCTCTGCATTGCAAAAGTACCTTTCCCTTTTGTATCCCTCTCCTTGACAAGTAGTTACATGTCTCCAGGAGTTAATTTGGGCATTGATCCAGATTCCCAAGGCTCCACAGTTTTCTTAAATAAACCTTCCTAGAATTACTACAAAGTGACCGACTGTGATGATCCTCCACAAAGCCAATTGAGAGGCAGGAAGCGGGTCTGACGAAAGCATCCCAGGCTGGAAGGGATCAGCAAGAGTTTCCAGGACAGGATTAACACATAGAGCAAAGCCTTTGGGATTATAATGGGATGCCGCCATCAAGCGGCAAAAAGCTAAAATAACGACAGCAAAAGGGATCATGAACTTGCTGAATGTCTGGGCCTAGTTTTCCATTGGAAAGTCCATGCAGGGTCTATATCTGCTAGCTCCAGCTCCCTATACGGGGACATGAGAGTAGCCTCCCAAAAGGATGGTGAAACATCAAAACATCCAGGCGTCCCCTGGGCAACGTCCTTGCAGATGGCCAATTCTCTGACACCGGAAGCGAGTTGCAGTTTCTCAAGTCACTCCTGACATGAAAAAAAACAAAACGCAATGCATAGCATTGAGCCCTGGCCATTAAATAAGAGATGAGGTCCCTCTCGAAGCAGCTTCTCCTATGGTTTTGGCTCCGCACTAAGATGTCCGTATGATGCGAATCTAATGCGCACCCCAATTTTGGCAAGGTTGCTTAGCCAAGAAAGAGGTGCGCATTAGATTTGAATAAATAAATAAGGTAGGTCCCACCAGAAGCAGCTTGCAGTTTCTCAAGTTGCTCCTGACACACACACACAATCTATACACATAATAAAAATGAAAATGTGTATGTGTCTGGATTGTCCACTTACATAAACAGCTATAGCTCCCACTACTCAGGAGAACCCCACTCATGATGCATCGAGAGCTAAACTTGCCCAATATAAAAAACTTTAAGTTCTGATCGAGTTTTTTGGAGTTAACCTGGCATGATGTGAGTTTTAGTTCAGCCATAACTTTAGGCATTTTGTACAATTACAAAACTGACTTTTTCAAATCACCCGGGCACCTAAGCTATGCCGGGCATGCAACGTATTAATGGTTGTCTTTTGGATTTGAAGAATGGGCTCATGAGAAGATGAAAATGAGTACGATGATGATGAATATTATTATTATTGTTATTATTTTACTGACACAAAAGCACAGTATGTCACAGCAAACAAGATCTATATGCTGGATTTCATCTCTAAAAATTCGAACCTGCGACCTGTCGGTATTCAACCCACAGGGGTTTAACCCATTGTGCCACCGGGGTCTTCGAATCCGGGGAGAGGCAGATGAGCTCCCTCTATCAGCTCCAGCTCCTCATACGGGGACATGAGAGAAGCCTCCCACAAGGATGATAAAAACATCAAATCATCTGGGCATCCCCTGGACAACGTCCTTGCAGACAGCCAATTCTCTCATACCAGAAGCGACTTGCAGTTTCTCAAGTCGCTCCTGACACAATAAAAAAAATTAAAAAATCAGAATTGGAACACTTCCCAAGCATCTAGGACTGTGTGATGTATTTTCAAATGATGCGCGCAGATCCAAGTCAGGTGGCCTTTTGCAGTTGACAGATCGTGATTTTGTCAGTGTTTATTGTTTCCAAATGCCGGCTGAGATCTTTTGGCACGACAACCAGTGCGCCAATGACCACTGGGACCACCTGTACTGGTTTATGCTAGTCTTTGCAGTCCGATTTTGAGGTCTTGATAGCGGCTGAGTTTTTCCTGTTATTTTTCCTCAATGCGGCTGTCACCTGGAATGGCGACATCAATAATCCAGACTTTTTTCTTTTCCACAATCGTGATGTCTGGTATATTGTGTTCCAAAACTTTACCAGTCTGGATTCGAAAGTTGTTGTTGTTGTTGTTATTATTATTATAATAATTATTATTATTATGTTTATTTATACCCCGCTTTTTCTCTCCTCAAGGTGACTCATAGGTAAACTGCAACTGGAAAAAGAAGAAGCTATAACTTCCCAATAGACGACTGTATATTAGAGTGCAAATAAAGGCAGGGAATGAATTTGGGGCTCTCCTAGTCGCAAGAAGAAGGGGGAAAGCCATCTAAAAGTACCATCGCCGCTGGCTGCATTCAGAACCACTCTCCATTGTGGCTCCCCCAGCACCCGCCATCTTTGATGATGACTTAGGAAGATTGGTCCATGGGATTGGGCTACTTTCGGAGTTGGCGGGTGCCTTCACCTTGCACGTATTTTTAAATATTACCAATCTATGGATTCTAGAGATCTTTAATCAGAAGATTTTGGAGCAAAAGGTCGCAGATCAAAAGCTGTTGCACTTTTACTGCTATTCAAACTGGTACTTTAAGGCTTATATATTAATATATTATAGCATTAATATATTACTGATGTGCTGTGCTAATAATATATCGTATATACATATTAATAATATTATAATGTAATACAATACTAATAATAATACAATACAAGAATTAAATATTTTATATTACATGTACTATTACTACTAATATTACCATATAGGGGTATAGTACAATATAGTAATATATAATAGCAATATATAATAGATTGATGCTTTTGAACTGTGGTGTTGGAGAAAAGTGCTGAGTGCGCCTTGGACCACCAGAAGATCCAACCAGTCCATACTTCAGGAAATAAAGCCCAACTGCTCATTGGAGGGAAGGATAGTAGAGGCAAAGATGAAGTACTTTGGCCACATCATGAGGAGAAAGGAAAGCTTAGAGAAGACAATGATGCTGGGGAAAAAGGAAGGAAAAAGGAAGAGGGGTCGACCAAGGACAAGGTGGATGGATGGTATCCTTGAAGTGACTGGATTGACCTGGAAGGAGCTGGGGGTGGTGATGGCCGAAAGGGAGCAATGGCGTGGGCTGGTCCATGAGGTCATGAAGAGTCGGAAACGACTGAACAAATGAACAACAAATATTAATATTGTGCTGTGCTAATAAATATACACATATAATATTGATAATAATATTATAATGTAATACAATATAATACTAATAATAATCCAAAATAATAATTATATATTTCATATTGCATATAATATTACTAATATTACAGTATAGTGATATAGTACAATATAGTAATATATACTATAATATTGTAATAATATATTGTATACACATATAATACTGATAATATTATAATGTAATACAATGTAATATTAATAATTATCCAAAATAATAATTATATATTTCATATTGCATATAATATTACTAATAATATTACAGTATAGTGGTATAGTACAATATAGTAATATATGCTACAATATTGTGCTGTAATGATATATTGTATACACATATAATATTGATAATATTATAATGTAATATAATACTAATAATAATCCAAAATGATAATTATATATTTCATATTGCATATAATATTACTAATATTACAGTATAGTGGTATAGTACAATATAGTAACATATACTACAAAATTGTACTGTGATAATATATTGTATAAACATATAATATTGATATTAAAATGTAATACAATATAATACTAATAATAATTCAATATAATAATTATATATTTCATATTATATGTAATATTGCTAATATTACAGTATAGTGGTGTAGTCCAATATGGGAATGTATGTTACTAATATTGTGCTATGCTGATAATATAATATATTGCTATTGTTTTAATATTTATTGCTTTTTTTATGAGTTTATTTATTGTTGTATTTGTTATGCTGTTGTTTTATTGATGTGTTGGGCCTCGGCCTCTTGTAAGCCGCAACGAGTCCTTCGGGAGATGTTAGTGGGGTATAAATAAAGGATTATTATTATTATTATTATTATTATTATTATTATTATTATATTTACATATCACTTGTAAGCCGCTGAGTCCCCTTCGGAGTGAGAAGGGTGAGATAAAAATGTCGTAATAAATAAATAAAAGAAAAGCCTTAATTCCCAAGACGACATCCTCAAAAGGAAGGATCCAAAAGCCAGCTGTAACAGTTGTTACCTTTATTGGTTATTCGGTTCTCATAATAAAAAAAAATGTTAAAAGCATCAGTAGTTGTAGTCACAGGCCTGCACCGGCCACAAAAACAGACCCAAAAGGGTCCCACACACAACTCCACTCTATTCCCAAACCCAAGCGTAACGTACCCTGAACCCGTTACCAAGGTGGGAAGTAGAGCTTCCTTGTTTTAGCACTGGCCCGTCATACTTTCTGCTCCCAAAAAGAAAATCACATGCTTAAACACACGGAAAAAAGGTGGAAAGAGCCACCTCCTTGTTTACTGGCACAGAAGCGGCTTCCCTCCCAAAGATATTCAGACACTTTGCTTAAGGTTTGTTCGGATTTCTGTTGCCAGCAGACAGTGTGGCTAATGGGAAATCTCCCAGCAGCAGCTTGATTCAAACCAATGGTTTATGGCGCACATCGTCACTTGGAAAAGGAATACAGGTCCATCCTCTGCTCCCCATAGGATGCACTCAAAGGCAGTGTGCTTCTATCGCAGGTATGTCTGGAATGATTCCTCTCCCCTCCCAATTGGAGGGACCACCTCCAGAGATAGCAAGCTAAACCTCACTAGTTTCTGTGGAAGGAAAGCAACCCAAGGCAATAAAGAAACCCAAAAGTGTATTGTCGAAGACTTTCATGGCCGGAATCACTGGGTTTTTGTGCGTTTTCCAGGCTGTTTGGCCATATCCCAGAAGCATTCTCTCCTGACGTTTCGCCTGCATCTATGACAGGCATCCTCAGAGGTTGTGAGGTCTGTTGGAAACTAGGAAAATGGGGTTAATATATCTGTGGAATAATGTCCAGGGTAGGAGAAAGAACTCTTGTCTGTTGGAGGCAAGTGCCTGTATGTCGCTCACCGGAGCGACATACAGGGAGCACACCACCCCTCTTCTGTGTCAGCTCCACTGGCTGCCGGTTCAGTTCCGAGCTCAATTCAAGGTGCTGGTTTTGACCTACAAAACCCTGTACGGTTCCGGTCCAGTGTATCTGTCCGAACGTATCTCCCTCTACGTCCCACCTCGGAATTTGAGATCATCTGAGGGGGCCCTGCTCTCGACCCCACCGCTATCCCAAGTGAAGCTGGTGGGGACGAGGAGCAGGGCCTTCTCAGTGGTGGCCCCTCACCTGTGGAACTCACTCCTGGGGGAAATTAGGACATCGACGTCCCTCCTTTCCTGCAGGAGGAAGGTAAAGACGTGGTTGTGGGACCAGGCCTTCGGGCAATCTGCTAACTAGATAACGACAACCAGATGAATAGACTGACAGGACTGACAATTGTGGGATTGGAATTTGAACTATGAGATAGCGAACGCTAACCAGCAATAAGGAGTAATTGGTTTGTATTGGTTTGTATGGATTTTTATTGGTCTTATTGGTTTTTTCGGTTTATAGATGTAATGTATAACTGTGGTTTGATTGCTAATCTATGCTATTTTGTTTTTTTACTGTTGTATGATACGGGCATCGAATTGTGCCTTGTTTTTGTAAGCCGCCCTGAGTCCCCTTCGGGGTGAGAAGGGCAGGGTAGAAGTAAACCAAATAAATAAATAAATGTTTAAATTGGGTACCTTGATTAGCATTTAATGGCTTAACAGTTTCAAGGTCTGGCTTCTTACTGCCAGGCAGTATTAAGAAACTCTAAAATCCTAACAGTAAATAAAGAACATCATCCAAAACTGGGAAATATGGGCAAGAAACAATCAGGGCCAGCTAATCATCTCACAACAAAGGATTCCCCCAGGCAGTAAGAAGCCAAATCTTGAAACTGCTAGGCCATTAAATGCTAATCAAGGTGGCCAATTGAAACATTCACACCAATCACAAACAGACAAGAGTTCTCCCACCCTGGACATCATTCCACAGATATATAAACCCAATTTTCCTAGTTTCCAAGAAACCTCACAACCTCTGGGGATGCCTGCCACAGATACAGGCGCGTCAGGAGAGAATGCTTCTGGAACATGACCAGACAACTCGAAAAACTCACAGCAGCCTAAACCCAAAAATGTCTGGGATGAATGCAGGCTGACCGTTGTGCAGCCCTAAGATCCAGCAGTTTGGTTGTTCAGCTTTGTTTCCTTTTCCGTGTTTCAATACCTTCTGAACCTCATTGCACAATCACGTTAATGGGGAATCTGAACCTGTAACGTGTAAACTACAGTATTCCAGTGCTCTCTGGAAAGACTAGCCAGAAGCACAGCCAACAGTGGCCACAAGGGTGGCTGGACTGATCGGAAAGTAAAGATAGGGAGCTACTTTACAGCGCCACACATAAGGCTTTTCCCCTTCTAAGACACTAAGGCAGTTGTACATTTTGCCACCGGTTTACAACTACAGAGTCAAATAACCCCACACAGGTGCTGGTATGATAAACTCACGATAGTTGAGTACCACCCATCCAAGGAGGAAGAGAACCAAGAATAAGGTTTTCTTTCCAGAGAGGAACACACAGAGCCAGAAGAGGGATATTTATGCCCAGGAGCCCCCATTAGGCCTGGTGCCACCTTCCACTGGTTTGAATAGTGCCCAAAGGAAAACAAGGCACGTTGGCAGCAGATAAAAGTCCTGGCCTAAGCAGAGCACATGGGATTCACATGCCTGGCCCTCTTCCCCAAAGGATGGGGATCGTGCGGGCGATGTAGAAACAAGAACCGGCCCTAGAAATGAGCCTCTTTTCGACTAGCTTCACTCAAAAGCCATGACCGTGAGCATGGCAGAGGCCCCCATAAGCCACAACATCTACAAAAGGTGGAAGGCTGACAGTTTTGCAAGGGTGCCCCCCCCCTCCCCACAAAAGGCATTGATCACGGTGAGCATCATGGCGGTGCAGGGAGAATAATTCCCCCTCCCTTTCTTGAATATGAAATCTCTCTCCAGCACATCCCCATCCGAAAAGAAGCTCACCGGCACAAGAGTGGCTGTGGAAACGTGCTTTTCAACATTGCTGAGCCTGTATCTGAATGACTAACGGAGGCCCCTTTCCAAGATGGCACCAGAGAAGGGAGCGGCATGGGGCGAGAGGGAATGGAGCAGAGTCAGGCGGAGACCGGCTGAGCGACGGTCCGCAAGGCCTTCCTTTCGTGGTCTTTTGTTCTTCCTAGGAAAAGCCCAGGGGCCAAGCGTCTTCGGATGCCACCTCCAAGGAGTCGAGCCTCCACTTTAAACAAAGTCTAGCTGAATGGGGGTACATGCCCCGTCCCGTTTGGGCTCCTGGTCGGGCATGCTGGCCTTCCCCTCGCTGGTGCCACACTCGATGGGCTTAGTGGAGGAGATATAGTCCCTCACAGCAATCTCCATGTTCTTGGCCTTCAGGGCGGCCGTGTGCAGCTTGTCCAAGAAGTCTGGCATCCCTGGGAAGAGAATAATAACAACAATAATAAAACTTTATTTATTACTATTATTTATTTAAAACTTTTATATCCCGATCTTCTCTACCTCTGTAGAGAGACTCAGACCAGCTAACAGCAGAAATTCAATGCACGAATACATCTAAAAACATCATAAAATCACAATAAGTTAAAATACAGACAGAATAAATACATATAAACTAAATCGCCAAGATAGAATCAAGTTCAACTCAGCCTGCAAATGTGGTCAGTAACTATTCGATTATTGGTTACATCCCGTTTAGATTACTGCAACGCTCTCTACGTGGGGTTGCCTCTGAAGACTGCCTGGAAGCTTCAATTAGTCCAACGTGCAGCAGCCAGACTACTAACGGGAGCGGGGTACAGGGAGCATACTACTCCTCTGTTGCGCCAGCTCCACTGGCTGCCAGTCAGCTTCCGAGCACAATTCAAAGTGCTGGTCTTAACCTATAAATCCCTAAACGACTCCGACCCAATTTACCTGTCCGAACGTATCCTCCCCTATGAACCATCAAGATTGCTAAGATCGTCTGGAGGGGCCCTGCTCTCGATCCCACCGGCCTCACAGACGCGGCTGGTGGGGACGAGAGACAGGGCCTTCTCGGTAGTGGCCCCTCGACTCTGGAACTCCCTTCCACTGGAGATCAGAACTGCCCCTTCTATCTTAACGTTCAGGAAACAGGTGAAAACTTGGCTTTGGGGATTGGCATTCGACGAATGAGCCATGATCCTGTGACATGGATGGATGACGACGAATAATGATTTTTGATGACGACTGACCACTGTAATTATATTATCGTATTTTGCTATTTTAATGTTTTAGTGTGATTTAGAATATGATGACTGTCTGTAATATTGATGTTGGAAACCGGCCCAAGTCCCTCGAACGGAGGTATACAAAACTGCTAAATAAATAAATAAATAAATAAATATTGCTGGTCTCAACCAATTATTCTGGGAATGCTTCATCCCACACTAAAACAGTGGATGTGGCTCTTAATGAGACATTATCACGTACTGTGGGCTTGGCCTCATGTAAGCCGCACCGAGTCCCTTGGGGAGATGGTAGTGGGGTACAAATAAAGTTGTTATTATTATTATTATTATTATTATTATTATTATTATTATTATTCAAATATAGTCTAAAGACCCTGGTATTTATTGGCAGTTCCCCATCTGAGTAATCGCTGGTGCTAACTCTTAGCATCCAAGCTCAAATGGTGCTTATCATTTCTATCAACCTACTTGCAATTCCTACCACAGCAAACCAAAACAAACCATTCACCCCATGACTCACCACTGGAGACCATCCAGTTGACACAGTACCGAGGGAACACAGTTTGAGGGTTGTCGCTGTAGGTGAGCAGGTAGTCAAAGCCATTCTGAGAAGAGAAACGACGTTAGTCCATCCATGCCAGGGCCTAACCCTACCCCTACCCCTACAAGGCTGAGGTCCCTGCTCTCCCTCTCACCCTTCTGACCATAATGACATAATGTCTCTCACACACAACAGGTTCCCTGAACTCACCTCGTCAAATGACTTGTGCGGACGGATGACCATCTGGGATTCATAGTTGTGGACACGGACAAATTCAGGATCTTCTGGGACACCGGGATGCTCTACCGCTCTGGAAAGAAAAAGGAGAAGGGGACATGCGAGTCGCAATAATTCACCGCCAAGTCTCCCTGCAGACAGCATTGCAGTGGCAGCCCAAGTCAGCCATGCTCTGCAACCCATTGAAACAGCAGGAGAAGCCTGAAAACCAGGTGGAAGAATCTATAACAGGCTCTCCGGGTGTTTTGGATTTTCTGGCTGTTAGGAATTGTGGGAGCTGAAATCCAAAACACCTGGAGGGCTGAAGTTTGCCCATGTCTGATCTATAGGAATGTTTAAGTGTGTGGCTGTCGCAGCTCAGAGTAGAGTCACCTTGCTCCAAACACCAAACCAAACTGGAAGGGTTTGGTAGACATTGACCTTGAGTTTTGGAGTTGTAGTTCACCTACATCCAGAGAGCACTGTAAACCCAACCAATGATGGATCTGGACCATACTTGCCACTGATTATTGGATTTGCATTTGATTTGGCTCCCATAGACCACTGCAAACCCCACAAATGACGGACCTGGACCAAACTTGCCATACAGACCCCCTCCATGACCCACTTTACGTCCTGGTGTGGTTTGGGGAAGGATGGACCACAAATGATGGGATTTGCAGTACCTTCATCCACATCCAGGGACTACTGCGACCCTCATGAATGACAAGCCTGGACCAC
Organism: Anolis sagrei ordinatus; assembly: GCF_025583915.1. Lineage (NCBI taxonomy): Eukaryota > Metazoa > Chordata > Lepidosauria > Squamata > Anolidae > Anolis > Anolis sagrei. The sequence goes on along the minus strand of NW_026847882.1, from coordinate 22,596,033 downwards.
ATTTGGGAAACAAAACCCATATGACCGACGTAACAACTGGAGAGGTTTGTGGAACTGACCCACCTGCTTGGAAGTTATAGTTCATCCTGCACCCACAGCACTCTGAACCCCATCAATGATTAATCTGGACTACACTTTGAACACACTGGTGACCAACAGAACATACTGGAGGTGGCTGTGGGGGGACTAATCCACATATGTGGGAGTTATAGTTCACCTTGCATAAAAAAACACTTTGAACCCACTGAATAACGGATCTGAACCAAATATGGCACACAGACCCAACATGTCCAACTGTGAACACAGGCGGAGTTTGGGGGTAATTGCCCTGGGAATCTGGGAGTTGTGGTTCACCAGCTTCCAGAAAAACTGACCCGCAGTGATAGTGGACCGGGACCAAATTTGGCACATAGAAATCCCATGCTGCAAACGTTTGTGGGAATTGACCTTCATTTTGCGAGTTATAGTTCACCTGCATCCAGAGGAGCCTGAATCCAGCCAACATTGGATCTGGACACAAACCCAACATGGCCAATTGTGCATACAGACCTGGTTTGGGGAGGATTGACCCACAATTCTGGGAATTGTAGTTCACCCACATCGTTATGTAGTTTCTAGTCAGGGCCGGCCCGTCCATTACTCGAAGTAAGCGGTGGCGGAATACTTTTTTTGCCAGGGGGCGCTGTTCTGTCCTTAGGCCACGCCTCCTCCTGCAGGCCCCATGCGCCCTCAACAGCCTTCTAATGGAGAAGCGCAGGCCCCGCCCACTAGGCGAGAGGGAAGTCCTCCCTCCACGTGCTGCCAGGAGGGAGGCAGCCAGCCAGGCTCTTTCGCTTTCGCTTTCCCTTCCCTGCAGCTGAGCCTGGACCCCTCTCAGGGCAGCAAGGAGGCCTCGTCAAAAGGTACTGCAAATGTCATCTTTTGTACATGCCTCCCCCAAACCTCTCTAGTATTTGGTAATGGAAGTCCTATATGCCAAGTTTGGTTCAATTCTATTGTTGGTGGAGCTCAGAATGTCCTTTGGTGCTTGGTAAACTGCAATTCCCAAATGTCAGGGTCTATTTTTCCCAACACCCTCTCCAGTATTTTCTGTTAGTCATGGAAGTCCTGTATGCCAAGTTTGGTTCAATTCTATTGTTGGTGGAGCTCAGAATGTTCTTTGGTGCTTGGTAAACTGCAATTCCCAAATGTCAGGGTCTATTTTTCCCAACCCCCTCTCCAGTATTTTCTGTTAGTCATGGAAGTCCTGTATGCCAAGTTTGGTTCAATTCTATTGTTGGGGGAGCTCAGAATGTCCTTTGGTGCTTGGTAAACTGCAATTCCCAAATGTCAGGGTCTATTTTTCCCAACCCCCTCTCCAGTATTTTCTGTTAGTCATGGAAGTCCTGTATGCCAAGTTTGGTTCAATTCTATTGTTGGTGGAGCTCAGAATGTCCTTTGGTGCTTGGTAAACTGCAATTCCCAAATGTCAGGGTCTATTTTTCCCAACCCCCTCTCCAGTATTTTCTGTTAGTCATGGAAGTCCTGTATGCCAAGTTTGGTTCAATTCTATTGTTGGTGGAGCTCAGAATGTCCTTTGGTGCTTGGTAAACTGCAATTCCCAAATGTCAGGGTCTATTTTTCCCAACCCCCTCTCCAGTATTTTCTGTTAGTCATGGAAGTCCTGTATGCCAAGTTTGGTTCAATTCTATTGTTGGTGGAGCTCAGAATGTCCTTTGGTGCTTGGTAAACTGCAATTCCCAAATGTCACGGTCTATTTTTCCCAACCCCCTCTCCAGTATTTTCTGTTAGTCATGGAAGTCCTGTATGCCAAGTTTGGTTCAATTCTATTGTTGGTGGAGCTCAGAATGTCCTTTGGTGCTTGGTAAACTGCAATTCCCAAATGTCAGGGTCTATTTTTCCCAACCCCCTCTCCAGTATTTTTTGTTAGTCATGGAAGTCCTGTATGCCAAGTTTGGTTCAATTCTATTGTTGGTGGAGCTCAGAATGTCCTTTGGTGCTTGGTAAACTGCAATTCCCAAATGTCAGGGTCTATTTTTCCCAACCCCCTCTCCAGTATTTTCTGTTAGTCATGGAAGTCCTGTATGCCAAGTTTGGTTCAATTCTATTGTTGGTGGAGCTCAGAATGTCTTTGGTGCTTGGTAAACTGCAATTCCCAAATGTCAGGGTCTATTTTTCCCAACCCCCTCTCCAGTATTTTCTGTTAGTCATGGAAGTCCTGTATGGCAAGTTTGGTTCAATTCTATTGTTGGTGGAGCTCAGAATGTTCTTTGGTGCTTGGTAAACTGCAATTCCCAAATGTCAGGGTCTATTTTTCCCAACCCCCTCTCCAGTATTTTCTGTTAGTCATGGAAGTCCTGTATGCCAAGTTTGTTCAATTCTATTGTTGGTGGAGCTCAGAATGTTCTTTGGTGCTTGGTAAACTGCAATTCCCAAATGTCAGGGTCTATTTTTCCCAACCCCCCCTCCAGTATTTTCTGTTAGTCATGGAAGTCCTGTATGCCAAGTTTGGTTCAATTCTATTGTTGGTGGAGCTCAGAATGTTCCTTTGGTGCTTGGTAAACTGCAATTCCCAAATGTCAGGGTCTCTTTTTCCCAACCCCCTCTCCAGTATTTTCTGTTAGTCATGGAAGTCCTGTATGCCAAGTTTGGTTCAGTTCTATTGTTGGTGGAGCTCAGAATGCTCTTTGGTGCTTGGTAAACTGCAATTCCCAAATGTCAGGGTCTATTTTTCCCAACCCCCTCTCCAGTATTTTCTGTTAGTCATGGAAGTCCTGTATGCCAAGTTTGGTTCAATTCTATTGTTGGTGGAGCTCAGAATGTTCTTTGGTGCTTGGTAAACTGCAATTCCCAAATGTCAGGGTCTATTTTTCCCAACCCCCTCTCCAGTATTTTCTGTTAGTCATGGAAGTCCTGTATGCCAAGTTTGGTTCAATTCTATTGTTGGTGGAGCTCAGAATGTCCTTTGGTGCTTGGTAAACTGCAATTCCCAAATGTCAGGGTCTATTTTTCCCAACCCCCTCTCCAGTATTTTCTGTTAGTCATGGAAGTCCTGTATGCCAAGTTTGGTTCAGTTCTATTATTGGTGGAGTTCAGAATGCTCTTTGGTGCTTGGTGAAGCATTCTCACCTGATGTTTCACCCACATCTATGGCAGGCATCCTCAAGAGGCTGTGAGGTCTGTTTGTAACTAGGCAAGTGGGGTTTGTATATCTGTGGAATGTCCAGGGTGGGAAAAAGAACTCATGTCTGCTTGAGGTAAGTGTGAATGTTGCAATTGGTCATCTTGATGAGTATTTAATGGCCTTGCAGCTTCGAAGCCGAGCTAGTTGCTGCCCAGGAATCCTTTGTTGGGAGCGGTTAACTGGCCCTGATTGCTTCATGTCAGGAATTCCCCCTTTTTTAGTGTTGCTCTTTATTTATTGTTCTGATTTTAGAGGGTTATTTTAGAGGGTACTGGTAGCCAGATTTTGTTCCTCTGAGGTTGCCTGCCATAGATGTGGGGAAAATGTCAGGAGAGAATGCTTCTGGAACATGGCCATACAGCCCAGAAAACTCACAGCAACTCAGTGATTCTGGCCATGAAAGCCTTCCACAACACATTAGTATGTTTATTTATACCCTGCTTTTTCTCTCCCCAAGAAGACTCAAGTTGGCTTAGATTAAAAACATTTCAGTACAGTCTAAAATCCACAAATATGCAAACATTAAAATGGAATTAAATATCATTGGTATTTTAAAAATTCAGTTAAAATCCATAAAAAACATATCCAAAACTAAAAACTGCAGCAGACCCGGACTTGATCTTTAAAACCTTTTAAAGCCTGCATTAGATTACCAAATGTAATGTCCCTTTATACACACTGCTTTATATTAATTTCCCCAGTATTCCTTTATCTGATTTGTCATCAACACACTTAATGGACTGCAAAAATATGATCCTGTGTGATTCCTTTCTATTTCCAAGTCGCCCAGTCCTCTGTGTGCCCAGGGGGGAGTCTCTCATTTGGTATCAGCCATGGGCTGAGGTGCTGGGTTTGAGCCTGCCACTTTTGGACTCTCGCTTGCTGAGGTGTTCCAGCGAGTGTCTCTGTAGATCTTAGAAAACTTATAAAAACGTATTTAAGATCAACTTTGAGTCAAGAGCGCTTGAGTGGACTAGCAACCTTGGCCATTGAAAATGGCTTGTTGGATGAAATGGAAACAGATATAATAGTACACGAGTTTTCAAAATTGAAAGCCAGAAAAATCTCTTTTTAATTTTAAAAGTGTTCAAGTTTATTTGTGTTAAGGAAAACTGGATGTCAAAGTATCCACTAAAGTGAAGGGGCCAGAGGCTGACTACGTTGCCACACCCATTGTAATGGTCCAGGCTGGCATGGCACTTTTGAAGGACAAGAGTTCACTTTCTTAAAAAGGAGGTGTCTATTCTCCTGGGGCTGCGTTCTCCAAAACAAATCTGATTGACAGACCCAACAAGCATGGGATTGAGTTCTCTGTTATTAGCAAACCCCTAGTCTGAAAAATCTTCTCTGAAGAGACAGCATGACCAGGAAACCTTTGTGTAGTACTTGTAGACCAAAAATAACAACAAAAACTTAAAATTGTTGCTAAGTTTAGTAAAATATTTGCATTCTTAAAAAAGTTAATTTGTGTAATGTAACTATATAAACATAATGTTGTAAGTAAATTTCTGGTTTGTAAGGTAACTCTTTTATTCACCTCTACCTTCTACGTTTTATTTTTCAGTGATTGGTTGGGGGGAGGGGGCGCCAAAATAATGTTTGCTTACCATTGAAAATTACCTAGGGCCGGCCCTGTTTCTAGTGGGAACATTCATTAAAACGAGCATTTTCTAATGGCTGCATTCATAAAATAGTGTTACCCAAGCTAGTGTTATATAAAAACTCTGCACCAGCAGTTAGCAATGTTCATTCCCTTGCCATCCTTCCATCTCTCCAATATTTGGTCTGAGAAGTAAAGCTTACTGGGGGCAGAGTTACACAAACAACGATTTTAGAGATACCCAGGTTTTATGTGCATTTATATGTATTTCAACCACAACATATTCATTATTCCCTTGTAACAGGATTACTTACCGTGAGACTAGAACCATAAGGTTGTTGTCCCTGTCCACATTGTACCGGCGGACATATACGTAGTCCCGTGAGTACATGGGGTACTGCAGGTTGTTGGGGGGGAGGGGAGACAAAAAGAAGAATAGTTATGACTTTGAACTAGAGCAATACACTCACTGATGGAATATTACTAGAACATCCGACAAGAACTAGACAAAATGCACTCACCGGAAAGTGAGTTACCCAGTGAACAACCTCTGATCCAGTGTCTTGATCTCTCTCAATGACTTCCAGTTTAATGACCAGCGAGTCCCACTTCTTTCGATATTCGGTATCCAGCTAGAAGACAGGGAATCACAAAAGCTTAATTAGAGAAGCTGAGATATGTCGTCCCCTTGCCAAAGCACAAACTGGGAAGTAGCAGCCAATAGTGGAAGGACCAAGGCAAGGACATCTCCAGCTCATCCCGTTTGGGTATCAGCCAGCACATCAACGACTTAAATCTAGAAATAGTTTTCTAACATCTACAGCAGTGCTTCTCAACCTGGGGTCCCCAGATGTTTTTGGCCTACAACTCCCAGAAATCCTAACAGCTGGTAAACTGGCAGGGATTTCTAGGAGTTGTAGGCCAAAAACATCTGGGGACCCCAGGTTGAGAGCCACTGATCTACAGAGACACTCGCTGGAACACCTCAGCAAGCGAGAGTCCAAAAATGGCAGGCTCAAACCCAGAACCTCAACCAATGGCTGATACCAAATGAGAGACTCCCCCCGGGCACACAGAAGACTGGGCGACTTGGAAGGCACTGAACAAACTGTGCTCTGGCACCACGAGCTACAGAGACAACCTTAAGAAATGGAATTACACAGTGGAATCCACGACATGCGAGTGTGGAGAAGAGCAAACCACTGATTACCTGCTGCAATGCAACCTGAGCCCTGCTACATACACAATGGAGGACCTTCTTGCAGCAACACCAGAGGCACTCCAAGTGGCCAGCTACTGGTCAAAGGACATGTAATAGAATACCAAATCTGCAAATTTTGTGTTTTGTTTGTTTGTTTATTTGTCTGTTTTTTTTAATGCAATACAACTGTTTTGGTTCGCTCCTAACACAATAAATAAATAAATAAATAAATAAATAAATAAATAAATAAATAAACAAACAGACTTAAATGAAAAAGGAGACTGGAATTTGGAAGGTACACCATGCAGAGCTCTCAGGAGACTGGGGCATCTGTTTGAAAGAGGAGATATAATGGCCAGCAATGTCTGAAGGCACAGAAAATGAGGTGTGAAGCACTACAACAGTGTTTCTCAGCCTTCCTAATGTTGTGACCCCTTATCTCAGTTCCTCATGTTGTGGTGACCCCCAACCATACAATAATGGTTGGAGGTCACCATAACTGGAATCATAGGATTTGGTTGCATAATGAAAATAAACAGAAATCCTGTGCCAAGATATATCCCAAGTGAGTACCATGAACTCCTGCCACCAGGGCTGTTGCTCCCACTTTCAGATTTGAATCTGAAAAACTACTCAAGAAGAAACCCTTTTAACAGACATCTGAAAAGCACAGGAAGAACAAGTGAAATCCAGGAGCTCCCAGAATATCGGAGGAACCAGATATTCCAATTCTGTTTAATTCCCAAAAATCATTCTTCCTGAGAGGAAGAAGGCGAAGAGCACCAACACTCACCTGAACATTGAAAAACTGCCTTGGAGTTATATCTGTGTATGTCCCAAAGACTGCAAAAAGGAAAAAGAAAAAGAGGCAAATATGACGACAAATTGTTTTCTCAAAGCAAGGCTGCACTAAGATGAGGTTACATGCAAGGAAATACCAGTCCCCTTCAACCACTCTTCGTCCATGCCTTGTTTAAACCAACAGCTTTGCTTTCTCCATATGGGCAAAATGGCCACTAGGACCTTTTCTGTGGCCCTTGGGTCATTTTGGTTTGGCCCTCAAATGTCAATGGGGAATTTTGATCACTTTCAGCCAACTTAGGTACAAGAGAGGCCCTTTTTTGAAACATGAGGTGAACAAGAAATGGTTGGAATTCAACCCCACACTGCCCAAGTTGCAAGTTCTCAATGAGGAACTGTTTAGTTAGCTTACTATAAACTAAGGGTTTCCCTTCCCTCGTGTTTCCAGAATGACAGTTGGGAATGCATCTAATTTCTTCTCTCCTCTCTGTTTCTGCTCTCATTCTGATTGGTTGTTTAGAATGGATATTTTTCTACTGTAAGCTTTTTGAATCTGCCTTCTGCCTTCTTACACTTCTAGTATGGAGAGTATGTGCTGTGTGCTTTGAGATCTCTCTCTGCTTGGATGTCAGGAGAGATGTAGTGATTGAATTTTTCTGTCCTGCTCTGTAGTTCGCTAGAGACGAAATGACTTCACAGGCAGACTGGAAGGCTTTTGTTTCTCAAAGCATACAGTACGGTTACAAACAAAGTTCCATCTAATTAAGTACGGAGTCTTTTTATAATGACGTCTAGAGTCCAGAATTTCTTTCACCCTTCCTCATATCCCTCACCCTTGGCCCTCCCCATTTTATATTATTATTATTATTATTATTATTATATAAGTATAATAATTATTTATTTATACCCCGCCATCTCCCCAAGGGGACTCAGGGCGGATTACATGAGGCCAAGCCCAACAACACATCAGTAAAAACAAAACAGCAAGCAAATAAAACAGTACAATTATTATAACTTTAAAACCTTATTTACTATATTTGTATACCACCCCTCTCAGCCTTCCGGTGACTCGAGGCGGTTTACAAGGCAAAATTCAATGCTACAAAAACACAAATACATTATAATCAATAAAATCATAAACAGTGACAATAAAACATGATTCAATAAATACTCATTAAAACATTGTCCAGTCCCATCGAGTAGTTGTTCCGTTTCTTAGGTCTGTTACTCAGTATTTGCAAATGCTTGCTCGAATAGCCATGTCTTGAGTTTTTTTCCGAAATGCTAGAAGCAAAGAAGCCGATCCCATCTCCCTAGGAAGGGCGTTCCATAGCCGAGGGGGCACCATTGAGAAGGCCCTGTGTCTCGGCCCCACCAGCTGTGCTTTTGACGATGGTGGGACCGAGAGCAGGGCCTCTCCAGACAATCTTAAAGGGGAGACAATCATAAGGGGAGATGCCTTTGGACAGATAAGTTGGGCCAGAACCATTTCATGGAGACCCTCTGTCCTGGTCAGCTCTCCATTGCTTCAGGTGTGCTACAGGCCAAGGCATGACCTACTTTCATGGTTCCTCACATACCAGGAAAGGAAGTCATGACTTCAGTCTTTTTACATTTCAGTATAGAGAGTATATATTGTGTGCTTTGAGGTCTCTCTCTGCTTGTGTGTCAGGAGAGATGTAGTAGCTGAGGTTTTTCCCTCTTTTGAAACCTCAGAAGAGATGGGTATTAGAGTAGCTCAGACCCAGTTCTTGATTATTAAGAAATGCAGTTATTTCTTATTATTGTGAACAAACCTTTTGTGTTTTTTTAAGATTGGACTCTGCATGTTTGCCTCCCAAGCTCTGAATTCTTTGCAGCCATTTCACAAGGCACATCATGCTTTGCTTGCTAATGAGCTGATGCTCTACTTTTGTATCCTGTTTGATTTTTGGATGGTCTGCTTTATTTTAGGGTAGTTTTGTTATGCTGTTGGAAACTGCCCTGAGTCCCCTTTGGGAGAGAAGGCGGGTTACAAATAAATTATTATTATTGGGCTGTTGTAGGTTTTTCGGGCTGTATGGCCATGTTCTAGAAGCATTCTCTCCTGACGTTTCGCCTGCATCTATATGGCAGGCATCCTCAGAGGTTGTGATTTGGTCATGAAAGCCTTCAATAATTCTATTATTATTATTATTATTATTATTATTATTATTATTATTGTAATAAAGTACCACAGGCCATACTTATTATTATATTATATTATATTATATTATATTATATTATATTATATTATATTATATTCCCTGCTATATTTTAGAGTAGCTTTCCCTAACTAAGAGGGTTCTCCTGGATCTATGAATATAGCAAATATGTCCCCTGTTTGGGAATGTAGGCCACCTCCACCTCCTTGCTTTGAAAATACTAATCAAAGAGACTTAGTAATCTTAAAAGGGGGAATGGGGAGAGTACCTCTGTACTGGTAGAGATGGCTGCCCTCAACTGGACGTCTCCACAGCTTGAAGTGCTTCTTGTCCATCACCATTTCCCAGTTCTGCTCCTCCAGATCAGAAGCCATATCCTTGCTGGGGGTCGGCTCCTGCGGCTGGTTCTCCCCTTGGTTGTCTTGGAGGAGGTGGTTGATTTCTTCCATGCGCTTCATCTCTTCAGCAGACCTTGAGGGGGGAAAAAGATCGGTTTAGGTTGGCTCACCATGAGGTGAACTTATCTGGACAGGTTTTATGGGAGACTTCTTTGCTCCCAAAGGGTCCAGCGCAGTGAAACTTAGACAGAAGCAGAAGCTTTTGCAATGGGAACTAATGGCCTAGAGAGGTGTCAAGAGGCTGGATGTCTCTAGAATGGAGATGCTGTAGCTGGAGAGCCTTAATGACTCCGTGGTCCCTGGGCCCACTCCAATGGATGAGGAGGAACAAGGCAGAGGTCCTCGTGGTCGATCGTAAGCCGGATCGGGGTATAGGGTGGCAACCTGTACTGGACGGGGTTGCACTCCCCCTGAAGTCACAGGTCCGCAGTCTGGGTGTCCTCCTGGACTCATCACATACGCTTGAAACTCAGGCGTCAGCGGTGGCCAGGAGGGCTTTCACACAATTAAGACTCGTGTGTCAGCTGCGACCGTACCTCATGAAGTCGGATCTGGCCAGGGTGGTCCATGCTTTAGTCACCTCCAGATTGGATTACTGTGATGCACTCTACGTGGGGCTGCCCTTGAAAACAGCCCGGAAATTTCGATTGGTACAACGGGCGGCAGCCAGGTTACTAACTGGTGCTTCTTACAGAGAGTGGTCAACCCTCCTGTTTAAGGAGCTCCACTGGCTGCCGTTCATTTTCTGGTCCCAATTCAAGGTGCAGGTTCTTACCTACGAAGTCCTGAACGGTTTGGGACCCGCCTATCCGCGTAACCGCATTTATGTGTACAAACCCACATGATCTCTTTGATCATCTGGAGAGGCCCTGCTCTCGCTTCCACCTCTATCGCAGGCGTGATTGGTGGGGATGAGGGAGAGGGCCTTCTCGGTGATGGCCCCCCGACTCTGGAACTCACTTCCCAAAGACATCAGACATGCCCGAACTCTGGCAGTCTTTAGGAGCAGCCTGAAAACGTGGTTGTTCCAGTGTGCCTTTCCAGAATAAGGAAAACTCTTACCAGTATGCCCTCAAAATGCACTTTACCACTGATTTAGGAATGACTGTGTTCCCTCATCTCTCTTTGAAAACCCTACACCAGTTATATCCTGCCTTGTTCATGCCCAGCATTATTTTTTAAATTTTAACTATTACCTTTGGCCCGGCCATAGGTTTTTAAATGTTTGTGTGTTACTGTTTAATGTTTATTTTGTTGATGTGATTTATATTAATTGTATTGTATTGTTGTTTTTTGTTGTTGTTGTTTATTGATGTACTGCGGGCTTGGCCTCATGTAAGCCGCACCGAGTCCCTTGGGGAGATGGTAGCGGGGTATAAATAAAATATTATTATTATTCCATGAGTCTGACCATGCCAGGTAGAAAATAAGAAGAGAAAAAGCTGCCTTTGTACTCGAGATCCACTACAATTTGTTTCTGTATACAGTGATGTATTTCCTTTCCAGCAATACCTGGCCACTCTAAACAAATTCAAGTCCCCAGCACCAGATCAACTACATCCGAGTATTGAAGGAACTAGTGGAAGTTATATTGAAACCACTGGCAAACATCTTTTAGAGTTCTTGGAGAATTGGAGAAGTCCCAGTAGATTGGAGGAGGGCAAATATGGTCCCTATCTATCTTCAAGAAGGGAAAAAAGGACGACCCAAACAACGGCCAATGTCTAGTCAGCCTCACGTCGATACCAGGCAAGATTCTGGAAAAGATTGTTAAAGAAGTGGTCTGCAAACAGTTAAGACAGCAATGCAATCATCACTAATAGTCAACACAGATTCATCAAAACAAGTCCTGCCAGACTCATCTGTTCTCTTTTTTCAATAGTTACAAGTTGGGTAGATGCGGGGAATGCTGTGAGTGGATGGAAGGATGGGATGCCTTCCTTCTACAAGGTCCCCCATGACCTTCTGGCAAGGAAATTAGTCCAAGGTAGGCAAAAGTATGGTGAGATAGATCTGTAATTGGTTAAGCGAACAAACCCAGAGGGTGTTTCTCCCCAGTGCTTCCTCTTCATCCTGGAAAGGAGTGACAAGTGGAGTGCCATCAGCAGGGTTCCATCCTGGGCCTGGTTCTGCTCTGGATGTTGATTTATTTGTCGTGTCAGAGCAACCAGTCCATTATATTACATTTCTAACAGAACAAAGCAAACAAACAGACAAAATACAAAACTTGTGAGTTTGGTAGTTGGTTAAATGTCCTTTGACCAGTATCTGGCCACTTGGAGTGCTTCTGGTGCAAGATACTCCACTTTGGCAGAAAAAATGAAATGCAAAGATACAGAATGGGTGACGCCTGGCTCGAGAGCAGTACATGTGAAAAAGATCTTGGAGTCCTCATGGACAACAAGTTAAACATGAGCCAACAATGTGATGTGGCGGTAAAAAAGGCCAATGGGATTTTGGCCTGCATCAATAGGAGCATAGTGTCTAGATCTAAGGAAGTAATGCTACCCCTCTATTCTGCTTTGGTTAGACCACATCTGGAATATTGTGTCCAGTTCTGAGCACCACAATTCAAGAGACATATTGACAAGCTGGAATGTGTCTAGAGAACAAGCCCTATGAGGAGCGGCTTAGGGAACTGGGCATGTTTAGCCTGAAGAAGAGAAGGCTGAGAGGGATATGATAGCCATGTATAAATATGTGAGAGGAAGCCACAGGGAGGAGGGAGCAAGCTTGTTTTCTGCTTCCCTGGAGACTAGGACACGGAACAATGGCTTCAAACTACAAGAAAGGAGATTCCATCTGAACATTAGGAAGAACTTCCTGACTGTGAGAGCCGTTCAGCAGTGGAACTCTCTGCCCCGGAGTGTGGTGGAGGCTCCTTCTTTGGAAGCTTTTAAGCAGAGGCTGGATGGCCATTTGTCAGGGGTGATTTGAATTCAATATTCCTGCTTCTTGGCAGGGGGTTGGACTGGATGGCCCATGAGGTCTCTTCCAACTCTTTGATTCTATGATTCTATGGTGTTGCTGCAAGAAGGTCCTCCATTGTGCATGTGGCAGGGCTCAGGGTGCATTGCAGCAGGTGGTCAGTGGTTTGCTCTTCTCCACACTCGCATGTCGTGGATTCCACTTTGTGGCTCCATTTCTGGATGTTGATGAATTACTTAGATGAAGGGTCAGAAGGCACAATCATCAAGTTTGTAGACAGGACCAAATGGGGAGGGAGAGCCAATACCCCAGAAGCCAGGAGCAGAATTCAAAACGATCTTCACAGATTAGAGAGATGATGGGCCAAAACTAACACACTGAAGTTCAATAGAATTTCAAATGCAAGACTCCCCTTAGGCAGAAAAAAATGAAATGCAAAGAGAGAGAATGGGGAACAAGGCCTGGCTCGACAACAGGATAAGTGGAAAAGATCCTGGAGTCCTCGTGGGGAGGAAGGGGAACAGGAGCCAGGAATGTAATGTAGCGGCAAAAAAGGCCAATGGGATTTTGGCCTGCATAATGCTTAGATCCAGGGAAGTCATGCTACCCCTCTAATTCAGTGTTTCTCAACCTGAGGTCCCCAGATGTTTTTGGCCTACAACTCCCAGATATCCCAGCCAGTTTACCAGTTGTTAGGATTTTTGGGAGTTGAAGGCCAAAAACATCTGGGGACCCCAGGTTGAGAACCACTGCTCTTATCTATTCTGCCTTGGTCAGACCACACCTGGAATCACACTGTGTCTCACTCTGGGCACCACAATGGAAGGGAGATGTTGACTCTAAGCTGGAATATGTCCAGAGGAAGAGGGAGACTCAAAGGATCAAAGGTCTGGAGAACAAGCCCAATGAGGAGTGGCTGAAAGAGATGGGCATGCTTAGCCTGAAGAAGAGAAGGCTGAGAGGAGACACGATGAGGGCCAAGGATCAAGATAGAAGGGAAAATCATAGGGAGGAGGCTTCCTTTCTGCTGCCCTGGAGACCAGGACACATTGGAAAAATGGCTTCAAACTACCAGAAAGAAAGGAGATTCCTTCTGAACATGAGGAAGAACTTTCTAACTGTGAGAAAAAGCTGTTCAGCAGTGAAACTCTCTCTCTGCCCCGGCGTGTGGTGGAGGCTCCTTCTTTGGAGGCTTTTAAGCAGAGACTGGACGGCCATCTGTTGGGGGTGCTTTGAATGCGATTTTCCTGCTTCTTGGCAGAAAGGAGTTGGTCTGAATGGTCCACAAGGTCTTTTCTAATTCTAGGATTCTGATTCATACAAATGAGGTAATTAAAGCAGGAAACCTAAGCCTTTGAAGCTGTGCAGTCATCTGCCTACAGCTCTATATATACACAGACTCCCCACTCACCTCCACCTCACAATCACTTCCAGTGTCCACTCAAAAGGGGGGGGGGGGGGTTTGTAGACTGCACAAAGAAAAACCCTCTCCCTGAAGCAAATGAGGCTTATGAGATGCATAATTTCCTCCCTGTGTCATATAGCACACAAATCTTCAAATGCTCTGCAAGGAAAACAATGTTGATACTCTCTGCTCTGCTAGCCTGGTCTCTCAGGAAGAGTATGGATTTCCAAACCATAACCATGGCTTACTCCTACATGGGGGTAAACCTTTTTCATCCTAATCTTAGACTGACTAGCGTATTCCTTCCCCAAATGCATAAATATCTAGCATTAAAGATAACATCCTATCACTATAAAGCATTACAGTAGCAATGGGCAAGACGAGAAGAGGTCTGGGCAAATGGAGGGGGGGGGGATGGAATCTTCCACTTGCTTATTCATAACTGAATCAGAGAGATGGAAACAAGAGAGGAAGGGGGGTTAAATGGAACTGGACACAGTAGGCTAGTACTCTGAATAACAGTGTGCCATTTGCAACACTGAGTTTTCCACACTGGGCATGTGTACTCAGCAGCAGAGTAGCAAAGTGCAAGGACAGATGTCTTCACTGTGTCAGGTTGTGATCCCCAAGTTGTGCCAGTCAGCTTTCATACGATATTATTTCTAGCACCCACTTTTTGCTTGATAGTCAAGCAGTGTTTCTTGTAAATCAAAGCATGGTCCAGAGTGACTCCCAAGCATTTGGGTGTGCTGCAATGCTCCAGTGGGATTCCTTCCCAGGTCATCCTCAGAGCATGAGATGCTTGCCTGTTATTAAGATTAAAAGCACAAGTCTGCCTTTTAGATAGATTAGGAATCAGCTGGTTTTCCATTATAGGCAGTAAGAGCACCTAAAGCTCGTGAGAGCTTCTGTTCAACCATTTGAAAGCTCCATGCTTGGGCGGTGATGGCACAATCATCAGCGTAGATGAAACTCTCTGTCCCTTCTGGCAGTGACTGCTCATTTGTGTAAATACTAAACATTGAATTAGCAAGCATGATAAAACAGTGGATGTGGCTCTTAATGAGACATGCCGTATAATCATATGATGCCTACGCCCCACACCACTGGAGAAATTACACTGTTTAGCAGGTATCGCACCACCTGACATCCATCAGGAAGTAGCAGCCAACAATGCACTGTGCTTATAATATAATATAATATAATATAATATAATATAATATAATATAATATATTGTATATACATATAATATTGATAATACTATAATGTAATACAATATAATAATAATATGATATTATAATTATATATTTTATATTAAATGTAATATTTCTAATAATATTACAGTATAATGTTATAGTACAATGTAATATATAGTATTAATATTGTGCTATGGTAATAATATAATCTATTGTATTTACTTTTTACTTGTAAGTCACTCTGAGTCCCCTTCGGGGTGAGAAGGGTGGCATATAAATGTCATGAATAAATAAATAAATAATGAAAGGACCCATCCTCTGTCCAGATATCAGCCACCACGCCAACACCTTAAATCAAGAAACAGCTTCTTAAGATCTGCAGAATACTTGCAGAACATCTCAGCAAGCAAAGGTCCAAAAGTGGCAGGCTAAAACCCAGCACCTCAATCAGCAGCTGAGACCAGATGAGAAACTCCCCCCTGGACACACAGAAGGCTGGGTGACATGGAAGGTGCTGAACAGACTGCGCTCTGGAATCACAAGATGCAGAGCTAACCTTAAGAAATAGGGCTACAAAGTGGAGTCCTTGACATGCCAGTGCAGAGAAGAGTAAACGACAGAACACTTACTACAATGCAATTTGAGCCCTGCCAATGGAGGACCTTCTCACAGCGACCAGAGGCACTCCATAGCCCAGAGAGATTAGCCCTGACACCAATAGCATTTCTAGCCAGCTTCTGGGCAAAAGACATTTAGCATAATGCCAACTTTGTGTTTCTAAATGCATTTTAACTGTACCGTCAACTCGCTTCTGACATGATAAATAAATGACGCTGAGTTGCAGGTCCCAATTGCAATTCTATTCCTAAACATTGACAGTCTTTCCAAGTATGCAACGGTGCAAACCTGCAAGCTTAAGTCATTGGTGTTAATCCTTCGTGTTAAAGAGGGGGAAATAAAGCTGAGAAATCATGGAGTGTATTAAGGCCAACAGAATGAATTCAAAGCAGAAGTGAACACTATATGCTCCTTGCAGCCCAGTATCCAGAGGCCTATCCACTGCCCATTCCTGCTTTAAGGGCAGCCCTATATTGGCATGTTACAGGAATGCAAATGTGATTTAACAAGGTACCATCTTCCACTACCCTATTCCAAATAGTTGCACAGGCGTTTCAGGCATCCTGAAAAATCCTTGGATGTGTCACATCAACAGTTTTAAAAGATGAATATGGAGTACTGGCAGGCCTTGTCGTATTGAATCACACATAATCACCTGACAAGTGTTTTACTTTAGGGCTGGAGGTTTAGCACAGCTGGTAAATCATCAGCAACTATCAACCGAAAGGTTGCAAGTTCAAAGCCCCGGGTCGGCATAAGCAGCCGACTGTCAGCCCTGCTCACTGTTTACCTAAGCAGATCGAAAATCTTTAGCTGTAATTAGAGAAATTAGGTACCGCTAAAGTGGGGGAGGTGTTTAACAACGCCATAAAGAAAAAGAAGATGAAGAAATGCTGGAATGAGGAAGTCCTGACAGCTCTTCATCATAGAGAATGGAGCGACAGCACCCCTCTGGACTCGAGCCTAACCATCCATGGCATCGAAACAACACCTCTTTCTGTTCTGTCTGTGTACTGTCTATACCCGTGATGGTGAACCTATGACACTCGTGTCACCACTGACACGCATGGCTATTTTTGACGACACTCAGACACAGAGAAATACACCTTATAAGAGCCAAACTAATTCCATCCTTAAATTTGTAAAAGGTTCTACAAATTTAACATCTGCACATTTGAACATTGTTCACTCTATAACTCAGCATGGATTATACATTTTTCTTATTTAAATTATAAATATTGCATTTTTTTTTCTTGAAGTGACACTCCACCCAAGTTATGCTCAGGTTTTTGGTGAATTTTGACACACCAACTGCAAAAGCTTGTCCATCACTGGTCTATACAAATGGCACTGAATGGTTGCCGTGTATGTGTACTTGTGATCCGCCCTGAGTCCCCTTCGGAGTGAGAAGGGCGGAATATAAATAAAGTATTATTATATTATTATTATTTCTTTTTTATGCGGGTACAACAGAAGCAACTACTACACAAAAGCTGTCAAAATATTTAAAAATTAACTAGGTATTTTTAATTACAAAAATGTGAGTCCAGCACAGAAACATAAGTAGGCCGAAGCCTGTTAGAGTTAGTGGGCCAAAGCTAGTGTCGTCCTGAGGAGTGTGAGGTAAACCTCTGTTTGAAAGAAGCCTCGTGTGAGAAAGATCCAATGTGAAGGCTGCTGCGTGTAACGCTACTATGTATTTGTTTATTTGTGTTATGGAAACCTAGTTCTCAAACTAAGGCCCAAGGGCCAGATACAGCCCTCCAAGGTCATTTACCTGGCCCTCAGGGTCAGCCTAAGTCTGAAACAACTTGAAAGCACACAACAACAACAATCCTATCTCATCAGCCAAAAGCAGGCTCACACTTCCCACTGAATTACTTATCAGTCTGTATTTGTTAAAATTGTTCTTCACTTTAATTATTGTATTGTTTTAAGTGTTTTTTGCACTACAAATAAGATATGTGCAGTGTGCATCGGAATTCATTCATACTTTTTCAAATTATAATCCGGCCCTCCAACAGTTTGGAGAACTGTGACCTGGTCCTCTGTTTAAAAAGTTTTGAGGACCCCTGTTGCAGACAGTGCAATCGTATTATTTTGCTATAGAGAAAAGCCTCCTGTGGAAGAGATAACATTGTGTGTTTTTGTTCTTTTATCACTTGTGGCTACTGGTGCCAGGTCACACTGCTGCAAATAAGTTACTCTGTTGTGCAAATATGAAGAAGGTCTTTTGTTAATAAGCCCACTCACTCAACAAAAGCCACAATCAGTAGTACTAACTAAAAATACTTTTGTTTACATTACACATAGGGTGCGCGTGAGAAATTGGGATTTGTAAGGAAAATTAAAAATAAACGGACTATTTGTTTGTTGTTCGTTTGTTCAGTCATTTCCGACCCTTCGTGACTTCATGGACCAGCACACGCCAGAGCTCCCTGTTGGTCGTCACCACCCCCAGCTCCTTCAAGGTCAATCCAGTCACTTCAAGGATACCATCCATCCATCTTGCCCTTGGTCAGCCCCTCTTCCTTTTTCCTTCCATTTTCCCCAGCATAATCGTCTTCTCTAAGCTTTCATTTCTTCTCATGATGTGGCCAAAGTACTTAACGGACACTTAATTGCTTCTAAATCCTCTTTCCAACTCATCCAGAGTCAAGTAAGTCAACATTTATGGGATCAGTTACTAAGGTTAAAAATAGATAGCCCAGGGAGATTAGCTCTGACACCAATAGTGTTTCTAGCACTCCTGAAAGCAAAGTGAGTTGAAAACATATGACAATGCTTTTATTCCTTGATTGGAGGCCAACAATGAGTTAGTATGAGTTCTAAATACTAATTTTAAATATTCCTAGACACCTCTGCCCAAGTTCAGGATGATTTATAGATTTTTTTTTCCAAATATACATCCAACACAACAGCAAGAGAACTCAAAACAGTCCAATCTCTACATCTAACTCCTGTTTCCAGAGACCTACCTTTTCAATTCCTCTTCCTTGATCCTTTCTTCTTCCCACAGGAACACACCAGTGAGGGCTGCCATCAGTTTGCAGGCATTGGCGTGTCGCCCCTGGAACTTGCGCCACAGAGAGCTGAAGAGGCTCCGGCGCGTCCTCTCCGAGTAGATGTTACTGTACAGCTGTCCAATCTGCTGGGCGCGCCGGACCCGCTGACCAGTCACATAACTGCACTGGTTGGCCAGGAGGGAGAGGAGGCTCTTCTGCCTCGGACATTGCTCAGTGGCTTTTTGCAGCCAGGTGAGCAGCCACAGGTACCGGCCCTTCAAGGCTTTCTCGCTCGGCCACAAGCTCCGCTTCACTTCGTAGCTGATGAGGCGGGATGAGTTAACGTAGTAGGAATAAATGCCGGAGGGAGGCCTCCACTGGAGTGGGTGGAACATTCCTGCCAAGCTTCACCAACAAGATGGAGTCCTAGCCAAGGAAGGGATCAGAGCAGAACATTAGAACAGCAATTGTTATGTTGTTTATTTTATTGCAATTTGTATTGTTATATTGTAATTCTTGTTCGGGCTTGGCCCCATGTAAGCCGCTCCGAGTCCCCATTGGGGAGATGGTGGCGGGATATAAATAAAGTTTATTATTATTATTATTATTGAGGTCTGCAGCCTTTCACACAAAACACCTGGAAGGCCGAAGTCTGCCCATGCCTGTGTTAGATTCATTCATAGGTCAAGGGTGCTTTTGTGACCAAAATTCTGGATTTTGATATCAACTTTGTTATGTTTGTTAGAAATATCAAAAATTAACTAGGTATTTTTAATTACAAAAATGTGAGTCAAGCACTGAATGGGTTAAATAGATACAATGACTAAGCAAAAGCTTCTATATAGCTTCTTATAGTTCTATATAAGCAGTTGTGTCTGAAGTTTAGTAGCCTTCAGTCCATGTGAGGTCTCTGTGGATGAAGGGCCACAGTGTGTTAGTAGGCCTCAGTACGAGAAGGCCTCAGTGTTAGTTCATCTCATTTTGAGAGGCATCAGTCTGTGAGAGGTCTCTGTGTGAGAGGGCCTCACTAGGAGAAAGGCCTCAGTGTGAGGTAGGCCTCAGCGTTAGTAGGCCTGGTGTGACAAGCTTCGGTAAGAGAAGTCCTAGGTTGAAGTCTTGGGAAGTCTGACTTGGCCACGGTAGTCCACGCTTTGGTTACATCCCGCTTAGATTACTGCAACGCTCTCTACGTGGGGTTGCCTCTGAAGACTGCCCGGAAGCTGCAGCAAGTCCAGCGCTCGGCAGCCAGACTACTAATGGGTGCTGGGTACAGGGAGCACACCACTCCGCTGTTACACCAGCTCCACTGGCTGCCAATTAGCTTCCGAGCACAATTCAAAGTGCTGGTGTTAACCTATAAAGCCCTAAACGACTCCGGCCCTGTTTACCTCTCCAAACGTATTCTTTGAACCATCAAGATTATTAAGATCGTCTGGAGAGGCCCTGCTCTCGATCCCACCGGCCTCACAAGCGTGTCTGGTGGGGACGAGGGACAGGGCCTTCTCGGTGGTGGCCCCACGACTCTGGAACTCTCTCCCACCGGAGGTCAAAACCGCCCCTTCTATCCTGATATTTAGGAAACAGGTGAAGACGTGGTTATGGAGACAGGCTTCGATGAATGAGGCAACACCCTAAGATTTGGATAGAAGATGATGTATAATTGATTTTAGTATGACGACTGACCACTGTAGTTTTAAATATATTTGTTGTTTTAATATGTTATTGTAATATGAACTATGATGTTTTACTGATTGTATGTGTTTTTATGGCTGGAAACCGGTCTGAGTCCCTCAAAGAGGTGAGAAGGTCGGTATATAAACCTTTGAAATAAATAAATTAATAAATAAATAAGGCCATTGTGAATGAAGCTCCAGTCTGAAGGCTGCTGTGTGTAAAAACGTAATGTGCAAAGCTACTGAGTTTGGTGTGAGAAGAGGCTCTGTAAGAGCGAATCTGTTTAACTGCAAAAGAAGCCCAGCGTGGAAGCAAAGAAGGAAGTATAAAGAACTTTGCTCGCGCTATGGAAACCTAGTTCTTGTAAATAGTACAACCATATTATTTTGCTATAAAGAAAAGCCTCCTATGGAGAAGATAACATTGGTCTGTGTGCTTTTGTTCTTTTTATCACTTTGGGCTAATGATGCTGGGTCAAGCTGCTGTTAATAAGTTACTCTGCTGTATTTTTATGAGGAGTGTCTTTTGTTAATAAGCCCACTCGCCAAACAATGTTAAGGGTTATTAGCAGAGAGGGGAAAGCACTAATGATATCTCAGGGCAACCATTCTTCTGCCATCTTTCTTCACCCAGACACTCAAAAAAGGCCAAAAGCAGAAAGACTAGTTATTTCCTTAATGTTCTCCTGGGATGGAATAAGTACCGTATACATTCGAGTATAAGCTGACCCAAATATAAGCCGAGGCACCCAATTTTACCACAAAAAAGCTGGAAAAACGTATTGAGTATAAGCTGAGGACAGGAAATGCAGGAGCTACTGGTCAATTTCAAAATAAAAAGAGATACCAATTAATTACAATATTTGAGGCATCAGGAGGTTAAATGTTTTTGAATATTTATTTAAGATAAGACTGTCCAACTCTGATCAAACCATTATTCTAACCTTCGTTAAGGTAAAGGTGTCCTTCAAGTTAAAGGTATCCTTCCAATAATAATAAAGAAAGTAAAATAATGGAAATGTAATAATAACAGTAATAATAGAGTAAAATAATACATGCAATAATAATAATAAAGAAAATAATGGAAATGTAATAACAATAATAATAGAGTAAAATAATAAATGCAATAATAATAATAATAAATAGAGAGGAAGAAGAGGAGGAGGAGGGGGAAGAAGCTGCTGAAACTTTATTTCTATACCACCCTCTCTCCCGAAAGGCACTTGGGGCAGTTTACATACAAAGACAGGAAAATACAATCAACATAAGAAATAATACAAAATAATGCACAGTAACAATAAATGTAATAATGATGAGGTCTTTGGGGGAAAATTCCCCTTGATTTGGGGGAGTTCTGGTTTACCTACATCCAGAACGCACTGTGAACACAAACAATGATGGATCTGGACCAAATTTGGCATGCATATCTGCTATGCCCAAATTTGAATACTGGTGGGTTTTGAGGGGAATTGGCCTGGATATTTTGGAGTTGTAGGTACTGGGATTTATAGTTCACCTGTAATCAACGAACACTCTGAACTCCACCAAAGGCGGAACTGGACCACACTTCGCACACAGAGTTCCCATGACCAGAAAAAATACTGGAGGTCTTTGGATAAAATTCACCTTGATTTGGGGAGATGTAGTTAACCTACATCCAGAGAGCACTGTGAACCTAAACACTCATGGATCTGGACCAAACTTGGCACACATACCTGATATGCCAAAATTTGATTCCTGGAGGGGTTTAGGGGAACTGACCTTCCTTTCTGGGAGTTGTAGTTTACCCACAACCAGAGAAACGGTGGCCTCCACTGATGATGGACCTGGACCAAACTTGGCACACAAAGCCGCCATGACTAACTCAACCTACTGGAAGGGTTTGAGGGGACTGCTTCACCATCATAGTGGAAGTTGTAGTTTACCCCACAGCCAGAGAGCACACTGATCCCCACAGATGATGCCTCTAGAGCAAAATTGACAACATGACAAACTTTAAATACTGATGGTTTCTCGAGGTTAATCTGGCATATTATATTATTATAAGGTTATTAATCCACAATCTTATAATAATATAATAATAACTTTATTTTTATATGCCGCCTCCATCTCCCTGAAGGGACTCGATCTTACAAAGGAACAACCCCAGAAATACAGATTAAAAACAAGCCCAGTAAATACAAACAACAAACAAAACTTAATTAAAAATTTAGAAAACATCATAATCAAACATCGTAATTACCATATGAAGGCTGTGCATCAAATGCCGGGCTTGGGTTCATAATTTCTATGTGCAATAATTCCTTCATAGAGCCATGGGAAAGTGTGAGAGACATAGGGCTTGGCTTGAAGGATAGTGCCCTTAACCATTAATATATCAAAAGTGCAAGGAAGGGACCAATCAAAATGCGGAAGCTAGGTAGGGTTGGAAAAATTCTCTAGTGAACTGCCTAGCCAAATGCACAGCGGAACAACCAAGTTTTTAATTCCTTGCCGAAAATGAGCAGAGTGGGGACCTGTCTGATCTCCTTTGGGAGAGAGTTCCAGAGCCGATGGGCCACCACAGAGAAGGCTCTTTCCCTCATCCCCACCAACCATGTTTGAAATGGTGGCAAAAGCAAGAGAAGATGATCTTAGAGTGCATATTGGTTTGTAGGGGAAGATGCAATCATGAAGATAGGTGAGTCCTGACCATTATGCATTTTTGTTGTACAGCTCTTTTCACTGACACCTTCGTAAACATTTTATAAATCCTACTAGCCGTCCCCTGCTACGTGTTGCTGTGGCTCAGAATGCTCTGTGATTGCAGGTGAACTACAAATCCCAACTACAACTCCCAAATGTCAAGATTCTATTTTCCCCAAACTCCACCAGTGTGTACATTTGGGCATGAGTATTCATGTAGAGTTTGGTCCAGATCCATCATTGTTTGAGTCCACGGTGATCTCTGGATGTAGGTGAACTACAACTCCAAAACCAAAGGACACTGCCCACCAAACCCTGCCAGTATTTTCTGTTGGTCATGGGAGAACTGTGTGCCAAGTTTGGTTCAATTCCATTGTTGGTGGGGTTCAGAATGTTCTTTGATTGTAGGTGAACTATAAATCCCAACAACTACAACTCCCAAATGACAAAATCAATTTTTTTGAGTGAAGGACATACATTGGGTTGTTAGGTATATTGTGTCCAGATTTGGTGTCAATTCGTCCAGTGGTTTTTGAGTTATGTTAATCCCACAAACGAACATTACATTTTTATTTATAGAGATTTTTGAAAGTTTATCAGGGAGATCTGTAAGGTTTTATGTTGATTATCTTTTGGCTGACCAACACCCCAAAGTTACTGCTAAAGTTGCTAGCTTTTGTGCAGCAGCAATAGCTTGTCATCACAAGATGCTGTCACACTCTTAGAAGCCTTTAATATTTACTCCAGTTTTTACCATTGTCATTTTAGCACACAAATGTTTAATACTGTTTTAACTATCACATGCAATACTGGGTTCTAACTTTGTTTTTGACATTGTTTCTTAATGCCTAAATGGATATGTTCTTATTCTGACGTTTGTACATTTCTTGGTGCTGGTCACTGACCGTAAATAAATAATTCTTACAATTATGCATTGTGTACAATTTCATGCTAGATTATTTGAAAAAAATGACTTTTTCAAATAATCCAGGCAACTTCGGGTACCCAAGCTAGTAGAAGAATAAACCCCGACAGATGATCTGCACTTGCAAGATGACCAGCTTTCAGTCTTTCAACCCATACCTTAATAAGGTGGCGACTCAAATGCAGAATCCTGCACAAATCACTCCTGCACTTCTAATTAGAAAACAGATATGGTCCATGCCTCCTTTTGCAGGCAAGAAGAGAGTTCTGCCCAACCTGGAGCTCCTTCAAACTCTCCAGAGATGGATCAAGTAACAGTAAAATATTTAATAAGTCTTTGCTTCTGGTCTGAGCTTATTAATAACTCGTCAGCTCCACATTGAACAACAGGAGAGGAGGAAGAGGCCCAATGGCACTGGCTGCAGCTGTCAGATCAACACTACTCGTTCACCTTCACTGTCATGAGATGCTGGAAACTGGGCTTGAGTTGGAAGGGCAAAATAGGTGTAAGCCTTTGGGAGGGCCAAATAAAGTCCCTCAAGAGAGGTGAGAAGGCCAGTATATAAAACTTTTAAACAAACAAACAAATAAATAAATATATGCACCAGAGGTAACCTGCGTTCAGGACACAATGTAGGATAGATTTCAGTTTCCAAAAATTAATGTTTGCTAGCTAGAATTAACAGCATTTTCTGGTGGGGTGTTAAAAAGTTGCCTATAACTAACAACAGACCAATATGTCAGTATTGGTTTTCTTCAACACCTTTCCCCCCCAACGGCACATTGACCCATCTCAGGATACATGTGCAACTTTCCACAATTTACACATTTAAATAATCTGAATGCTTGCAACCAGCTTTTCCTATCATTTTTGTAATAAAGGGTGTTTCAAAAAGAGCGATCCAATTTAAAAGGCCCGGCTTTAACCCAAATATGCTGCAAACAGCTTGATTTGATGCCACTCTAATGTAAAAGAATAGATTGTGACTCTCGAAGAGAAATAAATTCCATGTCACCTCAGCTTCTCTTCATACCAATTCCAAGATAGACCCTGATAATAGTCATAAGGTAAAGGTTTCCCCTTGACATTAAGTCATGTTCAACTTTGGGGGGCAGTGCTCATCTCCATTTCTAAGCCGAAGAGCCGGCGTTGTCTGTAGGCACCTCCTAGGTCATGTGGCCAGCATGACTGCATGGAGGGCTGTTACCTTCCTGCCAAGGTTACCTATTGGTCTACTCACATTTGCATGTTTTCAAACTGATAGGCTGGCAGAAGCTGAGCCTAACAGCGGGAGCTCACCCCACTCCCCAGATTCGAACCACCAAACTTTTGGTCAGCAAGTTCAGCAGCTCAGCAATTTAACCAACTGCGCCACCGGGGGCTCCCTCATACTCAGCGTTTAGTCACTATTAACTTCCCATTGATGTCAATGAGTCGACTGAGACTAGTTTTGAACCTAACCTGCATCATAAACTAATAGTTTTACTGCTTTGCTAATAAGAACTCTCCCTCTTTGAAACTGCCATTGTATATGGCCAAGTTTCATATCAACACTTCTCAATAATACAGCTAAACTAATTTGAAAGTGCTCTATCTCTGCCCGTAAATGAAACTCTTACCTGTTGAAAATGTGGGCCAGAGAGATTAAAATTATTATAATGTTAAATTATAAAAATTGTAAACTATTGCCACTAGATGCCTCTCCCAGCACACAAACAGCCCCGAGTCTCAGTCCTTCACAAGATGGCGACCCCTAACATAAGGCTTTATGGGGCCTTCTCCATTTGCAGAGTCCTTTTTCAGATTTGTTTCTGGCTCAAAACAGTTAGTGAAACTCATAAAACTGTTCGTAGCTTTTTGTGCAACATGTTACCATCATCAAACACGCTGCTTTGACATTGGGTCCACCACTTCGAAGCACCCTGTGTATTTTTCCACTGCTGTATTTCTTCAAATGCAAGATGCCATCAGTTTGATTACCGTGTTCTGGTTTAGACTGATTTTGAAAAACCAGTATATGGTAATCTCTCATTTTTCACACGTCTTACAATTTTGTGACACATTCCTCAAACCAAGAAGAACAGTCGATACTGCTGAATTTCTTCTGTTCTAAGACACGCTTCTCCCTATGTAATAATTTCTAAATATGGAGCATGTCTTAGAATCACAAGTGTATCTTTTGTATTTTTGGTGGTGCTCCTGGAATGTGGGTGCATTTTTCAACCGATGGTGTCTTGCATTTGAAGAAATACAGCAGTGGAAAAATACACAGGGTGTTCTCAAAGTGGTGAACCCAATGTCAAAGGGTAACATGTTGCAATGAGATCCCTTCTACACCGCCATATAAAATGTTTTGAACTGAATTATATGGCAGTGTAGACTCAGGCCTCTTCCACACAGCTGTATAAAACCCACACTGAACTGAATTATATGGCAGTGTGAACTCAGGTCTCTTCTACACAGCTGTATAAAATCCACACTGAACTGGATTATACGGCAGTGTGGACTCAGGCCTCTTCCACACAGCTGTATAAAATCCACACTGAACTGGATTATATGGCAGTGTGAACTCAGGCCTCTTCTACACAGCTGTATAAAATCCACACTGAATTGGATTATATGGCAGTGTGAACTCAGGCCTCTTCCACACAGCTGTATAAAATCCACACCGAACTGGATTATATGGCAGTGTGGACTCAGGCCTCTTCCACACAGCTGTATAAAATCCACACTGAACTGGATTATATGGCAGTGTGGACTCAGACAACCTAGTTCAGATATTGTGGATTATCTGCCTTGATATTTTGGGTTATATGGCTGTGTAAAAGGACTCTCATATAATCCAGTTCAAAGCAGATAATGTGGATTATATGATGTGATAACCTGGGTTATATGGCAGTGTAGAGGGGGCCGAAGAGAAACCCCATCCTCAAACATTTGAACTAAGGTCCCTTGTACACAGCCAAATAATATGGATTATCAAAGCAGAAAATCAATATTATCTGCTTTGAACTGAATTTATATGAGTCTACACTGCCATATAATCAAATTCAAAACAGATAATTTGTATTATCTGCTTTGATAACCTGGATTATATGGCAGTGTAGAAGGGGCATGAGTTGAACAAAACTTTCCTCCCAGGTAAAAAAAACAACAATACTGGTTTGCAGCACAATTCCAACAAAGGCTCAAGGCTGTTGTCATTTTAGGCTGCAAAGACAGCACTGTAGGAAACTTGATATCTTGGCCTCCCTTTGGCTGGATCTACATTGCTATATACCATAACCCATATTATCAAACAGATAATCCAGATATTCTTATTTAAACTGGATTATATGAGTCTACACTGCCAGATAATCCAACTCAAAAGAAAATAACCTGGATTTTATATGGCAGTGTGGAAGGGGCCGTAGTTCTCTACAACTGTGGGCCTTTGGCACTGATTTCATTCATCTTCGTATGCAGCCTGGATCACTAAAGTTCTCTAAAATGGAATATGGGTGCATCTACACTGTGGAATTAACCCATATTGATGCCACTTTAAGTGAGATGGTTGAATGCTATGGGATCTTGGGACTTGGGAGTCTTTGCTTGGCCTTGGATCTTCTGTGGTGCTTCTCTTTGCAACCAAAGGTGCATCTACACTGTGGAATTAACCCAGATTGATACCACTTTAAGTGAGATGGCTGAATGCTATGGGCTCTTGGGATTTGGAGTCTTGGCTTGGCCTTGAGTCTTCTGTGGTGCCTATCTTTGCAACCAAAAGTGCATCTACACTGTGGAATTAACCCAGTTCGATACCGCTTTAGCTGCTTCCCTGTCTGGCTTACCTGGAGACGGCGCCGGGCCCTCCCATCCGTTCCCGAAGGCACTCCAGGGCTCTCGGTCTGCTTCGGCCAGCTCTTCTTGGCCCCTTCCTTCACGCCAAAAAGGCCCTCATGAAGCCCGCTGCGCGCGCATCCTCCCCGCCCCGTCCCACCCATCCGCCTAGGCCACGCCCACCCACGGCTCAGCGCCGCCTTCCATTGGTATCACGTCACCATACTTGCGCCCCGATTGGCGGAAGAGGGCGCCTATCTTCCTGCCGCGGCAGCCACTAGGTTAGTTCGCCGCTTTCCTTCTCCACCAAGCTTGAACCTCGCCTTATGACCCACTCAAGGGCGCCCTGGAGACAGTCAGGACCCCTCTGAGGGTGGCCTCTGCTCTGCCCGAAAGAAAGTCTGCAAACTTCCCTCTAACTTTTATATCCCTAAGGATACAAAATTCCAGTGCAGGCACTGTCATGGCTCAATGGTATGGAATTGGAAATAATCTATTGGACAGATGGCAAGCTGTTTAACCTCAGCAGACTGAAAGCCAAAACCAAGATTACAACAACGTCTGTTATAGAACTCTAGTATGCTGATGACAATGTCTTCTGTGCACATTCAGAAGAATGCGCCCGTACCTTGGGAAGTCTGACTTGACCACCGTGGTCCATGCTTTGGTTACATCCCGTTTAGACTACTGCAACGCTCTCTATGTGGGGTTGCCTCTGAAGACTGCTCGGAAGCTGCAGCTAGTCCAACGCTCGGCAGCCAGACTACTAACGGGTGCTGGGTACAGGAAGCACACCACTCCGCTGTTACACCAGCTCCACTGGCTGCCAATTAGCTTCCGAGCACAATTCAAAGTGCTGGTGTTAACCTATAATATTACGGTATAATTGATATAGTGCAATATAGCAATATTTAAAACTAATAATGTACTATGTTAATAATATATTATATGTATACTATTAATATATTAATAGTATATGTATATATACCTTGTAAGCCGCTCTGAGTCCCCTTCGGGGTGAGAAGGGCGGCATATAAATGTCGTAAATAAATAAATAAATAAATAAAGCCCTAAACGACTCCGGCCCTGTTTACCTCTCCGAACGTATTCTTCCCTATAAACCATCAAGATCGTCTGGAGAGGCCCTGCTCTCGGTCCTACCAGCCTCGCAAGCGCGTCTGGTGGGGACAAGGGACAGGGCCTTCTCGGTGGTGGCCCCTTGACTCTGGAATTCTCTCCCACTGGAGATCAGAACCGCCCCTTCTATCCTGACGTTTAGGAAACAGGTGAAGACGTGGTTATGGAGACAGGCATTCGACGAGTGAGCCAATACCCTGAGATATGGATGGAGGATGATGAACAACAATTTTAGTGTGACGACTGGCCATTATAGTTATTGAATACAATTAAGGTTTTATTGTAATATGAATTATGATGTTTTATTGATTGTATGTGATATTATGGTTGGAAACCAGTCTGAGTCCCTCAAGAGAGGTGAGAAGGTCGGTATATAAAACTTTTAAATAAATAATAATAAATAAATACAAGCCACTCTAAACACCTTCACAGAAGCATACGAGAAGCTCGGTCTCTAATTGAACATCGAGAAAACCAAAGTGCTGTTCCAGCAGACACCAGCAAACCCCTCTCCAATGCCAGAGATACAGATTAATGGTGTAACATTAGAAAATGTTGACCATTTCTGCTACCTTGGCAGCGACCTCTCCACCAAAGTCAACATCGACACTGAAATACAACACCGCCTGAGCTCTGCAAGTGCAGCATTTTTCCAAATGAAGCATTTTTCCAAATGAAGCATGCGTGCCATAGATGCAGGCGAAACGTCAGGAGAAATGCCTCTAGAACATGGCCCTATAGCCCGAAAAAACCCACAAGAAACTAGTGATTCCAGCCATGAAAGCCTTCGACAATACATTGAAGCAGAGAGTGTTTGAGGACCGGGACATCCGTAGGGATACCAAGGTACTTGTCTATAAAGCTATTGTCCTCCCAACCCTGCTATATGCCTGCGAAACGTGGACTGTCTAAAGACGTCACATGCAACTCCTGGAACGATTCCATCAGAAATTCCTGCAAATCTCTTGGGAACACAAGCGGACAAACGTCACCATGCTGGAAGAAGCAAAGACCACCACCATTGAAGCGATGGTCCTCCGCCATCAACTCCGGTGGACCGGCCACGTTGTCCGGATGCCCAACCACCGTCTCCCAAAGCAGTTGCTCTACTCCGAATTCCAGAAAGGAAAACAGAATGTTGGTGGGCAGGAAAAGAGATTTAAATATGGGCTCAAAGCCAATGTTAAAATCTTTGGCATAGACACTGAGAACTGGGAAGCCGTGGCCCTTGAGCGCTCCAGCTGGAGATCAGCTGTGACCAGCAGTGCTGTAGAATTTGAAGAGGCACTAATGGAGGGTGAAAGAGAGAAACGTGCCAGGGGGAAGGCACGCCAAGCCAACCCCGACCGAGACCGCCTTCCACCTGGAAACCAATGCCCTCACTGTGGGAGAAGATGCAGGTCAAGAATAGGGCTCCCCAGCCACCTACGGATCCACAAGAATACAGATCATGGAAGACTGTCCTACTCGTCCAACGAGGGATCTCCTAAGTAAGTAAGTAATGGAATCCACGGCCCACAGGAAGCCCTGGCCTGGGCTGCTCCAGGAGGTCACAAAGAGTCAGAAACAACTGAAGGAATGAACAATAACACACTTTATTTGCAGATGATCCCATAGTTTTCCCTTTTACTACCTTGAATTCTAAAGTTGGACAAACTCGTGGAACACAGAATGCTTAATGATACTCAATTTTAGTAATGTGTATTAACTTCTAACCAACAGAAGGTGGCAATAGGAATATTGTTAAAGCCATTCTATTGTTTTAAACTTTAACCTTCTGCCAAGGCATTGAACAGACACTTTTCAACTTTATTTTGTTTTTTTTTATGCCATATATAATGGATAGAGACTTATTTGGCAATAAATCCCAAACGCTGCAAACCAAAATGTAAAAGGTAGAGGACTGTTTAATTGTAAATCCCAGCGCTTGCCACCAAATATAATAGATAGAGGACTATTTAAGAATAAATCCCTGCGCTTGCCACGAAGTATAAAGGATAGGGACAATTGTAATGGAATGTGGCTTCTTTAATTAAAAATCAAAAACTGTAATAAACTGGAACAATCTTCTGTCCAGAAAACCTTTTGAAAGAACACTGGCTACCACCACACTTAAAAGAAATGCTTAGCCTTTGGCTTGATTGGAGGTATCTTTAGGCTAGAATGTGCTGGATTCGCACTCAGGCTTTGTGCTCTGAAGTAACAATGAAGAGATTATTTTTCAAAATATACGCTACCACTATTTAACCTTTGATTTCTTCAGTAAACTGCTTTAAAACTTCTCACACAGAGGCACACGTGAGGCAGATGTTGTGAACAAATAACAATGTTGTTTATTTGAGAGAACTTGAACAAAACAGGCATTAAGCTTAGCTGCTTTGAAATATTGACATAAAAGCATATGGTTTCTTTAAGCAGTTCAAAACTTAGTTGCACATAACACTCCTCTCTCCCTTCAGAAATTACCGACAGGATTCCTCTCTGCCTAGTAATCCTCAACTCCCTCATAGTCCTTTCCTGGATCTATCTCTCCACTTCACCAGCTATCCTTCCCAATAGCTGTAAATCCTCTCACTAACTAACTGCTGGCTAATCGACCAACTTCAGGCTTCCCTAACTCTTCTATTCTTCACACCAAACTCTAACTCTTTCTTCTTTGACACCCAGAGTCAATCTGAGCTGTCAGATTTTAAAACATCCCCTAAAAGTCATTTTTTCCCTTTTCTCAAGTTAAGTTCCACCCACTCTCTCCCAGCCAATCACAAACTCCCCTCATTTCCCTCCAAGCTGCTCCTAAGCACACCCCCTTCAGGAAATGAGATTCTAAGGTGGATGTCCCCAGGCACCCTTCTAAAATGGGTGCTGAACTTCCTGGGCCTACTTTTCTGAGGTTTTCCTAGCCTAACAGGTAGGGAATTCATCACACCATATTACAGCAATGTAATAAAGAATGTATACTTTCCAAATTTTCCAAAAATGTTTAAGGACGACACAGCTAACAGTAAGTGGCAGATTTTATTAAGTGTGAAGGTACCTTAAAGAAACATCTCTTCCATCAGGCTCCTCAAAACAGCATTTTCACAAAAGTGCATAAACATATATGAGTATATTAAGAATGATCGGTTGGTTCAGAAATAATTACTTTTTTAGATACTACCCTTAAGAACAGTGAGCAAATATTAGTTGTGTAAAGACTAGGGACTTTGCCTTTTACTGGCATCTATGTACGAGGGGCATTCATTAAAGATTTCCCCTGACCCCCTTCCTGTGGACTGAAAGCACTGAAACTTGGCCCAGTTCTGAGTCCTTCTTCTTTCCATCGGTTCCACCTCGGGACACCCACTTCTCCTAACTTTTTAAGCAACTGTAAACACCTCACTTGTTGAAGTCAATAGGTTGCTCCAAAAGCCATGTTGTGACTTCGGAAATCAGTGTCTCATCGCCTGAGAAAGGCTTGTCCTTCAAAAATAACTTCCTTGTTAGAAAGAGGTGGAAGTCTGATGGTGTGAGGTTGGGTGAGTAAGGGGTGTGTGGGAGAATGTCAAAACCACTGAAGCATTTGGACAACAGGTGAGTTGGGAACTGGTGCATTGTCTTGCAGTGAGCATGCCACATTGTCTCTTGGTTTGGATGGCCTCCCGCAATTCCTGCAGCAGTGAAACACAGTATGCGCCAGTGATCCTGGTCCCCTTTGCTAGAAAATCCATCAATCTGACTCCATGCTGGTCCCAAAATATGGTGAGCATGACCTTGCCTGATGAGAGTTGGGCATGTGCCTTCTTTGGAGGTGGTGAGTCAGGATACTTCCATTGTATTGACTGGACTTTAGTCTCAGGATCAGAATGATGGGCCCAGCTTTCATCCTGTGTGATCAGTCTGTTGAAAAAATCCTCCTGGTTTCCATGGAACATCGTTATTTATTTATTTACTACGCTTCTATACCGCCATTCTCAGCCCGAGGGCGACTCATGACAGTTTACAAAACGGCACAATTTGATGCCCACAACAGTACAAAAATAGTTTAAACATTAAAAACATTTAACATAGATTTAAAAAATCATTACAATTAACATCAATAAACATAATAAAAAACCATAAGTCCTCCGCATTTCATTAATCAGTCATTGTCCAGTCACATTGTCCAACTGTTCCGAGATCAGCGTTTCAAAGCTACACTGCTCATATAGCCAGGTTTTACCTTTTTTGCGAAATGTTAAGAGGGTGGGGGCTGATCTAATGTCCCTGGGGAGGGCATTCCACAACTGAGGGGCCACCGCTGAGAAGGCCCTATCCCTCGTCCTCACCAATCGAGCCTGTGAAGATGGCAGGGCCGAGAGCAGGGCCTCCCCAGAAGATCTTAAATTCCTAGAGGGTTCATAAGGAGAGATATGTTCAGACAGGTAAGCAGGGCCAGAACTGTTTAGGGCAGTGGATCTCAACATGGGGTCCCCAGATGTTTTTGGCCTTTAACTCCCAGAAATCCTAACAGCTGGTAAACTGGCTGGGAATTCTGGGAGTTGTAGGCCAAAAACCTCTGGGGACCCCAGGTTGAGAACCACTGGTTTAGGGCTTTATAGGCTAAAGCTAGCACTTTGAATGGTGCTCGGAAGCAGATTGGCAGCCAGTGGAGCTGGCGCAACAGAGGAGTTGTATGCTCCCTGTGCGCCGCTCCTGTTAGCAACCTGGCTGCCGCCCATTGGACCATTTGAAGCTTCTGAACAGTCTTCAAAGGCAACCCCACATAGAGAGCATTGCAGTAGTCTATACGGGATGTAACCAGAGCATGGACCACATCATTGAGAGCACTCAGCTTGTTCCGACTTCTGGAAAGGTGTGAGCAGCCGGGGAACACAGCAAGTGGCTACCTTATACATAGGAAGGTGGTCTTAGGTGATTTTTTTCCACAGACCCCACACTCATCTTGACATTTTGGGCTATGTGAGAATGGTTAGGTGGTGATTTTCCAAAATGGCAACCTCCACTTGCTAGATGGTGTGTTCATCAAGAGCAGAGTGGGGACACCCTATAATTGGAGCTGTTTCCACCAAAGTCCGGCTACATTGGAATGGACGATGCCTGTTCTTGTCTACAGCATTTGATGGGGAATCATCACCATCAATCTCTTGAATGCCTCCTTTGGTGTGTGGCCTTTCAAGGAAAGGAACTTGAAGACTGCTCTGTATTCCACTGTGTCCATTCTCAAACCTCACTCCATTTCAGCACCAGTCACATCAAGACTCAGTTCTCAGTTCTGAGTTGTCAATTGGCATGTACACCTCAGCAAGCAAGAGTCCAAAAATGGCAGGCTCAAACCCTGAACCTCAACCAATGGCTGATACCAAACGAGAGACTCCCCCCTGGGCACACAGAAGACTGGGCGACTTGGAAGGCACTGAACAGGCTGCGCTCTGGCACCACGAGATGCAGAGCCAACCTTCAGAAATGGGGCTACAAAGTGGAATCCACGACATGCGAGTGCGGAGAAGAGCAAACCACTGACCACCTGCTGCAATGCAACCTGAGCCCTGCTACATGCACAATGGAGGACCTTCTTGCGGCAACACCAGAGGCACTCTAAGTGGCCAGATATCGGTCAAAGGACATTTAAACAACTACCAAGTTTGCACTCTTTGTGCTTTTTTTTTATCTGTTTGTTTTGTTATGTTAGAAATGTAATACAATGGTCTGGTTGCCCCTGACAATAAATAAATAAATAAATTGGCATGTAACCGACAGAGACTTATATCATGACACATGTGCAGTTTCAGCGTCCTGTGATAAATACAAGTGGGTCGGGGTAAATCTTTAATGAACACTCCTCGTACTATCCTTAAGAGCAGAGAGTGAATCTTAGTTGTGTAAAGGCCAGGGAATTTGCCTTTTTCTGGCATCTATGTAGATTTCAATAAATAAGCCAGTGATCAATAATAATTGCCCAGTTCTGCCATCCTCTTCCTACACCCTCAGATCTTCAGATGAGAAATAAACTGGTTTTGTTTTAATCGCTAGCAAATAGGGTCAAGTGTTTTGAGAACAAACAAGCCCAGTGTTTGCTCTGAAACGATAGACTTTCATCCCAGAAGCTGAGCTGGCTACGGCGGAGCAACCCAAATCGCGCCAGCTGATAAAAGGCAATTGTGTCCAGTACAAAACAGCTTTCTTTTCCCCTCAGATAAATGCTAAAAGGGGGGGGGGGGAGAGAGAGATACTGCTAAGGATTATTCTGTTGTAAGAACATTTCATTGCTGCCTTTGGTCCTCACAAGAGCACTCTGTACTGACAACCAAAGCTAGACCTTCCTGCTCTTCCAAATTGAAAATGCAAAAAGCAATATTTTTATGGGGTTGTGTATTTTCCAGGCTGTATGGCCATGTTCCAGAAGCATTCTCTCCTGATGCTTCGCCTGCATCTGTGGCAGGCATCCTCAAAAGTTGTGGAACATAGCGATACAGCCCAGAAAACACACAACAGTGATTCCGGCCGTGAAAGCCTTCTACAATACTTTTATCTCCTCTCCCTATAAAACATACAAGTATTAGTATTATATTAAGACCAGGAAAGTTGTAGCCTTGTGGATGCTGTTGAGCTTCAACTCCCATTATTCCTCAGCAGAGGCCAACAATACAGTGTTGTCAGGTGAAATAGCACCTTTATAATACTTTCCTTTCCAGAGCAGCCATAAGACCTTTCCGTTCAGACCAGTAGTGCAAAAGGATGAAAAAAGTGCATCCACTTATTGTGGTTTCCTTGCCTCTTCCCAGACTTCATCAATAACAATTCAATTGGGTGTCCTCCTAGACTCATCACTGGCGTTTGAAGCTCAGGCGTCGGTGGTGGCTGGGAGGGCCTTTGCACAATTAAGACTCATGCGCCAACTGCGATCGTACCTCGCGAAGGCGGATCTGGCCGGGGTGGTCCACGCCTTGGTCACCTCTAGATTGGACTACTGTAATGTGCTCTACGTGAGGCTGCCCTTGAAAACGGCCCGGAAATTCCAGTTGGTACAGTGGCCGGCGGCCAGGCTGTTAACTGGCGCTCCTTACAGGGAGAAGTCAACCCCCGTGTTTAAGGAGCCCCATTGGCTGCCATTCATTTTCTGGGCCCAATTCAAGGTGCAGATGCTTACCTACAAAGCCCTAAATGGTTTGGGACCCATCTACCTTCGTGACCGCATTTCTGTATACAAACCCACACAATCACTTCGTTCATCTGGAGAGGCCCTGCTCACGATCCCACCTGCTTCAGAGGCGTGACTGGTGGGAACAAGGGACAGGGCCTTCTCGGTGGTGGCCCCACGACTCTGGAATTCCCTCCTAAGGACATCAGGTAGGCTCCAACACTGGCAGTCTTTAGAAGGAGCTTGAAAGTGTGGATGTTCCAGTGTGCCTTCCCAGAATAAGGAATCCTAAGCAATATGTCCCTAATGCACCTTATGAGAGATTTAGAATTGTCTGCACGTTTACCTATCCCAAAACACTCCTCCTATCTCCCTTGAACTCCCCAGTTTTTAACTTTAAATGTCTACATTTGGCCCTGCTTCATGTTTTAAAATGTGTCATGCTATTACTGTATTGTTTTTTTGCTTTTTAAGTTATTCATTGTTATGTTGTGGTTGTTTTGTGATGTTGTGGGGCTTGGCCTCTTGTAAGCCGCACCGAGTCCTGCAGGAAATGGTAGTGGGGTATAAGAACAATAAATAAATAAAAATTAATAAATAATAATCATATATTCTCTTTCCTTGTCATGCATTGGCCTTGATGGAGGAAAAAAAGGCAGAAAGCAGATTAAGAGACTGAGGATTGGTTGATACGGACCCTGCATAGCAGGCATGGGCAAACTTGGGCCCTCCAGGTGTTTTGAACTTCAACTCTCAACTCTGACGGCTGTTGGGAATTGTGGAAGTTGAAGTTCAAAACACCTGGAGTGCCCAAGTTTGCACATGCCTGCTGTATGGGCATGACTGTTGTGAAAAACCAAATTTAAGAACCACATTCCTATGTGTCACAAGCAGATTTGATAAATGTGGATTTGATATGTGTGGGTATGAATGGAAATGTATGGAAGTTGAATGAAACACAGCTAACTATTTTGGAGACACCATTCTAAAAGATTTAAGGCCTGCAATGACAAACTACCTTCATAATGGACTGTAATTAAAAGTTGCTAATGAGAACTGAAAAAGTAAACCATGATAAGAACTGTGACAATTATAAGAGAAGTGTTTACAATGATAAGAAGGAAGTCAATGGAATGCCAACACCAATTACGAGAGTCAACATCTGGCCCAGAAGCTGAGATGGAGGATAGAAGACATCAATAATTAATTTACAATTACATCAGCAGAATATTCCTATAAAAGTCTCAATCTCATACAGTGTTTCTCAGTCTGGGGGTCAGGACCCCTGGGAGGGTCATGAGAGATTTCAGGGAGTCGCCAAAGACCATCAGAAAACACAATATTTTCTGTTGGTCATGGGGGTTCTGTGTGGAAAGTTTAGCCCAATTCTATCGTTGGTGGGGTTCAAGGGGCTCTTTGATTGTAGGTGAGCTATAAATCTCAGCAACTACAACTCCCAAATGTCAAAATCTATTTTCCCCAAACTCCACCAGTGTTCACACTTCGGCATATTGAGGATTCATGCCAAGTTTGATCCAGTTCCATCATTGTTTGAGTCCACAGTGCTCTCTGGATGTAGGTGAACGACAACTCCAAAACTCAAGGTCAGTGCCCACCAAAACCTTCCAGTATTTTCTCTTGGTCATGGGAGCTCTGTGTGCCTTGGATCAATTCCATTGTTGGTGTTCCAAATGCTCTTTGATTGTAGGTGAACTATAAATCCCAGTAAATACAACTCCCAAATGACAAAATCATTCCCGCCTGCAATCACACCAGAATTTAAAAGTGGGTGTATTGGGTATTTGTGTCCAAATTCGTCCAGTGAATGAAAATAGATCCTGCATATCTGATATTTACATTACGATTCGTAAGAGTAGCAAAACTAGTTAGGAAGTAGCAACAAAAACAGTTCTATGGTTGGGGGTCACCACAACATGAGGAACTGTGTTAAGGGGTTGTGGCATTAGGAAGGCTGAGAAACACTGATCTAATAATTCTCAAAGTGTGGCAAACCAGAGGAGTCTGGCTCACCCGCTATGCTCTGGTGCATGGGAAGGAGAGAGATGGCGTATGGAGAGTGTCAGATCTGTTATGGGAAAGCAGGATTCTGTAGAGTCTGGGGCTCCTTTTCTCAAGGGAAGAGTGCATTTCGGAGTCTTGGATTTTGTGCAGGGAAGTCGGGTTCTGTTGTAGGGTAAACACAGATCTGATCCTTAGGGAAAGAAGTTTTGGCGTTATGGAAGTTTTGGAACTATGTGTTGGCAGGCTGCAGGGAAGCATGGTCTGGCCTAAGAGGTGTTCTTCTCCAGGTGACAACAGGTGGAAGAATGGTGATGTATGCATGCTGATGGATGAACAAATATGTAGTGTGACTGCTGAGTAAAAATGTAATTGCCCTTTGTTTGTTAGCCAATGGGACTGTAAGTGGTTTGCCAACCCAATGTACAAGGAGTATTTTTTAAGTAAGGTCTGTTTTGTTGTAGACACTAGTAGTTCGCGCGCATACCGCAACGAGCACGTGCGTCGTGTACCGGCATGCCTCGGGAACAACTGTGCTGTTTCCGCTCTGTCGCTCACCTGTACGGTTCTGTTCTGTGCTTTAAAAATGTTTAAGACTATCAACTCACCCTCCGCATGTGAGGTTCGCTCAGTGATATGGTTTCTGTCAGCAAGGAACCTGCCCGCTGCAGAAATTCATTGACAGATTTGTGAAGTGTACGGTGATACTGCTATGAGTGAAAGCAAAGTGCGTAAGTGGGTATGACAATTCAAAGATGGCCGTGACAACGTCCATGATGAGGACTGCTCCGGTCGCCCTTCTTTGATTACAGTGAACTTGGTTATCGGAGCAGGTGGCAAGTTTTTATGAAGAGGTATTTTAAAATTGGTTCAGAGGTATGATAAGTGTTTGAACAAACTTGGCAACTATGTCGAAAAATAGAGTGAAGTATGTACTTTCTGAAAATAAATTTACTTTTTTGAAATAAACTTTCGTTGTGTACTTATGTTCAAACGGACCTTACTTAAAAAATACCCCCCGTAGTTACACAGAATCTGTCTGTTTCTATGTCTAAATGTTACTGTTCTATAAAAGTTTTGTAAAGGTTCTGCTATACCCTCTTACACTGAAAATTGCAATAAAAAGTACTTGGTTTAAAAAGTATTCATGACCTATGTACGCGCAAGGCAGTGGCATTTGGTTACTGCAAAAAGCAAGTGAAATATGGGTTTGGTGAATGGTTTCGAACGGAGGGAGCCGTGCACAGAACTGCCCAATTTATTTTGCAAGCAAAAGTGGAAATACCCAACAGAGACTATTTACATCATTGTTTTATTGTGGATGTGTGTGTTTTTGTTTTTGGTAGAAAAACAAATCCAAGATTTTACAGATGGGTTGTTAATTATCAGCAGTGCTTGACGAATTTATGCTCGAGGTCTAAAACGCGTCGCAGTAACCGAGTACACAGATCGCATGGGCACCGGGTTCGGTCCCGTCCCCTCCTTGGTTTAGGAGAAAGGTGCGGATCCCCTTTTGGCACATGGAGGCGCTGCCCGAGAAGAGAGCGCACAGGATGTATCCCCAGGCTCCACGTCCACCTCTTTGGGACTCAAAAGATTAGAAATTAGGTAGAGAAAGTATCGTTGTATGCACACTATTTACAGCCAACTTCTCTTCTCACAAAGGCTTTATGAACATTCAAAAAGGATGGCCAGGATGAAAGAAAAATGAGGCTATTTCACTGATGAGACTCGAATGGATTAAAGGTCTGCTTTATCTCCTGCAGAGCTGCTGTTTTTATAGTTAGACCAAAGCTTTTTCAAACTGCAGACCTCCAAACTCTTTTAGACTTCAGCTCCCAGAATTTCTGACCATTGGACAAGCTGGATAAGGATTCTGGGAGTTGGAGGCCCAAAGACCTGGGGGGCCACAAAATGAAGAGGCCTATCTTACATCTGTATCTATTTAATTTCTACAGTAGAGTCTCGCTTATCCGACCTTCGCTTATCCGACCTTCCGTCTTACCCCTACCCCTCCAGCATTTCCCATTCAATTAAAGGAGCTTCCCAACTCTCTCTCCATTCCTAATAAGTGAAAAAGGCAAGAGGAGGAGGGAGGAAAGGGGGAAAAGAGGCAGGACTGGAAGCAGAAGCGTCCTCCCTCTGTGATTTCCACACTCTTCCGTATCCGAGCACTTCCTGCTGGGCCACTCTAGCCCCACGGTGTTGCCTTGCCTTCACTCTTTTAGTCCCCGTTGTTAGTATTCTAGGTGTCTAGAGCTGTGTTGGATGGGTAACAGGAGGAGACTCCGTATTATTCAACATTTTCATTTATCCAACATTCTGCTGGCCCGTTTATGCCGGATAAGTGACACTCTACTGTATTTCATCTGATGCCTCTCCAGAAGCCAGCTAAAGCAGGCATGCGCCAAGTTTGGCCCTCAACTCCCACATTTCCTAATAGTGGCTGTCCAAAACACCTGGAGGGCAGAAGTTGGCCCATGCTTGAGCTAAAGCCCATAGAACACTATGCCAAATAAGCTCTGAATGAGTGGCTTTTAAACTTCAGGATGTTGTTGAAGGCAGAACAGATCCATCCTTCCCCCAACAGCTTACCTAACTGAATGTACCTATCACCTGGGAACCTCAGGAGACAACAATGCAGATGAATTCCTCTACCTAAGAATGGCAAAAACACTGGTATA
The DNA here is from genome assembly GCF_025583915.1 of Anolis sagrei ordinatus. NCBI lineage: Eukaryota > Metazoa > Chordata > Lepidosauria > Squamata > Anolidae > Anolis > Anolis sagrei. The sequence continues at coordinate 22,555,454 of NW_026847882.1, read as the reverse complement.
TTTCAAAATATAGATGTGAAACAGAAGGATACCCTCAGGGTATAGCTCAGGCATGGGGCCAAATGCTAGCACTACCTGCTAGGAGGACTGGTTGCCTGGTGAAGGAAGGGAAAGAGGAAGGAAAGAGAGAAGAAAGGAATGAAGGATGAAAGGGAGGAAGGGAAGGCATGGAAGGAGACAGAGGGAGAGAGGGAGCAAAGAAGGAAGAAGGGAAGGGAAGACAAAAAGCAAGGAAGGGTGGAAGGAAGGATGAAAGGGAGGAAGGAAAGTATGGAAGAAAGGGATGGCTAAAGGAAAGAACGAAGGAAAGACAAAAGGGAAGGAAGAAGGAAGAGGAAGGATGAAAGGGTAGAAGGGAAGGCAAAAGAGGAGAGAAGAAAGGAGGGAGGAAAGAGAGAAGGAAGGAAAGACAAAAGGAAAGGAAGGATAAAAGAGTGGATGGGAAAGATGAAAGGAAGGGAAGGATAAAGGAAAGAAAGAAGGAAAGACAAAAGGGGGGAGGGAGGGAAGGAAGGAAGGAGAAAGAGGGAGGGAAGAGAGGGAGGTAAGGAGGAAGGAAAGACAAAAGGGAGGGAAGGAGAGGGAGGGAGAGAGGGAAAGAAGGAAGGACAAAAGGGTGGTAGGAAAGGATGGAAGGGGAAAGAGGAAGGAAATGGAGGCAGGCAAAGAGGAAGGAAAGAGAGAAGGAAGGAAAGACAAAAGGAAGGGAAGGGAGGAAGGGAGGAAAGAAGGAAGGAAGGAAGGAAGGAAGGAGAAAGAGGGAAAGAGGGAAAGGACGATGGATGAAGGGGAAGGAAGGAGAAAGAGGGAGGGAGGACGAAAGGGTGGAAGGGAAGGAGAAAGAGGGAGGGAAGGACGAAGGAAAGCGAGAAGGTAGGAAGGATAGGAAGGTGAGAGTGGCGTGGGCCTGAGAAAAGAGCCCAAGGGGTGTATCCGGCCCTCGGGCCTGGGTTTACCCATATCTAGTATAGCTTCACAAAGTTAGAAGAGCAAGCTTTCTTCAAAACATTATGTTTCGTATCTGAATGAACAGGTGCACATTAAAATAAAAGGACTTAACCTTTTCTATTTGTCAGTTTTTGTTACATGTCTGTTTCCCCCTGAAATAAAACCTATCAGCCTCTCTTTCTCTGTCTCATGCTTTACATGCCATAAAAGCCCTCCCTTGCAATCAAACTGTAGAAAGTACAGGGAACATTTTAAGCTTTTTCTAAGCAGATTTCCCTCTCTATGGAAAGAGAAAAGGGAAATCAGTCACATTTTCCTTAAATAGAACACTCTTGAGATGCTCTTTCACCACTACCTGAGGCTTTGAGAAGAATCTCTGCATTAAAAACTGGCCAGATTGACAAATAATGGCAATTTAAGTTGTGACTTGTTGTGTTCTTTTTGCCCCCCCCCCCCCACTGCAAACCCATCTCTGCAAGCAACCTGTCACCATCATTATTGGATTTACAAACTCTAGTTTCCTTTAAGCCATGGCTTGTTGTTGCTTCTCTATCCAGGAATGCAGCCTATCCCTGGCTTTCGAAACATGATCGGTCAGGCAAAGCAAGAGAAATACAGACCCAAAACGGGGATTGTTATTTTGGTCGCTCATGGCTAAAGCAATAACACAGCGTTTCTCAACCTAGGGGTGAGGACCCTTGGGGGGAATCGCAAAGGGAGTTTCAGAGGGGTCACCAAAGACCCCTCTGAAGATCTTAGGAACCCCTTTGGCAGAAAAGGCTGAAGATCTCTCTGCCTGTCCTTCGCTTCCTTTTTTGTGTTGGTGAACTACAACTCCCAGAATTCAAAAACAGCCCCCCTCCCCCAACCCGAGCAGTATTCAATGTTGACCATGTAGGTAGTGTGCCAAGTTTGGTGCAGATCCATTCTGGGCTGGGTTCAGAGTGCACTTTGATTGTAGGCAAACTATAAATCCCAGTAACTACAACTCCCAAATGTCATCTATTTTCCCCAAACTCCACCAGTGTTCACGTTTGGGCATATTGAAGATTCGTGCCAAGTTTGGTCCAGATAAATCACTGCTTGAGTCCACAGTGCTCTCTGGATGTAGGTGAACTACAACTCCAAAACTCAAGATCAATGCCCACCAAATCCTTCCATATTTTTTTCTCGGTCACTGAAGTTCTGTGTGCCAAGTTTGGCTCAATTCCATCGTTGGTGGAGTTCCGAATGTGCCAAATTTGGTAAAGTGAATGAAAATACATCCTGCAGATCAGGTATTTCCATTACGATTCACAACAGTAGTAAAATTACAGTTATGAAGTAGCAACGAAAACAATGTTATGGTTGGGGATCACCACAACACGAGGAACTGTATTCAGGGGTCATGGCACTAGGAAGGTTGAGAAACACTGCAATAATAAGTTACAGCTAACAGAGACCATGGCTTAGGATGATGTGAGAATGTGGCTAGAAATAATTGTTTTGCGGCTAGAGAGAGGCTTAAGAATGAAAAGTATATAAAAAAAGAGATGGAAAGAGATAAAATTAATTCAACTCAATCCTGGAACCAAGTAATTTGCATGTCGTCTTAAGCCCGGTGACAGCTTCCTGTACTCACTATCTTGAGAGGGGCTGCTTATACATTTGTTGCATGTGGGTGGGTGCCAACTGGAATTGCAGCCCTTGCAAAGGCCTTGTTTCTTTAAGTTAAAAGATACTCCCACCTATCAAAAGGAAAGTCAGTAGTGGCAACATCCTCGAGCTGGTTCCACCAAGTTTTGTTTGTGCTCCGTTCCCATTTCCCCATAAATGGTTAAGAGAGGAAAGGAAGGGGCTGTGAGAACGACAAATAAAGTGCAAAATGCTTCTGTTAAGTAGCATGAGGCAGAATGTGGGAGTGGGTGAAGCAATGGTGGTAAGCAAGCTGGGAAGCACACGGAGGCAACCCAAATAATAGACACCCTTCTGCCGCCCTGCCCCACCGACCAGTGAAGAGCGAAGAAGCCCCACCTTCAGATGTGCTAAATAAGGAGCCCAACCAAGGTGTAAGCATCAGTGAGAGTCACATTCCCCGCAAAAGAGCTGGGGAAAAGCAGGCGAGAAGAAGAATGAGCTGTGCAGGCCTGTTGAACTCACTACTTCTGAGTGCGCACATCTCAGTGTGAAGGATCTAGTTACCATTCAAAGACGAAAACAGAGGAGCCCCGAGTCCCTCCTGATCAGTCATGGTGTCTCTTTCACATAGGAGACAAGACGTCCCACCCCATCCTGAAAGATTTCTGTCTCGCATAAGAGCACACCCAAAGGACAACCTGGAAGTTTGCAGAGTCACAGGAAAGCGGAACGCCGCAGCTTGGACTCATGTAGGTCAATTATTTCGGTATATCACAGAAGGGACTTGGGGAAGGAAAAGTTCATCCATTGACCTGCCTCTGGAGGTGAGTGCTCCTGTGTGGGTAACCCTTTCGAGTGAGTCCTCTCCCAACAAGGAGGTTGAAAGAGGGAAGGGAAAACACCAGTGAGTGGCTCTGGGGCGAGGGAATGCCTTCCCAAGCAACTGCAGACTGTGTTCCGACTCAAAGGTCAGGCTGGGCAGGGAAGGTGTTACGGCGTGTAGGCCGGAGGAGGCTGGAACTGGTTGATCACTTCATACTCCGCTGGGTAAGGTTCGTTTTCCTCCATCTCAGAGAGGAGCTCCAAGGCCTGCTCCTCTTCCTCAGTGGGGTAGTGGCGCAGCAGGTTGGCTGCCGTGGCCAGGATGGAGGCCCCGCCTGCTCCGGCCACCAGGTAGAAGCTGACGGCAAAGGTGACGTACACCTGGGAGCCGTGGTACTTTTTGTGCTGCTGCTGCTGTGCCAAGATCAACTCCGAGGCCCAGTAGCAGAACCCGATCACCGTGGCGCACTGCAAGACTGCGAGCAAGAGAGAGGAAGGAAGAGGGGAATTTATCACATACAGCACAATAGATAACACACTGTGGCTCTCTCAAAGAGGACAGCCATTCTGCCTCTCAGCAATTTCTTCCAGCTTGTGAAATGCGAGTTTATGATGGGCAGGTGGCAGGAACTGTTCACCAGAATTAAAAAACCTAGTCACGTTATCGACTGCTCCTCACAGGACATTCTTGCCATCACAAACTCCCTTACATTGTTTCTGCTGGGGAATTTGAGCCGTTAGGTTCAAATATAACATATATACTAAAGTATAAGCCAAGTTTTTTTAGGCTGAAAAAGCCCCCCCCCCCCCCGATTATCCTTGAGTTATTATTATTATTTTATTACATTTATTATTTTACTCTATTATTTTATTACATCTATTATTTTACTCTATTTATTATTATTACATTTACATTATTTTACTCTAACATAATTATATTTATTATTTTACTCTATAATTATTATTGCATTTATAATTTTAATCTATTTATTATTGTTATTATTACATTTATTATTTTATTCTATTTATTATTAATAAAAGGGCCTTCTCGGTGGTGGCCCCTCGGCTATGGAATGCCCTACCAGTGGACATCAGGCAGGCTCCTTCGTTGCTGGTGTTTCGGAGGAGGGTTAAGACGTGGCTCTACGAGCAGGCATTTGGATGAATATGCAATGACAACTAACTCAGTAAAACGGCATTGAACAAGGAACGAAAAAAGGACTATGAGAACGGGATCTGACTCTAATTGAGGCGTTGATGATTATATGTGTGTTGTTGTGTATGTGTGTCTTATATATTGTCAGTGTTGCTTATTTATTGTAAACCGCATTGAGTCGCCGCCTCAGGCTGATAAATGCGGTATACAAATGGAGTAAATAAATAAATAAATTAATTAATTAATACTAGCCGTCCCCTGCCACACGTTGCTGTGGCCCACATGGGGGTTCTATGTGGGAGGTTTGGCCCAATTCTATCATTGGTGGGGTTCAGAATGCTCTGTGATTGTAGGTGAACTGCAACTCCCAGATGTCAAGATTCTATATTCCCCAAACTCCACCAGTGTTCACATTTGAGCATATTGAGTCTTCGTGTAGAGTTTGGTCCAGATCCCTCGTCCTCACCAATCACACCTGTGAGGGAGGTGGGAGCAAGAACAGGGCCTCCCCAGATGAACTAAGAGATTGTGTGGGTTCATACACAGAAATGCGGTCACGCATTATTGGGCTTGGCCCCGCTTGTAAGCCACACCGTGGCGGGATATAAAGTTATTACTATTACTATTAATAATAATAATAATTAGGGGAAGGGGGAATTTCATAATAGGAAGGTAGCATCCCTATGAGTTCAAGACACCACTCAGCAAACCCATAGATTGGTGAAGCAGTATCAGGGTATGGCTGGTCCAGGAACAAGCTGCCCACCCCATATGGGGAGTTTCTGAATCATATCTTGGAAAAGGACTGCAAACCTAAGTGCCGCCCCAGCAGCCCTCATCAAGGCCCACCCCAATCCGACTACCTGTGAGGATGTGGGCAAACGCATAACGTCGTGTGATCTTCAGTGCAGGATGCTTGGGTCCAAACACATCCAAGAGGAAGGCCGAAAGGCTGCAGACGATTCCCAAGAAGCAGAAAGCAGCAATGACCCGAAGCAGGAGCACTGTCTGGGGGTTCATGCAGTAGTCTAGGAGGGGACAAAGAGGACTAAGCATTAGCACCTTTAACCTCACAGTTGCTCCTAGATCTTTCCCAGAATTCAACATTGTGGTTTAAGGCTTTGGTTTTGCCACATTTATCTGGAATTCTCTGCTAGACATCTGCAGCCCTGATGAGCTTGACTGAAAGTGCATTTCACTGGATTGAAATGCACTTTCAGTTCCACCATTTCAGTGACACATTAACAGTCTTTACATTCCTTATCTGAAATATGAGGGTTATCCAGAAAATAAGGTTACAAGATTATTTTATAATACAAAGAATGAATATATTTTAATAAAACTGACATGGATTGTAGCATTATTTTCCCACATAATCACCATTCAGTTCAGTTTTGTCATCTATGGGATGAGTTTTTGATGCCTGTGTCATAGAAGTTTCCCTCCACCTTTTTCAGCCAGTTTGATTTGCACCTCATCATTGTCAGAAAAATGTTTTCCACTCAGATGTTCCTTCAATTTAGTGAACAGATGAGAGTCACTGGGTGCGCAATCAGGGCTGTGAGACGGGTGGCTTAAAACATCCCAACCAAAGGAAGTCAACAATTTTTGTGTTGCATGAGCGGTGTGTGGGCACACATTGTCATGAAGGAGACAAGCTCCTGTCATCAGCATCCCACGACGTTTGTTTTGGATGGCTCTGCGAAGTTTCTTTGTGGTCTCACAATATATTCTGTACCCATTTTATCACATGCTGTCTTGATATTACGTCCTCTCCATATCCTGAAACCATTTCACAATAAATCACAGCGGCGTTCATGCCCTTCGCATTTAAGTAGCATATTAGAGCGCAAACTTTGCACTTGGAGGCAAACGGAATGAGGACGCTCATCTCTACCCTTCGCCACGCCAGTCGATGAGCTAGTGACAACTGGCAGTGCTAGTTTGTTTCCGCTGTCTTCCCGCTACACGGCAGTAATACCAACTTCCCTCGAGAAAATGACCTGTGGGAGGTACGTACCTTGTAACCATACTTTCTGGATAACCCACGTATCTGGGAACAGAATTACACAGCAAACAGTAACATGGCCTTGTTCTAAGATGGTGATAAAATGTCTGCTTAGGCTGCTTTTCAATTGAGGAAATGACCTCAGAGTGACTTGTTCACTGTGAAATGGGAACTGGGCTATACCTCTTTTGGCTTTGTTTGGATCAATACTATCCACCACTTCCAGTGTTAAAATGCTTTAAATGCTGCTTACAATTTATTGGCTATAGAGAAGGGAACTGTACAGGAGCTCAGCCTCTTACAGAGAGCACACACTAATAGCCTGCACTTTTCCCTAAAGATGAGTAGCTGCGAAATTTGTTGAGACCCTCCTTACAAATGTACAGCAGAAAAACTTATCAGCAGCAGCACGACCCAGCACCAGTAGACCAAAGTGATAAAAAGAACCATAATACACTGACCACAGTTATTTCTTCCATCGGAGGCTTTTCTTTATAGCAAAAGAATATGGGTGTACTATTTACAAGAACAAGGTTTCCAAGTACTTTGGCCACATCATGAGGAGACAGGAAAGCCTAGAGAAGACAATTATGCTGGGGAAAGTGGAAGGCAAAAGGAAGAGGGGCCGACCAAGGGCAAGATGGATGGATGGCATCCTTGAAGTGACTGGACTGACCTTGAGGGAGCTGGGGGTGGTAACGGCCGACAGGGAGCTCTGGCGTGGGCTGGTCCATGAGGTCACGAAGAGTCGGAGACGACTGAACGAATGAACAACAACAACAACAATACTTCCTTCTTTGCTTCCATGCTGGGCTTCCTTCTCATGCAGATAAACAGCTTTGCTCTCACAGAGCCTCTTTTCACACCTAAGTTACACAGGAGCTTCACGCAGTAGCTTAACACACAGCAGGCTTCACACTGAAGTTTCACACACAATGGCCTTCAAGCTGAGGTTTCTCTCATTTACTGAGGTCTACCTCCCACTGAAATTTGTTGGGCGAGAAATGGCACTACCTAAAAGATTCCTCCACCTTATGTGACTTTATTTATTTATTTGACTTGTATACTGCTACTCCCAATTTGGCTCGGAGCGGTTTACAGCAGTAGATTAAAACAATACAATTAACTTTAAAATACAATAAAAACAAGAACAGACATAGTCCCGAGTTATTCGACCATCAAAAGCTTGTCGGAAGAGAAAGGTTTTACAGGCTTTGGAGCAGAACAGACAACTCCACATCTGTATGCTTGTCCACAATGTCCTGCCTCATGTACTGAGGAAGAAATGTTGGAGGCTACAGACAATGCAGTTGTGTTGCCCGTTTTTGGTCAAAATATATTTAGTGCACATGATCCTTCTATTTTTATCAGTTTTATACTAATTTATGCAATGCTTTTGATACTAAATGAATAACTCCCACTGAGGCCTTCCTCAAACTGAGGCAAACTCACACTGAGGCCCTTCTCCCACAGAGACCTTTCACAGACTAAGCTACAGGCACACATGCTTATATTGAACTGCGCCGTTGCATCCATTTAGCCCTTTTAGTGCATTACTCACATTTTTGTAATTAAAAATACGTAGTTAATTTTTAATTTCACCCTATGAGCTTCACTACTTCAAAAGTGGTCCAGAAAGTGGTGTTTTCCCCACCTTGCTCTGGAAGGAGTAACGACATAAGAAACACGTACTTCCAAACCAGAGTCTGTAACCACGTAAACCACAGATTTGCTTCCATATCCAAATCTGATGGCAAGCATATTCTACACTTGGCTGATGGAAAAATGCACACAATTTGCAAGTTTCTGCTAAAAGCTACATTGATAACAAATAAAATAAGCAGCTACAACGGGGCATTTCATTTTGCCAGAGGCGGGATCTTCCAGTTCACTGCTCGTAATTAGCTTTCTCGTAACAGTCAACTGTTTTGGATGTCTTTTGGCAGGATGTCTGACTCAGCCTCAAGATTTATCCAGCTTCCCTTGTAGTTAAGAACTTCCATCTTGTTTTGACAATGCTGTCCAGTTGGGGATTTCATCCATTCACGTTCAAAAATGCTGCCATGTTGGTCAAATTGTCTCTCCAGTGTGTTTGCATTCTTCTGAGACCTTTCAACCTAGTTAGGAGTTCCACCCAAACCTGTCTTGTTGCTTTTACTGTGGCAACAAGCTGCACTACACAGGAAAATATACTTTCAGCAAGAGGAAAAACACCAACCAAGTACACCAAACAAGGCAGTGCCTGTAAACAAGAACTACGGTGACATTACGGTGACTGTGAAGCAGAACTTGAGCTATGAACGGAGGGGATTCCCATGTTGCGTTTAACTGACACGCCAACAATTATGAACCTGGCCAGGCTGGGTTTTTTTCTCTCTTTTGCAAAAGTAAAATTATGAAGGATGAAGAATGGTGGGGTTCTTTGGAGTCACACAAATGGCCTTGTGGGGTTTCACAAGATATTGTTGTTCATTCATTCAGTAGCTTCCGACTCTTCATGATCTCATGGACTAGCCCATGCCGGAGCTCCCTGTCAGCCGTCACCACTCCCAGCTCCTTCAAGGTCAAGCCAGTCACTTCAAAGATGTCATCCATCCATCTTACACTGGGTCGGCCCCTCTTGCCTTTTCCTTCCATTTTCCCCAGCATCATTGTCTTCTCTAAGCTTTCCTGTCTTCTCATTATGTGGCCAAAATACTTCATCTTGGCCTCTAATATCCTTCCCTCCAATGAGCAGTTGGGCTTTATTTCCTGAAGTATGGACTGGCTGGATCTTCTCACTGTCCAAGATAGTCACTGTTTTCACTGTTTTAATTGGTGAGCATACCCTGAAAGCTCAGAACAGACTGATATTTTGAACATTAAACATTTTAAAGGCAACTTTAAGGGTGTGGGTGAAATTTTACTTGATTTCCCCAAGGGGTGTTTCAAGTAAGAGAAGCTTAACGTACCAGAATGAGTGCTGGAATGTTTAGAAGTTTGAGCAATAGACATATTTCTTTAGTTGCATTTCATAAAGGTGTGTGTGTGAGTAAGTGGACTTCTGTTTAAGAAGTCCAAAACCTCTTGGTCTCAGAAACTCATCCTAAGTTTCTTTGGCCTAATTTTCCTAGCCTAATTAACACACTCCCCAAAAGAAATTCTACACTTATTCATCCTTGTTTATCTACTCAGTAGTTCTCAACCTGTGGGTCCCCAGGTGTTTTGGCTTACAACTTCCAGAAATCCCAGCCAGTTTACCAGCTGTTAGGATTTCTGGGAGTTGAAGGCCAAAACATCTGGGGACCCACAGGTTGAGAACCACTGTTTTAGATAATCTTTCTGTTGTTTCCAGAAGATAATAGAGTTCCCATACACTTAATACATTAAGAGATAATTGGATGAAAATGATATACAGGTGGTATCTAACTCCACACTAAATTTCCAAATGTTATAAAAATGCATCAGACAAATTTGGAAATGTGGAAAATAATCGGGAACTTTCTTTCATGTTTGGTGGACCTGCCCAGAGGTGAAAAAATTCTGGTCGGAAATCCACACTGAGATACAAAAAGTATTAAAAATAAAAATAACAAAAGAACCTGAATACTATTTACTAGGTATGTTAGATTTGACAGAAGACAAGGACAAAGAGATACTTTTTAACTATTTAGTCATAGCAGCAAGAATCGTATTTGCCAAAATTTGGAGAAAGAAAGAGACTCCGAAAAAAGAGGACTGGCTCAAGAAAGTTCTGGAGGTAATGAATATGGACAGGCTCACTTACTGGATCACTCCAAATCAAGGAATCCCAAACAAAAAACAAAAAAACATACAAACTGGGATTTGGTTAAAAACTACTTCAAGGAACTAAAGATAGACTTATTAATTTGATAATATTAACACTCACAAGAAGACTCGACGACACAGGGATGTTTAGTACAGTGCCACACAGAGCCCTTTTGAGAGGCCAATTACCATGACTTTACAACCACCGATGAATAGAAGGAAGTCAAATTTAACTTTCCCCCCCCTTTCTTTTCCAAACTTTCCTATCAAAAAATTGTTCTCACTCTTTCAATGATATATCCCAATCTTCTCTGAAATGAAAGAGAAAAAAAGAAAGAACATGGAAAGAAGACGGCCTAACAATCATAAAAGATTAGAAGACTTGTTAAAAAACAATTTATCCGAGGTGAAGAAGATCGGAAGCCAAACCAAGCACTCAACCCAAATATTTTTCTTTCTTTCTTTCTTTCTTTCTTTTTTTCCACTTTTTTCTTTCTTGGACCTCCAATCTAAACTTTCCTACTTTCCTATATCAACCACATGTTCCCCCACTTTTACTGTTATTTGGAAGCTTAATAAAAACCTATTTTAAAAAAATAAACAACAATCCACTGCCCTAATTTTTAACATTCACCAGGATTGTAATGGGGTGAAACCGAACATGAAATCTGGACAAACAAGTAAGAATTTGCTAGCAATTTTATCTGCTTCCTCGTGTGGCTTGATCCCGCTATGCAACGACTTTAAGATCATCTGGAGAGGCCCTGCTCTTGGTCCTGCCATCATCACAAGTACGGTTGGTGGGAACGAGAGACAGGGCCTTCTCAGTGGTGGCCCCTCGGCTATGGAACGCCCTTCCTAGGGAGATTAGATCGGCTTCCTCGCTCCTATCATTCCGGAAGAATCTTAAGATATGGCTATTTGAGCGGGCATTTGAAAATACGGAATAACGGATATAATAATGGAATCACTATATGGCGGAACTGGACATTGTTTTAATGATTATCGATTGAAGTATGTTTCATTATAATGTTTGATTTTATTGTTGCTGATATTTTTTTATATTGTATATTGTCATTGTGTCCTTGGTGGCATTGAATTCTTGCCTTGTAAACCGCCTCGAGTCGCCGGAAGGCTGAGAGGGGCGGTACAGAAATGTACTAAATAAATAAATAAATATTCTTGTTTGAAATGTCACATTTAAACAAGAGTTCCAGAGACTTTTGAACTCATGAACGGTGGGGGAAATTAAATATGTTAAGTTCTCCTATTTTTTTGTGATGACAACAAACTTGTGGAAAACGAGAAAAAGAATTAGGATGTTTCTAGCAAATAACATTTCAAGAAGCTTTCCCCAGTTTAATACTGTCCTGTCTAGCTCTATTTTTTCCACCATGGCAACAAGTAGCATTTACTGCCAATTCAATAAAATATGTGCTAAATTTCAGGATGTTTCATTTGTAGCAAGCACAGTACAACAACCTAATCAAAGACCAAGGCGATATTTGCCTGGAGCCTGATGTACCAGGGAACATGCCAAGTTGACAGAGGCACCAGAATGACTCAGCCTCCTCAGAATACAAAACGAACTTCCTCATGCTCTTAATCACAGAATTATCACCTGCAGCTATGTGTCATTGTGGCAACAGGCAGGAAATGTATTTATTATGTTTGGTAACTACATAAGAAGTATACGCTGTTCTTTTTAAATTACTAAAACAGTGCTATGAAATTAATTTTCATATTAACGGGGCACCCCCAGATGATGGCCATCCAGCCTTGGGTTGGATGCCTCCAAAGAGGGAGCCTCCACCACACTCCAGGGCAGGGAGTTCCACTGTTGAATGGCTCTTGCGATCAGGGAGTTCTTTCTGATGTTCGGGTGGGATCTCCTTTCCTGTCGTTTGGACCCATGGCTTCATTGGGGTCTAGTTTCCAGGGCAGCGGAGGGCAGCCTTGCTCCCTCTTCCTTGGGACAACATTTCGGATATTTGGGCATGGCTCCCATGTCTTCTCTCATCCTTCTCTCTTGGAGTCTGGACAGACCCGGCTCTTTAAGACATTCCTCATAGGGATTCATGGTCTCCAGACCTTTGATCATGGCAGGCATGTATGGATGTATTGCTGGCATAGATGTGGAGGAAACGTCAGGAGAGAATGCTTCTGGAACATGGCTAGACAGCCTGGAAAACTCACAGCAATCCACTGATTCCAGACATGAAAGCCTTCAACACAGTGCCAAAAACCAATGCAACGTGCAATATAATCTGTCTCGGAACCAGTTTTGCTGCGCAGGTGATCAGATTGCTATGCCTGGAACCACACCTCGTCTCCTGTGCTATGTTATATAATATAATATATTGTATATACATATAATATTTATAATATTATAATGTAATGCGATATAATAATAATAATATATTATTATATTATATATTATTATTATTATATATTATTATTATATATTTATATTACATGTAATATTACTAATAATATTACAATATAATGGTATAATACAATACAGTAATATTTAATACTGATATTGTACTATGCTAATAATATAGTATATTGTGTGTGTGTGTGTGTGTGTGTATGTTTGTGTGTGTGTATATATATATATGTGTGTGTGTGTGTATCTTTTAAGCCGCTCTGAGTCCCCTTTGGGGTGAGAAGGGCGGCATATAAATGTTGTAAATAAATAAATAAAAATATTAAGGTTTGAGGGTGTTTGAATGCAACAGCAAAGTATCAGACCAGGACCATTTTCAAATCCTCAAGAACAGATGATCAATGATGGATTGCCAGAAGAGAGTTGCCAGTAATCAGTCAACAACCTGAAAATTAATAATGTCCCTTTGAAAAACTATACCAGCTGTTTAGTTTCTGATGTTGTCTGTCTAACCGCACCCTCGTTCAAAAATTTTAAAATCCTACACATTTGGTGGTTTTTTGATCTTGTCATCTCTAGAACATCAACATCAAGCTAAGCAACAAGGTCAATAATTTGCCAAATGGTGGTATGGAAGAAGGCAATTCTTTATGAGAGTAAAAGTAGGTTGTCGATTTAGGACTCCAAGGTGTTATGTCAGGAAACAGGAAAGACCACTTGTCCACACATTCCATGTTGGTGACCAAAGCAGATTTCTAATCATCTCCTAATTTATTTGACAGCAAGCTCCACTGATCTCAGGAGAGCCTAATGCTACATAAGCATTAAAGGAGATTGAAGGTAGATGATGACTCTAAGTTGAAATGTGCCCAGAGGAGGGTGACTTAAAGGATCAAGGGTCTGGAGAACAAGCTCTATGAGGAGCAGCTTACAGAGCTAGGTGCGTTTAGCCTGCAGAAGAGAAGGCTGAGAGGAGACCTGATGAGGGACACGTTTCAAGATGTGAGGGGAAGTCATAGGAAGGAGGGAGGCTTGTTTTCTGCTGCCCTGGAGACAAGGACACAATGATGCAATGGCTTCAACCTACAGGAAAGAAAGGAGATTCCACCTGAACATGAGGAAGAACTTTCTGACTGTGAGAGAGAACTGTTCAGCAGTGGAACTGTCTGCCCCATAGTGGAGACTCCTTCTTTGGAGGCTTTTAAGCAGAGGATGGGTGGTCGTCTGTCAGGGGTCCTTTGAATGAGATTTTCCTGCCTCTTCGCAGAATGGGGTTGGACTGGATGGCCCACAAGGTCTCTTCCAACTCTTATGATTCTATGAGACGTAAGCAACTGTGGTGATTCGGAGGATTCATTTTTTAGCCACACAATCCTTTGTGTGCCGTAGAGACTGCCCCCCATAAAGGAAAAAAAAAAAACCAGATGTGGTCAGAAGTTTACTTCTGCTTTTGGGGAAAAAAAATATAAGCACCACTGGAGGAAGTTGAAGCCTATTCAAGAGGTGACTTCCTGTTTTTTGAGAATTCTGTGTATAGTATGTTATGTTTTAAATTTTTTGTATTTTTATCTATGTAACTTATAATATATACTTCATGCTGGTCGCTTCTGAAGATCACCTCGGAAGGAATCCCACTGGAGCATTGCAGCGCACCCAAATACCTGGGAGTCACTCTGGACCGTGCTCTGACCTACAAGAAGCACTGCCTGAACATCAAGCAAAAAGTGGGTGCTAGAAACAATATCATACGAAAGCTGACTGGCACAAACTGGGGATCACAACCAGATACAGTGAAGACATCTGCCCTTGCGCTGTGCTACTCTGCTGCTGAGTACGCATGCCCAGTGTGGAACACATCTCACCATGCTAAAACAGTGGATGTGGCTCTTAATGAGACATGCCGCATTATCACAGGGTGTCTGTGCCCTACACCACTGGAGAAATTACACTGCTTAGCCGGTACTGCACCACCTGACATCCGTCGGGAAGTAGCAGCCAATAGTGAAAGGACCAAGGAAGAGACATCTCCAGCTCATCCCGTTTGGGTATCAGCCAGCACGTCAACAACTTAAATCAAGAAATAGTTTTCTAAGATCTACAGAGACACCCGCTGGAACACCTCAGCAAGCGAGAGTCCAAAAGTGGCAGGCTCAAACCCAGAACCTCAACCAATGGCTGATACCAAATGAGAGAGTCCCCACTGGGCACACAGAGGACTGGGCAACTTGGAAGGCGCTGAAAAGACTGCGCTCTGGCACCACAAGATGCAGAGCCAACCTTCAGAAATGGGGCTACAAAGTGGAATCCACGACATGCGAGTGTGGAGAAGAGCAAACCACTGACCACCTGCTGCAATGCAACCTGAGCCCTGCCACATGCACAATGGAGGACCTTCTTGCAGCAACACCAGAAGCACTCCAAGTGGCCAGATACTGGTCAAAGGACATTTAATCAACTATCAAACTCACAAATTTTGTATTTTGTCTGTTTGTTTGCTTTGTTCTGTTAGAAATGTAATATAATCGACTGGTTGCCCTGACACGATAAATAAATAAATAAATAGAATAATATATACTTTCTGTTCATATGTTTTTGACTTTGTTGCACCCCACTTCAGGAGAGGCAGGCAATAAATAAATAAATAAATAAATAAATAAAATATAGGCAGGCGGTTCCCAAGTTAGAAACACCTGACTTACAAATAACTCATATTTAAGAATTGGGGGTGGGAGGGTTTAGACAATGGGAAGTGAGTGAAATCTACCCTACAGAGAGGAAATTCACTCCCAAAAGAGTTATTATCAGTGGGAAAAGGTGTCTCAACTGAAGCTTTACCTCCAATTCTTGTTTCCACAACAAGCCACATTTTTTTTACATCCAATTATCACAGGGACAGAAAGTGAGGTGGAATCTTCTGAACAGGGGCACAGGCAGCAAAGGAAACATCACAGGGGTATTAACCCTTCCCTATGCTATCCAAACGTATGTATGGCTGGTGTTACACTTAAGAAATGTTCCTGTTTCAACTTAACACACAAATTCAATTTAAGAACAAACCTACACAATCTCTCTTGTTGCAGCATGCAAGAAATCAGTTCATATGTGTGTGTCAACTATAAAATAAGATGCATGAAGCTGATTGGACAGGCTATGCCCGGGGAGGAAGTTGAGCCTAGGACTTTTGGATACTGTTACATTTTTGTTCAGGCTTGAGCTATGCATGTGCAGAGAGAAGCAGAGAGAAACAGACTGATTTGCTTCTTGGCTGCTGAAAGGTTATTTATATATTTTATTTTGTATCAAAAGCATTGCATAAATTAGTATAAAACTGATAAAAATAGGTGTGCAAGTGGCTAAATATCTTTTGACCAAAAACAGGCAACAGCAATGGCAGTGTCTGTAGCCTCCAACAATTCCTCCTCTGCACATGAGGGAGGGCACAATGGACAAGCATACCGATGCAGAGTTGTCTGTTCTGCTCCACAGTCACACAAGATATGGGATTCTTTTAGGTAGTGCCATTTGGCCAGGTTGTCTTTTGAGTAAGACAAGGTCAGGGCTGATGTTCTTATTAAAATTGGGTCTGCACCCCATGTGCTGCCAGTAAGTTTTTGCAGGATATTATTACGCGCAGTTACTTTGTGCTTGGTGTTCAAGCAGTGTTTCCTATATGCTAGTGTTCGATCTAAGGTGACACCAAGATATTTAGGATGGAAACAATGTTCAAGAAAGGTTACTCATATGGACACAGAAAGGGCCATTTTGAATTTCTCATAAAAGGACAGTATGTGAGTTGGTGCACCTGATCATACTGTACACATGTTGTTCTGAACTAAGAAGAGTAAACTACTTGTTCTTCAATGTTCATATGCATGGCATATTTTCTTTCTCTGGCAAGGTAGTGTGTGGGCTGATCCAACATGAACTACACTTGGTTTATTTTACATTACGCCACATCTTGTTCGCAATCTGGGGACTGCCTATATTGCTATTACCCTTAAAATATTGTGCAGTTTTTCCAAAGGTTGCTTCAAATGTTCATTTTAAAGCTCACCCCATCCCCCATGTCCCTCTCACCTTTGAGTAACTCGGGGTCAACGTATCCGAGCACATCAGCGACGCCCAGCTCCTGGCGCGCGCAAGTGCCCCCATGAATCCGTAGCCAGGCAGGCTCCGCCAGTGCAGTGCAAAGGGCAGTGATGGAGAGTGCGCCAGGCAAAGCCGAAGCCAGGCTCCTCTCCGGCTGCTTTGGCAAGGTGCTCCCATCCTGGCCTCTCCGCCGGCGCCCACCAGGCAGCACCGAGCCACTAGGGGTGTACATGGGGCCAGACGCTCCCTTTCGAGATCAAGGCAAAGAGTCTAAAGACACACGATTGTGTCCAGAAGGAATTGAGATGACAACGAGGCCTTCAGCGAGATCTTGTCAATGCGTTTGGGTCCAGGTCCGGAGAAAGCTGAAGGCCTGCACACAGAACAGATTGTTAAATTGAGAAGGCAATGAGCTAAATATGAATTTAAAAGAATGTGAACCTTTACCAAAGTAGAGAAATTTTTCATATGAATATTACTCATCTATAGATATAAAAATGCTCTGTGCGTAATGAGTACCTTAAAAACAAAAGAACCAATGAACGAAATCACACCAAATTTGGCAACAAAAGGTCTCACAACACAAGGAGTGACCATCACTCTAAAAATTATGATTTTGTCATTTGGGAGTTGTAGTTGCTGGGATTTATAGTTCACCTAAAATCAAAGAAAACTCTGAACTCCACCAACAATGGAATTGAACCAAACTTGGCACACAGAACTCCCATGAAACAACAGAAAATACTGAAAGGGTTTGGTGGGCGTGACCTTGAGTTTTGGAGTTGCAGTTCACCTACATCCAGACAGCACTTTAGACTCAAACAATGATGGATATGATTC
Organism: Anolis sagrei ordinatus; assembly: GCF_025583915.1. Classification (NCBI taxonomy): domain Eukaryota; kingdom Metazoa; phylum Chordata; class Lepidosauria; order Squamata; family Anolidae; genus Anolis; species Anolis sagrei. The sequence continues at coordinate 22,537,817 of NW_026847882.1, read as the reverse complement.
AAACTTGGCACGAATACTCAAGTGTAAACACTGGTGAAGTTTGAGGAAAATAGACCTTGACATTTGAGAGTTGTATTTGCTGGGATTTATAGTTCACCTACAATCAAAGAGCATTCTGAACCCCACCAACGATAGAATTGGGCCAAACTTTCCATACAGAACCCCCATGACCAACAGAAAATACTGTGATTTCTGGTGGTCTTCTGAGACCCCCTCACAACCCCCCCCCCCCAGGGGTCCCGACCACCAGATTGAGAAATACTGTCTAAAGGCCATCCGGTCCAACACCCTTCCCCAGGGCAAGAAAACATAATCAAAACCCTCCTGAGAAAGAGTCATCCAGTCTAGATATAGATAAATAGATATGATTCACACACACACATATGCCAGATATAGTATCATAGATTTCAAAGGGAACTCTAAAGAAGGATAATGATATGTTGCATGTTCTAGAGTAAGCAAACCAGATAATCTCTACATCAACACTGACAAGAAATACTGTTTACCCACAAGCCAATACTATTTTCCAGGTCACCAGACTGGGCCACAGCAATGCGTGGCAGGGGGCAGCTAGTGTTTATATAAAAATTTTAAGTACAGGCAGTCCCCGATTCACAAACATCTGGCTTACAAATGACTCCTAGGTAAGAACGAGGCTGAGATGACAGGAAATGAGAAGAATCTGCCCCTCGAGGGAAGGGAAATTCACTCTTGGAAGAGTTAATATCTTGGGGAAAATGGGTTTCCACTGAAGTTTATCTCCAATCCTTGTTTCCATAACAAGCCAATTTTCCCAAAAACCAATGTTCCCAGGGACAGAAAGTGAGGTGACATAGAATCATTGAGTTGGAAGAGACCCCAAGGGCCATCTAGTCCAAACCCCTGCCATGCAGGAAAAGCACAATCGAGGTACCCTTGACAGATGGCCATTCAGCCTCTGTTTAAAAGCTTCCAAGGAAGGACCTTCCACCAGACTCCGAGGTAGAGTTCCACTGCTGAACAGCTCGCATGGTCAGGAAATTCTTCCACATGTTCAGGTGGAATCTCTTCTCATGTAATTTGAATCCAATGTTCAAATCCTAGTCTGCAGGGCAGCAGAAAACAATCATCTCCCTCTCTCTCAGGACATCCTTTTACATATTTATACATGCCTATCATGTCTCCAGGGCCCCCTGGTGACACAGCAGGTTAAACTGCTGAGCTGCTGAACTTGCTGACTGAAACGTTGGCGGTTCGAATCTGGGGAGTGGGGTGAGTTTCCACTGTTGGCCCCAGCTTCAACCTTAGCAGTTTGAAAACATGCAAATGTAAGTAGATTAATAGGTACCGCTCTGGAGAGAAAGTAGCAGCACTCCATGCATTCATGCTGGCCATATAACCTTGGAGGCACCTACGGACGTCAGCTCTTTGGCTTAGAGATGGAGATGAGCACCAACCCCAGAGTCAGACACAACTAAATTTCATGTCAGGGAAAAACATTTACCTTTACTACCATGTCTCCTCTCAACCTTCTCTTCTGAGGCTAAACAGACCCAGTTTTTTAAGACCTCCCAGGGATTATTCATGGTCTCCAGACCTTTGATCGTTTTAGTTGCCTTCCTCTGGACACCTTCCAACTTAGAGGCAATATGTCTTTAAAATTGTGCTGCCCAGAACTGGACACAGTGTTATTTCAGGTAAAGAGGTCTGACCAAAGCTGAATATTACCTCCCTGGATCTAGACACTATACTCCTTTTGATGCAATCCAAAATCCCATTAGCTTTTATAGCTGCTGCATCTCATGTTCATCTTGTTCTCCACAAAGACTCCAAGATCTTTCTCATGTGGACTGTTGTTGAGCCAGGTGTCACACATCCTATATCTTTGCTTTTGATTTTTCCTGCCTAAATGTCGTATCTTACATTTGTCTTTGTTGAAATGTATTGCGTTAGCTTTGGCCAAATGGCTCTCTCATATGTTAAGATTCTTTTACATCCTGATCCTGTCCTCTGGAGTATTGGCTTTCCCTCCTAATTTGGTCCCATCTGCAAACTTGATAAGAAGCATGCTCTCTACCTCGCCTCTTGGTGCTGAAATGTCCACTATGCTTGGATACTGGTTGTTGCATGATTAATTATGTTTTTATGATGTTGTATATGTATTTGCATTTTTATTGTGTATATTTTAACTCTATTTGACTGGGCTTGTTCCCTATGTAAGCTGTCCAAAGTCCCTTCAGGGAGACAAATAAATAAAACACAGAGGTATAAAAACAGCAGCCTTAAAACTTACTAACATAATACACAACAAAAAAAAAACAATAGGAGAATTACTAAGATGGGCATGATCAGATTATAAAAGGAACAGGCATGGAATAGTTTAAAACAGGGGATTGGAAGAAGTGCAGAGAATCTTTGTCCATGTCCTTAATGAAGATCCTGAACAGAACTGGGCCCAGGACAGAGCCCTCTTCATGGCATGCAAATAGTCACTTCTTTGAGTTGTTGTAGGTTTTTTGGGCTATATGGCTACGTTCTAGAAGCATTCTCTCCCGACGTTTCACCCACATCTATGGCAGGCATCCTCAGAGGTTGTGAGGTCTGTTGGAAACTAAATAAGAGAGGTTTATATATCTGTGGAATGATGTCCAGGGTGGGAGAAAGGACTCTTGTTGTTGGGGCTAGGTATGAATGTTTCAATTGGCCACCTTCATTAGCATTTGATGTCCTGGAAGTTTTTACGTGTGGCTTGTTACTGCCTAGGGGAATCCGTTGTTGAGAGGTGATTTGCTGTTCCTGATTGTTTCTTGTATGAAGTTCCCTTCAATTGTGGTGCCCAGAATTGGACACAATATTCCAGGTGTGGTCTAACCAAAGCAGAATAGAGGGGTAGCATTACTTCCCTAGATCTAGACACTATGCTCCTATTGATGCAGGCCAACATCCCATTGGCTCTTTTTGCTGCCACATGACATTGTTGGCTCATGTTTAACTTACTGTCCACAAGAACTCTAAGATCTTTTTCATCACCTGGGTGATGGTTGGAGTTTTTATATTGTAACTATCCATGTGTGTAGGTTTTCTGTCAACCGTATGGCCCAATTGTTGATCTGGTTGGTGGATGACTAGGACATCTAGAAAAGGCAGTTTTCCTCCATTTTCTTTTTCCATGGTGAATTGGATGTTTGGGTGGATGCTGTTGAGGTGGTCCAGGAACCTGTTTACTTCTTCTTCTCCAAGTCTCCAAATGGTGAAAGTGTCATCCACATATCTGCCAGAGCTTTAATGGTACTTCTTTTTTTTTTTTGAGGGTGAAGATGAGGAACCACCAGAACATCTTCTAAACTGGGGCACCGGCAACAAAGGAAACCCCATTGGGATGTTCACCTTTCCTCCAAGCTACAGTCTCTCCCTTGAGCCACATGCGCCAGTTAGAGCGGTATCAAACAGGTATAATTTATTTTATTTATCGTGTCAGGAGCAGACTAAAGAGTTGCATTGCATTTTTTAACAAACAAACAGACAAAACACAAAGTTTGCAAGCTTGGTGGATGATTACATGTCCTTTGACGAGTATCTGGCCACTTGGGAGTGCCTCTGGTGTTGCTGCAAGAAGGTCCTCCATTATGCATGTGGCAGGGCTCACGTTGCATTGCAGTACGTGGTCTGTAGTTTGCTCTTCTCCACACTCACGTCGTGGATTCCACTTTGTAGCCCCATTTCTGAAGGTTGGCTCTGCATCTCGTGGTACCAGAGCGCAGTCTGTTCAGCGCCTTCCAAGTCGCCCAGTTTTCTGTGTGCCCAGGGGGAGTCTCTCATTTGGTATCAGCCATTGATTGAGGTTCTGGGTTTGAGCTTGCCACTTTTGGACTCTTGCTTGCTGAGGTGTTCCAGTGAGGGTCTCTGTAGATCTTAGAAACCTATTTCTTGATTTAAGTCATTGACGTGCTGGCTGATACCCTAACAGGGGATGAGCTGGAGATGTCTCTTCCTTGTTCCTTTCACTACTGGCTGCTACTTCCCGGCGGATGTCAGGTGGTGCAATACCGGCTAAACAGTGTAATTTCTCCAGTGGTGTAGGGCGCAGACACCCCATGATAATGCGGCATGTCTCATTAAGAGCCACATCTACTGTTTTAGCATGGTGAGATGTGTTCCACACTGGGCATGCATACTCAGCAACAGAGTAGCATAGCGCAAGGGCAGATGTCTTCACTGTGTCTGGTTGTGATCCCCAGGTTGTGCCAGTCAGTTTTCGTAAGATATTATTTCTAGTGCCCACTTTTTGCTTGATATTCAGGCAGTGCTTCTTGTAGGTCAGGGCACGGTCCAGAGTGACTTCCAGGTATTTGGGTGTGCTGCAATGCTCCAGTGGGATTCCTTCCCAGGTCATCCTCAGAGCTCGGGATCCTTGTCTGTTCTTAAGGAGAAAAGCACATGCCTGTGTTTTAGATAGATTAAGGATCAGCTGCTTTCCCCTGTAATAGGCAGTAAGACCACCTAGAGCTTCGGAGAGCTGTTCAACCATCTCCAAGCTCCCTGCTTGAGCAGCAATGGCACGATCATCAGCATAGATGAAACTCTCTGTCCCTTCTGGCAGTGGCTGGTCATTTGTGTAGATGTTGAACATGGATGGAGCAAGCACGCTCCCCTGAGGCAGGCCGTTCTTCTGTTTCCACCATCTGCTTCTCTGGCCCTGGAACTCAACAAAAACTCCTGTTTTGTAGCAGGTTTCCTATGAGGCGGGTGAGGTGGTCGTCCTTTGTGATATTATACATTTTTATCAGGAGGAGGAGGCGGTGGTTCACAGTATCATAGGCTGCTGACAGGTCTATGAAGACAGCTCCTGTGATCTGCTGCCTTTCAAAGCCATCTTCTATGTGCTGAGTCAGATTCAACACTTGCGATGTGCAGCTTTTGCCTTTTCTGAAGCCAGCTTGCTGTGGGATCAGTTGTTGTTCATTCGTTCAGTCGTCTCCGACTCTTCGTGACCTCATGGACCATCCCACGCCAGAGCTCCCTATCGGCCGTCACCACCCCCAGCTCCTTCAAGGTCAGTCCAGTCACTTCAAGGATGGCATCCATCCATCTTGCCCTTGGACGGCCCCTCTTCCTTTTTCCTTCCACTTTCCCCAGCATGTCTCCTCCAGGCTTTGCTGTCTCCTCATGATGTGGCCAAAGTACTTCAACTTTGTCTCCAGTATCTTTCCCTCCAGTGAGGAGTCGGGCTTTATTTCCTGGAGGATGGACTGGTTGGATCTTCTCGCAGTCCTAGGCACTCTCAGAGCTTTCCTCCAACACCACAGCTCAAAAGCATCAATCTTCCTTCGCTCAGCCTTCCCTAAGGTCCAGCTCTCACATCCGTAGGTGACTACAGGGAATACCATGGCTTTGACTAGGCGGATCTTTGTTGCCAGTGTGATGTCTCTACTCTTTACTATTTTATTGAGACTGGACATTGCTCTCCTCCCAAGAAGTAAGAGTCTTCTGATTTCCTGGCACAGTCTGCATCTGCCGTAATCTTTGCACCTAGAAATACAAAGTCTGTCATGGCCTCCACGATTTTTCCCTCTATTTTCCAGTTGTCAATCATTCTTGTTGCCATAATCTTGGTTTTTCCCCCCCGTAATTCTATTTTTTCCGTAATTCTATGCAAAATAAGCCTCCCCATAACTTTGTAGAGGTGGCACAACAGGGAGATTACACTATGTAACAAAATTTGTAAGAGCACCCAGAGCTTCTGTTCAACCATCTCAAAGCCCCCTGCTTGAGCGGTGATGGCACGATCATCAGCATAGATGAAATGGTGAATTGGATGTTTCGGTGGATGCTGTTGAGGTGGTCTAGGAACCTGTTTACTACTACTTCTCCTTCTCCATGGCTCCAAATGGTGAAGGTGTCATCCATATATTTGCCAGAGCTTTAATGGTGCTTTAAAGAAGAGGAACCACCTGAACATCTTTTAAACTGGGGCACCGGCAACAAAGGAAACCCCATTGGGATGGGATGTTCACCTTTCCTCCAAGCTACAGTCTCTCCCATGAGCCACACACACCAGTTAGAGCGGTATCAAACAGGTATAATAATCAGGCCGGGAAAGGAATGGGGCCTAGAAGCCTCTCAAAGGCGCCCCGAGTGGAAGAGGCCCCGCCCGGCTCCTCTCTTCCCTTCTCCCTCCTTACCACTCCAGGGCCTCACCTCGGTCCCTCCGCCGCCTCAGGGGCCTCGAAGCCCGGCCATCGGGGCCCCTCACCGCTCTCTTTCTCCCTCAACCCGGCCCTTCCGGTCCCGACGAGCCCAACGAGCGCTTCCGTTTCCGCCTTCAGCCGATCGGGCGTGCGTGTGACGTCAACACGCCGTGCGTCAGGGAGAAAGAAAGCAGACTCTGGCGTCGTGACGTCACTCAGCCTGTTGTTCATAGACACATAGAAATAGATTATTACCCCGCTTTTTCTCTCCATGCGAAGACTTAAAGCTTTTCACAATGGAAAACATTGCAATGCAACTTCAAATATACAAATATCAAAAAAGTATTATGATTATGATATATTATCAGTAGTATTATATTTAGTATTATAGGGGACAAGTCCCTTTAAGCCGGGATTTTTTTCCCCCGCGCAAAGCTTCTTGGGAGTTGTTGTTTCTCCGCAACGAATAACGACAGCGATGGGTGGGAAAAGAAACTACCAATCCCGAAAGGCATAGCGGCGGGCGCTCTTTTGGCTTCTCTCCGAGGCTGCGCAGGCGCAGAGAAAGCCTCAGCCTACACACAGGTAGGAAGTGGTGGATAACTTCTCTGAGCGACTCCTGGGATTCCATAGCGTTGAACCATGGCAGTTAAAGTGGGATCAAACTGTATTAATTCCGTAGTATAGATGCAACCTTAGAGCTCAGGCTTGAATAATATAATAACAATATAATATAATAATATATAATAACAATATTATATTAGATGGAGCCTTAGATCTCACAGTTGTCAGGCTTTATTATTATTATTATTAGTATTATTATTAAAATAACATTATAAAATATTATTAAAAATAAAAGTGAAGAGAGAAGGGCCAGGAAAACAGTTCCACCTTGTCTTCTGTGCTATAATAATATAATGTAATATAATATATTGGATATACATATAATATTTATAATATTATAATGTAATGCAATGTAATACCAATACCAATAATACAATATTATTATTATATCTATATCTATCTATCTATCTATCTATATTTCTGCCAAGCTAGCAGTTCGAAAACATGCAAATGTGAGTAGATCAATAGGTACCGCTCCGGCGGGAAGGTAACGGCGCTCCATGCAGTCATGCCGGCCACATGACCTTGGAGGTGCTGAGGACAACGCTGGCTCTTCGGCTTAGAAATGGAGATGAGCACCACACCCCAGAGTCGGACATGATTGGACTTAATGTCAGGGGACTACCTTTACCTTTTTATCTATCTATATATATAACAAATAATATTAATAATATTACAATATAATGGTGTAGTACAATATAGTAAGATATAATACTGATATTGTGCTATACTAACAATATAATATATATTGTATGTATCTATGTCTAGTACACCACTCTGAGTCCTCTTCGGAGTGAGAAGGGTGGCATATAAATGTTGCTCTGCATCTCGTGGTGCCAGAGCGTAGTCTGTTCAGTGCCTTCCAAGTCGCCCAGTTTTCTGTGTGCCCGTGAGGGAGTTTCTCCTTTGGTATCAGCCATTGATTGAAGTTCTGGATTTCAGCCTGCCACGTTTGGACTCTTGCTTGCTGAGGTGCTCCAGTGAGTGTCTCTGTAGATCTTAGGAAGCTATTTCTTAATTTAAGGCATTGGTGTGCTGGCTAATATCCGAACAGAGGATGGGCCAGAGATGTCACTGCCTTGGTCCTTTCAATATTGCCTTCTGCTTCCCGGCGGATGTCAAGTGATGCAATACTGGCTAAACCAGGGGTCCTCAAACTTTTTAAACAGAGGGCCAGGTCCCTCAAACTCTTGGAGGGCCGGATTATAATTTGAAAAAGCATGAATAAATTCCTATGCACACTGCACATATCTTATTTGTAGTGCAAAAACACTTAAAAACAATACAATTAAAATGAAGAACAATTTTAACAAATCTAAATTTATTCGTATTTCAATGGGAAATGTGGGCCTGCTTTGGCTGATGAGATAGGATTGTTGTTGTTGTTTTGTGCTTTCAAGTCGTTTCAGACTTAGGTTGACCCTGAGTGAGGGCTGGGTAAATGACCTTGGAGGGCTGCATCCGCCCCCCAGGCCTTAGTTTGAGGACCCCTGAGCTAAACAGTATAATTTCTCCAGTTGTGTGGGGCTAGAAATCCTGTGATAATGCAGCGTTTCTAGCACCCACTTTTTGCTTGATATTCAAGCAGTGCTTCTTGTAAGTCACAGCATGCTCCAGAGTGACTCCCAGGTATTTGGGTGTGCTGCGGTTCTTCAGTGGGATTCCTTCCCAGGTCATCCTCAGAGCTCAAGATGCTTGTCTGTTCTTAAAGTGAAAAGCACACATCTGCATTTTAGATGGATTATAAATCAGCTGGTTTCCCTTGTAATACGCAGTAAAAGCACCTAAAGCTTCAGAGAGCTCCTGTTCAGCCATTTCAAAGCTTCCTGCTTGGGCGGTGATGGCACAATCATCAGCATAGATGAAACTGCCTGTCCTTTCTGGCAGAGGGTGATCATTTGTGTAAATGTTAAACGTGGATGGAGCAAGCAAGCTCCCTTGAGGCAGGGAGTTCTTCTATTTTTGCCATTTGCTTCTCTGGCCCTAGGTAAAGGTAAAGGTAGTCCCCTGACATTAAGTCCAGTCATGTCTGACTCTGGGGTGTGGTGCTCATCTCCATTTCTAAGCCGAAGAGCCAGCGTTGTCTGTAGACACCTCCAAGGTCATGTGGCCAGCATGACTGCATGGAGCGCCGTTACCTTCCCGCCGGAGCGGTACCTATTGATCTACTCACATTTGCATGTTTTCGAACTGCTAGGTTGGCAGAAGCTAGGGCTGACAGCAGATTATAATTTGAAAAAGCATGAAAAAGCCGCTCCCCGGAATTGAACCTGCGACCTTTCGATCTACAAGCTCAGCAGCTCAGTGCTTTAACCCACTGAGCCACCGGGGGCTCCTAGAACTCTGGCCCTAGAACTCAACAAAAAAGCTCCTGTTTTATAGCAGATTTCCTATGAAGTGGGTGAGATGATGGTAATAATGATGAATTATATTTCTCACCTAACTGGAGGAGAAGTGGGGAATAATAATAATTTTAATTATTTGTATTTTATTATGATTACATACAACATAGTTAAACTACAGAGATAAAACCTATACAGTAAGCTTCCAAGTTACGACCAAAATAGGTTCTGTAGGTTTGTTCTTAAGGTGAATTTGTATGTAAGTCAGAACAGAGACAACTGTGAGCTCTATATATGTGTGTGTGTGTGATTTCCACACTATTTCTCTCTCTCTGTCTCTATCCACACACATATATAGCTGTGAGCTGTGTATATATGAACCACCTGGCCTTGAGTTATGCTCCTGCTTTATTAGTTCATCCATTCAGGAAATGTATGACTGACAAGTTGAAACCCTTCGTGGCAATCTCTCGATTCAAATATTTTTAAAATGTTGTTTAATTTTTGAAGCAATCTCCTTCCTAGGACCCAGCGCCTCTGTTTGGGGCCATCATGAAGGATTCCTTGGTGCTCCTGTCCCGCATCGCTGCGCATCCGGACTCCCGCTGCTGGTTCCTGGCCTGGAACCCAACGGGGACCCTCTTGGCTTCCTGTGGAGGGGACCGCAGCATCCGCATCTGGGGCAAAGAAGGTGAGGTTGGAAGAGCAATAGAATAATAATAATAATAATAATGGAAAATGAACACACAAAAATACTGTGGGACTTTCGAATAACAGACTGACAAAGTTTTGGAACACAATACACCAGACTTCACAATTTTGGGGGGGGGGGGGGGGTTTGGATTATTGATGTCGCCATATCGGGTGACAGTCGCATTGAGGAAAAACAACAGGAAAAACTCAGCTGTTATCAGGACCTCAAAATCTAATTGCAAAGGCTCTGGCATAAACCAGTACAGGTGGTCCCAATGGTCATCGGCACACTGGGTGCCATGGCAAAAGATGTCAGCCGTCATTTGGAAACAATAAACATTGACAAAATCACGATCTACAACTGCAAAAGGCCACCTTACTTGGATCTGTGCACATCATTCGGAAATACATCACACAGTCCTAGACGCTTGGGAAGTGTTCGACTTGTGATTTTGTGATATGAAATCCAGCATACAAATCTCATTTGCTGTGACATACTGTGTTTTTGTGTCAGAATAATAATAATAATATTAATAATGTGTTGTCGAAGGCTTTCATGGTCTGAATCGCTGGGTTGCTGTGAGTTTTCTGGGCTGCATTGCCACATCAATGCCAGGCTTCCTCAGAGGTTGTGAGGTCTGTAGGAAACTAGGCAGTGAGGTTTATATATCTACGGAATAACGTCTTGGATGGGAAGAAGAACTCTTGTCTGCTTGAGGCATATATGAAGGGAACCACGGACCACTTAGGGAAGCTGATGAAATACAACATACAAACGATCTTCACACCCACTAAGAAAATCCAACAAATACTACATTCAGCAAAGGACAAGAGGGATCCTCTCACCCCTGCAGGAGTCTACCGTATACCATGCAGCTGTGGACAAGAAGTCTACAGAGGGAGCACAGTTAAACAGGAAGAACAATTTCAAACCAGAAACAGAACATTTTTCAAATTTTGTTACATAGTGTAATCTCCCTGTTGTGCCACCTCTACAAAGTTCTGGAGAGACTTATTTTGCATAGAATTATGGAAAAAATTAACCCATGTCTGATCCCACAGCAAGCTGTCTTCAGGAAAGGCAAAAACTGCACATCGCAACTGTTGAACCTGACTCAGCATGTAGAAGTTGGCTTTGAAAGGCAGCAGATCACAGGAGCTGTCTTCATAGACCTGTCAGCGGCTTATGACACCGTAAACCACCGCCTCCTACTGAGAAAAATGTATAATATCACAAAGGACTACCGTCTCACCTGCCTCATAGTAAACCTGCTACAAAACAGGAGATTTTTTGTTGAGTTCCACGGCCAGAGAAGCAGATGGCGGAAACAGAAGAACGGCCTGCCTCAGGGGAGCGTGCTTGCTCCATCCATGTTCAACATCTACACAAATGACCAGCCACTGCCAGAAGGGACAGAGAGTTTCATCTATGCTGATGATCGTGCCATTACTGCTCAAGCAGGGAGCTTTGAGATGGTAGAACAGAAGCTCTCCGAAGCTCTAGGTGCTCTCACTGCCTATTACAGGGAAAACCAGCTGATCCCTAATCCATCTAAAACACAGACATGTGCCTTTCACCTTAAGAACAGACAAGCATCCCGAGCTCTGAGGATTACCTGGGAAGGAATCCCACTGGAGCATTGCAGCACACCCAAATATCTGAGTATTATTATTAACTTTATTTGTACCCCGCGAGCATCTCCCGAAGGACTCGATGCGGCTTACACAGGCCGAAGCCACAAACACAATATAAGAAAACATAACATAGCAATAACAAAGCAAATCAACAGTTAAGCAAAAACAGCAATAACAATACATCAAGACATATTAAAACTGGTTCGGCCGGCGTAAAGGGGTACAGGGTTAAAAGTGCTGAGATGGCAGGAGGGGCGTAGGGAATTAAAAGTGTGGTGTGCAGCGATGTTAATTGTACTAAAGTGCTACTAGGACTTGGGATGGGGATTCCTAATCCGAGAAGGCACAACGGAACAACCAAGTTTTCAAATTCCTTCTGAAAACTGCTAATGTAGGGGCCTGTCGGAGATCTTTTGGAAGGGCGTTCCAGAGTCGGGGGGCCACCACGGAGAAGGCCCTATCCCGTGTCCCCACCAAGCGCGCTTGTGACGTAGGTGGGATCACGAGTAGGGCCTCCCCAGATGATCGAAGCGAGCGTGTGGGTTCGTAGATGGAGATGCGGTCACGCAGGTAGGGTGGTCCCAAACCGTTTAGGGCTTTGTAGGTGAGCACCTGCACCTTGAATTGGGCTCGGAAAATAAATGGCAGCCAGTGGAGCTCCTTAAACAGAGGGGTAGACCTGGGAGTCACTCTGGACCGTGCTCTGACCTACAAGAAGCACTGCTTGAATATCAAGCAAAAAGTGGGTGCTAGAAACAATATCATACAAAAGCTGACTTGCACAACCTGGGGATCACAACCAGACACAGTGAAGACATCTGCCCTTGCGCTATGCTACTCTGCTGCTGAGTACGCATGCCCAGTGTGGAACGCATCTCACCACGCTAAAACAGTAGATGTGGCTCTTAATGAGACATGCCGCATTATCGCGGGTTGTCTGCGCCCTACACCACTGGAGAAGTTACACTGTTTAGCTGGTATTGCACTACCTGACATCCACCGGGAAGTAGCAGCCAATAGTGAAAGGACCAAGGCAGAGACATCTCCAGCTCATCCCGTTTGGGTATCAGCCAGCACGTCAACGACTTAAATCTAGAAATAGTTTTCTTAGATCTACAGAGACACTCGCTGAAACACCTCAGCAAGCGAGAGTCCAAAAGTGGCAGGCTCAAACCCAGAACCTCAACCAATGGCTGATACCCAATGAGAGACTCCCCCCTGGGCACACAGAAGACTGGGCGACTTGGAAGGTGCTGAACAGACTGCGCTCTGGCACCACGAGATGCAGAGCCAACCTCAAGAAATGGGGCCACAAAATGGAATCCACGACATGCGAGTGTGGAGAAGAGCAAACCACAGACCACCTGCTGCAATGCACGCTGAGCCCTGCCACATGCACAATGGAGGACCTCCTTGCGGCAACACCAGAGGCACTCCAAGTGCCCAGCTACTGGTCAAAGGACATTTAATCAACTACCAAACTCGCAAATTGTGTATTTTGTCTGTTTGTCTGTTTTGTTCTGTTAGAAATGTAATACAATTGACTGGTTGAGCTGACACGACAAATAAATAAATAAAATCCATCACCTTTTGGCTGCCATGGTCAGGAGAAGGCCTTTCCGGGGGATGTGACACTCCGCTTGTCTCTTTCCCAATAGGAGATGCCTGGCTGTGCAAATCTGTCTTGGGCGAAGGGCACCAGCGGACGATCCGGAAAGTGGCCTGGTCACCTTGCGGCAACTATCTTGCCTCAGCCAGCTTTGATGCCACCACCTGCATTTGGAAGAAGAACCAAGAGGACTTCGAGGTAAGTCCGCAGAGGCCTTTCTATTCAATGTGTTGTCTAAGGCATTCATGGCTGGAATCATTGGGTTGCTGTGAGCTTTCCGAGCTGTATAGCCATTTTCCAGGAGCATTTTCTCCTGACGTTGCACCCACATCTATGGCAGGCATCCTCAGAGGTTATGAGGTCTGTTGGAAACTAAGCAAGTGAGGTTTATATATTTGTGGAATGTCCAGGGTGGGCGAAATAACTCTTCTCTGTTGATTGGTGAATGTTGCAACTGACCAGCTTTATTAGCATTGAATGGCCTTACAGCTTCAAGATTTGGCTGCTTCCTGCCTGGGGGAATCCTTTGTTGGGAGGTATTAGCTGGCCCTGATTGTCTGGAATTCCCCTATTTTTGAGTGTTGTTCTTTATTTACTGACCTGATTTTAAAGTTTTTAAATACTGGTAGCCAGATTTTGCTCATTTTCATGGTTAATACTGTATAATAATATTAAATGCAGCCTTGGATCTCAAAGTTGTCAGACTTTAATAATATTATAATAATATTACATAATAATAATAATAATAATAATAATAGACGCAGCCTTAAATCTCACAGTTGTCAGACTTTAATAATCTAATAATACTGTACTATAATGTAATAATAATATTATAAGAATATAATAATATTATAAGAAAATATAATATAATAATATTAAATATATCCTTAGATCTCACAGCTGTCAGACTTTAATAATCTTATTATAATCTTTCTTTGTATATAATAAAAGTGAATGTATGTATGTTTGCATGTGTGTATGTGTCAGCTTTTTGATTGGCTGCCACTTTCACAAGCCACTGTGACGAGCACGGGTGACGGACCTGGACCAAACTTGGCACACATAACCCCCATGGCCCCCTTTACGTCCTGGTGAGGATTGGGGAGGACAGACAATGGATGATGTGATTTGTAGTACTTTCAAACCCTTCGGTTCCCAAAGACCACTGTGGCCCCCAACAAAGATAAAGACCAAACTTAGCACACAGAGCCCCCAGGACCCATTCTATATCCTGGTGCAGTTTGGCGGAGACCGGACCATGGATGATGGGACTTGAAGTACCCCCACTCCCTTCCCGAGACTGCTGCGATCCTCATCCAATGACTGATCAAGACCAAACTTGGCACACAGAGTACCCATGTCCCACTCTACATCCTGGTGCTGTTTGGAGGAGGATGGAGCATGGACGATGGGACTCGCAGTACCTTCACTAACTTCTTGAGAGCACTGTGAGCCACATAAATAACAGATAAAGACCAATCTTGGCACACAATGCCTTTCTCAAATAACCCGGACACCTGGGCCCCAAACTAGTATAATATAATAATTTAATAATAATATAATGCAATAGTATTATAATACTATTGCAATAATATAATTATAATTATAATTATAATAAAATATTAGCTGCATCCTTAGATCTCACATTTGTCAAGCTTTAATAATATAATAATTATAATATTATTGTGGGAGTTGCAGTCCAAAACAGCTGGAGGGAAGGCCAAAGTTGGCCCATGCCTGCACTAGAGGCTTACGAATGCAGCATAGCATCACATTGCATTTTTCCGCTGACACATCCCACCGTTGTCTGATGTTGCACTAAGATTCCTATACCCCTTTTCCCATGGACTGTTTTCCAAGCCAGGTGCCTCCCATCCTATATCTCTGTGTTTTCCTTTTGTATTCAGTGTGTTGCAACCTTGGAGGGCCATGAGAACGAGGTGAAGTCTGTGGCCTGGGCTCCGTCCGGCTCTCTCTTGGCCACCTGCAGCAGGGACAAGAGCGTCTGGGTTTGGGAAGGTGAGAGTGGGGATTAATGCTTGGGTCAAAGGGAGTGCGGAAAAAGGAGCCTGTATAGCTGTGATGGCAACCTTTTAGAAACCAATTTCCCAAACAGGGGGTTGGAAACCACCCTGAGTCCCTTTGGGAGACAGGGTGGTATACAAATAAAGATTTATTATTATTTTAAGTTAGGAATTTGTGAGTTCAGGTGCAAATTCATATTCTACAATTGATAGCTGCTTTGAGTCCCCTTCAGGAGAGATAAAGAGGGGTATAAATAGATCTAATCTATATAAATAAAAATGTAATGTTCGTTTGTGGGATTAACAGAACTCAAAAACCACTGGACAAATTGACACCAAATTTGGACACAAGACACCTAACAACCCAATGTATGTCCTTCACTCAAAAAATTGATTTTGTCATTTGGGAGTTGTAGTTGCTGGGATTTATAGTTCACCTACAATCAAAGAGCATTCTGAACCCCACCAACGATGGAATTGAACCAAACTTGGCACACAGTTCTCCCATGACCAACAGAAAATACTGGAAGGGTTTGGTTTTGGAGTTGTAGTTCACCTACATCCAGAGACCACTGTGGACTCAAACAATGATGGATCTGGACAAATTTGGCACGAATACTCAATATGCCCAAATGTGAACACTGGTGGAGTTTGGGGAAAATAGATTTGACATTTGGGAGTTGTAGTTGCTGGGATTTATAGTTCACCTACAATCAAAGAGCATTCTGTGTTTTTCAGTGTTTTTATTATTCCAATTCCATCGTTGGTGGGGTTCAGAATGTTCTTTGATTTTAGGTGAACTATAAATCCCAGCAACTACAACTCCCAAATGTCAAGGTCTATTTTCTCCAAACTCCACATATTGAGTATTCGTGCCACGTTTGGTCCAGATCTATCATTGTTTGACTCCACAGTGCTCTCTGAGTGTAGGTGAACTACAACTCCAAAATTCAAGGTCAATACCCACACAAACCCCCATATGGGCCACAGCAACGCGTAGCAGGGGACGGCTAGTACATAATAAAAGTGAAAATATGTATGTGTGTGTGGCTAGGGTGTCCACTTACCCAGACAAGCTCCTGCCTTTAGTTTCCACTACTCAGGAGACACCAATGACCCTCCCTCCAATGACATTGCAGGTTTTAGAGATCACCATGAACATGTCCAAGAGCCCTGCCAATATTCTCCCCAAACACCATCTTGCTCACCATCCGAGTGAAGGCTTTCATGCGGGAACAAGTCCATCTTAGATTTTATGTGTGTCCTCCACCACAGTCATCCCAATGTTCCTTACTTTCTCCATTGGTGTGGAATTTGCATGACCCCATCCACTGCCATGCAGAAATGTTTATACTTTGAGGTTGTGATTAAGTGAACTTGAAAAAGTAAGATAAGGTTTGTTCTTGCTGAGAACAGAAGGGAGTTGTCAGTCTCAGCAAGAGAAGATAAGCAGATGTGAAGAGGCTTTCGGTTTTGACTAGTGCTTTGTTCTTCCTGAATTGTAGCTCGCTGTAGAAAGACGTGTCTGTTGTATGTACTTAGTAAACTTAGTTTCTTTTGTAACTCAAAGCCTGCAGAGTCCTTATTTTGCAACTCAGTGTCTGCTTGATCTAGCATTCCTTCCGTTGGGGATCGCCAATCTCTGACAGAAGCTCCTGTCTCCACAAATAGCTATAACTTCTACTACTCAGGAGACACCAATGGCCCTCCCTCCAATGACATGTAAACATGCCCAAGAGCCCTGCCAATGTCCTCTGCACCATCCTGTGCACTACCCAAGTGAAGGCTTTCATACAGAGACAATTTCCTCCCAGTTCTGAGAAGGCAGCACTTCTCAGAACTGCACACATTCTACGAAAATACCTCTAACATCCTAGGTCCTTGAGAAGAACCCAATATTCAGAGATGAACCCCAGGCACTTGTACCTAATGTGCATTTGTGCTGCGTTGTTATGAACATGTAAATAATAATAAGAATTTTGCTATAGTTTTCCAATCCTCTCTAAGCTGGACTCACAGTGACCCCTCTGTGCTTTGTTTCAGTGGATGAAGAAGATGAGTACGAGTGCATGAGCGTGCTGAATTCCCACACGCAGGACGTCAAGCACGTGGCCTGGCATCCCAACCAGGAGGTGAGTGGACCTTGGCATCCTTGAGCACAAGGCATTTGTGGGAAGGGTCTCCTCCTGAGAGATTTCAGTCCGTTGAATGATGGCAGCTTGCCCAGTCTCTGTGCTGTTGTATGGTACTATTCTAAAGCCTTTGACTGTGTGGATCATAATAAATTGTGGCAGGTTCTTGGTGGTCTGGGCATACCAAATCACCTTGTCTCTCTCCTGAGGAATCTGTACAAGGACCAAGTAGCAACAGTAAGAACTGACCATGGAACAACAGACAGGTTCAAGATTGGGAAAGGCATACGGCAGGGTTGTATCCTCTCCCCCAACCTATTCAACTTGTATGCAGAACACAACTTGTATGCAGGGCTTGACGAATGCAAGGCTGGGGGGGAAATTGCTGGAAGAAGCATTAACAATCTTAGATATGCAGATGATACCACTTTGATGGCCGAAAGTGAGGAGGAGTTGAGGAGCCTTCTAATCAAGGTAAAAGAAGAAAGCTCAAAAGCTGGGTTGCAGCTAAACATCAAAAAACCAAGATTATGGCAACAATAATGATTGACAACTGGGAAATAGAGGGAGAAAACGTGGAGGCTGTGACAGACTTTGTATTTCTAGGACCGAAGATTACCGCAGACACAGATTGCAGCCAGGAAATCAGGAGACGTTTCCTTCTTGGGAGGAGAGCAATGACAAATCTTGATAAGATAGTGAAGAGTAGAGACATCACACTGGCAATGAAGATCTGCATAGTCAAAGCAATGGTATTCCCCATAGTCACCTACGGATGTGAGAGCTGGACCATAGGGAAGGATAGAATCATAGAATCCTAGAGTTGGAAGAGACCTCATGGGCCATCCAGTCCAACCCCCTGCCAAGAAGCAGGAATAATGCATTCAAAGCACCCCTGACAGATGGCCATCCAGCCTCTGTTTAAAAACCACCAAAGAAGGAGCCCCCACCACACTCCGGGGCAGAGAATTCCACTGCTGAATGGCTCTCACAGTCAGGAGGTTCCTCCTCATGCTCAGATGGAATCTCCTTTCTTGTAGGTTGAAGCCACTGTTTCACGTCCTAGTCTCCAGGGCAGCAGAAAACAAGCTTGCTCCCTCCTCCCTGTGGCTTCCTCTCACATATTTATACATGGCTATCATGTCTCCTCTCAGCCTTCTCTTCTTCAGGCTAAACATGCCCAGCTCCTTAAGCCGCTCCTCATAGGGCTTGTTCTCCAGACCCTTGATCATTTTAGTCGCCCTCCTCTGGACACATTCCAGTTTGTCAATATCTCTCTTGAATTGTGGTGCCCAGAATTGGACACAATATTCCAGGTGTGGTCTAACCAAGGCAGAACAGACCATGGGGAGCATGACTTCCCTGGATCTAGACACTATGCTCCAATTGATGCAGGCCAAAATCCCTTTGGGTTTCTTTTTGCCACCACATGACATTGTTGGCACATGTTTAACTTGTCATCCACAAGGACTCCCAAGATCTTTTTCACACGTACTGCTCTCGAGCCAGGTGACCCCCATTCTGTATCTTTGCATTTTGTTTTTTCTGCATAAGTGGAGTATCTTGCATTTGTCACTGTTGAACTTCATTTTGTTAGTTTTGGCCAATCATCTTTCTAATCTGTCAAGATTGTTTTGAATCCTGCTCCTGTCCTCTGGAGTATTGGCTATCCCTCCCAATTTGGTGTCGTCTGCAAGAGAGATGCTTTTGAATTGTGGTGCTGGAGGAAAGTTCTGAGAGTGCCTTGGACCGCGAGAAGATCCAACCAGTCCATACTTCAGGAAATAAAGTCTGACTGCTCATTGGAGGGTATTAGAGGCCAAAATGAAGTACTGTATTGTTGTATTGATGTCCTGATGTTAATTAATTGATATTACTGTTTTAAATTATTAATGATTTTGTACTGTATTGTTGATACTGGTTGTTAACCGCTCTGAGTCGCCGTTGGCTGAAAAGAGCGGTATACAAGTGAAGATAATAATAATAATAATAACAACAACAACAATAATAATGAAGACAGGAAAGCTTAGAGAAGACAATGATGCTGGGGAAAATGGAAGAAAAGAGGGGCTGACTAAGGGCAAGATGGATGGATGGGATCCTTGAAGTGACTGGCTTGACTGTGAAGGAGCTGGGGGTGCTTTAACCCACTGTGCCACCATGGAGCCTATATATTTCTATATCGTTGATATTATGCATATTGTATTATAATTTCTTAACAACTGACCCCTCAGATAAAGCTCTACTCTTTGTCAGCTAAGGCTTTGTAAAAATCATATCTGTATTGCCCTAATGTCTAGGAACATAAGCTTATGAATATGAATATTGGGATCCTGGGGAAATCACCTTCCGATGGGATGCAGCGTTGTGTCCGTTCTTGGCTGCTCTGAGTGTGGCCTTTATCTCTCCCTTTCCGCTCCCAGCTGTTGGCCTCGGCCAGCTACGACGACACGGTGAAGTTGTACCGGGAGGAAGAGGACGACTGGGTGTGCTTTGCCACCCTGGAGGGTCACGAGTCCACCGTCTGGAGCCTGGCCTTCGACTCCAGCGGGGAACGGCTGGCCTCCTGCAGCGACGACAGGACCGTCCGCATTTGGCGCCAGTACAAGCCGGGCAACGCGCAAGGTCAGTGGGGAGAACCTCCAGGTGGTAAGAGGACCTTCAAGGCCAGAAAACGTCACGGCCTAGGAGGCCAGTGGGGTCTCCTTCTCCTGGAGACCTTTAAGCAGAGGATGGATGGCCCTTGAGGTCTCTTCCAAGTCTGTGATTCTATAGTATTAGTAGTAGTAGTAATAGTAGTAATTCTATTCTAGTAGTATAAGTAGAGGCTGGATGGCCATCTGTTGGGAGGGCTTTGATGGTGCCACCGAGACTGTGGCGCAGCTGGCTGGGAGTCAGCTGCATTAAGATCACTACTAAACCGAAAAGTGATGAGTTTTATGCCAGCCCGGGTCGGAGTTAGCTCCCGACCATTTGTCTAGCTTGCTGTCGACCTTTGCAGCCTGAAAGACAGTTGCATCTGTCAAGTTGGAAAATTAGGTACAGCTTATGCAGAGAGGCTAATTTAACTACCATATATACTTGAGTATAAGCTGACCCAAATATAAGCCGAGGCACCTAATTTTACCACAAAAACTGGGAAAACATATTGACTCGAGTATAAGCCGAGGGTGGGAAATGCAGCCACTACAGGTAAATTTCAAAATAAAAAATAGATTCTAATACTATTACATTAATTGAGGCATCAGTAGGTTAAATGTTTTTGAATATTTACATAAAACTGTAAATATGTCCAACTCTGATTAAACCATGATTTTTCAGTGTAAATATGTTTGCACACCCTTTCAGTAATAAAAGAGTAAAATAATAAATGTAATAATAATAGAGTAAAGTAATAGAAATGTAATAATAACATTAATAATAGAGTAAAATGATAAATGTAATAATAACAATAATAAAGTAAAATAATAAATGTAATAATAGAGTAAAATAATAATAATAATACTCGAATTAAATAATAAATAATCTTGACTCAAATATAAGCCGAATGGGACTTTTTCAGCCTAAAAAAAGGGCTGAAAAACTAGGCTTATACTCGAGTATATACAGTAATTTACAATGCCATAAAAATCTCCGGCAAGCATGCAAAGAATGAGGAAAGTACTCCATCAATGTCACAAATGGACAGTGAAGGGACAGCTCCCCCGGTGGCCAGAATACCCTCATGAAGCTGGAATGTTAAATGGCCTCTGTGTGTCTGTCTATAGATGTTGTGTGTGTCTATGGCATTGAATGTTTGCCATGTCTATATACATTGTAATCCACCCTGAGTCTCTGCTTAAAAACCTCCAGAGGAGACTCCATTGGACTCCTGTGTTTACTCAGTCCAACATCAGGAAGTTCTTCATGTTTAGGTGGAATCTCATTTTCCTGCAATTTGAATCCATGGCTCTATTGTGTCCTAGATTCTGAAGCAGCAAAAAAACAAGCTTCTTGATATGACATCCTTTCAAGTATTTAGGCACTGGATGGCCATCTGTCGGGAGGGCTTTGATGGTGTCCTCATGCCAGGCAGACTGGGGTTGGATTATATGGCCCTTGAGGTCTCTTCCAATTCTAGGGTTCTATTTCTATATAAATAAAAATGCAATGTTCGTTTGTGGGATTATCAGAACTCAAAAACCACTGCACGAATTGACACCAAATTTGGACACAAGACACCTAACAACCCAATGTATGTCCTTCACTCAAAAAAACTGATTTTGTTATTTGGGAGTTGTAGTTGCTGGGATTTATAGTGCACCTACAATAAAAGAGCATTTGGAACTCCATCAACAATGTAATTGATCCAAGGCACACAGAGCTCCCATGACCAAGAGAAAATCCTGGAAGGTTTTGGTGGGCATTGACCTTGAGTTTTGGAGTTGTAGTTCACCTACATCCAGAGAGCACTGTGAGACTCAAACAATGATGGAACTGGACCAAACTTGGCATGAATCCTCAATATGCCGAAATGTGAACACTGGTGGAATTTGAGGAAAATAGATCTTGACATTTGGGAGTTGTAGTTGCTGGGATTTATAGTTCACCTACAATCACAGAGCATTCTGAACCCCACCAACGATAGAATTGGGCCAAACATCCTACACAGAACCCTCAGGTGGGCCACAGCAAAGCATGGCAGGGGACGGCTAGTGCATATATATTTTTTCTCAGACTTGGCTGTTAGAAGATCTCAGTTGTCTCAAAGGTAAGAGCCGCTTCTCTGTTTCAGGGGTGGTCTGCTGCGGCACCGATCCCACCTGGAAGTGCGTCTGCACCCTTTCCGGCTTCCACACAAGGACCATCTACGACGTGGCATGGTGAGCAAAGTGGGGAAGGGAGGGAGGGGTATCAGTATCCAAAGGAGGGGCAGAACATGAGGCTGCAGCTCCCAGATATGGACAAATTTGGGCTCTCCAGGCATTTTGGACTTCAACTCCCACAATTCCTAACAGACTACTGGTTGTGGTCTGGAGCCTAGATATCCTGTGATAATGCGGCATGTCTCATTAAGAGCCACATCCATTGTTTTAATGTGGTGATATGTGTTCCACATAGGGCAGCAGAGTAGCAAAGGGCAAGGGCAGATGTCTTCACTGTGTCTGGTTGTGATCCCCAGGTTGTGCCAGTCAGCTTTCGTATGATATTATGTCTAGTGCCCACTTTTTGCTTGATATTCAGGCAGTGCTTCTTATAAGTCAGAACATGAGAATGACTCCCAAGTATTTGTGTGTTCTGCAATGCTCCAATGGGATTCCTTCCCAGGTCATTCTCAGAGTCCAAGATGCTTGTCTGTTTTTAAGGTGAAAAGCCCACATCTATGTTTTAGATGGATTACGAATCAGCTGGTTTTCCCTGTAATAGGCAGTAAAACCACCTAAGGCTACGGAGAGCTTCTGTTCAACCTTTTCGAAGCTCCCTGCTTGGGCGGTGATGGCACAATCGTCAGCATAGATTAAACTCTTTGTTCCTTCTGGCAGTGGCTGGTCATAATAATTTGTGTAAATGTTAAACATTGATGGAGCAGAGTAGTCGGAGCACAGTCCAGAGTGACTCCCAGGTATTTTGGTGTGCTGCAATGTTCCAGTGGGATTCCTTCCCAAGTCATCCTCAGAGCTCAAGATGCTTGTCTGGGCAACATCTTTGTAGATTCTCTCACACCAGAAGCAACTTGCAGCATGCAACCAAAATCCATATTATCTGCTTTGAACTGGATTATATGGCAGTGTAGACTCATATAATCTGGTTCAAAGCAGGTAATGTGTTTAAACAGAAGCAGTGTAGACTCGTATAATCTGGTTCAAAGCAGGTAATGTGGTTAAACAGAAGCAGTGTAGACTCATATAATCTGGTTCAAAGCAGGTAATTTGGTTAAACAGAAGCAGGGTTCTGTTCAACCATTTCAAAGCTCCCTGCTTGGGTGGTGATGGCACAATCGTCAGCATAGATGAAACTCTGTCCCTTCTGGCAGTGGCTAATCATTTGCATTTATGTTAAACATTGATGGAGCAAACACACAAAATATTCTACCTATATGTTCTGCCAATGGCTTCTAATTATTTTGAAAACATTGTATTTTATTTTCAAGGAGATAGGTCAATTTATCAAATTCTGCAGTTGAGCAGTTTGGCCAACCATTCATTTGCTTCTTTCCAATGTCCGGCACAAACTGTTACAGCCTTTTGAAAGAAAACCATAATAATACACTTTATTTATATTCCGCTCTATCTCCCCGGAAGGATTCAGGGACTCATATTTTTCTTCTTGATGACCGCATTTGCCAGTCTCTTCCTTGTTGGTTCTAATCCCCTTCAGGTGCCACTTGACGGGCGCCTTGGCCACCGCTTGCGGGGACGACTCCATCCGGGTATTTGAGGAGGAGCCCAGCTCGGACCCCCAGCAGCCCACTTTCAACCTGGTGGCCCACGTGGCCCGGGCCCATTCCCAGGATGTCAACTGCGTGGCTTGGAACCCCAAGGAGAAAGGCCTGCTGGCTTCCTGCAGCGACGAGGGAGACATCGCGTTCTGGCAATACCAGCACCCCGAGGCCTGAAGAGGTGCTCTCCTGTCTTTAATACCCTAGGACATATAGGGTTCCCCCAAAATCAACCTGGAAAGCTGGTTCTTCCATAGCAATTCCTGTTATTCCCTAAATTTCTACTGGAGGGGTGTCCTTTTTGTACTAAAACAAACTTTCGGCCCTCCAGATGTTTTGCACTCCAACTCCCACAATGCCTAGCTGCCTACCGGTGGTTAGGAATTGTGGGCGCTGAAGTCCAAAGCACCTGGAGGGCCAAAAGTTTGCCCAGGCCTGTTCTAAGACAAGGACTAAGAGGTATACTTACAGAAACAAGTCTGAAAGAAATAATAAAACCTAAACACGGTACTCTCTGTTTTGTTTCTTGCTCTCTATGCGATCTAGCTTTTGTCAACAAAAGCTAGGGCTTTAGCATAGCTGGTAAATCACCAGCAGCGATAAGATTTACCAACTGAAAGGTTGCCAGCTCGAAGCACCAGGTTGGGGTGAGCAACCGACTGTCAGGCCAGCTCACTGTTGACCTAAGCCAAGAGTCCTCAAACATTTTAAGCAGAAGTCACAGTCCCTCAAACTGTTGGGAGGGCTGGATTATAATTTGAAAAAAAAAAAAACATGAACGAATCCCTATGCACACTGCACATCTATTATTTGTAGTGTAAAAAACATTTTAAAATAATACAATAATTAAAATGAACAATTTTAACAAAAATAAACTTATTAGCATTTCAATGGGAAGTGTGGGCCTGCTTTTGGCTGATGATGAAATAGGATTGTTGTTGTGGTGGTGTGCTTTCAAGCCATTTCAGATTTAGGTTAATCCTGACCGAGGGCTGGGTAAATGACCTTGGAGGGCCGTATCCGGCCCTCGGGCCTTAGTTTGAAGACCCCTGACCTAAGCAGTTCGTAAACAGCTTAGAGCTGTAAGTAGAGAAATTAGGTACTGCTAAAAAGCAGGGGGGGGGGGGGGGGGGTATTTTGCGACACCATAAAAGAAAAAGATCAGAAAATGCCCAGCGACCAAAAGGAAGGAGGAAGTCTTGATGGCCCTTTGTCATAGAGGATGAAGGGACAGCACCCTCTTGTGGCTGGATTTGAGCACAACCTCCAAGGTGCAAACAAAGCTGGATGTCGACACAACATACCTCTTTTCTGTCTGTCCTGTCTGTCCAAACAGCTTTGAATGTTAGCCGAGTATGTGTACTGTGATCTGCCCTGTGTCCCCTTGAGCGATAGGGAGGAATATAAATAAAGTTGTTGTTGTTGTTGTTATTAAAGAGTCCCTGGTGGCGCAGTGGGTTAAACCCCTGTGCCAGCAGGACTGAAGACCGACAGGTCGCAGGTTCGAATCCGAGGAGAGGCGGATGAGCTCCCTCTATCAGCTCCAGCTCCTCATGTGGGGACATGAGAGAAGCCTCCCACAAGGATGATAAAAACATCCATTCATCCGAGCGTCCCCTGGGCAACATCCTTGCAGACGGCCAATTCTCTCACACCAGAAGCGACTTGCAGTTTCTCAAGTCGCTCCTGACACAACAAAAAATATATATTATTATGGCTAACTGGCCGTGACAAAGGGAGTCCCCAGTCTGTTCTTAAAGATGTTTATTTGGGAGATAACAATCGAAAATAAATTCAAGCCACTGACTAAAAATACTGTACACAAAACGAGTGCTGAGTTATACCTCCACATTTAAAAAAAACAATAATTTCTCCTGGTGCTGAGAGAATATGGAGGGAATTCCTCCAATGCTTTGAGTCTTCCAAACACACAACGAAGAAGGCATGACACACCTCCCTGCTGCTGACTGAGGATGGAGGAAGCATGGAACGTCCGGTGATCACGAACACACAAGAGATACGCCTGGATCAGCAGCCACATCGGACTTCCTGCTCCCTGGTGGCTCAGAACCGCTCTTTGTGGTGCAAACTGAGACGTACCCAATCTGCTCAATCTGAATCGCTGTCACTCTCGGCCTCCTTCACATCCACACTGAACTTATACTCCTGGTCGCAGCCCATGTAAGCGTCGCTCATGAAGTACAGGGTGTAGTTGTGGGTCCCAGTCGCCGGGGCCACAAAGTCCAGTTTCACCTAGAAAAAAGGGAAGACGTTTCTTAAGTTCCTCAGCTGAAATTCAGTTGGAATGGGCTACACAAGGAGGAGGAATAAGGGAAGCAAGGGCCAAGGAGTGCCTTCCTCAGCTCCCTATGGGCTGAAGCGAGGAACAACAAATTAAAATACAACAATAAATAGTCGCCTTAAAGAGTTAAAAGCACAAATACAATTTGGAGATGGTACGTGGCTCCAATAATGTTGAGTTATAGAAACTATCTACAAAATGGTTGGAGGTGCAATAAAGAAACTGGGACTTACATACATTTCGGGTGGGAATGTGAAAAATATTTTTTTTAAAGAGGTGGGTCCATAAGTAGATGATAGAGGAAACTTGGGAAGGAAATGGATAGGTAATTAGGTAGGTAGGTAGGTATAGAAAGAAAAAGAAATATATTGTATGTATGTATGGATGGATGGGTTGGTAGATAGATAGATAGATAGATAGATAGATAAATAGATAGATAGCAGGAGCCCCTCCCACTGGCTATATATACTCTATGGCAGTGGTTCTCAACCTTCCTAATGCCGTGACCCCTTAATACAGTTCCTCATGTATTATTTTTGTTGCTACTTCATAACTGTCATTTTGCTACTGTTATGAATCATCATGAAAACATCTGAGATACAGGATGTATTTTCATTCACTGAACCAAATTTGGCAAAAATACCCGATACGCCCAAATTTGAATACTTGTGGGGTTGCGGGATTGATTTTGTCATTTGGGAGTTGTAGTTGCTGGAATTTATAGTTCACCCACAATCAAAGAGCATTCTGAACTCCACCAACGATGGAATTCTTAATTGATGGGGTTCAGAATGTTCTTTGATTGTAGGTGAACTATAAATCCCAGCAACTACCAACTCCCCAAATGTCAAGGTCTATTTTCCCCAAACTCCACCAATATTGAGTATTCGTGCCACGTTTGGTCCAGATCTATCATTGTTTGACTCCACAGTGCTCTCTGAGTGTAGGTGAACTACAACTCCAAAACTCAAGGTCAATGCCCACCAAACCCTTCCAGTATAATAATGATAATAATATAATAATAATAAAACTTTATTTATATACTGCTCCATCTCCGAGGAGACTCAGAACGGTTCTCAGGTAACATCACAAAACATACAAAGTAAAAACAACCATAAGATTAACAAAACAAAATATAAGCATAAAAATTGTCGCCATAACACGCATATATTAAAAGTAATCCTGTCTGTTCAAGGCAATTAAACAATTTAAAAGGCTGGGCCAAGATTTGTGCAAGCCCAAAATTTCTAGGGGGCGGGATGGGAATAAAGTGCAATGCTATGACAGAAAACAATAATATTAGGTACGGGTCTGTGGCTGTTCATTCCAGGGCTGATTAGAGGAAGTGATCTGGGTAACTGGTAGGAAGAATAAGGCCATATTCGACAATGTGTAGGGCTGAGTTAGAACTGGTTATTTTCAAAGGCTTGTTGAAACCACCAGGTCTTCGAGCTTTTACGAAAGGAGGGGAGGGACGAGGCCTGTCTTATTTCCCTTGGAAGGGCATTCCAGAGGTGGGGGGCCACCACCGAGAAGGCCCTCTCTCTCGTCCCCACCAACCACGCTTGAGACGGAGGTGGGAGTGAGAGGAGGGCCTCCCCAGTAGATCTCAGAGTTCGCGCCAGTTCATAGAAGGAGGGAAGGAGAATGCTCTTTGATTGTGGGTGAACTATAAATTCAAGCAACTACAACTCCCCAATGACAAAACCAATCCCCCCCTCCCCGAGCAATCAAATTTGGGAGTGTGGGGTATTTGCACCAAACATGGTCCAGTAAATGAAAATACATCCTGCATATCAGATATTTACATTATGATTCACAACAGTAGCACAATTACAGTTGTGAAGTAGCAACAAAAATCATTTTCTGGTTAAGGGTCACCACAACATGAGGAACTGTATTAAGGGGTCGCGGCATTGGGAAGGTTGAGAAACACTGTGCTAAAGGGAAAGGCCAACTCTGGCTCACCTTGGCTTTCTGCTGCAGAGTGAGTCTCTTGATGGAGATGAGGCTGTTGGATTTGGAGTCGCCGATCACAACCCACCAGCCCTCTTCACGTTTCTGCACAAAAAGATGGAATGAAAGGGACAGTAAGAGACCGAAGGAAATGGTGGGCTTCTCATAAGACCCTCTGTTTCCAAGAACCCAACCTACCTGTGGGAAGAGTGGCGCGATCACTGGCCCAGTGACCTCCTCTTCTCGTTCCAGCTGCACCAGAACCACCACTAGCCCCCCACTGGAGAAGCAAACCAGAGAGGAGATATTAGCCATGAATTCACAGATGGTGTAGTTTCTGTTAGGAAAAACTACCTAAAGAACAAAGCAGAGCATCCAAAAACTAACAGGATACTAAAAGCTGCCCAGTGATGGAAGGAAGGACAAAAGAAAGGAAGGGGGGATGGAAGGAGAAAGAGGGAGAGAAGGAAGGAGGGAGGGAGGAGGGAGGGAAGGAAAGACAAAAGGGAAGGATGAAAGGGTGGAAGGGAAGGGGAGGGAAGGGAAGGGAAGGGAAGGGAAGAGGAAGAAGGAAGGAAGGAAGGAAGGAAGGAAGGAAGGAAGGAAAAGGGAGAGAGGGAGGAAAGAGGGAAGGAAGGATGAAAGGGTGAAGGATGGAAGGAGAAAGAGGGAGGGAGGTAAGGAGGAAGGAAAGAGAAAGAAAGAAAACAAAAGGAAGGGAAGGGGGAAGGGAAGAGAAGGAAGGAAGGAAGGACAAAAGGGTGGAAGGGAAGAAAGGAGGGAGGGAGAAATAAATGAGGTAAAGAGGAAGGAAAGAGAGGAGGAAGGGAAGACAAAAGGAAGGATGAAAGGAAGGAGGGGAAGGAGGAAGGAAAGAGAGAAGGAAGAAAGGACAAAAGGATGGAAGAGAAAGAGGGAGGCAAGAAAGGGAGAGAAGAAGGAAGGAAGGGTGAAAGGGAAGAAGAGGGGAGAAGGAGGGAAGGAAGGAAGGACAAAAGGGTAGATAGGAAAGAGAAAGAGGAAGGGAAGGTGGAAGGAAAGAGAGAAGGAAGGATAGGATGGTGAGAGAGAGGAGGGCCTGAGAGAAGACCCCAAGAGGGTGCATCCAGGCCCTGGGCCTGGGTTTGTGCACACCTGGTTTATACTAAGCTAACTAAACTGTTCCTCATTGAGGACTTGAGACTCGGGCAGTTGAATCCCAACAGTTTCTAGGCAGTAATTTATTCCTCATCTCTGCACAGCAAAAGATCCAGAGGTCAGCAGAGCATTGAAAGGCTTCTGATTCAGGATCCTGACCAGCACAGGTTTCAGTGAAAAACAGGTAATGTTCTTGCCAAAAGGAGCCTTCGTGAGCAGGTAGCATTCATGCAAATTGACAAATCTGGTCTGCATTAAGCAGTACAACAAAGTAGAAACAGGAACAGAATATAGGAGAAGAAAGCAGGAGAGGAGACATGCTTAATGCAGAAGTTAGAAGTAAACAAACCTAATGATTCTAAAAGAAGTCTGCTTGAATCTTTGCCTGCCCAAAGAATCAAATAAACTCAAGGAATATTCCTCTCAAACTCTGCTATCCCTGATAAGTTGCAATCCTATCAGGTCATGATCCATCCATTATCCCCAATAGAAGGACTCCCTGTGTTTTCCCTTACTCCGGGCCTTACCTGCGGATGCCATCCTTTTCCACCACTTCGTAGGAAAGCTCAATGTTGGGGTAGCGGTTACAGAAGCGGGCCACGTCAGCAATTTGGGCATCAGAGAGCTGCAGGAGGGCATTGCGGTCCTCATCCTCCATTTCCATGATGTCGAAGACGCTCTCCACTCCCTGCAAAGGAGGCCAGGCATTAAGTGAGCCAAGCTTTGGGGTGCAAAAACTTTGCTTTCCTGGCAGGTGTGTGCCTGAGGAGAAGGGAAAAGGAGGCTCCAGCCCTCCCAGCTAGCCCGGCCCTCACCTTGTCTGTGCAGCGCTTGATGTGCTCCGAGGTGAAGTGTGGCAGCTGCTTGAGGTAGGAGTCCTTGGACCACATGGCCTGAGTGACCATCTGGGCCAGCTCCATGGCGGCCAGAGCAGGGCTCAGCCAGCCGTTGCTGGAGAGGACATCCACGCAGGCCTGGATCAGACGAATGGCCTGCAAAAGGAAGCAAAGTCCCATTGTAGCAGTCCAGCCACACACACATTTCTTATCATAGAATAATAGAGTAGGAAGAGACCACATGGACCAGTCTAGTCCAACCCCCTTCTGCCATACAGAAAAAGCACCATCCAAGCAGAGGAATCATAGAATCAAAGAGTTGGAAGAAACCTCATGGGCCATCCAGTCCAACCCCCTGCCAAGAAGCAGGAATACTGCATTCAAATCACCCCTGACAGATGGCCATCCAGCCTCTGTTTAAAAGCTTCCAAAGAAGGAGCCTCCACCACACTCCGGGGCAGAGAGTTCCATTGCTGAACGACTCTCAGAGTTAGGAAGTTCTTCCTCATGTTCAGATGGAATCTCCTCTCTTGTAGTTTGAAGCAAGAAGCCATTTTTTCTGCACCGGGACTGTGGCGCAGCTGGCTGAGAGTCAGCTGCATTAAGTTCACTACTGACCGAAAGGTCATGAGTTCGAAGCCAGCCTGGGTCAGAGTGAGCTTTCGACTAATTTGTGTAGCTTGTTGTCAACCTTTGCAACCCGAAACACAGTTGCATCTGTCAAGTAGGAAATTTAGGTACCACTTATGTGGGGAGGCTAATTTAACTAATTTACAAGGCCATAAAAATCTCCAGCAAGCATGCGAGGAATGAGGAAGTACTTCATGGACGGTGAAGTGACCACTCCCCTGGTGGCCAGAAAAAGTTGGAATGTTAAATAGCCTCTGACTGTCTGTCTATGTATGTTGTATATGTGTGTGTGTGTGTGTGTGTGTGTGTGTGTATGTATGTGTGTCGCCGAAAGGCTGATAAAGGCGGTATACAAATACAGTAAATAAATAAATATGTTGGGTGCCTGGCATTGAGTGCTTGCCATGTATATGTACATTGTAATCCGCCTTGAGTCCCCTGCGGGGTGAGAAGGGTGGAATATAAATACTGTAAATAAATAAATAAATAAGCCGGCGTCTGAACTCATGTGGTAGTTGGGTTCCCACAGAAGTTGAGGAAGAAAGCCACCTTTGCTTCAGGTAAGCCTTGTCTTAGAATGGACTAGAAATCTGAGTGTGTGCTTGACTCCTGTAGTTTAAGACTGGCTACTCTGCTAGGGGCACCAGAAAGCTGCGTGAGTGTTTGTTTCCTTTTGAAGGTGATGCTAAGTACTTCAGCCAGGAGTGATTGACAGTTTCAGGTCAACAGTTAAGTGAGTAATTGCTCCCTTTCTCTTGGAAATAGGGACCACTAAATGCAGCAGCATTGCTCAAACTAGAAAGGCACTGCAGACTAATCCAAGCAGACTAATGCAAGTCCCATAGCAGAGCACCTGATAGACCAACCTGAACACAGTATATTATTTGAGAACACAGAAATGCTGGACCACTCTCACAACCACCATGTCAGGCTACACAGAGAAGCCATTGAAATCCATAAGCATGTGGACAATTCCAACAGAATGGAGGAAACTATGAAAATGAACAAAATCTGGCTACCACTATTTAAAAAACTCTAAAATCAGGGCAGTAAATAAAGAACAACATTCAGAAAACAGAGGAATTCCAGACAGGAAACAATCAGGGCCAGCTAATACCTCCAAACAAAGGATTCTCCCAGGCAGGAAGCAGACAGGCTTTGAAGCTACAAGGCCATTCAATGCTAATCAAGATGGCCATTTGCAGCATTCACACTTCCTCCAACAGATGAGAGTTCTTTCTCCCATCCTGGACATCATTCCACAGGTATATAAACCCCACTTGCCTAGTTTCCAACAGACCTCGCAACCTGTGAGGATGCCTGCCATAGATGTGGGTGAAATGTCAGGAGAGAATGCTTCTGGAACATGGCCAGACAGCCCGGAAAACTCACAGCAACCCATGGGGAAAGTTTATTAAACTGCAAAACATCATTTTAGCGGGACATTCTGCAGCACGTTTTGTTCTATTTTTTTCAATGAATCTCTCACCATTGAAGCTCAAACAATTCAACATAGTTCCCGACAGCCACGAAAACGAAATTTCTGGAGGAGAACAACTACTTTCAAAGTAAGGGCTACACAACAACATTTTCAAATCAGGAACAGATTTTTTTTCAAATTTTGTGACATAATGTAATATAATAAATAATATAGTAATAAAACTTTACTTATAACCCATCCTCTCTCCTCGAAGGGACTCGGGGCTCAAACAACAAAACCCCAAAGGCCATGTTTCCATCCCCATTTCATACCTTGCTCAGGATCTCTTCTGTATCCGACTGGAGCTCAGCGCTCAGCTGCATTCGGGTCAAGTGGGCCTGCAGCAGGAGGTTGGTTTTGACGTGGGGGTCATTGAATTTGGGGTTATTCAGCTTGTGGGGCACCTTCTGGGCAAGCTGGAGAGGTGGGAGAGACACAGGTCAGCACAGAGCCATTTCGTCCATCTGTGGATGCTCAAACCCACATATTAGCTATGTGTGCCAAGTTTATAAATAATTATTTTTATTTTATTTTTATTATTTTACAGTATTTCTGTACCGCTTTTCTCACCCCTAGGGAGACTCAAAGCGGTTTACACATAACTGGCAAAACTTCAATGCCATAAATTGGACACTGACGCGATGCCAATCCATAATAACCACAATAATAAAACGACAATTAAGCATAAATCATAATTAGACAGTACATAAGCAATCATCAAAACAATAAATAATAAAAACATTCTCGCCAGTCGTATTGTCATTCTAGTCCATGTCCTTTAAACTCTACAAAAATCATCACTAAGTGAAGACTATCCGTAAGAACCAATGGGCAAATGTTCTTATTGGCTCTGGGTATGCTCTCCTGAGCCCGGATTGAAGCGTTGCTTCCTTTCCTCACCTGCCGCAGGAGGTTGTCCTCATGGTGCCTGATGGGAATGTTTTCGTACTCTGCGGCGTTGGAAATGATTTCAATCAGGCCCCGCACTTTGGTCTTGGCATTCAGGGACATGCTGAACAGCTCTATAATAATAATGATAATGTTTTGTAATAACAGAAGACAAAACAACAAAAGAGACCATGAGGCACAACAATGTCTTGAGCAGGGAACCCAATGCACAGGATCCCTCCTCCACCTTAGGACAAAGCCACCTTACCAATGGTGGTGTAGTTGATATAGTAATAGGCAGCGATCATGCCCAGGTTGAGCGGCGCCACGTCCATCTCGTCCTCGATGCTGATGCACTTGGACTGCTCCAGGTCGCTGAGGGTCTGCTCCACCAGCTCAGAGAGGTGGTCGGAGAGATGCCTGTGGGACACGCCTGAGCAAAAGCAACACGCTAGGTCAGATGCTGCTCACCTTGAGAGCTTGGGCAAAATCCTGACACTATTCTGTAGCTACAACTCGCATCTCTATCTGGTGTTCCCCGGGTGTCATTGGGACCTCTGTCCACCTACTTTCTCAGTTTCTCCAGCTCTGAGGAGGCCTCCTTCACAATGTCTCCAAGGCAACCTCTCTTTGTGGGTCTTTCTTTCCTCCATTTCCCTCACACACCTTCTCCCTCTCTCTTTCGTTTCTTTTCTTCTTCCCTTGCTTTCTTCATTTACCTTCCTTCCCCTTCTTCTTTCTTCCCTTCCCTTCCCTTCTTTCTTTCCTTTCCACCCTTCCCTCCTTCTTCCTTCCTTTCCCTTTCTTCTCTCATACATCTTCTACATCTTTTTTCTTCCTTTTTCTTCCCTTTTTTCCTTTCCTCCTTCCTTTCCCTTTCTTCTCGCATACATCTTCTTCATCTTCTTTCTTCCCTTCCTTTCTCTTCCCTTCTTTCTTTCCTTTCTTCCCTTCCCTCTTTTTTCTTCCCTTCTTCCTTCCCTTCCCTTTCTTCTCTCATAAATCTTCATCTTCTTTCTTCCCTTCCTTTCTCTTCCCTTCTTCCTTCCTTCCTTCCTTTCCCTTTCTTCTCGCATACATCTTCTTTCTTCCCTTCACTTCTTTCTTTCCTTTCCCTCCTACCCTCCTTCTTCCGTCCTTTCCTTTTCTTCTCATACATCTTCTTTCTTCCCTTCCCTTCTTTCCTACCTTCCTTCCTTCTTCCTTCCTTTCCCTTTCTTCTCACATACATCTTCTTTCCTCCCTTCCCTTCCTTTTTCTTCCCTTTCCTCCCCTCCTTCTTCCATCCTTTCCCTTTCTTCTCTCATACATTTTCTCTCCTCCCTTCCCTTTCTTTCTTTTCCCTTCTTTCTTTCGTTTCCTACCTTCCCTCCTTCTTTCTTCCTTTCCCTTTCTTCTCGCATACATCTTCTTTCTTCCCTTCCCTTCTTTCTTTCCTTTCCTCCTTTCCCTACTTCTTCGGTCCTTTCCTTTTCTTCTCATACATCTTCTTTCTTCCCTTCCCTTCCCTTCTTTCTTTCCTTTCCTCCCTTTCCTCCTCCTTCCGTCCTTTCCCTTTTTTCTCTCATACATTTTCTCTCCTCCCTTCCCTTCCTTTCTCTTCCCTTCTTTCTTTCCTTTCCTACCTGCCCTCCTTGATCCTTTTCCTTTCTTCTCTCTTACATCTTCTTTCTTCCCTTCCTTTCTCTTTCCTTCTTTCTTTCCTTCCCTCATACCTTTTCCTCTATCCTTTGTCTTCCTTCCTTTTTCTTTTTTCTCCTCCCTTTCCCTTCTTTTTCTCATTCCTTCCTTTCCCCTCATCCACATGCCACCTAGAAACAGCTAATCCACTTCACTCCCTTTGTTTCCCAGTGACATCACAGAGGGTCACTTTACCTACCAACAGCCAATCCTTTCCCTATCCACAGCCTATCTGTCAAAGGAATTATAGATTAAAATAGTTTCTGAATATGTTTAGGGAAGTTTTACTTCAGAATTGAGCATTTTGAGGAAGAGCACAGCAATGTGGGACTTGTTCTCCCGTTTTGGCTGACAACAAAGCCAAGCCCAGGTGGGTATTGGATCTTCCAGGCCTTCTTTCCTTACCTTGAAGGTTGTAGTAGTTGGGGTTCTGGGTCATCCTACGGTACAGGAAGGTCCAGGTGAGGTAGTCCACCGCATCCTGCTTGTTCTCAATGGTCTTGGTGACAATCTCGGCGTTGAAGTGGTCATGCATGCAGTGGTCCAGGTGGGACTCCACCGGGAGGGGCTCGTAAAGGAACTTCTTGAAGAAGTCCTGCAGCAGGAGGAACCAAGGGGATGCATGTTTTGGGATTTTGAACAACCCAGTGTAGGCCTTTAAGGTTCCTATGCTGCACAAATTCAGAAGAGCTAAGGATATAAGCAACTGGCCCTCCACATTTGTGGATGGAATTAATATGTTCTCTCCAGGAATCTCTAGGACCCTGGAGAACATAGTGATTCTAATAGAAGTATTCGGTCAGATAACGCATAATAATAATAATAATAATAATAATAATAATAATAATAATAATAATATAACAACAATAATAATAACAATTAATAAACCTCAATGATTTTGTTATTCATCGTTTCTCCATTTTCCTGGGGATTCTATACCCCTAGGAGCCCTTAACATACACACAAA
Source organism: Anolis sagrei ordinatus (assembly GCF_025583915.1). Classification (NCBI taxonomy): domain Eukaryota; kingdom Metazoa; phylum Chordata; class Lepidosauria; order Squamata; family Anolidae; genus Anolis; species Anolis sagrei. Next base: position 22,502,297 of record NW_026847882.1, on the reverse strand, counting down.
AGCTACTATGCTCTAAAGCAGGGGTCCTCAAACTAAGGCCCGCGGACCGTATACGGCCCTCCAAGGTCATTTACCTGGCCCTCGCTTAGGGTCAACCTAAGTCTGAAATAACTTGAAAGCACACAACAACAACAACCCTATCTCATCAGCCAAAAGCAGGTCCACACTTCCCATTGAAATACTAATAAGTTTATATTTGTTAAAATTGTTCTTCATTTTAATTATTGTATTTTTTTAAAGTGTTTTGCACTACAAATACGATTATGTGCAGTGTGCCTAGGAATTCATTCATTCATGTTCAAATTATAACCCGGCCCTCCAACAGTTTGAAGGACTGTGACCTGGCCCTCTGTTTAAAAAGTTTGAGGACCCCTGCTCTAAAGCACTGCTTCTTAAACCGTGGGCCCCAATCCCAAATGGGGTCCTACAGTGGCTCAATGTTCAAGTTGGCAAAATATTTTAATGTCACCAAGTGACTGTTTTTGACATTTACATTAATGTGTTGTGCAATGTTTGCAGTGAACTCTGCAGAAAATGCTTCAAAACACCCTTCATACAAAAGAAGGCCTACTTGTTTAGCAAGACTTGTAAATGCTGGTATTGTCAGTAAATACTTTGATTTTAAACCTATTTTATATACTGTGTATACTCGAGAATAAGCCGACCCAAATATAAGCCAAGGCACTTAATTTTACCACAAAAAATGGGAAAACGTGTTGACTCAAGTATATGTCGAAGGTGGGAAATACAGGTAAATTTCAAAAATAAAAATAAAAATAGATACCAATAAAATTACATTAATTGAGGTATCAGTGAGTTAAATGTTTTTGAATATTTACATAAAAGTGTAATTTAAGATAAGACTGTTCGATTCTGATTAAACCATTATTCTAATCTTCTTCAATGTAAATGTGCTTATTTATCCTCCCAATAATAATAGAGTAAAATAATAAATGTAATAATAATAATAATAATAATAATAATAATAATGATGGAGTAAAATAACATAAATGTAATAATAACAGTAATACAGTAAAACAATAAATGTAATAATAATAAATAGACTACAATAATAAATGTCATAATAATAAAAATAGAGTAAAATAATAAATGTAATAATAAGAGCCTAAAATAATAAATTTAGTAATAACAATAAGAAAATAAAATAATAAATGTAATAAAATAATAGAGTAAATAATAAATGTAATAAAATAATAATAATGTAAAATAATAAATGTACTAATAATAATAGAGAAAAATAATAAATGTAAAAATAATAATTAATAAAATAATGTAAATGAAATAATGATAGTAAATACAGTAAAATAACAAATATAATAATAACAGAGTAAAATAACAAATAACCTTGACTCGAGTATAAGCCAAGGCAGGCTTTTTCAGCCTAAAAAAGGGCTGAAAAACTCAGCTTATACTGGAGTATATATGGTATATACCTATAGTTGAAGTCGCACATAAATTCCTTGGGTGGAAAGGGGTTGTGAGTGGAAGTTTAAAAAGCCCTGCTCTAAAGAACACACAAGGTGAGGGAATAGGCCAAAACATTCACCGATACCTACTGCCTTTAAGTCAGCAAACACATGCCTCCTTCTTGTCTTTCACTCACCTTTTTGGAGCCTTGGCACATAATGACACAGCGCCCTTCGTCGTCCTGCAAAGGCCGATTAGCATGGCCCACCATCTGCAGCACATCGTAGATGGGATAATCCACATACCTGGCACACAGAGAGGAGCAGAATTCATCATGTGAACAGAGGCAGAGGGGGGAAGATCTCTCAAATATGTGGTTGTCTCTCAAATATGGCCTCCTAGCCACATAATACCCAGCCATTATATTCAGGGATGGAAGTATCTCTTCCTGCCCACCTCTAGGCGAATGGGATGAACGCTTTCTAGTCTCATGTCTCTCAAAATCCCACTGCAAGCCACTAAATCTCCCCTCTAGCGTAGTCTCTCAGGGGCCCAGAACCCACAGAAGTCTTTACGCACGCATGGATCTTGCCGTTGTAATACTGAGTGTCCATGATGATCACCAAGTGAGCCGCCACATTCATTCCCCAGCAGAGGCTGCGCGAGGCCACCACCACCTGAATGGCACCTGAAGAGCACAAAGGAGAAGCACAAAGGAGGTTTTTCTTTCAAGTAAAATAATATTTGTTGCACTATTTACAAGAACAGTGTTTCCATAAAACAAATAAATAAACACATAGTAGCTTTACACACAGCAGCCTTCACACTGGAGGTTTTTTTACACCAGGCTTCTCTCACACAGAGGTTTACCTCACAGACCAACCACCTCACACAGACTGAGGAGTTCCCTCACTGAGGCAAATTAACACTAATTAACACAGCCTACTCACTCTCCTCAGGGCGACACTAGCTTTGGCCCACTGACTCTAACAGGCTTCGGCCTACTAACTCTTTCAGTGCTTGATTCACATTTTTTAATTAAAGATACCTAGTTAATTTTAAATATTTCTGACAGCTTGCTTTGGAAACAAGGATTGGAGATAAAGCTCCAGTGGAGACCCATTTTCCCAGGATTATAACTCTTCCGAAGAGTAGATCCCTCTCATTTTCTGTTGTCTCAGCCCCGTTCTTAACTAGGAGTTGTTTATAAGTTGGATGTTTGTAAGTCGGGGATGGGCTGTACTGCATTTCATTCTCCGCCTCAGCTATTACAGCCACTTCACCTGAGGAAAAGAGCTGCTCCACAACCCTTCGCTCCATAGCGGTCAGCCCTTCATGCAGGTAGCCCACCCCCTTGACCAGCATCTCTTTATCATATATTATAATAATTGGAGTAAAATAATATGGTTGCACTATTTACAAAAACAGGGTTTCTATAACACAAATAAACAAACACATAGTAGCTTTACACACAGCAGCCTTCACATGGGAGCTTTTTTTTTACATGAGGCTTCTCTCACACAGAGGTTTACCTCACAGACAAGCCTCCTCACACAGACTGAGGAGTTCCTTCACTGAGGCCAATTAACACTAACAGACTCGGCTTACTCACTCTCCTCAGGGTGACGCTAGCTGTGGCCCACTGAATTTAACAGGCTTCAGCCTACTACCTCAGTGCTTGATTCACATTTTTAATTAAAAATACCTAGTTAATTTTAAATATTTCTCACAGCTTGTTTTGGAAACAAGGATTGGAGAGAAAGCTTCAGTGGAGACACATTTTCCCAGGATTATAACTCTTTCAGGAGTGGATTTCCCTTCCTTCCGAAGGTGAGATCCCTCTCATTTCCTGTTGTCTCAGCCCCGTTCTTAACTAGGAATCGTTTATAAGTCGTATGTTTGTAAGTCGGGGATGGGCTGCACTGCCATTCATTCTCTGCCTTGGCTATCACGGCCACTTTACCTGAGGAAAAGAGCTGCTCCACGACCCTTCGCTCCATGGCGGTCAGTCCTTCATGCAGGTAGCCCACCCCGTTGACCAGCGTCTCTTTCAGGGTGTTGTCATTCAGCTTGTCCAGATAGGGAGCCACGTCCTTCTCCGTACAGTGCAGGAACCTGCCAAGAAGCAGCATATGGATTGTCTCAAGATGGAAAATGTCTACAGTTTACAATAATGGCTAACGAAAATGTAGGTGAACTACAACTCCCCTAAATCAAGGTGAATTTTCCGCAAAGACCTTCAATATTTTTTGCAGGTCATGGTGGTTCTGTGCGTCAAGTGTGGTCCAATTCCATCTTTGGTGGCGTTCAGAGTGCTCGTTGATTGCAGGTGAACTATACATCCCAGTACCTACAACTCCAAAATGTCCAGGCCAATTTTCCTCTAAACCCACCAGTATTCAATTTTGGTCATATCAGTATGCATGCCAAGTTTGGTCCAGATCAATCATTTTTTGGGTTCAGTGTGCTCTGAATATAGGTGAACTACAACTCCTATAAATCCCTCAGATATATAAACCCATTTTCCTAGTTCCAACAGACCTCACTACATCTCAGGATGCTTGCCATAGATGCAGGTGAAACGTATTGGAGAGAATGCCTCTAGAACATGGCCATACAGCCCGAAAATATGGGTTGCTTACCTGTAAACGTATTTCTTCCAGTGATAGTCTGTGAAATCCGCACTGATGGGTTTCTGTGCGCATGCGCAGAGATTTCGGAACATTCTAGCTAAAATCAATTTAGGCGGGAGTCCCGCCCACCCTCCCAATGGTATATAAGGTAGTAGGCGGAGCTCCGCGTCAGTTCCTTGCCGCCAGACAGCAGCCAGGAAAAGAGGCATGACATGAGAGGGGAGGACGGGCGGGACGTGCGGATTTCACAGACTATCACTGGAAGAAATACATTTACAGGTAAGCAACCCATATTTCTTCCTCGTGTAGTCTGTGAAATGCGCACTGATGGGTGACTGTAAAGCTGCTAACCTGGAGGTGGGTCATGCCACACAGGAGAAAAGAACTGCTCTGCCGAAGGCCGCATCTCTCTTGGCGAGGATGTCGAGCTTGTAGTGAGAGGCAAAGGTGGAAGGTGTCTTCCAAGTTACTGCTCTGCAGATGTCGTGGACTGGAACACCATGGAGGAAGGCTTGGGATGTTGAAAGCGACCTCGTAGAGTGGGCGTGGATAGTAGAAGGAGGTTCCTTGTGCGCCAATTCGTAAGCCAGGCGAATTGTGGATACTATCCATGATGATAATCTTTGAGGTGTTACTGGAGCGCCCAAGGCGTCTTTCCGGTATTTTAGGAAAAGTCTTGGAGATTTCCTATAGGAGGCTGTTCTGGATATATAGAAGGAGAGGGCTCTTTTGACATCCAACACATGGAGTGCAACTTCCAAGGGAGAGGAAGGGTTAGGAAAAAAGGCAGGGAGAGTGATGTCTTGGGACATGTGAAACTTGGAGACAACTTTAGGAAGGAAGGTAACGTCGGTCCGAAGGACTACTTTGTCGTCATGGAACCTAATAAAAGGAGGATCTGCGCGGAGAGCAGCGAGTTCACTGACCCTCCTTGCAGAAGTAATGGCCACTAAGAATGCCGTCTTCCAGGAGAGATGGGAGACATCACAGGAGGCCATAGGCTCAAAGGGAGGTTTGGAGAGCTGAGACAATACAAGCTCAAGGCTCCAAGCCGGGGGTGGGGGGGAAACTGGGGGGTGAACATTTTTATAACCTTTAACAAATAACTGTATCAACGGGTCTTGAAAAAGGGACGGTAGTCCCGATTTTCTTCTAAACCAGGAGAGTGCTGCAAGATAGCACTTAATCGAGGAGAGGGAAAAACCTCGTGAAGAGAGGTGAACTAGAAAATCTAAGACAACATGTATTGGGGCTGAGGCAGGCTCAAAGCCCAAGGGGTGAATGAAAGACTTGAATTTCGACCACTTATAAGTATAAGCTCTCTTGGTGGAAGTTTTTTGAGCTGCCTGGATGATGAGTCGTGCAGCCTCAGAGAGATGGGTCATGGTGTGATCCTCCACGCTGTGAGGCGTAGAGTTAGGAGATCTGGATGGCAGATCAGCCCGTTTTGTATGGTGAGGAGATCCGGGCTGGATCGTAGGCGAAGAAAGGTTCTTCGTGATGCGTGAAGGAGAGGGGCAAACCATGGTTGCCTGGGCCACCACGGAGCTATCAGAATACAATTGGCCTTGTCTGTGATGACCTTCGCAACTACTCTGGAGAGTAGAGGAAGAGGGGGAAAGATGTAGAGGAACCCTTGAGACCACTGGAAGAGAAAGGCGTCTCCTAAACAACCTGGGAATACGTGAGGGTGGAGCCTCGCGCAAAAGAGTGTGCACTGTGTGTTGTCTGGGGAGGCAAACATGTCTACTTGTGGTTGGCCCCAGTGACGGGTCAAGAGGTTGAACTCTCTGGGGTGTAAGTGCCACTCGTGGGTTGTGGTCGGAGTCCTGCTGAGAGAGTCCGCCAGGGTATTGTCTTTTCCCGGAAGGTGGATTGCAATGAGGAATATGTTCCTCCGAATGCACCACTCCCAGATCTCCGATGTTATGGAGAGGAGGGTTGGGGAGTGAGTTCCCCCTTGTTTGTTGAGGTAAAACTTTACTGATGTGTTGTCTGTGACTATCTGGATGGTGCGGTTGGAGACTTGGTGAGCAAAAGCCCGGAGGGCTTTTCCCACTGCCAGTAACTCCAGTGCGTTGATGTGGAGTTGTTGTTCCGAGTGAGACCAGCGGCCGCTGATCGTTAAGTCTCGGAGGTGTGCTCCCCAGCCGAAGGAGGAGGCGTCTGTTGTCAGTGACAGGGACGGGCGGGGGGGTGTGAATGGGAGACCCGAGCACACATTGGATTCCCTTGTCCACCACAGGAGGGAGTTGAGGACATGAGCGGGAGGTTGAAGAATCATGGATTGTGAGTCGTGAATGGGATCGAATACCCCCAGGAACCAGGATTGGAGCGGGCGGAGGCGGAGTCGGGCGAAAGGTGTCACACTTGTAGTGGACGCCATGTGGCCAAGGATGGATTGGATAGCCCATGCAGAGGACCGGCCTGAAGAAAGAAGGCTGTTGATGGCTTGGGAGAGATTGGAGAACCGGTCTTCTGGCAGGTAAGCCCGTTGGGATGTGGAGTCTATCAGGGCACCAATAAAATGGATGCGCTGGGTAGGTATGAGGTGGGATTTGTCGAGATTTACGACAAGTCCAAGTTCCTGTAGAAGAGACAAGGTGAAGGAAATGTCAGAGAGGAGCTGGGAACGAGATTTCGCCGAAAAAAGCCAATCATCTATATATGGAAAAACCGTTACGCCGTTCTGGCGCAGGTGAGCAGCGACTACTGACATGCATTTGGTGAAAACTCTTGGGGCGGAGGAAAGACCAAAGGGTAATACGGAAAAGGAAAAAATGTGGTTGTCCAGTGCAAAGCAGAGGTATCTGCGATGGTTGTGTCTAATTGAAATGTGGAAGTATGCGTCTCTGAGGTCAACCTTGGCGAGCCATGCTCCCTTTGTGATGAAAGGAAGGATGTTGGCTAATGTGACCATACGAAATTTGCGAGGTGAAATAAATTTGTTAATGCCTCGGAGGTCTAGGATGGGGCGTTGACCTCCGTCCCTTTTATCCACTAGGAAGTAGCGGGAGAAAAAGCAAGTGTGAGCTAGGTCGGGATGTATAGGGGAAATTGCCCCTTTCTCTAAAAGAGAGAGGATCTCGTCCCAAAGCATGGGAGAGGATTGAGTTGGTAAAATTTTTCCCAGTGGGGGAAGAGAATGGAATTCAATGGCGTAACCTTCATCCACTATGCGGAGGACCCAAGTGTCATTGGTTATGGACTGCCAAGCAGGTAAGTATGGATGGAGTCTATTAAAGTATAGTGGCAAGGTGGATGTGATGTGTGTGGAGGGTGGGGAAGGGGCAGGTAGACTCAGTGCTGGGGAGGGAGGGGGGCTAAAAACGCCGCTTTTTGTTGTCTGGTGGTTTGGTGCCCCGATACTGACCCTTAAAGGGAACAGGTGGCTTCCCAGTGGTGGCAGGAGATGAATGAGGGCGTTGTTTTCCTCTGTAGGAGTGAGGGTTGTAGCGGCCTCTATGATAGGTGGGGTAATGATAGTAATTGCCCCATCGTTGCCTTTGTTGATAAGGTTGTTGGTCATATTTGTTGACCGTTTGTTTCATCTCGTGGGAATGTTTCAACTGGGAATCTGTTTCTGGATTAAATAATCCCGTTTGATCCATAGGGAGATCTTCAATCAACGTGCGAGCTGAAGGAGAAAGAGTGGACGCCCTGAGCCAGGCATGACGTCTCAAGGCCACTGCCCCGGCAATGAGTTTGCCGGATGTGTCAGCTGTGTTCTTTGCTAAGTCCTTTTGGAGCTTAGAGAGAAGAAGCGCTTCTTGAGCAAAGGCTTTTGCCATTGGTTGGTCAGCCATTGGTAAGAGATCAAGATAAGGTGAGATTTTGTTCCAGAGGTGTGTCTGGTAAACACTCATGTAAACGCCATAATGTGCCATTCTGGCAAACAGGCAGGCAGAGGAATAAAACTTTTTTGCCATGGCATCCAGTTTCTTTCCTTCTTTGTCTGAGGGAGAAGCCTGATTCCTCTGAACTGGTTTGGGTTGAGCGTCTGTAACAACTGAATTGGCTCTAGGCAGCTTAGCAAGCCATGAAGCTGCCGAGAGGTCAATGCGATAAAGATTTTCAGCTCGCTTCGGTGTAGCTGGAACCAGGGCTGGAGAAACACCTTCTGTTTTTAGGACTTCAAGAAGGTAAGGTAATGTGGGTAATATGGTTGACATGGGTCGTTGTTGTTCAGATGAGGTGAAGCAAGGGTCATCCACAGCCTTAGTAGGCTGGGGAACGGCCAAATTAAGTGATCTGGAAAGTCTGATTAATAGAGCAGAGAAATTTTTAAACTCTTCTGCTTGTAGAGGGTCTGGGTCTGGTTCAGCCTGAAGGGCAGGGGTGGGAGGTGAATCACTGGAAGATTCGACATCCACAATTTCTGGGTCAGGTTGGTGATCCTGCTGAGGAGTAGTAGGATCTGTGAGTGGTGCCCCCTGGTGTTGAAGGAGAGGAGGCTCAGGAGGGGGTCTAGAGACAGTGGCGGAAGGAGGGGGGTAGGAGGGAGGACAAGGATGAGGGGGAGGAGTATGGTCCCTCGAGTATTCCCCTTGATAGTAAGGGTAGTAAAAGGGGGGGGGATAGAGGGGAAAAGGATAATCATAGGGGTAAGGGAAGCGTGGATCGCGGTCGCGCGGATCGCGCCCGCGCGAGCGTTTGGAGGGAGGAGTGCGGGACCGGGAGCGAGAATGGGAGGAGGATGAGGATCGGGACCGGCGCTTGGAGGAGCGCCTCGGCCGAGAACGGCCGCGTTCTCCTTGTGAGATGGGAGGGGCCGGTACCGGGGAGGGAGGTTGCTCCCTGAGAGGTTGAGCAGGTTGAAGGAGGGAGGGGGAAGGGGGSAGGTTAGGATCCGGCTGGGAGTTAAGGAGCTCCATCGGGAGCAGTTCCGGGGGCTCCTGAAGCTCCAGGAATTGAGGTGCCGTTTGCTCCGTTGGGGAGAGTTCAAGCAGCTGGGCCGGCGGTACCAGCGTGGGAGGACTCAGGGGCTGCACGCCAGAGAGTTGCCGTCCCTTTTTCTTATTTTGTTTCTCCTTTGACTTGCTCTTATGAGCAGTTTGCTTGGAGACCCTGGATTTTTTCGGCAACGGCTCGTCCCCAAGGGGAGGAGTCTCGGCCGTAGGGTTTTCTTCCAGTTGGATGGAGGAGGGGCCRGGCCGCTCTCCGGAGAGAGGGGAGGGTGAGGGCTGTTGAGAGAGACTGAGCGCGGCTTGGCGAGTCTCCTCAGGAGCCAGCGCCTGCTCATACAAAAGAGCTTTGAGGCGGGAGTCTCTGCTCTTTTGGGCTCGAGAAGTAAAGCCCCTGCAAATCTCGCAGGCAGAGCGATTATGGGCCTCTCCAAGGCACAAGAGACACTTAGTGTGTCTATCGGCTTCTGGGAGATTAACTCCACAAGCCGAACATTTTTTAAAAAATAAAGCCGACATTTCTAGCCTGTCCGTGAACGGTCCGTTGTCGGGGGAAGGAGAATGGAGGATCGTCGAGTCAGTCCGAGTCAATAGGAAAAGTAAGTAAACAGAGAGGAAAGTCCGAAATGCTTCTGCTGTCGCGCGGAAAGAAGAACTGACGCGGAGCTCCGCCTACTACCTTATATACCATTGGGAGGGTGGGCGGGACTCCCGCCTAAATTGATTTTAGCTAGAATGTTCCGAAATCTCTGCGCATGCGCACAGAAACCCATCAGTGCGCATTTCACAGACTACACGAGGAAGAAATACCTACAACAACCCAACCCTCATTTTGCCTACACTGTTCCCCAAACTCCCTTTTTGTGGCTCCCAAGCATAAACTACACATATTGCCTGCTAGTAAGCAGAACAGAACGGCTACATTATGTCAACGCCTGGCTTTTATAGTTGGCCCTCTGTATCCATGGATTCTGCATCCACAGATTCAACCATATTTATTTATTATTTATTTACTGCATTTGTATACCACTTTTCTCAGCCAGAGGCGACTTAAGGTGGTTCATAGGCAAGAGGGATACAGTTACTGTCTAAGAATCCACCTTTCACTCCTGCTTTTTTGGTAATCACATCCAGGTCAGAACACTAGCTGCATTAGAATGAGAGAGTCCACACTGCTCTCAAAATCCAGCAGGCATTTCAGAAAGGAATGGAGTCATCATCAGTCCTTACCTCTGTCTCTGGACATCGGAAGCGCAAGTGGTGAGAATGTCGATGGCCGTCAGGCGGGTCTGCTTGCGTGACGGCACAAATACAATGACCGGCTTCTTGGGCGAGTGTTTCATGATGGCATGATAGACCGGCTTGGCCATAGACAAGAGGCGGGTCTGCGTGTGGCTAATGTTGAAACCCTAAAAGGAAGAAAGGAAGGAAGAAAATTGGTGATCAGAGAGTAGAATCTACTTTCTGAGGGAGGACCTCAGAAATAATTCTTAATTATTATTTTACTCTATTTATTATTACTACATTTATTATTTACACTATTATTGTTATTAAATTTATTATTTTACTCTATTAATATTATTACATTTATTATTTTACTTTATTTTTAGTATTACATTTATTATTTTATTATTATTACATTTATTATTTATTAATATTATTACATTTATTATTTTACTTTATTTTTAGTATTACATTTATTATTTCATTATTATTACATTTATTATTTATTAATATTATTACATTTATTATTTTACTTTTAGTACATTTATTATTTACTCTATTATTATTACATTTATTATTTATTAATATTATTACATTTATTATTTTACTTTGTTTTAGTACATTTATTATTTACTCTATTATTATTACATTTATTATTTATTAATATTATTACGTTTATTATTTTACTTTTTTTAGTATTACATTTATTATTTACTCTATTATTATTACATTTATTATTTTACTCTATTATTGGAAGGATACGTAAGCGCATTTACATTGAAAAAGGTTAGAATAATGGTTTAATCAGAGTTGGGCAGTCTTATCTTAAATTACAGTTTTATGTAAATATTCAAAAATAGTTAACCTACTGATGCCTCAATTAAAGGGTTAAGGGAGAGGCAGTGGGAGGGGTCATGCAAATTCCACACCAATTGAGAGAGAAAGGAATCCTGGGATGTCCATTCTGGAGGAAAACCCAAACATCTAGGATGAAATTGTCCCTGAATGAAAGCCTTCACTGGGGTGCCGGGCAGAATGGTGTTTGGGGAGTTGGGCTACATGTTCATGGCACTCACTATAACCTGCAATGTCCTTATGGGAGGGCCTTGGTGGCACTTCAGCACTGTAGGTTCTGTTTGTGGAGGCAGGAGGCTGTCTGTGTAAATGGACACGTCCACCACATACACACATATTTTCACTTTTATTACATGTCTAGATTTGTACTTGATCTTTGTTTTTGTTTGTCATTCACACACAATCTATATAAATAAAAATGTAATGTTCGTTTGTAGGATTATCAGAACTCAAAAACCACTGGACAATTGCCGCCAAATTTGGCCACAAGACACCTACTAATCCAAGGAATGACTATCACTCAAAAAATTGAGTTTGTCATTTAGGAGTTGTAGTTGCTGGGATTTATAGTTAACCTAGAATCAAAGAGCATTCTGAACTCCACCAATGATGGAATTGAACCAAACAAGGCACATAGGACTCCCATGACCAAGAGAAAACACTAGAAGGGTTTGGTGGGAAGTGACCTTGATTCTGGGAGTTGTAGTACACCTACACCCAAAGAGCACTGTGGACTCAAACAATGATGGATCTGGACCAAACTTGGCACGAATATTCCATATGCCCAACTAGGAACCCAGATGGAGCTTGGGGGAAATAGACCTTGATATTTGGGAGTTGTAGTTACTGGGATTTATAGTTCACCTACAATCAAAGAGCATGCCGAACGCCACCAACAACAGAATTGGGGCAAACTTCCCACATAGAACCCTTATGACCAATAGAAAATACTCAAGGCCATCGAGTCCAGCTCCCTTCACCAGGGCAAGAAAACGTAATCAAATACTGTTTACCCACAAGCCTAAAGAAATTACATATATTAGAAACCAACACTTTCTCGTTACTTTATTTTCCAGATCACCAGACTAGGTCACAGCAATGCGTTGCAGGGGACGGCTAGTACAATTTTAAAAATACAATAAAGAAAATATGAAGTCAATAAGTCTGTAGTTTTACTTTGTAGAAAGCTGCTTCAGATTGATTTCGGCATGAGTCGGAGAGAGAAATAGAGCAACTTACTTGGATGTGGAGCTCCAAGGGAACAGGGCGCACATTGGGGTGGAAGTTGAATGTGGCAGTGGCGCTGCATCCCAGCCAATGAGCCACATCCTTGGCATTGGAGAGGGAGGAGCTCAGGGCCACGATGCGGATGGGACGCTCAATCTGGGAGGAGATGTAGCGCATCCGGGAACAGATCACCTCCAAGACAGGCTGCAAAAGCAAGTTGGAGAAAGTTATATTACATTAGTATGCCGTATACACAGATGCAAAGTTTGCGTCTTCCCATTCCAGTCTTCACCATGAAGATCCTGTCCAGTTCTGGACACAAAAAGGATACGGATAAGATAGTGTTGGGAGTCACTATCGTTCCCTCTTATTAATTAGCCATAAAAACCATAAGAGTCTTTTATCCAACCAAACTCTGGAAGCCAAGGAGATAGTTCAGCAACTTCAATTGATCGAGCCACCTTGCTGGGTGACCAAAAATGAGACTCAGCTTAACTTTATAGCCTAAATTTTTGAGCATGCGCACACAAGCTTATTCTTTGAACTTTGCCTTCTCTTTTCCATTCCTTTGTTTTCTCTCTTGGTGCCACCTGTTAATCTATGGCTGCTTTCTCAGCTGGCCTTCTTTCTCAGTAGCTTGCATTCATAAAATCATAGAATCCCAGTGTTGGAAGAAAAAAAAACCTGGTGGGCCATCCAGACTGTCAACAGCTTATGATACTGTAAATCACCGCCTCCTCCTGATAAAAATGTATAATATCACAAAGGATGACCACCTCACCTGCCTCATAGGAAACCTGCTACAAAACAGGAGCTTTTTTGTTGAGTTCCAGGGCCACAGAAGCAGATGGCGGAAACAGAAGAACGGCCTGCCTCAGGGGAGCGTGCTTGCTCCATCCATGTTCAACATTTACACAAATGACCAGCCACTGACAGAGAGTTTCATCTATGCTGACGATCGTGCCATCACCACTCAAGCAGGAAGCTTTGAGATGGTTGAACAGAAGCTCTCCAAAGCTCTAGGTGCTCTTACTGCCTATTACAGGGAAAACCAGCTGATCCCTAATCCATCTAAAACACAGACATGTGCTTTTCACCTTAAGAACAGACAAGCATCCCGAGCTCTGAGGATTACCTGGGAAGGAATCCCACTGGAGCATTGCAGCGCACCCAAATACCTGGGAGTTACCCTGGACCGTGCTCTGACCTACAAGAAGCACTGCCTGAATATCAAGTAAAAAGTGGGTGCTAGAAACAATATCATACGAAAGCTGACTGGCACAACCTGGGGATCACAATCAGATACAGTGAAGACATCTGCCCTTGCGCTATGCTACTCTGCTGCTGAGTACGCATGCCAAGTGTGCAACACATCTCAACATGGATTTGGTTCTTAATGAGACATGCCACATTATCACGGGTGTCTGCGCCCTACACCACTGGAGAAATTACACTGTTTAGCCAGTATTGCTAACATCCACCAGAAAGTAGCAACCAATAGTGAAAGGACGAAGGCAGTGACATCTCCAGCTCATCCCCTGATTGGGTATCACCCAGCATGCCAACGACTTAAATAAAGAAATATTTTTCTAAGACCTACAGAAACACTCGCCGGAACACCTCAGCAAGTGAGGGTCCAAAAGTGGCAGGCTCAAAGCCAGATCCTCAATCAATGGTTGGTACCAAATGAGAAACTCCCTCCTGGGCACACAGAAAACTAGGCAACTTGGAAGGCTCTGAACAGACTGCGCTCTGGCACCACGAGATGCAAAGCCAACCTTAAGAAATGGGACCACAAAGTGGAATCCATAACATTCAAGTGTGGAGAAGAACAAACCACAGACCACCTACTACAATGCAACCCGAGCCCTGCTACATGCACAATGGAGGACCTTCTTATAGCAACACCAGAGGCACTCCAAGTGGACAACTACTGGTCAAAGGACATTTAATAGAATACCAAGTCTGCAAACTTTGTGTTTGTTTGTCTGTTTGCCAGAGGTCTGTTTTTAATGCAATACAATTGTTTTGGTTTGCTCCTGACACGATAACATATATACTGCAAACATTCAATGCCGGGACATAAAACTATAAATATATACAAACATTAGAAACCCTTATATCTACTTTCAAATCAACTGTGATTCTATGACTCACCCCGTTCTCGCCGCCAATGAGGTGCACTTCGTCCACGATGAAGAGGTTGACGTTTTGCACATTCTTGCGCTGCTTCCAGCGCCGGGAGAGGATATCCCACTTCTCAGGGGTGCTGATGATGATATTGCCTTTGACCAGCAGCTTCAGATCGGTGCTGGTCTCCCCAGTCAAAAGAACCACCTTCTTAAGCAGACGCTCCTGGAACTTCTCGTACCAATCGAGGTAGATCTGCCAAGGCAGGAAAAAGAGCTGAAATCCTCAGAGCAGTTTCAATGCCATACTCTCCCTTTTGGTGCATAGCCTTTTAGATATTTTAGCTTCTAGTGAAACCATATATTTAGCAGGATGCAAATCAACAATTATGCAACATTCTTCTACCAGTTCTGCAGAATTAGATTCCTCCAAATATGCAAACTATGGGAAGATGAACTGTTTTAAATTTGTTGTTGAAGACTTTCATGTCTGGAATCACTGGTAGGTCTAGCAATGGCTTGTTGGGCTAAGAAATACAGGGTCAAACACTGGTCAGTTGTACTCTGTCCTTTTCTGAAACCAGCCTGTTCAGGGTGAATGATTTGGTCGTTAAATTCCCAGTCCTCTAATTTGTTTAACAGATGTTTACTATATAACTTAGAGGCTAATAAGGCGATAGTTGTTGCTATAGTTGCTATACGCCTGCGAGACATGGACTGTCTACAGACGTCACATGCAACTCCTGGAACAATTCCATCAGCGCTGCCTCCGAAAAATCCTGCAAATCTCTTGGGTAGACAAGCGGACAAATGGCAGTGTGCAGGAAGAAGCAAAGACCACCAGTATTGAAGCGATGGTCCTCCTCCGTCAACTCCGCTGGACCGGCCACATTGTCCAGATGCCCGACTACCGTCTCCCAAAACAGTTGCACTACTCTGAACTCAAGAACGGAAAACGGAATGTTGGAGGACGGGAAAAGAGATTTAAAGATGGGCTCAGAGCCAACCTTAAAAACTCTGGCATAGACACTGAGAACTGGGAAGCCCTGGCCCTTGAGCGTTCCAGCTGGAGGTCAGCTGTGACCAGCAGTGCTGTAGAATTTGAAGAGGCACAAATGGAGAGCGAAAGAAACATGCCAAGAGGAAGGCGCATCAAGCCAACCCCGACTGGGACTGCCTTCCACCTGGAAACCAATGCCCTCACTGGAGGAGAACATGCTGATCAAGAATAGGGCTCCACAGTCATCTACGGACCCACCAGTACACTGATCTTGGAAGATTATCCTATTTGGACAATGACGGATTGTCTAAGTAAGTTAGTAAGTAAGTTGTTGGGATCTTATTTATCACCTTTTTTGTAAATGGGGATAGCTATGCTCTGTTTCCCATCGTGGTCAACTGTGAATCGCACATCCCCACCCATCCTCCCTGCTGTGGTCATGCCTCCGTTTTTCTGGCTACTTTAGCAGCGGAAGAACTGGAGTAGTAGCCCCTCCCACAGGCTACTTATACGCTCAAGGGGAGAGTGGGCAGGACTACTGCCAAAATGTTTCTAAGGCTTTCTAGAAGGTTCTGAAGCTGTCTGCTCAGGCACAGAAACTACCATATGTGAGAATTCACAGGTGACCACTCGGGAAATTACGGTTACAGGTAAGCAACCTATATTTTCCAGCCCTCTGGAATTATGTCTGTGTTATCACAGCAGTGACTGATGACAGATACACAGGTACCCCTCTGGCTCTTTGTTTATGTGTAGGCGGGGCCCCAGAAATTGAAGATTTACCTCACTATTTGTATATAAGGAAGTATGAGCTGCGGCCAGGCACTCTCGGCTTCTCGTATGTCAATGATTCCTGCAGTAAAGTTTCCAGTGATACCAGAATGCGTCCTATGTCTTCATTTGGGAGCAGCTGCAGTGAGCTGACAGATATCTCTATCTATCTACATCAATGGCTGGATGGCTCTTTGTCAGGAGGGCTTTGATTACATTTTCTTGCCCTGGTGAAGGGAGTTGGACTGGGTGGCATTAAGTATGGGGTTTCTGTGTGGGAAGTTTGCCCTAGTTCTGTCGTTGGTGGGGTTCAGTATGCTCTTTGATTGTAGGTGAACTATAAATCCCAGTAACTACAACTCCCAAATGTCAAGGTCTATTTCCCACAAAATCCATCTGTGTTCATATTTGGGCATATCGAATATTTGTGCCAAGTTTGGTCCAGATCCATCATTGTTTGAGACCACAGTGCTCTCTGGATGTAGGTGAACTACAACTCCCAAACTCAAGGTCAATGCCTACGAAACCCTTCTCGTGTTTTCTGTTGGTCACGGGAGTCGTGTCCCAAGTTTGGTTCAATTCCATCGTTGGTGGAGTTCAGAATGCTCTCTGATTGTAGGCGAACTATAAATCCCAGCAACTACAACTCCTAAATGACAAAATCAATTTTTGAGTGATGGTCACTCCTTGGGTTAGTAGGTGTCTTATGGCCAAATTTGGTGGCAATTCGTCCAGCGATTTTTGAATTATGTTAATCCCACAAACAAACATTACTTTTTTATTTATATAGATTTAATAATCTGGTTTTCATGTATTTATTTGTTTGCCTTATATGTGAAAGACCTAAGGTCTAAGCATCGAATAAACTTGGAAACTTGGAATCACTAAGTTGCTGTGAGTTTTTTCGGTTATATGGTCATGTTCCAGAAGTTTGACATCTGTTCTAAAGAGGGATCTCTTCTGGGGAAAGGGTAACGTAGGAGGCCTGGTACCTGCTCGGCGAGGGCCTCCATGGGAGTGATGTAGACGCAGCGGCCCTCCGAGTTCTGCAACAGCATCCTCAGGATGGCAAACTCAGCACAGATGCTCTTCCCACTGCCAGTGGGAGCGCCCACAAAGACATTTTCGTCACTGTTATAGACCGTGTTGAACACTAAATAAGAAAAAACCAAGTAAAATGCCTGCAACACTGAAGAAGGATTTGTTGTCATCTCATATTACTATTATTGACGACATTTATATAACATTTTTCTCCCTCGAGGGAAGTCAAACCAGTTTCCAACATAATAAAGGCAAAATTCAATGACCTACATACATGTGAAAACCGAAAAAAATAACATATAACTATAAATTAAAAACCTAACCATATCTAAACATAAAACATAAAATAACATTTAGACATAAAACATAAAAATTAATTATCAATAATACAATAACATTTATATTAAAACCTACCTGTAAACAATATGATTTAAAAACAGTTATTAGAATCGTGCCATCCAAAATCAATTCTGTAGTCCTTCCATTGGTCCACTCACTATTCCTTATTTTCTTATTGCACTAAGAACGGTACTGTTTGAAAGCTTGGTCACATAACCATGTTTTTACTTTCTTCCTGAAGGTCATGAAGGAGGGGGGAGATCTAATTTTGCTAGCGAGGGAGTTCCATAGTTGAGGGGCCACCACCAAGAAGGCCCTGTCTCTCGTCCCAACCAGTTGTGCTTGTGAAGGAGGTGTAATCGAGAGCAGGGCCTCCCCAGAAGATCTTAATCTCCGAGGTGGATCTTAGAGGGAGATATGTTCAAACAGATTTATTTATTTATTTATTTCGGTTTCTTTTACCCCGCCCTTCTCACCCCGAAGGGGACTCAGGGTGGCTTACAAAAGCAAAGGCACAATTTGATGCCCGCATCACAGAACAATCAAAACACAAAATTACATCAAATTCACAGTTAACAACAATTCATGCCTTATACCAATAAAATCAATAAATTCAATAAAACCAATACAAACCCAATTCCAGATAAGCTGGGCCGGAACAGTTTAGTCATGCATTGCATACCAGAGTGCTGCAAGCAGGTCTATTGGTGTAATTTTTGTGGCTACAAGAAAACCGGAGAGCCAATGGGATGTAAGGTTTGAGTATTGGACTACAACTTTTGAGGGCAGTGTTTGAATCCCTGCTCAGCCATAGAGGGTGACTTTAGGCAAGTCATACCCTCTCAGCCTCAGATGAAGGCAAAGGCAACCCTGTTCTGAACAAATCTTGCCAAGAAAACCCCATCTTAGGGTTGCTATAACTCAGAAACGACAACATGACGGAGAACTTGGCTGTGTTGATGCCTCATGCTGTTCTGCCTCACTTGATCCTAACTATAGGATGCCACCAAACATCCACCATAGTCCTTCTTCTTTCTTGGAATCCCACCTATAAGACACCTTTTTTCCTGGGTTCTCCATATCCCACTGACATCCACTTCATGCACTTCTCACCTTGGGTCTGGATGGGATTGAAGAAGGGAAACTTGTCCTGGTAGAGGTTCTCAAAGGCGCTGTTTCGCAAAGCGGAAACAGGCAGCGGCTGCAGGTCCAGCAGCTCGGTCGGCGGGGGATACTTCTCAGGAAGGATTAGATGTCGAAAGGAGACAGGCAGCTGGGTCTCGCAGGCTAGAATCAACAAGCACAGAAAAATTGTCAGTAGATAATGACAAAAGTATCTGGTGGTGTGTTTTAAAGTCAGAAGGCTTTTTCATGACCTGCTTTGTGCTGGTCAGTGACTGTAATAAAGTTTGGTATTGTATTGTATTGTATTGTATTGTATGTCACGTGTTTATATCAGAAGACATGAAGATATGTGTTGCATGTGCTATGAAGGACATGCCGGAGAGAGACAATAAAGAGGCTTAATCTGTGCAGGGCAAACCACCGTCCATGTTGAAAGGTCAGCCAAAGAAACCAAGGACGAGACTTACAAAGCCAGCGATCGGAGACCACTCGGATGAAGTACTGTGGGGGAAGCGGTTCGAAGACTGGCACAAAGAAAGTGATGAGGTGCTCATCTTGGGCATATTTGGCCTTCAGGAGGAAATACTCATGGTGCAGGATAACTTCACTGTCTACATCTTCAACCAGAATCCAGAAGGCCTCTGATGAACCATGGACCTATCCAGAGAGAGGGGGGTGGGGTGGACAGATTGAGAGCAATGCAGAGAGAACAAGGTCAGACCTCAGGCCTTCACTTCAGGAGTGCAAACATGCCTAACTGTGCTAATCTTCATCCTCTGCTCTGTTATCAGAACTCAATAAGCCTTTTCTCACTATCAATCCTTCAGCCTCCTCCATGTTAGTTGTGTTACCTTTTCATCCCACTGGAAATCTGGGGTGATGGTCAACTCGACTTTCAGAGTAGACCTGGTGATTGGCTGCAAGTGGACCGACAGCTCAAGTTTGGGGAACAAGTGAACGTATTTGTGGATGGTCTTCCCCATCTTCGGCATCCGAATCAGCTCCCCTGCAGAGGAACAACAGTAGAGCAAGGACAGTAGGACAAGTGTGTCAACAAAAGGAGGTCTACTTATAGAATCTAACTGATATCTGTGTGTAAACGCATTAATTATTCAAGTAGCCTCATCGCAAAAACTATATGTGATAGAGAAAAAATAAACACAGATCTGAATTCAGCACAAAAGGACAGTAGAGCACGTGTGTCAACAAAAGGAGGTCTAATTATAGAATCTAATTGACATCAGTGCGTAAATGCATTAAATACTCAATTCGCCTCATCGCAAAAACTATATGTGAAAAAATAAAAATAAACACAGATCTGAATTCAGCGCAAAAATCTCTTCAAGAATAACCTGAAATCATATCTGATGAAAAATATTTGTTGGCTTTTGGTTAATTAGAATCTATTGATATCAGGACGTAAATGCATTAATTATTCAATAAGCCTCATCATAAAAACTACACATAAGAGAAAAAATAAACACAGATCTGAATTAAGGGAAAAAACTCTGTAAGAATGACCTGAAATTATATCTGATGAAAAATACTTGTGGCTTGGGTTACATTAATATGATGTGAAATGTACAGACTTTACAGTAATCTACTGTAATGTACCATTCATCATATTTTTAATAGTTGATGTGATGGAAAAAAATAAAGACATATTTAAAATCAGCATTAAAAATTTATTTAAACTGTGCTACTCTCATTTTTGATGATTACAAAAAGTTTCATTTTATCGGCTTGTGCTATGTGTCCCATTGGTTGCACTATTTGCCAGAACAAGGTTTCCATAAAACGAACAAAGTTCTTTATACTTCCTTCTTTGCTTCCACATTAGGCTTCTTTCTCTTGCAGATAAACAGCTTCATTCTCACAGAGCCTCTTCTCACACCGAAGTTACACAGGAACTTTATGCAGTTTTATACACACAGCAGCCTTCACACACTTAGACCTACTGACACAGAGGCCTAACTCACACTGAGGCCTTTCTCCCACTGTGGCCTTCTCACACGGAGGGCTCTCTCAAAATGACACCTCTCATACACTGAGGCAAACTCACACTGAGGCCTTCTCATACAGAGGCCTACTAACACACTAAGGTCCTTCTTCCACATAGACCTCTCACAGACTGAGGCTACTAAGCTACAGGCACACCTGCTTATACTGAACTACAGCTTTTGCTGAGTCATTGCATCCATTTAACCCTTTCAGTGTTCAGCTCATATTTTTGTAATTAAAAATACCTAGTTAATCTTTAATATTTCTGACATAATTATGTGCCCCATTTCCCAAGCAGTTAATAACCAGGGACCCTTTCCACTATTCAGCCTTAAATAACCAAAAGCAAAACTAGAGAGGAATTCTGGGTTGCAGTCTATGCAGTCCTTATGAGGAATAGAACTGTTGGCCCTGAAGTTGCCTATTTCAAGGGCAGCCTGCCTTGGATCTGAAACCCACCTTCTTCAAACTAGAGAGAGATTTTGATTTAAATGCACAAATGTTCACAAATTAATTCACCCGCCCTCCACTGACCTATTTCGTTGTGATTTAAGTCATACAGCCGCTCGAACGGGAAGTTTTTCTTCTCAATTTTCTTCACCACCTCTTCAGGGAGCTTCTTGAACTGACGCAAGGGGCACATGGACTGCCACCTGCCATAAGAAGAAGCATTCTCAGACCTGCACCACCAGAGCCCCTGGTGGTGCAGTGGGTTAAACCCCTGTGCTGGCAGGACTGAAGACCAGCAGGTCGCAGGTTCGAATCCGGGAAGAGAGCTGATGAGCTCCCTCTGTCAGCTCCGGCTCCTCATGCGGGGACATGAGAGAAGCCTCCCACAAGGATGGTAAAAACATCTGGGCATCCCCTGGGCAACATCCTTGCAGACGGCCAATTCTCTCATACCAGAAGCAACTTGCAGTTTCTCAAGTCACTCCTCCACATGAGGGACAAGTCTTAAAGAAAGTGGTAGTCAACATACCATACCATAACCACGACAAAATAAAAAATAAAACAAATAAAATTAAAGTAACATAAAAATTAAAAATAAAATAGTAAAAATTCACACATTCCTAGCTGCTGCAATGGTGGCGGATGAAAGGATCTGAGGTAGTAGCCCCTCCCACTGGCTATATATATACTCTCAAGGGGAGAATGGGCGTGGCTACCACCTAAAAGTGTCTAATAAGTTTTCTAGAAGATTCCGAACTGCCTGCGCAGGCGCAGGAAATACCATATGTGCAATTCACAGTTGACCACAAAGGGAAAAAACAAAACAAAACAAAAAAGTCCTGAACTACCAACCGCACTGATTGGAAGATGGCAAAAGTCTCAGTTGGAAAGCAAGAGGTCTTCAAGGACAGCACCACTTGCCCAAAGTTTCCTATTTGGTATGGTTTTTGCCCAAATATCAAGCAAAGAAATTATCCGATATACTTGAAAACATACATGCTCCTAACTTTTCAAGGGCAGAAGCTCAATGCATCTTGAGACCATCTAAACATCAAAAGAATAACATGCCACATACATCCGCTTATCGATCATTTTGCAGAGATTCAACGTCTTGTCGGTCAGTTGTGCCCAGCCTCGGTTTAGGACGATCTCGAAGATTGCCCTCATAAGGCGTCCAGCAGACTGGAAGAGATACAAAAGAGGAGGTCAATATCCAATCACCGAGGAAGGCCATGCATATACCTCGTTAGAAGCAGGTAGATAGCTCCCATTCCCAACATGCCCTTACATCTAAAAACCACTGACCTACCAAGGACAGAAAACCTCACTACCTCTGAGGATGCTTGCCATAGATGCAGGCAAAATGTCAGGAGAGAATGCCTCTAGAACATGGCCATATAGCCCGAAAAAACCTACAACAAACCAGTGATTCTAGCCATGAAAGCCTTCAACAATACATCTACGAAGACCTATTTCACCTTTTTGAACAGTGGCATTGCTCTGGGATTCTTCCCAGTACTGATACTCAAGGAATACTTCTCAGTCCTGAGACTCACCACAAGCTACTTCCAGTGGGACAATGAATCCAATGAACAGAAAGATGGAGTCGCCATAGGGAGCCCTCTCAGCCCAGTCATAGCAAATTTCTACATGGAACACTTTGAAAAAGAAGCCCTGGAAGCAGCACCAAAAAAGCCCACTACGTGGTTTAGATATGTGGATGACACCTTCACTAAAACCATGGAGAAAAAGAATTCAACAAGTTACTGGATCACCTCAACAGCATCGACCCAAATATCCAATTCACCATGGAGAAAGAAAATGAAGGAAAACGGCCATTTCTAGATGTCCTAGTCATCCGAAAACCCAATCAACAATTGAGCCATACGGTTGACAGAAAACCTACACACATGGATAGATACCTATATAAAAACTCCAACCACCACCCAGGTAAAAAAAGAAGCACAATGAAAGCCCCGGCAGACCGTGCAGAAAGAATCTGCAAAGCCCACCTCCTCCAAGGGGAACTGAACCACCTAAACTGAGCTTTACAGGCCAATGGAGACTCCACCACAGACATCAGAAGAGCTGCAAGACCAAGAACAAGCCATGAGAGTCCAGACAAATATTCACACAGAGGAAAAGTGTTCTTGCCATACATCAAGAGAACCACAGACCGCAGAGGGAAGCTGATGAGGAAACACAACCTACAAATTATCTACAGACCTACTAAGAAAATCCAACCAATGCTACGTTCAGCAAAGGACAAGAGGGATCCTTTCATCTCTGCAGGAGCCTACTGCATACCATGCAACTGTGGTCAAGTCTACATAGGGACCCTCAAACGCAGCATTGCATAGACATGAATCAATGAACATGAAAGGCACAGAGAAGTCAGCCATAGCAGGCTGGACACAGCATATGATTGGAGAACACAGAAATGCTGGACCACTCTCACAACCACCATGTCAGACTACACAGAGAAGCCATTGAAATCTACAAGCACTTATTTATTTATATTTATTTTATTTATAGTATTTCTATAGCGCTTTTCTCACCCCTAGGGGGACTCAAAGTGGTTGTGAAGGGGACTCAAAGCATGTGAACAATCTCAACAGAAAGAGGAAACCACAAAAATTAACAAAATCTGGCTCCCAGTATTTAAAAAAAATCCAAAATCAGGACAATAAATAAAGAACAACACTCAAAACAACAAAGGAATTCCTGACAGGAAACAATTAGAGCCAGATAACTCCTTCCAACAAAGGATTCCCCCAGGCAGCAACCAGCCAGGCTTTGAAGCTGCAAGGACATTCAATGCTAATCAAGGTGGTCAGTTACTACATTCACACTTGCATCCAACAGGCATGAGCTTTTTCTCCCACTCTGGACATTATTCCACAGATATATACACTTCACTTGCCTAGTTTCCAACAGACCTCACAACCTCTGAGGATGCCTGCCATAGATGTGGGTGAAACGTCAGAGAATGCTTCTGGAACATGGCCATAAAGCCCAGAAAACTCACAGCAACCCAACTCAAGGTATCATTTTTATTAACTGAGAAAGGCATGGATTTTCAGAATGCGCTTTGTCACATGAGGGGATGCTTTGGACATTTTACATCAGAAAAAAAGGTCTGCACTTTGTTCACAAAGAGCTAGAGCAGTGGTTCTCAATCTGTGGGTTCCCAGATGTTTTGGCCTTCAACTCCCAGAACTCCTAACAGCTGGTAAACTGGCTGGGATTTCTGGGAGTTATAGGCCAAAAGACCTGGGGATTCATAGGTTGAGAACCACTGAGCTAGAGCCTTGTCTAGTGAATTTTGGCAATGGATGTTAGATGCATAACAATTGCTGAAGCTGCCAGAAACTACATCCCATGACACCTGGGCTAACATCCTTTTGGCTCACCTGAGTGACATAAACCATGTCTGCCATGAGAGCAAAGCCTTCTAGCTTCAGCTGAGAGATAAAGGCCTGGAGGAGAACGTTGATCTAAGGAAAGGAAGAAGCAAGAGTGGTTAGCACCCAACGAAGGGCATGACAGGGTTAATCCCGCAGACAATGCTGGGTACCCAAGCTAGTGCTTTATAAGCACTCAAACATGGATGAACTCAGAACAAAGCCACCCTGAGAGCAGCAAGGGGTTACCTTAGCACTTGGCTCCTCAATGCTCTCTTTCACAGGGATTGGGACCCGCTCCAGCAACTTCTGCAGTTCCAGTTTCTCTTCCTGCAAACAAGCAACGCATTGATTAAGCTAAGAAATACCAAAAAAAAAAAAAAAAGGCTCCTGATATAGCCCAAAAGGCCCTGGTTTTCTTCTAAAATCAAGTTAAGGTGATCTAGGGTTTATGCGACACAATCACTAGAGATGCTATGTTGGAAAGAGATCAGGCGTTAACAGATGTTTAGGATGAACAGGAAAGCATACATACACACATGTCCAAGATCCATACCTCTCTCACAGTGATGTTCTTGAACTCCGAAGAAAGTGAGAAAACACGGAAAAGTTCAATTTCACTCAAAGTGGGCTTGAGCAGCTGGTTGTAGGTTTGGATGGTTTCATTGGTGATGTAGTAATGGCTAGCAATGCGACCCAGCTCAGTAACCTAGATAAGGAAACAAGAGGAGAACAGCAAAATCAGGACAACCAAGCTTGATCATTGTGGTGTCCAAATACCTTGAAGGTACTGATCTCAAAGGCTAAGCAGGTTCAGGCCTGGTGACCATTTCAAAGCTACAAAGGAATGTGTTGTTGAAGGCTTTCACAGCCAGAATCACTGGGTTGTTGTAAGTTTTCTGGGCTGTATAATAATAATAATAATAATAATAATAATAATAATAATAATAATAAATAATAATAATAATAATCTTTATTAATACCCTGCCACCATCTCCCCAATGGGAACTCGGGGTGGCTTACATGAGGCCAAGCCCAACAGCATATTACAATAAAGTAAAACCAAAACACAATAACAACACAAAAACGATAAAGCAAAATTGTCAGGTTTTACAATGTATTGCAATGTAATATAGCTGAGTCATTATTATTATTATTATTATTATTATTATTATTATAACTTTATTTGTACCCCGCTAGCATCTCCCAAGGGACTCGATGCGGCTTACAACAGGCCGAAGCCACAGAACAACAATACAGCAAAACAGTACAAAGCAAATTAAAGCAGTTAGCAAGTAAACAAAACAGTAACAATACATCAGACAATTATTAAAACTGGGCCGGCCAGAGTAGTGGGTACAGGATTAAAAGTGCTGATATCGCGGGAGGAATATAGGGTTATAACATAAGTGCAGTGTGCGGTGTGCAGTGATCGTGGTTCTACTAAAGTGCATCTGGGACTTGGTGTTGAGGTTCCTAATCTGAAAAGGCACATCGGAACAGCCAGGTTTTCAAATTCTTCCTGAAGACTGCCAATGTAGGGGCTTGTCTAAGATCTTTTGGGAGGGCATTCCAAAGTCGGGGGGCCACTACAGAAAAGGCTCTGTCTCGCGTCCCCACCAAGCGCGCTTGCGACGCAGGCGGGATCACGAGCAGGGCCTCTCCAGATGACCGGAGTGAGCGTGTAGGCTCATAGATGGAGATGCAGTCACACAGGTAGGGTGGTCCCAAACCGTTCAGGGCTTTGTAGGTGAGCACCTGCACCTTAAATTGGGCTCGGAAAATAAATGGCAGCCAGTGGAGCTCCTTAAACAGGAGGGTTGACCTCTCTCTGTAATGAGCCCCGGTTAACATCCTGGCTGCTGCCCGTTGGACCAGTTGGAATTTCCGAGCCGTTTTCAAGGGCAGCCCTACGTAGAGCGCATTGCAGTAATCCAGTCTAGAGGTGACCAAGGCATGGACCACCCCGGCCAGATCAGCCTTCGCGAGGTACGGTCGCAGCTGGCGCACAAGTCTCAGTTGTGCAAAAGCTCTCCCGGACACCGCCGACGCCTGAGCCTCAAGCGTAAGCGATGAGTCCAAGAGAACTCCCAGGCTGCGGACCTGTGGTTTCAGGGGGAGTGTAACCCCGTCCAACACAGGCAGCCACCCTATACCCCGATCAGGTTTGCGATCGACCAGGAGGACCTCTGTCTTGTCGGGATTGATCTTCAGCTTGTTCCTCCTCATCCAGATAGACACAGCGGCCAGGCACTCGTCCAGCACTCGAGAGGCCTCCTTGGAGTTAGGTGGAAAGGAGTAGTAGAGTTGTGTGTCATCTGCATAGAGGTGGCATCCAACTCCAAAACTCCGGATGACCTCTCCCAGCGGTTTCATGTAGATGTTAAAGAGCATGGGAGACAGGACAGAGCCTTGCGGGACCCCACAGGTCAAAGGCCAGGGATCCGAGCAGGCGTCTCCCAGCTTCACCATCTGGGTTCGTCCCTCCAGGAAGGACCGAAGCCACAACAGAACCGTGCCCCCGAGACCCATCCCAGAAGACGACCCAGAAGGATACCATGATCGATGGTATCGAAAGCCGCTGAGATGTCCAAGAGAACCAACAGAGTCACACTCCCCCTGTCCAGCTCTCTACGGAGGTCATCCACCAAGGCGACCAAGGCTGTCTCGGTGCCGTGATCAGGCCTGAAACCAGACTGTGACTGATCTAGGTAGTTGATGTCATCTAAAAAGCCCTGGAGCTGGGAGGCAACCACCCATTCTAGCACCTTACCCAAGAAAGGGAGGTTGGAGATTGGCCTGTAATTGCTCAGCACCGTGGAGTCAAGGGAAGCCTTTTTAAGGAGTGGGCGAACAGCCTGTTTCAAATTAGATGGAAAAATCCCTTGCTCCAACGATGCGTTAATGATCAATACAAACCAATCAGCCAATCCCTCCTTGGCAGATTTGATGAGCCAAGATGGGCAAGGGTCTAACGCCGAAGTGGTCGCCCTCACAGCCCCAAGGACCTCTTCTACGGTCTCAGGAAGAACAAGCCTAAAAGAATCCCACAAAATTGGACAAGCAGATACCTCTGTCACCTCCTCTGGCACTGCAGTGAAATTGGAGTCAAGCTCAAGGCGTATTTGAGCAACTTTGTCTGCAAAATGGTGTGCGAAATCGCAACACCGAGCTGCTGGGTCGTCAGAGGTCTCCTCCACCACAGGTGGGTGAAGGAGCTCCCCAACAACCCGAAACAGCTCCGATGACCTGTTTGCTGCAGACGCTATACGGGTGGTCGTGAAAGATTCCCTGGCCACCCGTATAGCCACGGAGTATGCCTTAAGAGAGGCTTTAGCCCGTGCTTGGTCAGACACGTCCCAAGATTTCCTCCATTTGCGCTCTAGCCCCCTTCTCGTATGCTTCATGGCAGCCAGCTCCCCAGTGAACCAGGGGGATGGCTTGTCACGACGCAATGTGATGGGGCGTTCGGGAGCGATCATATCTATTGCCCTAGACATCTCCCTGTTGTAGAGATCCACCAGGGCATCGATAGAATCGCCAGGCTCCATGGCAGGAAGAACCCCAAGATTCCTCAGGAATCCGTCCGGATCCATTAGTCTCCTGGGGCGGACCATCTTAATCTGTCCTCCACCCCTGCGAAGGTTGGGGGTTGCAGAAAGTCTAAAACTGATCAGATAGTGATCAGACCATGACACCGGAAGGATGTTTTGTTCTTCCACTCTGATCATTCCACTGTCCGCCACAAAAACTAGGTCGAGTGTGTGTCCAGCCTGATGGGTGGGTCCAGATATAATTTGTGACAGCCCTATGGTCGCCATGGCGGCCATAAAGTCCTGAGCTGCACCAGACAAGGAGGTCTCGGCATGGATGTTAAAGTCTCCCAGCACCACCAAGCGCTGGGAGGTCAGGGCCGAATTGGAGACCACCTCTGCTAGCTCAGACAGGGAAACTGTTGGGTCGCGGGGTGGGCGGTACAGCAACAGAAACCCCACGCTGTCACAGTTCCCCACCCTCAGGAGGAGTCATGCACTGCTAATGGGCTTCTATTGGAAATATTGAGTCATGCATTAACTGTATATAGAACTTCATTTGGGGAACGTGTTCTGGCCTAGTCCAGGTGATTGTGAATGGTGTAATCCTGGGTCTGAGTTGAGTCAATGAGTTGGGAACCAATCGGTGATTGCTATGTGTAAATGAATTGTATATAAGAAAGTCATGTACAGTGTATATTTCTCCTTGTGCTGTGACGTTGGTCGTCGAAGACTATATGTAGTTAAAGAACCTGTCTGCTAAGACAAGATATAACTGTATGCTGTGGTAAGTTTGTAATATCATCTAGACTGGGGGAAAGACAATGGTAAAACTGACAATGGCCGGGCATGTGCTCAAGTGTCTGTAAAAGGTTCCAGAGTGATTGCAGGCTGTGGAAGCAGTTGCCTGAAAATACTGTGCAGGAAAAAGCTACTGGAAAGCGCTGAAGTTGTGCAACTGATCTGCTGCTGAATTGTGAAGTTAATCTCAACAAAAATCATACACAATAAAATAAAATAACATAACATAACATAACAATGAGCAGGCCACACGTGCAAGATAAAAACTAAGATACTAAAAATACTAAAATCAGGATGAGATAGGGATGGAGCAGATTGTTTGTGGGGGGAAAACTCATAAAGGAACGGGGTCATAAATATAGACCATACAAGTGGGAAAATATACTCTGGGGACAAAAACCATTGAGGGGGAGCAACTGTTTATGATAATATGGCTACTCTCCAAAAACGCATTGGAAAAACCAGGTTTTGAGATCCCTCTTGAAAATTTCTAAGGTGGGGGCCTTCCTAATCTCAGCGGGCAATGAGTTCCAAAGTCAAGGGGCCACAGAGGAGAAGGCTCTCTCTCTTGTGCTTACAAGATGAGCCTGTCATAATGGCAAAGGCAAAAGGAGAGCCTCCCCCGAGGATCTAAGAGCTCGGACTAGTTCATGGAGAGAGTTCCGGTCACGAAGGTAGGCGGGTCCCAAACCATTTAGGACTTTGTAGGTGTTAACCTGCACCTTAAATTGGGACCGGAAGACAAACGGCAGCCAGTGAAACTCCTTAAACAGGGGAGTTGACCTTTCCCTGTAATTCGCCCCAGTTATTATGGCCATGTTCCAGAAGCATTCCCTCCTGACGTTTCACCCACATCTATGGCAGACATCCTCAGAGGTTGTGAGGTCTATTGGAAACTGGGCAAGTAGGGTTTATAGACCTGTGGAATAGTGTCCAGGGTGGGAGAAAGAACTCTTGTCTACTTGAGGCAGGTATGAATGTTACAAAAGGCCAGCTTGATTAGCATTGAATGGCCTTGCAGCTTCAAAGTCTGGTTGCTTCCTGCCTGGGGGAATCCTTTGTTGGGAGGTATTAGCTTGCCCTGACTGATTCTTGTTTTTGAGTATTGCTCTTTATTGACTGTCCTGATTTTAGAGTTTTTTAAAACTGGGGGCCAGATTTTGTTCATTTTCATGGTTTTCTTCCCTTCTGTTGAGATTGTCCACATGCTTGTGGATTTCAATGACTTCTCAGTGTAGCCTGACATGGTGGTTGTGAGAGTAGTCCAGCATTTCTGTGTTATCAAATAATATGCTGTGTCCAGGTTGGTTCATCAGGTGCACTGCTATGGCTGACTTCTCTGGTTGAGTTAGCCTGCAGGGACTTTCATGTTCCTTGATTCGTGTTTGGGCAATGCTACTGCATTTTGGGTCCCTATGGAAAGGAAAGGACTAGAGGGATCATCTCATCTCTGCAGGACTCTCCCATATACCATTCAGTTGTGGACAAGTGTCCACAGCTGAATGGTATATGGGAGAGTCCTGCAGAGGTGAGATGATCCCTCTAGTCCTTTGCTGAATACAGCATTAGTTGGATTTTCTTACTGGATCTGTAGATAGTTTTTAGGTCGTATTTCTTCATCACCTTCCATAAGCAGTCAATAGTATGTATGGTAAGAACGCTTTTCCTCTGGGTGGGTCTTTGTCTTGGCTATCATGGCTTGTTCTTGGCCTTGCAGCTCTTCTCATGTCTGTGGTGGTCTCCATTGGCCTGTAGAGCCCAGTTGAGGGGGTTGCGTGCACCTTGGGACTGATCCTCTCAGCTCTGCAGGAATCTATCGTATACCATGCAGGTGCACAACACAGGAGAGAATGCTTCTGGAACATGGCCAGACAGCCCGGAAAACTCACAGCCACCCAATGATTCTGGCCATGAAAGCCTTTGACAATGCTTCTGATCAGTGGGAAAATTATTTTTCTACTCAATATTGCAGAGATTGGAACAAGATGTATGCCCATAAAGTATAACTGTTTCCCTCCTGGAAATTTACTAGGGACCAAGAGGCAACAATTAGCACAAACGTAGGTTATACTCAGAGGAAGGGAAGTGAAAACTCCCTCTGAATGAATGCAAGCGCGATTGGTGGGGACGAGGGATAGGGCTTTCTCGGTGGTAGCCCCTCGACTCTGGAACTCTCTCCCTAAGGACATCCAGCAGGCACCGTTGCTAGCAATCTTTAGGAGGAACTTGAAAACGTGGTTGTTCCAGTGTGCCTTCCCAGAATAAGGAAACTCCTAGCATTATGTCCCATCGCACTTTATCAGGATATCTGCATGTCCATCCCCCGCCAAACACTCCACCTGTCACGCCCAGCACTTTTAATTTTAATTATTACATTTGGCCCTGCCATTGATTTTAATTGCGTCATTGTGTGTTGTCAATGTCATTGCTTTGTTTTTTGAGTTATTTTGCTGTTTGTTGTTGCTGTTGTTTTTACTATTATATTTGGGCTCGGCCTCATGTGAGCCGCACCGAGTCCTTCGGGAGATGGTAGCGGGGTACAAATAAAGGTTTATTATTATATTTATTTATTTATTTATTATTGACCATATTTATATACTGCCTTTCTCAGCCCGAAGGCGACTCAAGGCGGTTTACAAACGGCACAATTAGATGCCTACAATAACAAAGAACAATTAAAACATTTAGCATAAATAGCATTTGATAAAATAAAATGAAGCCAGTAAAAGGATAAATCCACAGTGTCTCATTACTAAAATCATTACCCAATCACTTTGTCTGGTCGTTCCAAAGATCAGAGTTTGTCTGTTATACTGCCATGTTGTCAAGAAAACCCTAGGATAGGCTCAGCCTACACCAGTTGACTTGAAGTTTCCAAAGCTCAGTACATCCCGCACACATAGCTTGCGGCCCTTTTCCAAACTCACCTGGAAGTTCCCTGTCTTCTTGTCATACTTGACTAGATTGTTCTTGTCCAGCATCAGGGCTGCGGTGTGGACCAGGTCCAGCCGGCGCTGATCCAGCAATGGATCTCCTTTCAGGTCATCGTGGGAGATCCCATATAGGGTTGGTGAGCGCAGCATCCGGATGTACAGGTAGGTATAGCCGAGCCAGTTCACAGCGTCCTACAACAGCCAAGAAACAGAAGGTCAGAAAGCACAACACTCCAAGGATGAACTGGCTTCCCTTAAGAACAGGCAGAACAACCCACAACTCCTGCTCCTCTTACTTGAATGCAGCCAGTCCTCTAGACAACTGCATGCTTGCGATTTCAAGAAAGTGATGCTAGCGACAGGACACACCGAATTCGTAATGGGGGCTTCTCCTCACCTTTGCATTCTGGACATTGCCCAACACAACCTCTGCATTCAGCATGTCAGGGAGCTTTGCCACCATCTGGCTTTCAATTGGAAGCTGCTGGTTGAGTAGTGAAAGGTAATACTGCAGCTCTCCATGAGAAGTGATGAGGATCCCTTCGCCCTTGGTGTCATACTGAGGCCTCCCAGCACGGCCCAGCATCTAATGAAATGAAATCCAAGATTTATTCATTTATTTAGTACATTTCTATACCGCCCCTCTCAGCCTTCCAGCGACCTGAGGCTGTTTACAAGGCAAGAATTCAATGCCACCAAGGACACAATGACAATATACAATATAAAAACATCAGCAACAATAAAATCAACATTATAATGAAACATACTTCAATCGATATTAAAACAATGTCCAATGTCCATATAGTGATTCCGTTATTATATCCATTACTCCATATTTTCAAGTGCCCATTGTCAAAGTGAGAGCCAGAAGAGAAATCTACCAGGAGAAGACCTCTGCACAAAGGCAAAAGGGGCAAAGGGCAGCCCTCCCAAGCTGTTCTCCTGATTCTTGGCCTCCTCAGAGCCTTCTTAATTTATTATTTACTAGCCGTCCCCTGCCACGCATTGCTGTGGCTCACTCTGGTGGTCATGGGGGTTCTGTGTGGGAGGTTTGGCCCAATTCCATTGTTGGTGGGGTTCAGAATGGTCTGTGATTGTAGGTGAACTATAAACCCCAGCAACTACAACTCCCAAATGTCAAGTTTATATTTTCCCCAAACTCCACCAGTGTTCACATTTGGCCATATTGAGCATTTGTGTAGAATTTGGTCCAGATCCATCATTGTTTGAGTCCACAATGATCTCTGGATGTAGGTGAACTACAACAGTGCCGAACAGTGCCTCCAAGACCCATTCCCACAAGGTGTCTCAAAAGGATACAGTGGTCTACAGCAGGGGTCCTCAAACTAAGACCCAAGGGCTGGATGTGGCCCTCCAAAGTCATTTACCCGGCCCTCACTCAGATTCAATCTAAGTCTGAAACGACTTGAAAGCACACAACAACAACAACAACAACAACAACAACCCTATCTCATCAGCCAAAGGCAGGTCCACACTGCCCATTGAAATACTAGTAAGTTTATATTTGTTAAAATTGTTCTTCGTTTTAATTATTGTATTGTTTTAAGTGTTTTTTGCACTACAAATAAGATATGTGCAGTGTGCATAGGAATTCATTCATGGTTTTTTAAATTATAATCCAGCCCTCCAACGGTTTGAGGGACTGTGACCTGGCCCTCTGTTTAAAAAGTTTGAGGGCCCCTGGTCTACAGTATCGAAGGCCACTGAGAGGTCCAGGAAAACCAACAGGGACTCCTGCTTTCAAGTTCCCTGCATAGATAATCTACTAAGGAGACCAAGGCTGGTTCAGTTCATGGCTCGGTCTAAAGCCAGACTGTGCTGGATCCAGATAATAAACTTTCCAGGACTCTGCCCAAGAAGGGGAGACTGGAAACTGGTCAAAGTTGTTCAATTGGGGGAAGTGTCTAGTGATGGTTCTGCCTTCCTAAGGAGATGCTGCCTCTCCCAGAACCTTTAGGAGCAACAATTCCCCTTTTCAACAAGTTGTGCAGCCTCATTTACTATTTAACATTTTTTTAAAAATATCTGGTCACTTTGCCATTCTCATTCTTACAGTCCACACAATCCTCCACTAAGAGTCCTGAAGCAAGAAGAAAGATAAAGAGGAATGAAATGGTTCCTGTTTCTGTCACACTTGCCTATCCCTTGTCTAGTTCAAAACCAGAATTTGGAGACACCACCCTTGAGACTTCGCAAGGGATGTACCTGCAAGATGTCCAGTGCTCCCAGCTCAGTCCAGCGTCCCTTTTCGGGGCTGTACACCTGGGTCCCTTTGATGATGACTGTGTGAGCAGGGAGGTTAACACCCCAGGCCAAGGTGGCTGTAGAGACCAGGACCTGCAAAAGAGAGACACATTTCAGACCCAAATGACTTTTGAAAGCAGGTATGAGAAAACTTGGGGCCTCCGGGTGTTTTGGACACAATTCCTAACAGTCTAAGTTTGTCCATGTCTGTTTGGGAGTGTACGGAGAAAAAAAAAGAGAAATAAGCCAGACTGCCAAAGGTTCAGAAGGAGGTAAAGGTAAAGGTTTCCCCTAACATTAAGTCCAGTTGTGTCCGACTCTGGGGGGTGGTGCTCATCTCCATTTCTAAGCTGAAAAGCCAGAGTTGTCCATAGACACCTCCAGGGTCATGCGGCCAGCATGACTGCATGGAGTGCCATTACTTTCCCACCTATTGATCTACTCACATTTGCATGTTTTCGAACTGCTTGGTTGGAAGGAGCTGGGGCTAACAATGGGAACCCACCCCACCGCACAGATTCGAACGTCCGACCTTTCAGTCAGCAAGTTCAGCAACTCAGCAGTTTAACCTGCTGTGCTGCCGGGGGTTCCTAAGTGACTGTAAATGTACAAGCAAAACATCTTTGATCCTTTTGCTGCCATCTGAGGAAACAGAAGGGGAAGTATAGAAGTGCTGCTGACATGAGAAATCCTCGTCTCACCTGGATATGCTTGTCTGCAAACAGGTCTTCCACCAAGGTTCTGTCCACTCTGGTCATGCCAGCATGGTGAATGGCAAAGCCATAGGGCAGCAAGTCTTTCAGCTCCAAATTCTGCAAGGGAGAAAACCAGAAGACTAAATGGGAAATTGTTCCTGATTTATGGCAACTGGGTGAAGAAACATTTTCAATTTTTTATGAGGAGTGTTTATTTGTTAGCTGACTTCAGTTCCTATGGGGAGAAAGTCATGGCAGAAATAAAGTTAGTAAGAACAATATGTATGCACCTATTGTATTATTGTGGAAAATAACCTTGAAGAAAACAATCAAGGCAGCAAATAATACCAACAAAACTATATACAGTAGAGCAGGGGTCCTTAAACTAAGGCCCGGGGGCTGGATACGGCCCTCCAAGGTCATTTACCCGGACCTTGCTCTGGGTCAACCTAACCCTGAAATGACAATCCTATCTCATCAGCCAAAGGCAGGCCCACACTTCCCACTGAAATACTAATAAGTTTATATTTGTTAAATTTGTTTTTCATTTTAATTATTCTATCGTTTTTAAGTGTTTTTTGCATTATAAATAAGATGTGTGCATAGGAATTCATTCATGTTTTTTTTTTTCAAATTATAATCCGGCCCTCCAACACTTTGAGGGACTGACACGGCCCTCTGTTTAAAAAGTTTGAGGACCCCTGCTGTAGAACAACCCAAAAGTTGTGGAACTCTCTATGAAGGCTTTCCAGAAAACGTGTTGGAAAAATTGTTCCCTCTTCTGCCCTCACACTGCTCTTCCTCACCCATCTATGACACTGCTTTGTTTCAGAGATGTTAAAGTATGGCCCTCCAGCTTTTTGGGCATCCACTTCCCAGAAGCCCTAGGCAGCTTACCCAATGGTTAAAAAATCCAAAACACCCGGAGAGCCACAAGTCTGACACTGCTGGATGGTATCAGGATGCTTCCTTTAAGTAGCAAAAACTGCTTTGGAAATTTATTTATTTATTTATTTGGAGCATTTATTAACCGCCATTCTCAGCCCACTCGGGCGACTCACGGCGGTGTACAGTACAAAAGGCAATTCACACAAAGACAAGTACAACAGCATATTAACCATACAACAATACAACAGTTAAAATTACACTAACTAATCCGCTTCGTCTCGTAATAGAATCGTGACCAATCTCGTATTCCTTGTACCATTCCAGTCGTCTTTACCACATTACTATAGCACTTAATTAAATGCCCTCTCGAACAGCCACGTCTTGAGGCTTTTTCGGAAGGACAAAAGAGAGGGCGCCTGCCTGATGTCTGTAGGGAGAGTGTTCCACAACCGGGGGGCCACCACTGAGAAGGCCCTCTCTCTCGTCCCCGCCAGGCGTGCCTGTGAGGCAGGCGGGATCGAGAGAAGGGCCTCCCCAGACGATCTCAAGGTCCTCGTGGGCTCATAGGCCAAGATGCGGTCTGAAAGGTATTTTGGGCCGGAGCCGTTCAGGGCTTTGTAGGCCAACACCAGCACCTTAAATTGGGCCCGGTAGCAAATCGGCAGCCAGTGGAGCTGGGACAACAAGGGTGTTGTGTGCTCCCTGTATCCCGCTCCAGTTAGTAACATGGCTGCCGCACGCTGAACCAGCTGAAGCTTCCGGGCCGTTTTCAAGGGCAGCCCCACGTAGAGAGCGTTGCAGTAGTCAAGCCGGGATGTGACCAGAGCGTGTACCACCGTGGCCAAGTCAGACTTCCCGAGATACGGGCGCAGCTGGCGCACGAGCCTAAGCTGTGCAAATGCTCCCCTGGTCACCGCTGAAACCTGGGGATCCAGGCTCAACGATGAATCCCGGGTCACACCCAAGCTGCGAACCTGCGCCTTCAAGGGGAGTGCGACCCCATCCAGCACAGGCTGTAACCCTATATCCCGTCGGCCTTGCGACTGACCAGGAGTACCTCTGTCTTGTCTGGATTTAGTTTCAGTTTGTTCGCCCTCATCCAGACCGTCACAGCGGCCAGGCACCGGTTCAGGACCTCGACAGCCTCCTTAGTAGCAGGTGGAAAGGAGTGACAGAGTTGGACATCATCTGCGTACAGATGACACCGCACCCCGAAACTCCGGATGATCTTACCCAGCGGCTTCATGTAGATATTAAACAGCATGGGGGACAGTATGGAACCCTGTGGAACCCCACAAGTCAAAGGTTGTGGGGCAGAACAGGAGTCCCCCAATAACACCTTCTGGGTGCGTCCCTCCAGGAATGAGTGGAGCCACTGCAGAGCAGTGCCCCCAAGGCCCATTTCCGCAAGGCGCCCCAGAAGGATACTGTGGTCGACGGTATCGAAGGCCGCTGAGAGGTCCAGGAGCACCAACAGGGACACACTCCCCCTGTCTAGCTCCCGGCGCAGATCATCCACTAAGGCGACCAAGACCGTCTCGGTACCATGTCCCGGTCTGAAACCAGACTGTGCCGGATCCAGATAATCCGTGTCTCTCAAGAATACCTGGAGTTGTGAGGCCACCACGCTTTCCATGACTTTGCCCAAAAAGGGGAGATTGGAAACAGGCCGAAAGTTGTCGAATTTAGTGGGGTCCAGTGATGGTTTCTTCAACAGCGGTTTTATAACTGCTTGTTTTAAGCACGCTGGAATCTTGCCTTCCCTAAGGGAGGCATTAACCACCACCGTTACCCACTCAGCCAATCCCCCTCTGGCCTCCTTCAGAAGCCAGGATGGGCAGGGGTCTAGGATGGACGTGGTGGGCCTCATTCCTCCAAGTATCTTGTCCACATCCTCGGGCTTCACAAATTGAAAAGAATCCATCAAAATAGGACAAGCAGGTGCTCTTGTTACATCCTCTGAGACTGCATTTAACGCGGCGTCCAGCCCAGAACGGATCAAGGCGACTTTGTCTGCAAAGAACCGAGCAAATGCTTCACAGCGCGTGACCGAATTGTCAGGGCTCCCGCCAGAGGTGGCGGGAGTTAAAAGACCTCTAACAATCCGAAACAACTCCGCCGGACGGTTCTTTGCAGACGCAATAGTGGCCGCAAAGAAAACTTTCTTTGCGGCCTTTATTGCCGCGGCATATGCCCTAAGAAAGGACACAAACCGTGCTCGGTTTGACTCGCTTGGATCCGAACGCCACACGCTCTCTAGTTCCCTCTTCCTTCGCTTCATCACTGCCAGCTCCTCAGTAAACCAAGGGGCTGGTTTAGCTCGGCTACTTGAGAGGGGACTCTCCGGAGCGATCATGTCAATTGCCCTGGTCATCTCCCCATTCCAGAGAGCGACCAAGGCCTCGACATGGTCACCTACCGAGGTGGCAGGAAAATCCCCAAGAGCCGTCAGGAATCCATTCGGATCCATCAGTCTCCTGGGGCGGACCATCTTAATGGGTCCTCCACCTCAGAGGTTAGGGGGCGCAGTGAGCCTAAATCTGACCAGGAAGTGGTCGGTCCATGGCAACCGAGAGATGGTCAGCTCCTCGACCCCACCACCTTCCTCCCATCCCTGGCAGAAAACCAAGTCCAATGTATGTCCAGCACAGTGGGTAGGGCCAGTTATTCGTTGGGACAGCCCCATGGTTGCCATGGCGGACATGAAGTCCTGAGCTGCTCCTGTGAGGGTCGCCTCGGCATGGATGTTGAAGTCCCCCAGCACAAGAAGCCGTTGAGACTCCAACGCCAGGCTCGAGACCACCCCGCTAGCTCAGGTAGGGAGACTGTAGTGCAGCGAGGTGGACGGTACACTAACAGAATCCCTATTCTGTCCCGGTCACCCACCCTCAGGTGGACGCATTCAAAATTTGTGGTCTGCGGGATGGGACTCCTGGTCAGATGGATGGAATCTCTATAGACCACTGCGACCCCGCCTCCCCGTCCTCCGGATCTCGGTTGGTGCTGTACGGAGAAGCCTGGAGGACAAAGCTGGGTAAGATTCACGCCCCCAGCTTCATCCAGCCAGGTCTCCGTAATGCACGCCAGATCTGCCCGCTCATCCAGGATTAAGTCCTGGATCCAGGTCGTTTTTCCGTTGACAGACCTGGCGTTCAGCAGCACCACCTTCAATCCGGAGGGCCCGCTCACCTGGTTACACCAATATACCTTAGGAGACCGGTTTAGGGTTGTTAATGTTGGTATTCAACACATACCTTGCACTGCTCGGCTTCTGTCCTCAAGACCTCAGTGGAGGCTGAGCCCTCTCTCAGGAAGAGGCCCAGGGTGTCTTTCTCCAAACACATGTCCCTGATGGCGCGAGCTGTCTTCCCAGTCTCCTTCCTGGAGTGGACGAAGACCAGTACCTGGTTTCAGGTAAGAGAAAGCAAAGCTATGTTAGGGATTCCTCATCTTCGGAGGACGAAGGGGAGCAAGGAAGTGCTCAGGAATTGGAGGGAGAAGAAGAATCAGACGATGAGGGTTTGAAAGGGTCTACATTTCTAGAGAGACAAAAAGAGATAGAGCACAGACGTTCTGGTAGAATAGCTGCTAAAAACGCTGAGCTAATTAGGAGACGCCCTAGCACCTCCTGCGTGGGGAATTCAGGGCTATAAATCAGAAGTAGGAGCAGTCAGCTTTCGCTGGTAATAACAACCCTAATATTGATGTTTTCACTCTAATGGAATTTGCTCTGTGTCTGCTGCTAAGGACTTAGTTCATTGCCCATTGTCTGATGGAAGACTGGTGTTTCTTTTGGGACTTTGTAAGAGACTTTAATCTGTGTCTGGATTAAAACTTCCTTGCTTTCTTTTGCACTTTTCAATTGCTTATCTATTGTGTTTGCAGAAGCAAATTGCAGAATTTGCTTATCTATTGTGTTTGCAGAAGAAGAAGGAGGAGGAGGAGGAGGAGGAGGAGGAGGAGGAGGAGGAGGACGACGACTACTAATTTATTTTTCTACCCCACCTCCATCTCCCCAGGGGGTCTCGGGGCGGCTTACATGGGGCCAAGCCCAGGCAATATACAATTAAAAGCAAAACAACAGCAAGTTACAAATTTAAAAGACACAAAACAGCATAACAGTAATAAACAAGCATCAAGCAACAGCAACCCAATTTTGGAGCAGGGAAGGAGGCCAACATACAAATTGATTAAAAGGTAAGTAGTTCAATAAGGTGGATAGGAACATAAATGGCACAGGAGATATCATGAAACAGAGCAATTAAACAGGATCATCTCAGTTTAATATACATATATGAATAATGATGTAATATAGGAATTCAGCTTAAATAGTGAAAATAGGTCACAGTACAATCATTTGTCATAGGGGTCAGCGGAGCTCCCGGTGGTGCAGTGGGTTAAACCCCTGTGCCGGCAGGACTGAAGACCGACAGGTTGCAGATTCGAATCCGGGAGAGGCGGATGAGCTCCCTCTATCAGCTCCTCATGCGGGGACATGAGAGAAGCCTCCCACAAGGATGATAAAAACATCAAATCATCCAGGCATCCCCTGGGCAATGTCCTTGCAGATGGCCAATTCTCTCACACCAGAAGTGACTTGCAGTTTCTCAAGTCGCTCCTGACACGACCAAAAATAATAATAGGGGTCATCAGTCGAAGGCACAACGAAACACCCCCATCTTTAATTCCTTGTGGAATGTGGCTAGAGAGGGTGCCTGCACCACCGAGAATGCCCTCTCCCTCATCCCCACCAATTGCACCTGAGATGGGGGTGGGAGCAAGAGAAGGGCATCCCCGGAAGATCTTAAGGACCGTGTGGACTCGTAGGGGAGGAAGCGGTCGCGCAAATAGGCAGGATTTTTCTTTTACTTTCAACATTGTCTAAAGGCTGTTTTTGAAGGGCAACTCAGGACAAGCTATTAGAGCCACATAACAGGAAAGCTGAGCTAGATGGGAAAGGAGGTAGAGAAAAGGACTGAGGAAATGGAAGAAGCAAAAAGACACTGTGGTAATGCCAAGGAAGAAAAAGCAATCACCATCAAAGTATCTCCTGGTCTAAGATGGGATCAATGGGGACTATGTTATATTAATGGGTTTAATTGGGCATGGGGCATTGACAGTCTGATGCATTGATATAAAGAAAAAAACAATTGCATTTACTCTTCACTCAAATGCCACACAAAAAGGAAAGATGCATTCCCAGATGTGCATCATTTTCATTAAGATGTCATTCTTCTCTGCTCCCTGAACTTTATCCTAGCCTCGGAAAGCAACTTTATGATCCCAAGATAGTCCTGAACACCCTGAGAGATATATACAAGAGAAGTATAATACTAAAAATTAACTCAGTATTTTTAATTACAAAAATGTGAATCAAGCACTGAAAGGATTAAATGGATGCAATGACTCAGCAAAAGCTGCAGTTCAATTGAAGCAGGGTGTGCCTGTAGCTTAGTACGCCGCAGTGTTAGTTGCCCTCAATATGAAGAGGCTTCCATCTGAGAGAGGCCTCAGTGTGAAGTAAACCTTAGTGTTAGTAGGCTTCAGTGTGTAACATGGCCTGGTGTGAGAAGGCTTTGGGGAGAGAAGCCCCAGGTTGAAGGCCTCGTGTGTAAAGCTCCAGAGTGAAAGCTGCTGTGTGTAAAAAAAAGGCTACTGTGTAAGTTCGTTGTGAGAGGAAGCTCTGTGAGAGCAAAGCTGTTTATCTGCATGAGAAAGAAGCCCAGCGTGGAAGCAAAGAAGGAAGTATAAAGAACTTTATTTATGTTACGGAAAACTTTTCTTGTAAATAGTGCAACCATGTTACTACAAAGAAAAGCCTCCTAAGGAAGGGATAACATTGGTGTGTGTGTGTTTTTGTTCTTTTTGTCACTTTGGACTACTGGTGCTGGGTCACACTGTTGCTGCTAAGTTATTCTGTGGTGCATTTATGGAGAAGGTCTTTTGTTAATAACTCACCCAACAAAGCCTTCCTGTAATTCCATCCACACAAAGACACTGAGATATTCACAAGCGACCCTAAACCACCCCTACCTGGTTCTTCCCAGCATGTTCCATGATTTTCTCGTAAACAATCTCATTCATGATCTGGAAGCGTTTGATGGCTTTCTTCTCAGTGATTCCTACGTAGGTCTGCTCCAGGGGCACCGGGCGGAAGCTACAAGGAAAACATTGCAGAGGCAATTATTTCTTTACTAATGTAGAGTGAAGGATCCAAAAAATGTTTATCTGTCAAGAATGACATGCCGGCAGCATCTGAGCAAAACACAGATTTAAGTCAATTTGTATGCACTTAGTTATATGCACTCAGTACAGAGTCCTTATGTGGGGAAACTGAGTACCACAGAAGTAATTGTAAGAAATGATATGTTTGGGTCCTCTCTAGATCCTCCAGTGTTATTCTATGGTATACTTAAAGGAGAAGGATACTTTAGGATTGCAGTGGACCACAAAAAAACACTTCCAGGGGGAATATAAGTGGGGGAAAAACAATGGCTATGGAGGAAAGAAGTCACACAATGACTACTATATATATTCGAGTATAAGCAGAGTTTTTCAGCCCTTTTTTAGGCTGAACCACCCTCCCCTTGGCTTATACTTGAATCAAGGTAATTATTTTACTCTGTTATTATTATTTTATTACATTATTTTATTCTATTTACTTTTTATTACTTTTACATTATTTTACTCTATTATTATTACATTTATTATTTTTCTCTATTTATTATTGTTATTATATTTATTATTTTACTCTATTATTGTTATTATTACATTTACATTATTTTACTTTATTATTATTATATTTATTTTACTCCATTATTACTGTTACTATTACATTTACATTATTTTACTCTATTGGTATTTTATTACATTTGTTATTTTACTCTATTATTATTGTTAGTATTACATTTACATTATTTTACTTTATTATTATTACATTTATTTTTACTCTATTATTACTGTTACTATTACATTTACATTATTTACTCTATTAGTATTATTTTATTACATTTATTATTTTACTCTGTTATTATTACTATTAAATTTACATTATTTTACTTTACTATTATTATTACATTTATTTTTACTCTATTATTACTGTTACTATTACATTTACATTATTTTACTCTAATTGTATTATTTTTATTACATTTATTATTTTACTCTAGTATTGAAAGGATATGTAAGCACATTTATACTGAAGGCTAGAATAAGGGTTTAATCAGAGTTGGGCAGTCTTCTCTCAAATTACAGTTTGATGTCAATATTAAAAATATTTACCCTATTGATATCTCAATTAATGTAATCTTATTGGTATCTACTTTTATTTTGAAACTTACCCATAATTGCTGCATTTTCCATAATTGGCTTATACTCAAGTTAAGATGTTTTCCTAGGGTTTTTCTTTTTTTTCTTTTTCTTTTTTTTTTTTTTTTGGTAAAATTAGGTGCCTCAGCTTATATTCGGGTTGGGTTATACTCGAGTATACTTGTATATCTACTTGCAAGTTAGCTAAGCGAATCTCTCAATTAATGTGCATAGAATTATAGCTTTATTTTCCTCAAGGTATGAGGAAAATAGTTGTAAAATAATGTTTAAAAATAATGTAAAAATATGTTATTTTTAAAGTTAATTTGCCAATCAGCTTTTGCATAACTGTTGGCTCATGCTAATCATAACAAAATGTCCCCCTTCTTATATATTAATATAATATATTATACTATTAATATATTATTGCTGTGCTGTGCTAATAATATAATATATTGTATACACAAATAACTGATAATAATATTATAATGTAATACAATATAATACTAATAGTAATACAATATAATACTTATATATTTTATATTGCACGTAATGTTACTAATAATATTACAGTATAATGGTATAGCACAATAAGAAATGTATGGTACTAATAATGTGCTATGCTAATAATGTAATATATTGTATTTACATATAACTTGTAAGCCACTCTGAGTCCCTTTTGGGGTGAGAAGGACGGCATACAAATATTGCAAATAAATAAATAAAATATGTACTGTAATTCTCCGCCATCTATCTCTCTCTCTCTCTCTCTCAGGTGATTTCTGACTCCCTGTAGAAGCCTGACTTCCCTTACCTGTTGTCAAAGTAGAACAAGCCTTTGGAGGGCTCTACTCTCAAGAAGGTAGCCACGTCCTCATAGTTGGGGAGGGTGGCGCTCAGGCCGATAAGCCTCACGTCTTCCTGGGTCATCTCGATATTGCGGATGGTTCTGGCTACCAAGGCCTCCAGGACGGGGCCTCGGTCATCATGAAGGAGATGGATTTCATCCTGCAGGAAGGAGAAAGGGTTACCTCCCCTCTTGACACAGCTCACCAATGGGGAAAGAAACATGGTGAAACGGTGGAGCCCAGAAGCAATGAGGAAAACTCATCACCTGTCTTTTCTCCCAACTAACAAGAAGGAGGTATTTGGCAGATGAAGTCTTCCATTATGTCCCAATGAGAGAGAAAGAAACACTGAGACCTACAGGCCAACTTACCAATATGATAAGGCGCACCAACTGGGTATAAGTCCGCTCCCCTCCTTTGCGGGTGATGATGTCCCATTTCTCTGGGGTGCAGACAATGATCTGCGTGGCATTGATTTCCTCTTTACACAGCTGGTGATCTCCAGTCAACTCAGCCACTGTGATGCCATAGGTGGCCAAGCGCTAGGAAGGAAAACAGATGTTAGTTAGAGGAGCCACTCAGGTAATGCTTACTTGTACTTCGCATCTAACAATCCTGTCAGGAGATAGGGCAGGGTACAAATAATTTTATTATTATTACAAAGTTATTGTTAGTACCATATTGTTTTTTGTTGACCCACCTTTTCCACTTACAGAGATAGTTTACCGTCTTTTTTTTTTAAATATGGTAAATAGTCAAAAACATTTAACCTACTGATGCCACAATTTTTGT
The DNA here is from genome assembly GCF_025583915.1 of Anolis sagrei ordinatus. Classification (NCBI taxonomy): domain Eukaryota; kingdom Metazoa; phylum Chordata; class Lepidosauria; order Squamata; family Anolidae; genus Anolis; species Anolis sagrei. The sequence continues at coordinate 22,457,703 of NW_026847882.1, read as the reverse complement.
AGTTTATTGATGTCTATTTTTATTTTTGAAATTAACCCATAGTGGCTGCATTTCCCACCCTCGGCTTATACTCGAGTCAATAAGATTTCTCAGTTTTTTGTGGTAAAATTAAGTGCCTCAGCTTATATTTGGGTCAACTTATACTAGAGTATATATAGTACTAGTATAGCAAAATATCAGTATTATACATTACTATATTGTACTATACCATTATATTGTACTATTATTAGTAATATTACATGTAATATAAAATATATAATTATAATAGCATTTACTGTATATACTCGAGTATAAGCCTAGTTTTTCAGCCCCCTTTTTAGGCTGAAAAAGCTCCCCTCGGCTTATACTCGAGTCAAAGTTATTTATTATTTTACTCTATTATTATTATTACATTTATTATTTTACTTTATTTATTATTATTACATTTATTATTTTACTCTATCATTACTGTTATTAGAATTATTTTTATTACATTTATTATTTTACTTTATTATCAGTATTATTACATATACATTATTTCACTCTATTATTATTTTATTACATTTATTTTACTTTACTTATTATTATTATTACATTTATTATTTTACTTTATTATTGTTGATATTACATTTATTATTTGACTCTATTATTGGTGTCATTACATTTACATTATTTGACTCTATTATTATTTTATTACATTTATTTTACTCTATTATTATTACATTTATTATTTTACTCTATTATTATTGGAAGGATACGTAAGCACATTTACACTGAAAAAGGTTAGAATAATGGTTTAATAAAAGTTGGTCAGGCTTATTTTAAATTACAGTTTTATGTAAGCAGTGGAAAACATTTAACCTATTGTTTCCTCTATTAGTGTAATTTTATTGGTATCTATTTTTATTTTAAAAGTTACCCATAGATGTTGCATTTCTCACCCTTGGCTTATACTTGAGTCAATAAGTTTTCCCAGTTATTTGTGGCAAAATTAGGTGCCTCAGCTTATATTTGGGTCGGCTTACACTCGAGTATATACGGTATATATATTCTTTACTCAAACCTAACGCTCACCTTCTTTGGCTAAATTACCTACCCAAAATTAGGGTACGCATTAAATTTGCATAATATGGTAATTGTAGTGCAGAGCCAAAGCCAAAGGAGAAGCTACTTCAGGAGCTGCACCTGGAGCTCCTCTTTGAGGGATGTCACATCTAATTGGATTGTCACGGCTCAATGCTATGCAATGCTGGGATTCATCGTTTGGGGAGGCATTGGAATTCTTTGGCAGACCCCATCAACTGAACCAGGGCAGTTCATTCTGCAGAATAGCTGCACCCCAAAGTTTTCTGAAAATTTTGGTGTTGGAACACTTGTGTTGTAAAATAAGAAATTATAAGCATGCAGTCACTAAGTGTGGGTCTGGCGAAAAACCAAACGACATCCCCATCTTACCTTCCCGAAGCTGCCCACCATCTCCTGCACCAAGGACCTCATGGGAGCAATGTAGATAATTTTGAAGTCATCCACATTGATAGTTCCATCTATGTTGATGTGCTTTCCTATCTCACGCAACATACACATCAAAGCCACATTGGTTTTCCCAGCACCCTGAAATATAAGGAGAGAATCAGAGCAAAAGCGTTACTTATGCATATATTCCATTTGCGGGATGCAAATGAAGTTTTTATTATTATTATTGTTGTATTATTATTATTATTATTATTATTAAGTTATCGTTGATCCCATATTGTTTTTGTTGACCCTACTTTTCCACTTACAGAGCTAGTATACTGTTTTTCTTTGAAATATGGTAAATATTCAAAAACATTGAACCTACTGACGACTCAATTAATGTAATGTTATTTGTATCTATTTGAGTTTGAAATTGACCCGTAGCTGCTGCATTTCCCACCCTCGAATTATACTCGAATCAATATGTTTTCCCAGTTTTTTGTGGTAAAATTAGGTGCCTCACCTTATATTCGGGTCTCCTTATACTTGAGCATATACAGTAAACATTTCATTGTATATGAAGCACTTTTCTGTTTACATACTGTATTTTCCAGAAAGAGTGCTCTCAATTCTAATAGGATTGCTACAGATTTTACCACTCTATGTGGAAAGAATTTGGCTAAACTGTTCCAAAGATAGGCCACTTCAAGGTTATCTCTATTCTGCTTTTCGAAAGATAAATACATACACGGATGGAACAGCAAACAGACATATGATGGAAAAGGGAGTCAAAACATTGCTTATGTGACAACCGACGATAGATGTATAGATTAGAAGTAGCAAGGTTTGATATCCAGAACTGTTTCAGAGACACAGAAAACTGACTCCAGGAAAGAGGCACTTACGGTAGGTGCGCACAGAAGCAGGTTCATATCCGTCTCAAGTGCAGCACGATAGAGTTTGCTTTGAATTCGGTTCAGTGTTTTGAACCCCTCAAATCCAGCTTGTGCATACTTGGGGAGCTTCTCCACAGGAAGGAGTTGCTGAGGAAAGGAAACAGAAGTTTTCATTATCAAGATAATCAACCCTAAGCCTGTGGGATGGAACCCTTTCTTCTGGAAAGGCACAGTGGAACAGCCACGTCTTCAAGCTCCTCCTGAAGACTGCCAGAGTTGGAGCCTGTCTGAGGTCTTTAGGGAGTGAGTTCCAGAGTCGAGGGGCCATCACCGAAAAGGCCCTCTCTCTCATCCCCACCAATCGTGCCTGCGATGCTTGTGGGACCGAGAGCAGGGCCTCTCTGGATGATTGAAGGGATCGTGTGGGTTCGTATACAGAGATGCGGTCACAGATACCCTGCTATTAAACCAAGAGACTAAGGAACAAAATAATATAACACCTCATGACAGGATAACAAAGGCATCTAAAATGGGTTTTAAAAATATGGAGGATAGCAAACAAAGATGCCAGTTTGCAAAGGAGAAATGATTCGGTAGAGCGAAGGTTAGGCAAACCTAACCCTGAGTGTAGTTTTGTGCAAAACAAATGTAAGAATATACTGCCAACCTCCTCTGAACCAAAGGGTTTTGGCTTCAAGGCAGGGACATGGACTTCCTCGTAGCCTTTACGTTGCCTCCGGAAAGAGCCGTCAGGCAGCTGGCATCGCTTGTTGGCCATGAAGTGGCTGCCTTGGGCAAACACCAGGTCTTCCAGGTCGAGAACTTGCCGAGGGGCCAAGGCCTGAGATTGAAGAAGAGGAAAAGAACAAAATGAGGAAGAAATAATAGGGGTTTGCACTGAACACCTGCGTAAGCTCACAAAAGGACTTGTCGCTTTAAAAGAGTCTGGCAGCTTTTCTTAACCTCCACTATTATATGTAGATTGAATAGTGTATATTGTATATATATATATCTTGTAAGCCGCTCTGAGTCTCCTTCGGGATGAGAAGGATGACATATAAATGTAATAAATAAATATGCCAACAGCAGAGATGTTTTTGAGCACTTTTTTATTTATTATAATTATATTATTTCTGGCATCTGTACCCCATCTGCTCTACCCCCAAAGGGGGACTCAGGACAGCTTACATTAGTAACGGTGCAAGACCGCTACATCACAATTACAATAATATAACACAATCAAATACAAAACAGTCATTAAAACCAATACATATAGCACTAATTAAAACAATAAAACAAAGTCACAATGTCATCTGCCGCAATGCAATTCCAGTCAATGTCCATTATGGTGCAAATTACGTCTGCTGCCCGAAGGCCTGGTCACAAAACCATGATTTTTTTTTCTGAAGGCCAGGAGGGATGGAATCGATCTTATTTCATTGGGGAGTGCATTCCATAAGTTACTATTACACAGTTCAGGTAAGGAATGGAAGGGGTTGCCTCACAATTAGGAGAGCTAGGATGATGCTTTGAATTGTATTTGTTTATTTAGCTGTTTTATGTCTTTATTTTGATGTTTTATTTTATTCGTATAATGCTGTTATTATTTTGTATTATGACAGAATTGGGCCAAACCTTCCACACAGAACCCCCATGTGGGCCACAGCAATGCATGGCAGGGGACGGCTAGTCACTGATAAAAACACTGAAAAACACAGCAGAGGGGACTTAAAAACCCAAAAAACAAAAAATACATTACAATGCATGCACAAAACCACATATGTACACAAACATACATATATACACATATACAGAAATATATACACACATATATGTGCATACAAAACACATACACAGAATGGAGGGAGGGAGGGAGGAAGGAAGGAACCAAAGAGCAAAGGAATCGAGAAAAGAAACAGGTAGAGAAGGAAGAAAGAAGAGGGGAAAGAAAAAGAGGGAAGGAAGGAAAGAGGGAGGGAAAGAAGGAGAGAGAGAGAGAGAGAGAGAGAGAGAAAGAGAGAGAGAGAGAAAGAGAGAAAGAGAGAAAGAGAGAAAGAGAGAAAGAGAGAAAGAGAGAAAGAGAGAAAGAGAGAAAGAGAGAAAGAGAGAGAGAGAGAGAGAGAGAGAAAGAAAGAAAGAAAGAAAGAAAGAAAGAAAGAAAGAAAGAAAGAAAGAAAGGGAGAAAGAGGGAGGGAAGGTAGGCCACAGCAATATGTGGTGGGTACAGCTAGTTTACAATAATAAAAAGTACATTTCTTAATAATCAAGAACTGGGTCTGAACTACTCTAACACCCATGTATTCTCAGGTTTCAAAGAGGGAAAATCACTAAACACTACATCCCTACACAAACAGAGACAGAGATGTCAAAGCACACAGCACATACTCTCCATACTAAAGTGTAATAAGGCAGAAGGCAAATTTAAAAAGTCTTGCAGTAGAAAAGGATCCATTTTAAACAACCAATCAGAATGAGAGCAGAAACAGAGAGAGAAGAAAATAGATGCATTCCAACTGACATTCAGGAAACATGGGGGAAGGATAACCCTTAACATTTTCTAATGCTAGCTGACTTCTCGGATTCGGGCAGTGTGGGGTTGAATCCCAACACATAATGCAGGTGCTTTGCAATCTGTTCCCCCGCGAACCTCTGTTAAACCAAACTAACCTCTCCTCCTTGATCTAAATCCATGGTTTCCAGGTCAGTATCCATGCGGGACTGGCGGACCCGTTCCCTGCGTGAACGTTCCTCCTGAAATGCAAAATACAGAACTCTACGTTAGTGCACATAATAGCCAAATAATGCAGTTACCAATGTATTGTCGAAGTCTTTCATGGCTGGAATCACTGGGTTGTTGTAGGTTTTTTCGGGCTATATGGCCATGTTCTAGAAGCATTCTCTCCTGACGTTTTGCCTGCATCTACAGCAGGCATCCTCAGAGGTTGTGAGAATGTCCTAGAACATGGCCATATAGCCCGAAAAACCTAAAACAACCCAATGCAGTTACCATTTGGAATACAGGGCACTGTACATTCAAATCACTGCTTGGCCTTGCAATGTACTGAAAGGTTGTGACTAAGTCAATGCCTCACCATCTCTTTGTCCATTAAGCAATTTGCAATCGACAGATAAAATGGAACAAAGTCATATTTGCAATTTAAGTGGATAGTTTATAATTTATAATATTATATTTTATATATTATATATTATAATGTAATGCAATATAATTTATTTATCGTGTCAGGGGCAACCAGACCACTGCATTACATTTCTAACAGAACAAAACAGATAAAAAAACCCACAAAATGTGTGAGTTTGGTAGTTGATTAAATGTCCTTTGACGAGTGTCTGGCCACTTGGAGTGCCTCTGGTGTTGCTGCAAGAAGGTCCTCCATTGTGCATGTGGCAGGGCTCAGGTTGCATTGCAGCAGGTGGTCAGTGGTTTGCTCTTCTCCACACTCGCATGTCGTGGATTCCACTTTGTAGTCCCATTTCTTAAGGTTGGCTCTGCATCTCGTGGTGCCAGAGCGCAGTCTGTTCAGCGCCTTCCAAGTCGCCCAGTTTTCTGTGTGCCCGGGGGGGGGAGTCTCTCATTTGGTATCAGCCATTGATTGAGGTTCTGGGTTTGAGCCTGCCACTTTTGGACTCTCGCTTGCTGAGGTGTTCCAGCGAGTGTCTCTGTAGATCTTAGAAAACTATTTCTTGATTTAAGTCATTTACGTGCTGGCTGATACTCAAACAGGGGATGAGGTGGAGATGTCTCTGCCTTGGTCTTTTCACTATTGGCTGCTACTTCCTGGCGGATGTCAGGTGGTGCAATAACGGCTAAACAGTGTAATTTCTCCAGTGGCGTAGGGTGCAGACACCCCGTGATAATGCGGCATGTCTCACTAAGAGCCACATCCACTGTTTAAGGTGAAAGGCACATGTCTGTGTTTTAGATGGGTTAGGGGTGCAATATAATAATATATTACTAATTATATATTTATATTACATGTAATATTACTAATAATATTACAATGTAATGGTATAATACAAAATAGTAAGATTTAATACCAATATTGTACTGTGCTAATATAATATATTGTATGTATTTATATCTTGTAAGCCGCTCTGAGTCCCTTTCGGGGTGAGAAGGGCGGCATATAAATGTCAAAAATAAAAAATAAAAAAATAATAATAGTGTAAACACATGGGGAAAAAACTGTACTCTGTATTCTTTCTCTACCAGTCCTTACCCGAATCAAATCTTCTTTCTCAGTCTCATGAAGCTGATACAAGAATTTGGACAGCTCAGGGTCCGACTCCATCTTTCCCATAATCCTCTCCTTCTCAGCTTCACTCTGGGCACTAGCCAGGAGGGTACAGTACAGGACTGAGGAGAGGGGAAAAACCAGTGTTTGAAAGAGAACACACCTCTAAATTATCTCTTAAGGTGGTGATATGGACAGCTGGCACTTGCTTGAATAACAACAGATCTATAAAACTTCTGGGATACAATTCAGATTCTTAAAAGTCCACATTATCTTTGGGAAACGACAACCCACATACTGACCCCACCAAAAACACACCCACAAGCAGATACTTCCTATTAGCACAGCAATAACATCATTGGACAACACTCACTCATCATCCTGTGTTGCCTCAGCACTTTAATGAAGTCGAACGTGTTAAAGCCCAAGAGTAGGACCAGCTGATTTTCACATTCTCTGTCATCACTGGCAGTCTGGGGAAGGGGAGAGAAAAGGAAGAAGTCTGCGCCCGCTTCCCATTAAGAATCATCCCTCCTTTTCCAGGGGCTTTGAACTAACTTAGAACAGAGATGGCAAAGCCAAGTCCCAGGAAGGAATGCGCCAGAATAGCTATGATGTATTCGTCTCGACAGGAAGAACAGCAGTTTCCCCCACATTTCAGGCATTTAACAAGTGGCTGGAAAGATCATACTGGACTACACTGAAATAGCAGGCAGATACTAATAATACTGCACTATAGTGGTATAGTACAATATAGTAATATCTAATACTAATATTGTGCTATGCTAATAAATATATTGTATGTACATATTTATTTATTTATTTACCTTACTTATATACCGCTGTTCTCAGCCCGAAGGCGACTCACAGCGGTACATATAATATTGATAATAATATTATAATGTAATACAATATAATACTAATAAGACAATATAATAATTACATATTACACGTAATTGTACTAATCATATTACATTAGAATGGTATAGTACAATATAGTAATATATAATGCTAATATAATATATAATTATATAATACTGTATGTACTCGAGTATAAGCCTAGTTTTTCAGCCCCCTTTTTAGGCTGAAAAAGCTTCCCTCAGCTTATACTCGAGTCAAGGTTATTTATTATTTTATTCTGTTATTATTTTTATTTCATGTATTACTTTATTATTATTACAACAACATATACAGCATTTTACCCTATTATTATTATTACTACATTTATTATACTTTATTATTATTGCATTTATTATTTTACTCTATAATAGTAATTTTTTTATTATTATTATTACATTTATTATACTTTATTAATATTGCATTTATTATTTTACTCTATAATAATAATAATAATAGTAATAATAATAATAATAATAATAATAATAATAATAAACCTTTATTTATACCCCGCTACCATCTCCCGAAGGACTCGGTGCGGCTTACAAGAGGCCGAGCCCAAACACATCAGTAAAAACAACAACAACAATAATACAGACAAAAATAAAATCATAAACAGCACAGTAAACATTAACAATAACACCATGACGCATTAAAAACCTGTGGCAGTGCCAAATGTAGTAGTTATTACATTTATTATTACATTTATTATTTTGCTCTATTATTACTGTTACTGCATTTCCATTATTTTACTATTATTATTATTATTATTATTATTATTATTATTATTACATCCATTATTTTACTCTCTATTATTGTTGGAAGGATACATAAATACATTTACATTGAAGAAGGTTAGAATAATGGTTTAATCAGAGTTGGGCAGTCTTATCTCAAATTACAATTTTATGTAAATATTCAAAATTAGGTGCCTCGGCTTATATTCGGGTCGGCTTATACTCGAGTATATACAGTATTTAATTTTATATATATAATGCAATACAGTGGAGCTCCCAGTGGTGCAGTGGGTTAAACCCCTGTGCAGGCAGACCTGAAGACCGACAGGTCGCAGGTTCGAATCCAGGGAGTGTGGATGAGCCCCTCTATCAGCTCCAGCTCCTCATGCGGGGACATTTGATAAGCCTCCCACAAGGATGATAAAACATCAAAACATCCAGGCATCCCCTGGGCAACGTCCTTGCAGACGGCCAATTCTCTCACATCAGAAGTGACTTGAAGTTTCTCAAGTCACTCCTGACACGGGAAAAAATGCAATACATTATAATACTAGTAATAATACAATATAATTTTATATTATATATTACATGCAATATTACTAATAATATTGCAATATAGTGATATAGTACAATATAGTAATCTAATGCTAATATTGTTCTATGCTAATATTATAATATATTGTATGTACATATATTATTGATCATGTTATAATGTAATACAATATAATAATAATACAATATAATATATCATAATTATATATTACATGTAACATTTCTAATAATATTGCAGTATAGTGGTATAATACAATATAGCAATAAGTAAAGGTAAAGATTTTCTACATTTCTAAGCCGAAGAGCTGGTGTTGTCCGTAGACAACTCCAAGGTCATGTGGCCGACATGACTGCATGGAGTGCCATTACCATCCCGTCGGAGCAGTACCTATTGATCTACTCACATTTGCATGTTTTCTAACTGCTTGGTTAGCAGAAGCTTGAGCTCACAGCGGGAGCTCATACCGCTCCCCGGATTCGAACCTGCGACCTTTCGGTCGATAAGTTCAGCAGCTCAGTGGTTTAACTCACTGTGCCACCAGGGGCTCCCAATATAGTAATACATAATACTAACATTGTGCTATGCTAATAATATAATACAGTGTATGTACATATAATATTGATCATTATATTATACTGTAATATAATGTAATACTAATAATAATGCAGTATAATAATTATATATTATATATATTATTACCAGTAATATTGCATTATAGTGGTATAGTACAATACAGTAATATATAATACTAATATTGTGCTGTGCTAATAAATATAATATATTATAGATACATATAACTTCTAAGTTGCTCTGAGTCTCCTTTGGGGTGAGAGAGGGAGGGGTATAAACATAATAAATAAATAAATAAATAAGGAAAGTACTTTTAAGATTTCCAAGACTTCATCTGCCTTCTTCTGAGATACGATGGCATCATCATAAAAGCGACTGAGCTGCCGTTGCAGCCAGAAGGCATCAATGTCTCGCGGGTGAAGGTCTTTCTTCTTTGAACTCATCAGCTCACCTGACGCCACAAGCTTAAGACAGAGACAACCATATTAATAAAGGTCCACGATACAACAGAGCCAAAATGAAACTATTTGAAATCAAAAGTTTGTGAAGTCTTTTCCTTGGGAGCACTAAATACATTCTATTGGGTTAAATCAGGGATGGGCATACTCCAGGCCTCAAGGGCTATACAGCATTCTTGGGAAACCGAAGTGATGCCATGTTATGCCCAGTGGATTTGGAGAATGTGTTCCAATAGTATAATTTAGTGGGTTGTTGTAGGTTTTTTCGGGCTGTATGGCCATGGTCTAGAGGCATTCTCTCCTGACGTTTCGCCTGCATCTATGGCAAGCATCCTCAGAGGTAGTGAGGTCTGTTGGAACTAGGAAAAGGGGTTTATATATCTGTGGAATGACCAGGGTGAAACAAAGGACTCTTGTCTGCTGGAGTTAGGTGTGAATATTTCAACTGACCACCTTGATTAGCATACAATGGGATGACTGTGCCTGTATAATTTAGCCTTATCTGTCTAATCCTGTGTCCAATTCTGGGCACTACAATTGAAGGGAGATGTTGACTCTAAGCAGGAATGTGTCCAGAGGAAGAGGGTGACTCAAAGGATCAAGATTCTGGAGAACAAGTCCTATGAGGAGCGGCTTAAAGATCTGGCCATGTTTAGCCTACAGTATTGAAGGCTGAGGGGAGACATGGTGAGGGCCAGGGATCAAGTTCTTATATGGCCTGGGGCCAGAGTACCTGAGGGACCGCCTTACGCACTACCAATCCCCAAGATCACTTCATTCAGACAATCAGAATCTCCTTGAAGTTCCCAATTTTAGGACCATTCCACCTGATGTCTACCAGGCGTAGAGCTTTCACGGTGGTGGCTCCTTATCTGTGGAATGCTTTGCCAGCGGGAACACGAGCTCTCCGTGAGTTACTTGCTTTTCGTAGAGCTTGTAAAACTTATTTATTTAGAGTGGCATTTGAATTTTGTTAATCAAAGTTCTTCTTGATTTTATATGTAATATATCACATGTGTATATTGTAAACCGCTCCGAGCATTCGGGGAGTGGCGGTATATAAAATTGTTTGGCTGTGGAACGCCCTTCCTATAGATATCAGATCGGTCCCATCCCTCTTGGTGTTTCGGAGGAAAGTGAAGACCTGGCTGTTCGAACAAGCATTCGATTAAGCAGTGTAATGAATATAGGAACAAGGTTGAACGGATGATGAGATTGGATTCTGATTTTACCGATGAGACGCTAATGATTGTTATATTGATGTTTAATTGTTGATGCTATTGTTTTAACTGTCCCATAATCAGTTTTTTTGCATTGAATTTTGCTGTTGTTAACCGCTTTGAGTCGCCTGAGGGCTGAGAAAAGTGGTATATAAATGAAGTAAATAAATAAATAAATAAATTAAATAAAAGATGTGAGAAGAAGTCATAAGGAGGACAAAGCAGGCTTGTTTTCTGCTGCCCTGGAGACCAGGACACAATGGAGCAATTGCTTCAAACTACAGGAAAGGAGATTTCACCTGAACTTTAGGAAGGACTTCCTAACTGGAAGAGCTGTTCAGCAGTGGAACTCTCTGCCCCAGAGTGCGGTACAGGCTCCTTCTTTGGAGGCTTTGAAACAGAGGCTAGATGGCTATCTGTCCCGGGGGAGGGGGGCGGCTTTGAATGCAATTTTCCTGCTTCTTGGCAGAATGGGGCTGGACTAGTCTCTTCCACGATTCTATGATCAAAGTGTTTTGAGGAGTAGATGTTCTGAGACTTTGGGGAGCCTGTTAGAAAGGGCTACTCTGGACTTCCTTCAAAGTTGACATTTGGCCTGCAGGCTGCACAATTCCCAAGCATGGTTTAGAAAACGCTCCTAGACTGCATGAGACTCCCATATAATTGCAATCATTACATGCACTCAAAAGTTACTGTTCCCCATTGCCATCCTACTAAAATGGCAGAAACCCTGCCACATTTGCTGGGCGACTCACGTTGGCTGAAAGAGTGCAACGGACAACGGCCTCGTCGCCTTCCATGTCATCATCAGATGCCTCATCCCGGACCTCACCATAGACGTCCTCATCCCCTTCCTGTTGGAGCAAGATGTGTTTTATTTAATGCAGATGGCAACTTAATTTCACAAGATGGCCAAAACACAAACATTTCCACTATCGGCGTGGCAAGAAGTGGACAAGACAAACCGCCACAGAAAAACATGAGAACAGAAGAGACTGCATCCTGCAAAGTCATGACAAGCCTCTTCCTAGGTTAGAGCCAGCTGTTATATTTTAACTGAGCTCCTACCAACACTATCTTTTTAGTGTTTGGGTTGTTGTAGGTTTTTCCGGGCTATATGGCCATGTTCTAGAGGCATTTTCTCCTGACGTTTCGCCTGCATCTATGGCAAGCATCCTCAGAGGTAGCATCCTACCTCTGAGGATGCTTGCCATAGATGCAGGCGAAACGTCAGGGAAAAATGCCTCTAGAACATGGCCATATAGCCCGGAAAAACCTACAACAACCCAGTGATTCTGGCCATGAAAGCCTTCGACAATTCATTTTTAGTGTTTAACGGTAGACGGTGTACAGTTACATAAATTTTCTGACAAGCTGCCTAGTTTTACAAGAATAATGGAAAGAGTATCAGGAGAAAACTGCTCAATGATTAGGTGCCTGTTATCACATATGAGGGTTGAATGAAAAGTAATGCCTCCACCTTCATTTCTTGGGTTTGGATGGGAATATTTTAATAAATCAAACGCAGAAATCATCTTTACAATGTGCTCTTTAACTACCACTATTCACTCTTCCACATAATCTCCAGATAATTGGATACATTTCTGCCAATGATGAACAAGTTTTCTGAAGCTGTCACGGAAGAAGTCGACATTCTGTTTACACAACCAGATCATGCACAGATCATGCACAATAATGTGACCCACACGTTCTTGTGAAATGCCGATTATGATTGAAATTTCTCTCTAAGTGATACGACAATCAGCCTGAATCAATCTGTCAACCTTTTGTTTGTGAAACTCGGTGGTTGCTGTCACAGGACGTCCAACTCTTTGCTTGTCACGCAAGTCAGATGTTCCCACCTCAACATCTTTAAACTTACTCGCCCAATGACACACAGTACTCACATCAACACAATCACCATAAACAGCTTGCATTCTCTGATGAATCTCCTTTGGGGTGACACTTTCTGCTGTCAAGAATTCAATGACTGTGCGTTGCTTAAGTCGCATTGACCAACTGTCTGCGCAGGGTTCCATACTTTGCACTTTAACAACACAAACGTTCAATGCTAAGGCTTCCCACCAAAATGGAACTGTAGAGGAGAGTCTACTGAACAAGCCAGTACCTGCCGCAAACCAGTACGGCCATCTGTTGAGGAGTTGCGAAGGTGGAGGCATTACTTTTCATTCAACCCTCGTACTTCTGTGATCACTTACTCAAGAAACTTTTTTCCTCTTCAGCAATAGGTTCAGCCGAAAGGTATGTCCCTGAATCACCTAGGATTTCCATGTACATTTCCATGCTCCTTCCTCAACCTCCATTAAAATAGTAAATGCACTCACTTCTTCATCTGACTCAAACTGCACGTTTACCCCATAGGTTTCATCAATGTTGTCATCTGCAAAGATAACCAAATGTCAGAAGTCACTTCAGGCAATTCAAGAGCAGCAGGTTTGTTTCTGAATGGAAGTGAATAGTGATGTACCGTATATACTCGAGTACAAGCCGGCCCGAATGTAAGCTGAGGCACCTAATTTTACCACAAAAAGCTGGGAAAACATATTGACTTGGGTATAAGCCGAGGGTGGGAAATGCAGCAGGTACTGGCAAATTTCAAAATAAAAATCGATACCAATAAAAATACATTAATTGGGTCATAAGTAGATGAAATATTTTTGAGTATTTACATAAAACTGCAATTTAAGAGAAGACTGCCCAACTTTGATTAAACCATTATTCTAACCTTCTTCAATGTAAATGTGTTTACGTATCCTTCCAATAATAATAAAGAGAGTAAAATAATAAATGTAATAAAAACAATAATAATAGAGTAAAATAATGGAAATGAAATAATAACAATAATAATGATGATAGAGTAAAATAATAAATACTCAAGTATATACAGTAAATACTGTATTTATTCTACAGAATAGAGATATTACAAATGAGTTACTCAGAATGTATTTACTGGCATTGGAAAAAGAGGTTTTAAATTCCACCTTGTACAAAGCCGGAAGAAGACCTTGTACAAAAATAAGCACATATGACTCTGGTGCAAGTCATCAAGAGGATTTCAGTATTTGGTTTCAAGGAGGAAACTAAATTAAACAACACAGCATTCCATGCAGAATTAGTCCACAAAGAATGTATTCAGGAAAAGGTGGGCAGACATACCCATGTTTTGGATCTCTTTGTCTCCGCCATAGTCTGTGATCTTCTTGCCCAGGTTCACCAGCACATGGTAGCGGGTGTCGTCTGTCTGTCCCAGCAAGAGGTCAATCTCCTTCCGACGCTCTTTGTCTCGCAGTTTCTCATTCTTCAGAACAGCCAGGACCTCATCGGCTGCTCCACAGAGAATATCTCGGGGCTGCAAGAAAAGAAAGAAAGAAAGAAAGAAAGAAAGAAAGAAAGAAAGAAAGAAAGAAAGAAAGAAAGAAAGACGGAAAGAAAGAAAGAGGCTTTAAACCACAGCTTCTAATTGCACATACGAGTTGCTGGGTGAGGGAGTTTAATATGAAAGAATTAATAATATTCTCAAAGAAAATGCCAGGATTACAAAAAATACAAATGAACAAGGAAAAAGAAGGCAAGAAAAGCAGCTCTGTGAATTCAGATACCGACTATCAGAATCCATTTTCAAAAAATACTCCTTGAAAAAGACACAAGGTGGGCAGTAATGCTGGCAGCCTTATTTCCTCGGGAAGCGCATCAGTAAGTTCCAAAAATCTCAGCAGCATAACAGTATGATGCTTGAGTCAAACATTTTCTCTAGTATATTTTCTCGAGTATAAGCCGGGTTTTTCAGCCCTTTTCTTTTAGGGTGAAAAAGGCCCCCTCAGCTAATACTTGAATCAAAGTGATTTATTGTTTGACTCTGTTATTTTTATTACATTTATTATTTTACTTTATTTATTATTGTTGTTATGACATGTATTTTTGTACTGTATTATTGCTGTCACTATTACATTTATTATTTTACTCTATCATTATTGTTATTATTACATTTACATTATTTTACTCTATTATTATCACTAATTTATTAGTTTACTCCAGGGGTCCTCAAGCTAAGGCCCGAGGGCCGGATGCGGCCCTCCAAGGTCATTTACCCGGCCCTCGCTTAAGGTCAACCTAAATCTCAAACGACTTGAAAGCACACAACAACAACATCTTATCTCATCAGGCAAAAGCAGGGCCACACTTCCCACTGAAATACTAATAAGTTTATATTTGTTAAAATTGTTCTTCATTTTAATTGCTGTATTTTTTAAAGTGTATTTTTGCACCACAAATAAGATACGTGCAGTGTGGATAGGAATTCATTCATGTTTTTTTTCAAATTATGATCCGGCCCTCCAAGAGTTTGAGGGACTGTGACCTGGCCCTCTGTTTAAAAAGTTTGAGTACCCCTGGTTTACTCTATATATTATTATTACATTTATTATTTTATTCTATTATTGCTATTATTACATTTACATTATTTTACTCTATTATTATATTTATTATTTTGCTCTATTATTACTATTAGTAATATAGTTACATTACTTTACTCTATTATTATTTCTACATTTATTATTTTACTCTATTATTATTACATTATTTTACTCTACTATTACTATTATTACATTTATTGTTTTACTCTATTATTATTATTGGAACATTGAAGAAGATTAGAATAACGGTTTAATCAGAGTTGAAGAGTCTTAAATTACAGTTTTATGTAAATATTCAAAAACATTTAACCTACTGATGCTTCAATTAATGTAATTTTATTGGTATGTATTTTTATTTTGAAATTTACCCCTCGTGGCTGCCTTTCCCACCCTCAGATTATACTCGAGTCCCAGTTTTTTGTGGTAAAATTAGGTGCCTCGGCTTATATTCGGGTCGGCTTATACTTGAGTATATACTGTAATTTCAACGGTTTGCAGAGACTATTTAACAGTGAAATTACTGGCACACCTGAATACTAGGTGTGTCAGAAATACTGGAGTGTCTCATAGTAAAACTTGTTAATCTCATAGGTTTAAGCAGAAAATAACAAATGAGAATTTCAGTCCTTTGTCGAGCCCTTCACCCACCTGATCCCCAAGAGCTGCCTGAATGAAACTCAGCAACACTTCATAGGTTTCCCGAGTCTCCTTGGTTTTGGGCTTGTAGATAATGCCCACCATCTCATCAATACCCTCAGAAAGCAGTGTGTAGCCTTTCATCTTGTTAATATCATGTCGGTCCTCATCACGTTTCCGTCTCCTACAGAACAGAGAAAAAGATCATCACACAGAAAAGGCAGAAGGGGCTCTCGCCCCTCTTTTGCATGAAGAGACATAAAACAGAGGCCAGAGTCATGCTTCCCTTCCCCAATGAGGAAATACAGAAAAGGTATTTGCAGCAGTATTAAGTACTATATGGTTTAGTTATGTTATGGCAATAACAGCGTTCAAGGTTAGGAAATCAGATTACTGCATTTACTCGAATCTAAGGCTCACCTTTTTGAGCAAAATTACCTTCTCAAACTTAGGGTGTGCATTAGATTCACATAATACAGTCCTTTTAGTGCGGAGCCAAAGACAAAAGGGAAGCTGCTTTAGGAGCTTAAGCGGCTAAGGTGGGAAAGAAAAGAGCCTGAGTTGAATTCCAAAGAAGAAGAAGAACTTTATTTTTCTACCCCGCCTCCATCTCCCTGAAGGCACTCGGGGTGGCTTACATGGGGCCCAAGCCCAGGATGAATACAATTAAAATAAAGCAATAACAATTAAAACAGCATAAAAACAGCATAAAACAACATAACAAAAATAGCTAGCAACAACAAGTTCAAGTCATGATACAGGCCATTTGTCATTTGTCAAAACACCAGGAGGGCCCAAGTCTGCCCATGCCTGGTTTAACATTCAACAAGCAAATATTGTTGTGCTCCTGTTAGCTGGCTGTACACAGCTCAGCTTTCTGAGTGACAAAACAATCTAAGCTCAAGTAGTTTAACAGCTCAGGAACAATAAGCAACATGGGTTTGACTCTAGGTGCAACTGTAAAATGGTCTGCTCACTTTGCTCGTCTCTCCTCCTGCATTTGGGGCTTGGTCCTCTGGGCCTTGTCCCCCATCCGGGTGCCTTCCAGCTTCCCGACAAGCGACAAGACCTCGCCGGTGGGTTCATCACGACGAGTCCTGTCAATCAGGGAGCGGTCAGCTTGGAGTACGAGATTGGAGTTCTAGAAAAAAGGGTAGAACAAACAAGAATCAAGACACTGGAGAATTCTTACCATCTTTACCTCATTATGAGAAATAACATGTTTGTCGCACCTCAGAGTAGATTCACCATGCTGAAATCACCAAAACTGCACACAGACTGAAGTCTTTGTAGTTTATTGAAAAGTAAAAGATAAAAGTTCTAAAAAACAAGTAATGTTCTAAAAGATCAATAAAACATAACACTGTAAAGCAGGATTTCAAGAGGCACCAACAAAACAAAATCTCATAAGAACATGACGCCCGTACTGATCTGATCTGGCCTGATCTGGTCACGGTGGTCCACGCTCTGGTTGCATCCCGAATGCGCTCTACGTGGGGCTACCTTTGAAGACGGTTTAGAAACTTCAGCTAGTTCAGTGGGCGGCAGTCAGATTACTAACTGGGGTGGCA
Source organism: Anolis sagrei ordinatus (assembly GCF_025583915.1). Classification (NCBI taxonomy): domain Eukaryota; kingdom Metazoa; phylum Chordata; class Lepidosauria; order Squamata; family Anolidae; genus Anolis; species Anolis sagrei. The sequence goes on along the minus strand of NW_026847882.1, from coordinate 22,440,045 downwards.
TACAGGGAGCATACCACCCCCTTGCTATGCCAGCTCCACTGGCTGCCGGTACATCTCCGAGCCCAATTCAAAGTGCTGGTTTTGACCTATAAAGCTCTGTAAGGTTCTGGCCCAGCTTACTTGTCCGAACATATCTACCCCTATGTCCCACCTTGTAATCTAAGATCATCCGGGGAAGCCCTGCTCTCACTCCCGTCAACAGCACAGATGCGCCTGGCGGGGATGAGAGACAGGGCCTTCTCGGCTGTGGCCCCCCACCTATGGAACACACTTCCAAATGAGGTAAGATCCGCTCTCTCCCTCCTGGCTTTTAGAAAGAAATTAAAATCATGGTTTTGGGACCAGGCCTTAGGGCAGTAGAACTAAATGTATGCAGCATTTCGGAAAGACAATGACTGGAACGGCGATTTGATGGATGAGACTGTTTTATTGTTTTAATGATTGTTTTATTTTATTTATTTAGTTATTTTATTATTCAAACTTATATGCCGCCACTCCCCTGGGGCTCGGAGTGGTTTACAAAAATGGCCAAAATCTAACACAATTTAAAAACAATTTAAAACAATTTAAAAACAGTAATATTAAAAATCAAAGGCCTGTCGAAACAGGTATGTCTTACATGCCCATGGATGTAAGCTCATGGGCTCATTTATTGCTCATGGTTGTTTTGTTTTAATTTGATTCATGTCTAATTGTTGTGTATAATTGTAATTGTTAATACTGGCATTGAATTTTTGCCATTACTTATGTGTAAACCGCTTTGAGTCCCCCTCTGGGTGAGAAAAGCAGTATACAAATACTGTAAATAAATAATAAATAATTAAGCATTGGGGAGAATCACCCTCTGGGTTCGTTTGCTTAACCCAGTGGTTCTCAACCTGTGGGTCCCCAGGTGTTTTAGAAGGCATGATCGTCAAGTTTGCAGATGACACCAAATTGGGAGGGATAGCCAATACTCCAGAGGACAAGAGCAGAATTCAAAACGATCTTGAAAGATTAGAGAGATGGGCCAAGACTAACAAAATGAAGTTCAACAGTGACAAATGCAAGATCCTCCACTTTGGCAGGAAAAACGAAATGCAAAGATACAGAATGGGGGACAATGATGCCTGGCTTGAGAGCAGTACATGTGAAAAAGATCTTGGAGTCCTCGTGGACAACAAGTTACACATGAGCCAACAATGTGATGTGGCGGCAAAAAAAGCCAATGGGATTTTGGCCTGCATTAATAGGAGCATAGTGTCTAGATCTAGGGAAGTAATGCTACCCCTCTATTCTGCTTTGGTTAGACCACACCTGGAATATTGTGTCCAATTCTGGGCACAACAATTCAAGAGAGATGTTGACAAGCTGGAATGTGTCGAGGTGGCCGACTAAAATGATCAAAGGTCTGGAGAACAAGCCCTATGAGGAGCGGCTTAAGAAGCTGGGCATGTTTAGCCTGAAGAAGAGAAGGCTGAGAGGAGAAATGATAGCCATCTATAAATATGTGAGAGGAAGCCACAAGGAGGAGGGAGCAAGCTTGTTTTCTGCTTCCTTGGAGACTAGGATGCGGAACAATGGCTTCAAACTACAAGAAAGGAGATTCCATCTGAACATCAGGAAGAACTTCCTGACTGTGAGAGCCGTTCAGCAGTGGAACTCTCTGCCCCGGAGTGTGGCGGAGGCTCCTTCTTTGGAAGCTTTTAAACAGAGGCTGGATGGCCATCTGTCAGGGGTGCTTTGAATGCAATATTCCTGCTTCTTGGCAGAATGGGGTTGGATTGGATGGCCCATGAGGTCTCTTCCAACTCTAGGATTATATGATTCTAGGTCATGGGGAAAGGAAGGCCTTCCTGAAATCCACGGCGTTCCCTGCATGTACCTACCTTGTAACTCTATCGGAGGTATCTTAGCTGTAAGTAAATAAATAAACCACCCCCCTTTCAGCCTCCCTTCCTTCACTCACCGCCTTATATTCGTACTGGAGGCTCCGGGCGGTGACGTCCGCCATCGCTGCTTTCCCTCACTCCGTCAAACGCCTGTGGCACGCAAAAGCGCCACTGAGAACTTCCGCTTCCGGTCCTAAGCAGCCTCTTTCCGGCGCGTTGGAGGCGCCTCAGCCTCCTTCTCTATGCCATGATGAACTCCTAGAATGGCTGGTCTTGGCGAAGCCTGGGAGGACTTCCGGTTTGGGGGCGGCCATTTTTTTTAGCCTGGTTTTCAAATGAGTGAAGGGAGAGTCAGAAGAGAAGGTATGCAATGTATACAGCAGGCCTGGGCCAACTTGGGCCCTCCAGGTGTTTTGGACTCCCAACTCCTACAATTCCTAATAACACCTCGAGGGCCCAAGTTGGCCCAGGCCTAGTATAGTTAGTGTGTGTGTGTGTGTGTGTGTGTATTACATACTAGCCGTCCCCTGCCAGGCGTTGCTGTGGCCCAGTCCAATGATCTGGAAAATAAAGTAATGAAAAAGTGTTGGTTTCAAATATATGTAATGTCTTTATGCTTGTGGGTCAACAGTATTTTTATTGTTTCTTTGTCAGTGTTGATGTAAAGATTGTCTGGTTTGCCTACTCTGGAACATGCACCATATCATAGTCCTTCTTTAGGGGTCCCTTTAAAATCTGTGATATTACTAACCGTCCCCTGCCCCTGGAGAGAGAGTTGGGGAGCGCTCTTTTCATTGAAGGGGAAATGCTGGAGGAAAAGGGAGGTGTCGGATAAGATGGAATGTCGGATAAGCAAAGGTTGGATAAGCGAGACTCTATTGTATTGTGGTGATATGCCAAGTACAACAAGGAAAACGTCCACATTCGAAAACATCAAGTAAGCAAATTCTTTCCTGATAAAAATGAAATGCAAAGATACAGAATGGGGGACAATGCCTGGCTCAAGAGAAGTACGTGTGAAAAAGATCTTGGAGTCCTCGTGGACAACAAGTTAAACATGAGCCAACAATGTGATGTGGCGGCAAAAAAAGCCAATGGGATTTTGGCCTGCATCAATAGGAGCATAGTGTCTAGATCTAAGGAAGTAATGCTACCCCTCTATTCTGCTTTGGTTAGAACACATCTGGAATATTGTGTCCAATTCTGGGCACCACAATTCAAGAGAGATATTGACAAGCTGGAATGTGTCCAGAGGAGGGTGACTAAAATGATCAAGGGTCTGGAGAACAAGCCCTATGAGGAGCGGCTTAGGGAACTGGGCATGTTTAGGCTGAAGAAGAGAAGGCTGAGAGGAGATATGATAGCCATGTATAAATATGTGAGAGGAAGCCACAGGGAGGAGGGAGCAAGCTTGTTTTCTGCTTCCTTGGAGACTAGGACGCGGAACAATGGCTTCAAACTACAGAGAGATTCCATCTGAACATGAGGAAGAACTTCCTGACTGTGAGAGCTGTTCAGCAGTGGAACTCTCTGCCCTGGAGTGTGGTGGAGGCTCCTTCTTTGGAGGCTTTTCAGCAGAGGCAGGATGGCCATCTGTCAGGGGTGATTTGAAGGCAATTTTCCTGCTTCTTGTCAGAATGGGGTTGGACTGGATAGACCACGAGGTCTCTTCCAACTCTTTGATTCTATGATTCTATGATTCTATCATCATCAGAAGAAGCTTCATGTGAAGGAGGGTCATTGGTGTTGTAGTCTGGCAAGCATCTGAGGATTTTTCTGAATGTTCAGAGGATGCGGGGGGGGGGGGATTATTTCCAAAATCAGGCATCTGTGAGGGAATTGCAGGCAGACGAGGCTGATATTTTTAAATTCTTCCGCTCGTTCCTAGGCGATGGGAAAATTGAAGTACCAGTTCCCTTGAGAAAAGGCTTTTGAAAGAAGGGGAGTTTTCAAGGGAGTATAGATTAGACCTGAGAACACAGAGCATGAAAAGCAGGCAAACTAGATATTCTCAGAGAATTCGAGTTAAGACTTTGAAGTCCAGGTGTGTTTACCATGATGTCATGGGTGTCTTGGTGAGTTTAAATTAAATGGTTTGGTTTCTTTCCTCAGTCCCTCCTCTCCCTTATGATCATATCCTTCCTTTCCTATGTCTTTCCTTCCTCCTTCTCTTCCTCCCTTCTCTTCCACCCTTGCTTCTTTCCTCTCTCTCCTTCCCTCTTTCTCCCTCCCTCCATTCCCTTCTACCCTTTTGTTTTTCCTTCCATCTTTCTCTTCCTTCCATCTCTTCCTCCTTTACAACCTTCCATCCTTCCGTCCCTTTTGCCTCTCTTTCCTTCCTCCTTACCTCCCTCTTTCTCCTTCCATCCTTTCCTTCCCTTTTGTTCCTTCCTTCTCTCTTTCCTTCCTCCTTCCTTCCCTCTTTATCCCACCCTCCTTCCTTCCCTTCCACCCTTCCTTCTTTACCTCTTTCCTCTCTCTTTCTCCTTCCTTCCTTTGTTTTTGTTTTTCCATCCCTCTTTCTCCTTCCATCCTCCCTTCCTCCCTTTTGTCCTTCCTTCCTTCCTTCTCTAATTCCTTCCTCCTTCCCTTCCTTCCTTCAATCACTGGGCAGCCAGTCCTCTTCACAGGGAGTCCTTGCACGCAGCCCCAAAATTAGAAAGTTTGCCCATGCCTGCTGTAGATGCAATCACAGTTAGATTTGGGCTGCATTGGCCCTTTCTACACTGCTATATAATCCAGGTTATCAAATCAGATAATCTACATTATCTACTTTGAACTGGATTATATGAGCCTACACTGACATATAATCCAGTTTAAATCAGATGATCTGGATTTTATATGGCAGTGTAGAAGGAGCCTTATTGTGTTGGAAAAATCAACAGTTCCGTCCTTGACCATTTGGTGCCCAATTATCCTTTTTTATATAGGAAATAAACAGGTAAGATGTATTGTCTTCTAGAGCATGCAATTCGGCACGAAGTTGATATTAGCAAATGCCAAACAGGGCCAAACAGTACGAATTCACTGGATCATAGGACGCTAAGAAAACGAGAGTCAGGAATAGTTCCTAGAATTAGATGACTCAATTAACCACAACAAGCAGGACATTTCTGGGCATCCAACGCCGCCACAAATTCCGCAATCTGGCAACATGCTGTGCACTGGAGTATCTCCTTTTATATGTTCTAAATATACCAACGGCACTTCCCAGCAATTCCAACTGGGTAAGGCAGGTGGTCTTCAAGGGCAACCCTATGTCAAGGAGGACCAAGATATGTCCATGAGAAAATGTCCTGAAGAGATTCTGGGAACCAGAATGGAGGCCACCTTACTTGGAAAGCCCCATACCTAAAATTCGTTATGGGGGCATTTGGAACTGGCTCAGTGTTTTCCAAATATTTGGAACATAATCATCAAGGTTGTTGTTTCTTCCAAGAAGTTTCTCTTGGGTTGACACTGGCTTAGCTTCACCTCAGGTTTCACCTTAGGTTCACCTTCACCTAAGGTTCACCTCAGACTGACAGGTCGCAGGTTCGAATCCGGGGAGAGTGTGGATGAGCTCCCTCTATCAGCTCCAGCTCCTCACGCGGGGCATGAGAGAAGCCTCCCACAAGGATGATAAAACTTCAAAAATCCGGGCATCCCCTGGGCAACGTCCTTGCAGATGACCAATTCTCTCATACCAGAAGCGACTTACAGTTTCTCAAGTCACTCCTGACACAACAACAACAAAAAAACAAAAACCTCAGGTTTTGGAGTGCGTTAGGGCATGTAAAAAATCAGTTGGTGAGTGTGTTAACTGAAAATGCAAAGCACGAAGCTGATTGGTCAGGCCAAACTAGCTGAGCCTGGGAGTTTTGGCAACAGTTACATGTTTAGGCTTTAGCTGTGCAAGAGCTTGCAGACAGAGAAAGACAGTTCTTGCTTCATGAGCTGTTGGAAGAGAATCTTCCACATGGATGCTTAAATGCCATTTGAACCTCAAAAGACATTGTGTGAGTCAATGCAACTGTTCTCGTGATTGTATATATGTCACTCTGCACTTTATCCATTAAACTTGTGTTTGACTGATCATCTATATGGCATATTTTCTTTCTCTGGCAAGACAGTGTGTAGACTCATAAAACGTGAACTACACATGGTTTTCATCCTGCCACAAACTGTTCTACTTCCATCAGCACTCTATCTCTGGCTATCTATGTGCTTGGACTACAACTTTAGGTGTTATTTTTCCATTGGCTAAATCAGTGGTTCCCAACCTTTTTTTGACCAGGGACCACTCTCCAATATTAGTACCAAAAGGGTTACAAATCAGTTTTTGGTCAACTTTAGATTCTGTTTGGTTATTTGGGGTGCTGATTCAGAAAACTACATTGGATAGACCACATCAGCTCTAGTTTCTAGTTTCCGCAGAAAACCATATTTAATAAGCCTTGGCACTATAAGAGGGTTTCTGGAGACCAGTCGCTCTCGTTGCAATGGTGTAGTAACAGTGAGGCTGTGGACCATATTTTAGTTCTTGCAGACCACTGGTTGGGAACCACTGGGCTAAATGGACTAGCGCCACTGCGTCTTGCAATCCAATAATATCGAGAGAGCCATACAATTCTCACTCCTGGACTACAGGAAGCTTCCCAGGTTTCAGACTATTTTGCAATCCAAGACCAAGTCTTCAAAGAATGCATCTACACTGATGAATGAATGCAGCTTGATAGCACTTTAACTGCCAAGGCTCAAGGCTTTGGAACCCTGGGAGTTCGAGTTTCCCAAGGTCTTGAGCCTTCTCTGCCCAAGAGAGCTGAATAGGGAGCCAAAGTTTGCAGGCATGGTATAGAAAAAAACTAGGTTTATTTTATCACATGGGCATCACACATAAAACTATTTAAAAATCTGGCTTTAAAAGGAGTCTTTACCTCCAGATGTTAGACAGACAAGGCTGAGATATGTTTGCATGTTTAGAGAGATTATTATTATTATTATCATCATCATCATCATCATCAATGACTTTCCACTTTTGCAAATCTACCATGTTTATTTTTCTCTCCATTGGTGTCCCCGAATGTGGTGCCTATAGACTACATGGCGGTGGAGCACAAAAAAAAGGATAAGAGGAGGGAGGGAGGAAGGTTGCACCATGAGAATGCAGAACAACCATCACTGATGGCAAAGGTCTCCATGGTTTCGCAATAGGTTTCCATAAGATGCACTTGTCTTAGAGGAAAGGGCTTGGACCTTCCCAACACAGACACCAATAGAAAACTTGGACCTCCCCAAACTAGATTTCTATAAAATGCAATTGTCCTAGGCCCAAGATGAACCAGTTCACCAAAACATTACCAACATCCATTTGGTTTGTGCTGACTTTGCTCCTCCACAGTTCCCTTCATCTCTTCCTATTGTCTTCCTTCTCATCTGGTATTCTGCTTTTGGTCACAATGAAGGTCCATGCCCAGCAAGATAGGCTACACTGGTTGGCGCTGATGGGAGGTGTAGTACAAGAACATATATCTAGGGCTGAGGATGCAGCACAAGATACAGTTAGGGCTGATAGGTGGTGCGGTGCAAGAAGATATAACTAGGCCTAATGATGCAGTAGTAGAAGAATAAATAGCTGAGGCCAATGGGAGGTGTATATGGCTAAGGTTGATGGTGCAGTACATATGGCTAGGGCTGATGGGTGGTGAAGTAAAGAACATATGGGTAGCGCTTATGGTGCAGTACAAGAACATATTAGTAGCACTTATGATGTAGCACAACTTACAGCTAGGGTTGATGGTGCAACACAAGAACATAAAGCTAGGGCTGATAGGTGGTGCAGTACAAGAACATATAACTAGGTCTAATGGTGTAGTGGAAGAATATATATAGCTAGGGCCAATGGGAGATGCAATATAAGAATGTATGGCTAGGGCTGATGGTGTAATGCATATGGCTAGGGCTGGTGGGAGGTGAAGTATAAGAACATATGGGTAGCACTTAAGACGCAGTCCAATAACATATAGCTAGGGTTGATGGTGCAACACAAAAACATAAGGCTAGGGCTTATAGGAGGAAGAATCATAGAATCATAGAGGTAGAAGAGACCACATGGGCCATCTAGTCCAACCCCATGTTGCCATGCAGGAAAAGCACAATCAAAACAGCCCTGACAGATAGCCATCCAGCCTCTGCCTCCAAGGAAGGAGCTTCCACCATACTCTGAAGCAAAGAGTTCCACTGCTGAACAGCTCTTCTTACAGTCAGGAAGTTTTCCCAGATGTTTAGGTGGAATCTCCTTTCTTGTAATTTGAACCCACTGCTCTGAGTCTGAGGGCCCATCCATGCCCCTTATTAACAGTTTATCCCAGAAGCTTCCACAGGAAACAGGAGGGTGGCCAGATGCCATTCCCTGTAAATGCGGAAGCAGTCGCTACAAAAGGCAAAAACCGCAAGATTATCAGGTGTGGGAATATCACAGTTTTGAGCCGAATATGCGGATCTTAGCGTGTCTGTATGTCCCTGCTATCGGAAATCAAGGGATTTTTTTTATATCTGGATTTGTTTCCAGGCTTTAAATTATTTGTTCCTGATTGGTCGGTTCATAAAAAAAGGTAATAGTTAAGTAAAATGCAAAAACTTTGTTTGTGTGCCAGAAACTTCATGAATCATGTGGAGGGCACATTTTCTCTGGACAGGACAAAGTTGTGCCCCCCTCATCAACATTGTACATCTTTTCACAAGAACAGCAATCAGGAACAGCCAGGTATAACCCAGGATCCACAATCTGTTGTTCCATGCCACAAGTACACAACTAAATCTGTCTGGACAGATGGCCAAGCAACCAGGCTCTAAAAAGTGTCAATAATGACAAAGTTCTGTTCCTGGCTGTGAATGGTGACTCGGGCAGAAGTGGTCCCACTCCATAAACTTTGTTTATGTGGCAGATACTTCATGAAATGTCTGGAGGGCACAGTTTCTCTGACCTATTGATCTACCCACACTTGCATGTTTTCAAACTGCCAAGTTGGCAGAAGTCGGACCTAACAGCGGAAGCTCATTCTGCTCCCCGGATTTGAACCACCAACCTTTCAATCAGTAAGTTCAGCAGTTTAACCCACAGTTTAACCCGCTGCACCACTGGGAGCCCCTGAGATGCAGTACAAGAACATATAACTAGAGCTGATGGTGTAGCACAAGAACACAAGGCTAGGGCTGATCGGCAGTGCAATACAAGAACATATAGCTAGTGCTGACGGGAGTTGCTGTGTAACTGCAACCAGATAATATGTTCACAATGTCTGGCCATGTAGCTGTTGTTTTGATCTTCCATGCCCCTTATTAACAGTATAAAACAAAGAGCCTTTTCTAGATCCCAATTCCAAGAGTCTGTTAGCCATCCAGGCAGGCTCTTTTCGGGTCCCAGCATCACACTGGTCTGTCTTGAGTATACTGGCCGGAGCCGGGGCTGCTGGCTGGATTGGGCAGTGCAGCGTAGCCAAGGGGTGCCTGAGGCTGCTTGGCCCTGAGTCTTAAGCCACCCAGGCTGGCACCACAGGGGTCCCTGTACATGTAGGGTGAAGGGGCACCGGCTCCGTACGTGGAACTGGAAAGCCCTGCTGGGCCGGGCAGGCTGTTGAAGTTCTCTAGCGATGCCGGAACGCCGGGTGCAGAGGAGCTTCCGGCAGCAGGGAAGACACTCTGGGGTGGAAAGGCAGCATTGAGACCCATGGAGTTGAAGAGCTGGAAGCCCTTGCTGTGGATGGGATTGGCGTGGAGGGCCTTGGGGCCCCAGGCACCGTAGGTGTAGCTTGAGTAGAGGTCCTCGTACGGGTTGCCTGAGAAGCCGTTGAGCTGTGGGCCGAAGCCCCCTTTGCAGAGCTCCGACTGCTGCTGGTGGCGCTCCTTTTTGCGCCACTTGGCCCTCCGGTTCTTGAACCAAACCTTGAGAAAGAGAAAAAAAATAAGGTTTTATGCAAAGAAATTGTTCCTTTTGGTGCCCTTTGGCTTTCCTATTCTTAAAAGATTGAAGTTATTATGCAAAGATTTCATCCCTTTTCATGCCATCTGGCTCTCTCATTTTTAAACTTCAAGAGAGAGAGGCTGGATTTACGCTGCCGTATAATCCGGATTATCAACGCAGATAATCCACATTACCTGCTTTGAACCAGATTATATGAGTCCGCACTGCCATATAATCCAGTTCAAAGCAGATAATATGGATTTTGGTTGCATGCTGCAAGTCGCTTCTAGTGTGAGAGAATCTACAAAGACATTGTCCAGACAAGCATCTTGAGCTCTGAGGATGACCTGGGATGTAATCCCACTGGAACATTACAGCACACCCAAATACCTGGGTGTGACTCTGGACTGTGCTCCGACCGTGCTCTGCTCCATCAATGTTTAACATTTATACAAATGATCAGCCACTGCCAGAAGGAACAGAGAGTTTCATCTATACTGATGATCATGCCATCACCGCTCAAGCAGAGGAGCTTTGAAATGGTTGAACAGAAGCTCTTCTAAGCCTTGGGTGTTTTTACTGCCTATTACAGGGAAAGCCAGCTGATCCCTAATCCATCTAAAACACAGATGTGTGATTTTCACCTTAAGAACAGACAAGTATCTCGAGTTCTAAGTATGACCTGGGAAGGAATCTCATTGGAGCATTGCAGCACACCCAAATCCCTGGGAGACACGCTGTATCATGTTCTGACTTACAAAAAGCGCTGCTTCAATATCAAGCAAAAAGTGGGTGCTAGAAACAATATCATACGAAAACTGACTGGCACAACCTGGGGATCACAACCAGACACAGTGAAGACATCTGCCCTTGCGCTTGGCTACTCTGCTGCTGAATATCCATGCCCAGAGTGGAATACATAGCACCACATTAAAATAGTGGATGTGGCTTTCAATGAGACATGCCGCATTATCACAGGATGTCTACACCCCACACCAATATAGAAATTAGACTGTTAGCTAGTATCACACCACCTGACATCTGCCGGGAAGTAGCAGCCAGCAATGAAAGGACCAAGGCATTTACATCTCTGGCCCATCCCCTGTTTGGATATCGGCCAGCACACCAATGGCTTAAATCAAGAAATAGTTTTCTAAGATCTACAGATATATTCACAGGAACACCTCAGCTAGCGAGAGTCCAAAAGTGGCAGGCTCAACCCCAGCACCTTAATCAGTGGCTGAGACTAGGTGAGAAACTCCCCCCTGAGCACACAGAAGAATGGATGAAGGAAAAGGTGTCTTGTGCAAAGAAATAGTTAAATAGTTTCTTTCGATACTATTTGGTTCACTAGTTCTTAAAGCAAACTTTATAGAAAGAGAGTTGCCACTTCTACACCACCATATAAAATCAAGATTGTGTGTGTGTGTATGTATGTGTGTGTCTGTGTGGTTGTGTTTGTCTGTCTATATATGTGTGTGTGTGTGTGTGTGTGGCTGGACTTACACTTTAAAATGTGCCTGTTCCAACTTACATACAAATTCAACTTAAAAACAAACCTATAAAGCCTTTCTTGTGTTGTCGAAGGCTTTCGTGGCTGGAATCACTGGCTTGCTGTGAGTTTTTCCTACACAAATGGATACTTACATAAAAACTCCAACCATCATCCAAGTCAAAAAAAAGAAGCACAATTAGAGCCCTGGCAGAGTGTGCAAAAAGAATCTGCAAAGCCCACCTACTCCAAGGTGAACTGGACCACCTCAACTGGGCTCTCCAAAGAAGGGTCCACCACAGACCTCAGAAGAGCTGTGAAACCAAGAACAAGCCACGAGAGTAAAAGCAAATATCCACCCAGAGGACAAGTGTTCTTGCCATACATCAAAGGAACCACTGACTGCAGAGGGAAGGCTTTTAGGCTGCAATGCCATTAAATGCTAATCAAGGTGGCCAACTCCTACATTTACACTTGCCTCCAACAGAGAAGAGTTCTTTCTCCCATCCTGGACATCATTCCACAGATATATAAACCTCTCTTGTCTAGTTTCCAACAGACCTCACAACCTATGAGGATGCCTGCCATAGATGTGAGCGAAACGTCAGGAGAGAATGCTTCTGGAACATGACCATGAAGCCTGGAAAACTCACAGCAACCCCGAGCTTCTCTTGTTCATAACTTGGGGACTGCCTGTGATTCTAAATCAACAAAAGCAGCCAGACAGTGCAAATTTTTAATGCCCAAATAACATGGAATTTAGCTGATTTTAGACACCAGTGGCTCCAACCTGGTCTAAAATCAGTGGTCTGCAAGAACTAAAGCTCAGCTTGTCATTGAACATCGAGAAAACCAAAGTGCTCTTCCAGCAGTCACCAGCCAATCCCTCTCCAATGCCAGAGATACAGCTTAATGGTGTAACATTTGAAAATGTTGACCATTTCTGCTCCCTTGGCAGCCACCTCTCCACCAAAGTCAACATCGACACCGAAATACAACACCACCTGAGCTCTGCGAGCGCAGCATTTTTCCGAATGAAGCAGAAAGTGTTTGAGGACCGGGACATCCGTAGGGATACCAAGGTGCTTGCTTATAAAGCTTTTGTCCTCCCAAACCTGTGATATGCCTGCGAAACATGGACTGTCTACAGATGTTACATGCAACTCCTGGAATGATTCATCAGCGCTGCCTCCGGAAAATCCTACAAATCTCTTGGGAAGACAAGCGGACAAATGTCAGCGTGCTGGAAGAAGCAAAGACCACTAGCATTGAAGTGATGGTCCTCCGCCATCAACTCTGCTGGACCAGCTAAGTTGTCCGGATGCCCGACCACCGTCTCCCAAAGCAGTTGCTCTACTCCGAACTCAAGTATGGAAAACGGAATGTTGGTGGGCAGGAAAAGAGACTTAAAGATGGGCTCAAAGCCAATCTTAAAAACTCTGGCATAGACACTGAGAACTGGGAAGCCCTGGCCCTTGAGCGCTGCAGCTGGAGGTCAGCTGTAACCAGCAGTGCTGTAGAATTTGAAGAGGCGAGAATGGAGGGCAAAAGAGAGAAATGTGCCAAGGGGAAGGCGCGTCAAGCCAACCCCGACAGGGACGGCCTTCCACCTGGAAACCAATGCCCTCACTGTGGGTGGGATAAGATGCAGATCAAGAATAGGGCTCCACAGTCACCTACGGATCCAGTGCACACTGACCCTGGAGGACCATTCTACTTGGACAACTAGGGACCGCCTAAGTAAGTAGGTAAGTAAGCAAGAACTAAAATATGGTCTGCGACCTCACCATTACTATACCATTGCAATGAGAGCGACTGGTATTGCAAAATCCTCTTATAGTGCTTATTAAATATGGTATTATGTGGGTGAGCAGATGGTGACTACTGGATGGCATATGTTCTGTAGCAGGACCTAGAGCTGATGTGGTCTATCCAATGCAGTTTCTGAATCAGCACGCCAAATCTTTCTCTGTATTGCTCTGTGGCATTCTCTGTCTCATGGTGAATTAAATAAAGGAACCTTTTTAATGCCTTTTAAAGTTAGAAAAGTGTTAATGATGGTGGTCTCACCCGGATCCTGGGCTCGGTGAGGTTGGTCCACCCCGCGATCTCCTCCCTGGTGCTCATGTCCGGGTAGCGATTCCGCTGGAATGTGGCCTCTAGCTCTTGCAGCTGCTGGCTGGTGAAGTGGGTCCGCTGCCTCCGCGGCTTCTTTTTACCCCGGTTTGGCTCCTCTTCGCCACTGGAATCAGAGGACTTGCACTTCTCCCCTGAAAAAGAAGCACAAAAAGAGGAAAGGTTGGCATCTCTATCAATGAAAACAGACCGGATACTCCCTACCTGTTGTCATGCAACCAACGATTGTGCTTGATGTCAATGAGGAAGTAGATCATGGGATTTCTTGGCCTGCTGAGCCTGCAAGCCAGCATGAGATTTTAAGTCCCGAAACTGAGCATTCGGTGTCTTCTACAGTTAGTGAAGGCGAAGGTCACATTTCTTTTTTAAAAAAATAATCTTTATTAAAGTTTTTAGTTAAAAACAGAACTAAAGGGAACATTAACCAAGAAAAAAACATTGTTTTAGTTTCTAAGAAAATGATATGTATATATATGTATATGTATGTGTGTGTGTGTGTGTATATGTATGTGTATGTGTATATATATATATATATATATATATATATATATATATATATATATTTCAAACTTATATGCCGCCACTCCCCTGCGGCTCGGAGCGGCTTACAATATATGAAATAATTAAAATATATATAATCAGAAAATTTGGCGGTCACATTCTTGAGAGGGGCCCAGAGAAGTCTTTTTCTAGGGAAGTAAGTTCAGAGGATGAACTGCCAGATGGAAAGGTTAATGATCTGTTAGATAGGAGACTTTGTTTTTGCAAGCTCCTAACTGCTGCACAGACTTAACAAAGGTCACATCATGTGTTAGAAAAAAGGTTATTATCAGTTTGCCAGGGCAAACGGCATGATTTCATGGCTTTATTAGAAAGACCAAAGGGATTCTTCAGCAGTCTGATCAACACTGCTGTTAGAAGCAACATCTCTTGTCAAGTCCTAATCACACCTTCTAAGGGAATTCTAGTTTCATGTCTCCAGTGGTTCATGTTCCATGCTTCCAAGTTGAAAAGATTGTTCCTGAAATCTGTGTATTGGATTTTTGGCTGCCTTGTGTATCTTGATTCCATCAGTGCTGCCTCCGGAAAATCCTGCAAATCTCTTGGGTAGACAAGCGGACAAATGTCAGCATGCTGGAAGAAGCAAAGACCACCAGCATTGAAGCGATCGTCCTCCGCCACCAACTCCGCTAGACCGGCCATGTTGTCTGGATGCCTGAGCACCGTCTCCCAAAGCAGTTGCTCTACTCTGAACTCAAGAACGGAAAACGGAATGTTGGTGGACAGGAAAAGAGATTGAAAGATGGGCCCAAAGCCAACCTTAAAAACTCTGGCATAGACACTGAGAACTGGGAAGCCCTGGCCCTTGAGCGGTCCAGCTGGAGGTCAGCTGTGACCAGCAGTGCTGTAGAATTTGAAGAGACACAAATGGAGGACGAAAGAGAGAAACATGCCAAGATGAAGGTGCATCAAGCCAACCTCAACCAGGACCACCTTCCACCTGGAAACCAATGCCTTCACTGCGGGAGAACATGCAGATCAAGAATAGGGCTCTACAGTCACCTACGGACCCACCGTCAGGACACTGACCCTGGAAGACTATCAATGGGAGCTCACTCCACTCCCCGGATTCGAACCACCAACCTTTCGATCAGCAAGTTCAGCAGCTCAGCAGTTTAACCCACTGCGCCAACGGGGGTTCCTTGGGAGTTGTAGTTGCTGGGATTTATACTTCACCTAAATCAAAGAGTATTCTGAATTCCACCAACGATGGAATTGAACTGAACTTGGCACACAGAACTCCCATGTCCAACAGAAAATACTGGAAGGGTTTGGTGGACACTGACCTTGAGTTTTGGAGTTGTATTTCGCCTATATCCAGAGAGCACTGTGGATTCAAATAATGATAGATCTGGACCCAATGTGACACGGATACTCAATATGCCCAAATGTGCACACTGGTGGAGTTTAGGGGGGAAGGATGTTGACATTTGGGAGTCATCGTTGATGAGACGAATAGTTCACCTACAATCAAAGAGCATTCTGAACCCCACCAATGATAAAACTGGGCCAAAATTCCCACACAGAACCCCCGTGCCTTGCACGCAGTTTCCATTTCCAGAGCTTTGTGAATATTTCCAATGAACCTTTTCGCAAGATAATAAACAAAGCTGTGCATGTTTATCCAAGGAAATCATAAATTGGTAATACTTTCAGATGAGGAGCACTCCATCTGTATGATGGAAATTTTCATGTATCTCTGCCCAAATCCAAATATATGTTGGGAATTATTTTAGTTGGGGTTTAGAGACTTTGGTCCCAACTGGAGTAATGCAATGAGAGGATTTGCCTACAACTCAATGCTTGAGTGAGTCTACCAGCCTCATCACACTAGAGCATGGATCCACTTTAAATCTGGGTTCCGCCTCCTGCAGAATTCTGGGGTTTGTAGTTTAGTGAGCCCAGGACTTGTTAAGCTGTTTAAAGGCTTCTCCCTAAACTACAAGTCCCAAAATACTGCAGGAGGCAGAAATTAGATTTAAAATTGATCCATGCTCTAGTGTGACGAGGTCCTATGAAAGCATCTTTACTGTAGAATGAACATGCTTTGGCACTATGGGATCACGTGAGTTATAGTTTGCACTCTTTTTGCAGATAAGGATAAACACTCTGCAGAACTACAACACCCAGGATTCTATGGCACTGAGCCACAGCAACTAAAGTGGTGTCAAACGGCACCAGTTCTACAGTGTAGATTGAGGGTTCTCAAATGATGACTCACGAGCTGAATACAGTCCACCAGGGTCATTTTGTCTTCTCCTCCATACACAAATTTGTGCAAGCCTTCATCCCTCTGCTTCTTCACTTTTGGAAGAAAAGAGGGGAGGAGGAAGGAAGGAAGGAAGGAAGGAAGGAAGGAAGGAAGGAAGGAAGGAAGGGAAGCCGATGGGAACTTTAGGAGGGGTTTCCCCAGGAGGAGGGGTCCTGGGACCCCACCAAAAAGGGATCGCTACTTTGGCGATCTAGAGAAGCCTGATTTCAGCAATTTTATTAAATTAAAAATTCGAAATAAACCTCACCAAAGTCGAAGAAGCAGCATCAAGGTGTTTTTATTAGCGATTCAGCTGAAAGGATGCAATGTAGCAATCATTCACCTACAGAGCATGCCAGTACAGAGATCAGAGACATTTTTATAGAATTTACAGGTTTAGAAGTTTCAAAATTCCCGCTTCCCACCCCCCACCCAGCTTGCTGGTGATTGGCTGGCCAGATAACAGCTGGGAGGAGGCTCGGCCGTCCCGTCTCCCTCGCCAGGACCAATCACAGGGCTCCTCCACTGCGCGGGAGCCTATCAGGAAGCTCCCACAGATCTGGCGCTTCAGCGAATCAGGAAGAGAGAGGCGGGACGGAAAAGAAACAATGCGTTGATGATAGGATTATGGAATTCCAGTGTCCTGAGTTTCCTGCATCCAGGAATCGGCCAGCTAGAGAAACCAACTTTTATTGTTATGTGATGGGTGGGTGATTGGTGTTGATTACTTAAGCCAGGTTTTCCTGCTATGATCAGATAAGGCACAAAGGTGAGGCTTGGGGTGGATGTTTGCTATGAAGAGTTTTGAATGAAGTGAACAAAGTTGGGGAAGGCGACCTCCCGAGAGTCGTCTCGCTCCCATTGTGAAATGATCAAAAAGTTTGCCAAAGGAAATTCCAGTTTGACGGTCCCAACTCCGAAAATCAAATAGGAATTTCAAGTTCTATTGTCCATGCAAGAGTTCCAAGATATGGGGTTTTTGTGATTGCTGATTGCCCTTTTCAGCGCCAAAGGGCAACTTCCCCGTTGACTCCCCCTTCTCGAAGAGGGGAAGGGGGAAGGGGTTGGGTGCCAGGGCAAAAATAAGGAAAAATACATGGGGAAATATAGGAATCCAAAGAAATTAATATCAAGCGTCCCTTCCTACTCCCTGCCCGCCAGAGAAATTGATTAAAATAATAATTTTAATAAAACATGTGTCCATAGTTCATACTGGGGAAGTTCAGATGTGAAAATGAGTTCTTTAGAGCCAAAAAGAAATGGAAGGAAGTCCAACAGTCACAAAAGGGTGCTTGATGATCTCCACTGAGCCAAGGAATGGATTCTTGCAGCGCCAAGATCAAGCTGGTCCTTAGTCCTTGGGAAACTATAACTTCCTCCAAGGACTGGGACCCCAAGGCCAGGCTCTTCCCTGAAAGCCTCATGGGGTCCTTGTTGTTGCTAGTGTCTTGGCAAATTGACCAAAACTTAACCCCTTTGTGCAGTCTGGTACCCTTGCCCTTTGCAGAACTATAAGTTACCATCCCTTTTTTTTGGGGGGGGGCATGTTCGAGAAGGAAGGAAGGAGAAAAGAAAAAAAGGGGAAAGGGAGGAAGGGAAGCAAGAATGGGAGGAAAAAGAAAGGCAAGGATGGAAGGAGGAGAGGGAAAAAAGGAAGGAAGGGAGGGAGGGAGGGAGGGAGAAAAAGGAAGGAAGGGAAGAAAGGAGAGGAAAGAGGAGGGAGGGAGAAAAAGGAAGGGAGGGAGAAAAGGAGGGAGGGAGCAAAGGAAAAGAGGAAAGAGGGAGGGAGGGAGAAAAAGGAAGGAAGGAAGGAAGGAAGGAAGGAAGGAAGGAAGGAAGGAAGGAAAAGAGGAAAGAGCAGGGAGAGAGAAAAAGGAAGGAAGGGAACGAAGGAGAGGAAAGAGGAGGGAGGGAGGGAGGGAGAGAGGGAAAGGAAGGAAGGAAGGAAGGAAGGAAGGAAGGAAGGAAGGAAGGAAGGAAGGAAGGAAGGAAGAAGAGAGGGAGGGAGGGACGAAAAAGAGGAAAGGGAAGGGAAGAAAAAGGGTGGGAGGGAGCGAGGAAAAAGAGGAAAGGAGGAGGGAGGCAGAAAAAGGAAGGAAGGAAGGAAGGAAGGAAGGAAGGAAGGAAGGAAGGAAGGAAAAAGAAAGGGGAAGGAGAGGAAGGAAGGAAGGAAGGAAGGAAGGAAGGAAGGAAGAAAGGAAAGAAGGAAGGAAAAGAGGAAAAGGGGAGGGAGGGAGAGGAAGGAAGGAAGGAAGGAAGGAGAGGAAGGAAGAAAGGAAAGAAGGAAGGAAAAGAGGAAAAGGGGAGGGAGGGAGAGGAAGGAAGGAAGGAAGGAAGGAAGGAAGGAAGGAAGGAAGGAAGGAAGGAAGGAGAGGTGAAGAGGGGTAAAAGGAAGGCAGGGGAAGGAAGGAAAGAAAGAAAGAAAGAAAGAAAGAAAGAAGAAAGAAGTAGGGAGGGGGAGGAGAGAAAGAAAGAAAGAAAGCGAGAGGAAGAAAAAAAGGAAAGAAAGGAGGGAGGGAGAAAAGGAAGAAAGAAAGGTTGATAGGAAACAGAGGCTCCTTCTACATTGCCATATAACCCAGATTAATCAAAGCAGATAATCCACAGTATCTGCTTTGAACTGGATTATAATCTACACTGCCATACAATCCAGTTCAAAACAGATAATCTGGATCCTATATGGCAGTGCAGAAGGGGCTTCAGAGGAAGACCAAGGCCATTCTCTCCTCTGTGAGAGGGTTGCCATGGGTTCATCCTAAATCTGGAATGACATGAAGGCACACAATAGGAACAACATAGTCCAGCCTCCCAACAGTCTGAGGAATTGTGAACTCTGTAGATGCATGTTCTGTTTGAATGAACCAACAGACTTCCATCTGTGTACTTCCATCCAAGGCCCAGTTGCTCCAGGACTGGACATTTGGAAGCCCTTCAATGATCTGAAAGCAAGCCTTACCTCCGCTCTCTGTACTAGGCGTCCCAGTCAGCATTCTGGACGGCATCCCCTCAGCGCTCCCATCCGTGGTTTGCAGCAAAGCCGACATATTCCCAAGGTTCAGAGACAGATCTGCAGCTGCCAACACGGTGCAAGGTGCTGCTCTTTCCTTTGAGCCAGTCAGACGTGAAGTGTGCCTCTGTTTTGGGGCCAAGGCAGGAGAACGAAATGTTGGACAGGTCAACTCTTGTGGTTTCTTCCCACTCTATGATGTTGATACTAAAATGGACCTAAACTTGGGACGCTCTGGACAGCACAGGCTATCAGGTCAACTGGTCAAGCTCTTCCCATTGATAACATTCCTTCTTGGAGCCAAATGAGCCATCCTGCTCTCCAAGGTCCTTCCTCCAAAGACGTCCCTGGCTTCTTAGAGCCTTGGGAAGACCTCTGTTGGCTTTCCTTCTTCTCTCACCTCCTTCCCTCGCATGTTTGTGCCCCTTTCCCAGGCCGCAGCCTGCTTTGGCTTGCCAGGGAGGAAGGGAGCGTGCCTGTCTCTCTCTGTGTGTGTCTGTCTGTGGGCATTTGTGTGTGTCAAATATCAGAGACAGCTGAGTCCAGTCTAACCAGGTGTCAATCAGCCATGGTCTCCAGGCTGGACGTGGGGACGGACGAGGGGACGGCAGCTGGGCGGAGGTTGGCGATGTGAAATAGGCCCCCTTTCAGCACCAGTTGTCTCCGCGTTTATACGCTCCATATGGAGTTTCATTCATCCTCAGGGTTCGTCTTGGGCACTGCTTTGGAGAGGGACATGCAAATGGGCCTCTTGGATCAGATCAAAGTGCCTTCAAGAGGAGGACTAAGAGCCAGCCATAGAATACTAGTGATGGAAGAGACTCCTCCAACAGCCATCCAGTCCCACCTCTTGCTAAGAAGGAAGACACAATCAAAGCCATCAGCCTCTATGTACAAAGGTCTGGGTAGGGAGAGACCTTCACACTAGAACTGGAAGAGGCCCCCAAAGGCCATCCAGTCCAACCTCCTAGTATGAATGAAGACATAACCAAAGCACTCTCAATGGATGGCCATCAAGCCTCTGCTTACAAAGGTCTGGATAAGGAGAAACTTTCACACAGAGGCAGTCTATCTTTCACTAGAACTGGAAGAGACCCTCAAAGCCCGTCCAGTCCAAATTCCTGCTATGAAGGAAGACACAAGCAAACAACGTTCAACGAATGGCCATACAGTCTCTGTTTACAAAGGTCTGGATACAGATAAACCTTCACACAAAAGCATGTGTATCTTTCTCTAGATCTGGAAGAGACCCCCAAAGGCCATCCAGTCCAACCTCCTGCTATGAATGAAGACACAACCAAAGCACTCTCAATGGATGCCCATCCAGCCACTGCTTACAAAGGTCTAGATAAGGAGAGACCTTAACACAGAGGCAGTCTATCTTCCGCTAGAACAGGAAGAGACCCCCAAAGGCCATCCAGCCCAATCTCCTGCTATGAAAGAAGACACAACCAACGTATTCTCAATGGATGGCCATCCAGCCACTGTTTACAAAGGTCTGGATAAAGAGAGACCTTCATACTGAGGCTGGATCTACACTCCCCTATATACCAGGATCTGGTCTCAGATTCTCCCTGGACTACACAAGTCTCTTGTGTCATCAAGTCTCCAGTCCTCAATAAGTCGCTAGACTAGAGATAGGATTAGGCTGAGGGATTCCTCCCCTACATTCCTATGCATGTTTACCAAAAGGGCTTTGTCATTTCTCCTCCTGCTAGTCACTGTATCCTCCTCCGCTTTGAAGATCTAGCAATGGAATTCTGTAAGCTTTATTGCCCTGGGCTGACCATGTGGTCTCCGTCATTGTCTCTTCTGCCTTTTCTTCCTTCCAGTGAAGATACATTTTTTACGTCAAGCATGAATTTGGGAGGCCCTGGAAGAACAGAGGCCGGCCAGAGCCAAAAAAGGAGGATCCGGGACCCTGGCGAGACAGCAACCACCCAAAATAATTTTCCCCTAATTTTTCTCAAATAAAGTCTCACCAAGTTGAGGGAAAGCCACCAAGATGTTTATTTCATTCCAGCTGGAATGGATGACAACCACAATCATTTGCCCAGGAGCCGACATGACTTGTTGGGGAAAATAATACAGTTTTTTTTATAGGAAATAGAGAGCTGTCAAATTCAAATTTCCCACGCCTGCCCCCTGAGCCGGTTTTGCACTGATTGGTTAGAGTCATCAGCTGGCTGGGAGGCGTGATCGGCTAGGCTGCACTCTGTCCAATCAGAGTGCTTGCCCCGCTTCAGCTCCTCAGCCAATGAGGAGGCAGGAGGTGTGCCAGGTGGGAAACAATGAATGAGATAGGTAGAGTGACAGAATTAAGGTGACCAATGTTTGTCCAACAATAGCTTAAGCCCTCAAGTTGGATCCGAGTTATTGTGTTAGTCCTTTGAATCATCATCTCCGTCTAGCCCCCAAGGGGCTAGGTCCTTTGTTTTACAGTCCTGGGATATGGTGTTCATTGATGAGCTGAAGTTCATTTCGGCTGGTCAAGATATGACACAATGGAGAAGCTGTGGGGAAATTCCTGGTTCCTTGCAGATAGGAAGATACGCTTTGTGTTGAGTGATTTAATATGTCCATAGATCTTATCATCCCAGATAGCCTGACTTTGCCCTCCGAGGTCTGGTCTGCTCATGCGAGTGAGCTTGGTGAAATCCTTTGTTTGGGGAGTATCAACTCAGGAAGCATGGAGGGGCTTCCAGAGTTATGAGTTGTTGACCTAATGAAAACGGTGGCTTTTCCCTTCATATTTCATATAGACATATACATACAAGGGATGTGAATGGGGCAAGGGAACATACAATGAATTAAAAAAGAGAGGGGAAATCATGCAGGGCCTCAGGGGAAATTATACCAGCCCCCCAAAGCTTGGAAAAGTTGATAAAAGTCCACAAGAGTCCATAGGGGTTTGGCAAAGAGTTCATGGAAGTTCCAAAAAGTTCTTAAAGGTCCGCAAAAGTTAATAAAAGGCCTCAAAAAGTTCATGAAAGTAGGAGAAAATTTATAAAAGTTCCTGAGGAGTTCATAAAAGTCCATGGGGAGCATATGGGAGCTAAAGGGAGCACTGAGGGGTCGAAGTCCATTCATAAACAAAAAAGAAAACTACAGATCCAATTTTATAAAGGCAAAACAGCCTGCCAGGAGTCCAGGGATCCCAAGGGATCTCACAAGGGGCTTCCCCGAAGTTGACAGGTTTCCCAGTGCACATGAAATTGAGGCATGAGCATTGTTGCAGCATGGAGCCATGAAATGAAGCTTGCTGATCCCCTCATAAGGTTTCAAGACAAAAATGGTTTTCCCAGAGCACAGGGCTCTGTTCCGCAAAAAGTGAGAAAG
Organism: Anolis sagrei ordinatus; assembly: GCF_025583915.1. Lineage (NCBI taxonomy): Eukaryota > Metazoa > Chordata > Lepidosauria > Squamata > Anolidae > Anolis > Anolis sagrei. The sequence continues at coordinate 22,417,446 of NW_026847882.1, read as the reverse complement.
CAGTTAGTCTTAAAACTAGTCTAGGAAAAAAGATAATACAAAGATGGTTTGGAGTTGATCGGTTGACCCGCGGATACGGGGGCCCAATGGGTCTCCATATCCGCGGTTCAAAGGAACGCAGATTCAGCCTCCCCAGGATGCTGCAAGAGCGTCCCAGGCGAGCCAGCAGGATCTGCCGCTCAGGAAAGGAAAGGTTTGTGCTAGTTAGCATTTGAGTCAGTAAAGGGACGCAATGTATCATATAAAGAGGAAAAGTTTAGGAAAATGGATACTTCTTTATTAAGGGTTGTTACATTAAAACAGGGGAGATCCGTTTAGTGAGGAAAAAGGAAAAGAAAAGGCCTCTGCTGTTAGAGCTGCTGCTGGAGCCACAGTCCCTTTGTCTTCATTCAATCCAGATGTTCAGGAATGGTGGAACTCCCTGCTGCAGTTCAAATCAGATTGAAAGCAGGGGCCTGCGAGCTTGTCCTCATTTTTGCCTTTCTCTTTGTGTAGCTCCATGGATTTTTTAAAAACCTTTTAACCTTTTACCTCTTTAGAAGATGAGATTTAGCAAGCTAGTGAGCTCCAAAACCTTTTCTATCAAGAATGTATTTCTTTTACTTCAATAAGCATTTTGGAAGCTAAAGTTCTGACTCTGCAGTCCTGTGCCATTCTAATGGATAGAAGCCTATCCCAGCTCATCAAATGTAAGTTTCTGCTGGTTATGAAGTTTACTTCTGGTATTTAGTTATATTTATGGTGGAAACACCCCAACTGAGGGTTATTTTGAGCCTAACAGCTCCGATTCCCCAAACAATACCACAATCCAGCATCTCATAGGATTTAATTGGTTTTTCTTAGAACTGATTTAATCACTATATCGTGAATAGGAATCCCTAGGTCCTCCTCTCTCTTGCCCGCTGACCTAAGCCGGCTGTCATCATCCCACCAGGCCAAACAGGCCTCCATCTGGCTAATTAGGCCTTGAAAGATGGGCAGGGGGAGTAGCTGTGTTGCTCTCCGAAGAAGGAGATGGTCGGGTTTCCGCAGTTTCCGTTCCGCTGAATGATTGAAGAAGCCAGTGTGTCCTTTCCTTCTTCTCCATCCAAGCCACTCAGACAGGCTGGCTTCTGCAAGCCTCTTGGGACTCTCCGCTCCTCCAGACAGATCAGGTTCTCCTGGAAATCCTTTCGCTTTGCAAACAGCAAGAGCCTCTTTCCATCACAGCTGGCATCTCCCAGATGTGTTGGGTCTGTGATCAGAGTGACCCCCCACCCAGGACTCTGTAAAATATAGTTTTAAATCAGGGAATTAATAGTTTTGCCAAGGACACCAGGCTGGAAATATCCCATAATCCCGTCTCTCCTGTTTTTATGAATGGAGTCCAACTACTCAGTGCTCCCCTGAGCTTCCATGCACTCTTATGAGTTCTTATGAACTTTAATGAACTTTATTTATTTATTTATTTGCAGCATTTATATTCCGCCCTTCTCACCTCGCAGGGGATTCAGTGCGGATTACTGGGGACACATATATGGCAAACATTCAATGCCAATTTTGACATACAACATAGACAGACATAGACAGAGGCTATTTAACTTTTTCTGGCCGCCAGGGGAGTTGTCACTTTCATTGTCCATCTGCGACACTGATGAAGTACTTCCGCATTCCCCGCATGCTTTTTGCTGGAGTGCTTGCTGGAGTCTTTTTTTTATGGCCTCATAAATTAGTTAATTTAGCCTCCCCACACTTTAAGGTGGTACCTAATTTTCCTACTTGACAGATGCAACTGTCTTTCGGGTTGCAAAGGTCGACAACAGGCTACACAATTGGTTGGAAACCCACTCCAACCCGGGCTGGCTTCGAACTCATGACCTGGAATTAGAGCTGTTTTCATCGAAGTCCGATCACATTGGAATGGATGATGCCAGTTCTTGACTACAACATAGGATGAGGAATCCTCACCATAGACCTCTTTCATCTCATTGAACGTCTCCTTTGGTGTGCGGCCTTTGAAGGAAAGGAACTTGAGGACTGCTCTGTCTTCCACTGAGTCCATTCTCAAACCTCACACCACTTCAGCACCTGTAGTAAAATCAAGACCTTTCTCAGTTCCGAGTTGTAAATTGGCACGTAATCTATAAAGACTTATATCATTACACACATGCAGTTTCAGTGTCCTGTGATAAGTAGAAGTTGGTCAGGGGAAATCTTTAATGAATACCCCTCATATGTAATCCGGGATCAGATCCTGGGATATAGGGCAGTATGGATCCATCCTTAGAAAGCTGTTCTTTCAGGTTGTAACAAAAGGCATTTCTACCCTAACCCTCATCCAGTGGGTGATTGTGAATGAATGATTGCATTCTGTCTTCTTTGCCCCATCCAGGGAATCCAGGAAAGTCTTTCTTTGTCATTCTGACTTCCCTTGGCTTCCCGGTTTGCTCAAGGCAAGCTGCCCCACTCCCTTGCAAGCAATGCCCCTGGCCGTTCCCAGCCCCACATTCACATCCCCCAAGGCCCAACAGCTGTGCGAAGGCAGCCTTAGACAGCCTGGAATTTGTGAGACAGCTGTGACAGCTGAGAGGCCAGCCTCTTGGGAAGCATTCATCCTCTTTGGGGCCCAAAAGGCCTCCAGCTCTGGAGCTCAATGGAAGGCTGGCACCCCTCCCCTTATCTCCATCAGTCCTTATCTCCAAGCAGTCAAGGGACCGCTTTCCCGTCATGCATGGCTCGGGATTGTCTTTGCTATCGCATCTTTGCCCAAGCTTTTAATCTGCATTTTGAAACTGGGTTATATGACAGTGTAGATCCAGCCTGAGATTCATAGTTGGGAGAGACCCCCAAGGGCTGTAACTCTTTCCAAGGGCTGGAGCCCAGGGACCAATCTGCTCCCCGAAAGCCTCATGGGGTCCTTGTTGTTGTTAGTGTCTTGGCAAATTGACCAAGACTTAACCCCTATTGTGCAGTCTGGTACCCTTGCCCTTTGCAGAACTATAAGTTACCATCCCTTATTTGGGGGGGGGGGGCATGCTTGACTTCAGGGCCATCCAGTCCAATCCCTTTCCGCCAGGCAGAAAGACACAGTCCAAGCCCTCCCGACAGATGACCATCCAGACTTGGACTGAAAGTCTTCAGAGACTCCTGGGAAGCATATTTCATTGTCAAACAACTCTAACCATCAGCTAATGTTTATGTGGAATCTCTTTCTCCCCACAAACCAGATCCTCTTAAACAACAGACAATCTCAGGCTACATTCTGGGTAAGCTACACAATCCTTAGATAGCACTACGTAACAAACTACGTATTTGATAATGCTTATGTTATTGTTTTATTGTTTTAAATTGCTTGTATTGTTGTTGTTATTGCTTGTATTGTATTTTGGGCTCGGCCTCATGTAAGCCACACTGAGTCCCTTGGGGAGATGGTAGCGGGGTATAAATAAAGTGTTATTATAAACTTTGAAAAACAAATGGGAAAGTGTTATTTCCTGTTTAATTCTGTGGAACTTACTTTGAAAGTCATTGTTCTACTACAGAAAGTTTGTTTTTGGGACTGCCCCAAACTTGATTGAATTGGTTGAGACTCAATGATGAGATCTTCATTGACAAACTAGAGCAAAATGTGCTGCAGGATCCCCAAAATCATGTTACAAAATTGTCTAAAATCATGTTACATACTGTAATGGTTATGACTGGAATACTGCTCATACACACTTGGTCTTTTCCACTGTAGTTTTGAAGTCCTATACTTGGAATAAACTGTCTCTATGTTACACAGGGATGTGTGTAGTTTGGACAGAAAGCAGTACTGTGCTTAGTAGTTCCTTCGGCCAAAGTTATTGTTTGTTGTCTGCTCAGTTTCAGGGCTCAGCTTGCTGTATCACCTGGAAGGATATTGTGGGGTGGATATTTCTGTTATAGCCTACGTTTGGCACATATGGTTCACTTTTCCTCCTAGCAGTTTAAGGATCGGGCTACAATGCTTCAGACCAGGGTTTCAAATCCCTACTCAGCCACGAAAACTACTCCGGTACTCTCTCTGATTTAGAGGGAGCCATACAACAAGTCTTTGCAAGTTGCAGCAACATATGGATCCAACCTTGGAAATCCGAGTGCTAGGCTACACCTCTGGAGACAAGGCTCTGAATCCCTGCTCAGTCATGGAAACCCATTGAAAATGCTTGGGCAAGTCATATTCTTAGGACCTCATCACATGGACCATGAGAAGCATTGGGGACCGTCCGTCTAGCAAAGGGAATCGTACCGTTAAATCCCCAGTCATCTTGTTCTGGCACAGCTGTACCAGGAGCTCCAACTTACCTTTCCTTTGTTGAGTGTTTGCATGTATTCTAAAGTTCTATGCATTTTACAATTAGGTGGCTTTCCTTAATTTGCAGTTATTGGGCCAATGACCCCTCAGTCATCATTAGGTTCTCTACATCTGCCCCCTTTTGGGTTTTGGGAGGGAAAAGGAGCCATTTTAGCTCTGTCCACACAGAGAGGTCTTCGTACAGGGCGTAAATCAGGTCCTCCTGTAGAAAGCTTCATCTTTTACAGCTTGGCTGGGGGAATACAGTCTCAGCATAGCCTTTGCTGGGAATTTACAGCCTTATAGCTCCTTTACTGAAGGGATCCAGCCCCACAGCGCTACAGCCAGCCATTGCTGGGAACTGAAAGTCTACAAAGGACTCTGTTTGGTAAGAGCCACTCACGGTAGCCAGAAGCAGTTGGTACTGGGTGTAGGGGTCCCATGCCAGCAAGGCCTAAGACAGACTGCCCAGATAGAGGTTAAGGATTTCCCCAATAGCGAAGAAACAGTTTATGAAGATAGTTGCCTGTCCCCTGTGGACAAGATTGAGAAAGCCACCAATTGGTTAAGAAAGCTTTGAAATAGTTGTGATTTATTGAAGACCTTAGCAACAATAAAAAAAACTTTGTTCAACCTTTAAGCAATCTAAAGACTCTGTTTAAGGAAATCCTCAGGCTTCTCATCTGAGGAAGCCCTGGCGTCCCGTTGGGCACTCAGAATATATGTCCTGTCTACAGTCTCTTGCACAGGCCCAGCGAGAGACAGCACACATCCCATTTCAATTTCTGTCTTCCCATCACAACGTTTCTGGTTGAAGCATGTAAGGAATCTGTGCTGTCGCACGCTGGGCTCCTATAAAAGACTATAAACAGGACATAAATTCTGTGAGTCCAACGGGACGCCGGGGTTACCTCAAAGAGGGGTTTTTGGGATTTTCCTGAAAGATGGGCTTCAAAGGGGTGACGGCAACAGGTTCCTGAGATTGACAGGCTCTTTGGGCATCGACAAAACGGCAGTAGTGATGTAGTGGCATTGGGGAGTCAAGCTGGGCGCCATGTTGAGTTTTTGGAGGTAAGAACTGTTATTTCCGGGGTGGAGGGGTTAGCGGAGCAAAAGCGAGATGGCCATTAGTCTTCGAATTTGCCCAGGAGAAGAATGGCACCAATTTTGAAGCGATCCGTTGGCTCGCAGATACAGGGACCCAATGGGTTTCCGTATCTGCGGTTCAGAGGAACGCGAAAATTGCATCCCGGGCCGACCGGCAGCCATCTGCAGAGGTTCACGCAGAGAAAAGTTTGGGGGCAGTAAAAGACACAAAGTAACACCAGGAAGAGAAAAAGTTACAATTAATTGGTACTTTATTGGGGGATTTGTTACAATGTTAGGAGAGGGGAAGAAAGTGAAGCAAAAGGAAAGTTTCTTGATTGTAGCTGCTGCTGTGGCCACGTTTCATGGAAGTTGGCCCAAGCAGGCAATAGAGAATTGATGAACTCCCTACTGCAGGTCAGATTAGCTTGAAAGCAGGGAGTTCTGAGTTCGACCTCAGTATCAGGCTTGAGATTTGCACCCAGAGTTTTCCTCCTGCCAGAATGTTTATACCTTTGTCTCCTGTTTGGAGATGATCCAACCACAAAAAAACACTGGAGACTTGGGGCCGAGCCTTGAGAACTGGTGATCCCAAGCCAAACAACCCAATTGGAAAAAGGGGCTGGGATAGCGGGGTGAGCGAAGGAGAAAGGTCTGCGCAGGGTCCCGTCCTTGCCCCCTTCCTTGCCCCCTTGGCCTTCTCCTCCTTCAGGCGCTGGAGCGCTAAACACGACAACCATTTTAATGGAAGGCTATTTGGAGCCAGACTTTGGGCTCCTTGCCACCTTGACCTTCTCGAGGAGCTAAATTTGCTCTGCTGCAAACAAGTTGCTTTATTTATAGCTGTGATGACAGGCATTCTGGGCAGCAAGTGTCTGTCAGTCCAGTGGAAATGGGTCCCTCCGTCCCGCCCAGGAGGACCAAGGCCCCCATTGGGCCCAAAAGTAATGAACCATGATGGACAGTAATCCCAGATAAAGAGCCCGGGATTAACTGGCTGTCATTACTGGGAGACCCAAGAAACCCAAGCTGGCCGCGGGGCCTGATTGATGAGGGGAAAATTGGAATCGCTGAATCCTCAGCGCCTCGGCATAAATAAACCCCCTAAAGGTTATTCAATGACTCACTGCATGGAGCCTGGGTATTGCCCTGCCGCAGGCTGTAAATACACCAGGTGCTGTCGTGTTGCACCTTCCGCAAGAGGATCTCTCGGTACCCCCGACTGCGGTGTCCTCCCAGAGAAGGTGGCCAGCTGGGACCAAAGGGCTCCAAGCCAGAATCCTCAAGTTGGAAGGGGTCTCCAAATGCCATCCAGTCCCACCCCTTCTGCCAGGCAGGAAGACACTATCCAAGTCCTCCCAGCAGATGACCATTCCAGCTTTGCCTAATAATAATAATAATAATAATAATAATAATAATTATTATTATTATTATTATTATTATTATTATTTGAAAATTGAACTGCAAAGACTCTAGCACAATCCAGTAAAGGTGGTCCCAGTTGGTTGTTTTTTTTTGGGTTTTTTTGTCGTGTCAGGAGCGACCTGAGAAACTGCAAGTTGCTTCTGGCGTGAGAGAATTGGCCGTCTGCAAGGATGTTGCCCAGGGGACGCCCGGATGATTTGATGTTTTATCATCCTTTTGGGAGGCTTCTCTCATGTCCCCGCATGAGGAGCTGGAGCTGATAGAGGGAGCTAACCCTCTCCCCGGATTCGAACCTGCGACCTGTCGGTCTTCAGTCCTGCCGGCACAGGGGTTTAACCAACTGCGCCACCGGGAGCTCCATGTCCCAGTGGTGATCGGCACACTGGGTGCAGTGCCTAAAGACATTGGCCTGCACTTAAACACAATCGGCGCTGACAAAATTATCATCTGCCAGCTGCAAAAGGCTACCTTACTGGGATCTGCACACATCATTCGCCGATACATCACATAGTCCTAGACACTTGGGAAGTGTCCGATGTGTGATCCAATAGAACAGCCAGCAGAGTGTCTGCTGTGGACTCACCTTGTTGTGTTTCAAATAATAATAATAATAATAATAATAATAATAATAATAATAATAATCACACAGTCCTAGACACTCGGGAAGTGTTCGACTTGTGATTTTGTGATATGACCAGACGCAGGGCTTTTTCTATTTCTGCCCCTGCCTTGTGGAATTCCTTGCCGCCCTACATGAGAGCCAAGCGTGACTTAGGGCCTTTTACTCTCACACTTAAGACTGGCTTTTTACTAGAGCTTTCGATCTCTGTTGATTTTTAATTTTTGTATGTATGTATTTTATCTTTTGTAATTTAGCTGTAAATCACCTGGAGCATTCTCGGATGGAGGGCGATTAATAAGTTATTAAATTATGATGATGATGATGATATGAAATCCAGCATAGAGATCTCATTTGCTGTGACATGGTGTGTTTTTGTGTCAGTAAAATAATAATAATAATAATAATAATAATAGAATCCTAGAGTTGGAAGAAATCCCTAAAGGCCATACAGTCCCATCCCATTTTGCCAGTCAGGAAGACACCATCTAAGCCAGTGTTTCTCAACCTTCCTAATGTTGCGTCTCCTTAAGACAGTTCCTCATGTTGTGGTGATACCCAAACATTAAAATTATTTTCGTTGCTACTTCATAAGTGTAATTTTGCTGCTGTTATGAATCATTGTGTAAATATCTGATATGCAGGATGTGTTTTCATTCACTGGACCAAATTTGACACAAATACCTGACACGCTCAAATTTGATTTCTGGTGGGGGTGGAGGGGAATTATAAATCCCAGCAATTACGACTACCACATGCCGAGGTCTATTTTCCCCAAACTCCACCAGTGTTCACATTTGGGCATATTGAGTATTCATGCCAAGTTTGGTCCAGATCCATCATTGTTTGAGTCCACAGTGCTCTCTGGATGTAGATGAACCCACCAAACCCTTCCAGTATTTTCTGTCGGTTGTGGGAGTTCAGTGTGCCAAGTTTCATTCAGTTCCATTGTTGATGGAGCTCAGAATACTCTTTGATTATAGGTAGACCATAAATCCCAGCAACTACAGCTCCCAAATGTCAAGGTCTATTTGGGAGGAGGAGTCACAGCATTAGGAAGATTGAGAAACACTGAGATAAAGGGAGTGTAACCCAATGTGATGAGTTAAGTGTAGTAGGTATATTTCTTCCTGTTGTAATCCCTTTTTTTAAGTCTCCAAACCCAGCCCACTCCTCCACAACCTGGCCATCTGTGGGGGAAAGAGGGTTGTGTTTGTGGAGGTGAAGACAGGCATCTCCTTGAGAGAAGAGCTTTCGGAACACTCGCCTGAATGTTGCAGCGTAGTCCCCTGCCAAGAGGCGATATATAATTTGAATATCTGAATTGTTGTGTAGCGGATTTCATTTGCATATCACTTTTCTGCAACGTGGTTCATATCCATCTGCACCCATTGCTTATAAAAGTGAGACCCTGCCAGCCCTTGGAAACCCTGAGCAAGCAGGTTTGAAGGTCAAGTTGGACTTCTTCCTTTGTATGCTTTTTGTCATTATATTGCATTGCATTTCTACAAGGAAGCAATTTGGTTTGCTTTCCCAAATAGGACTTCACAACTGCTGGGAAAGCACACCTAAGTTTCTTCCAGACACACCCTATATCCTAGAATCAGACCCCAGGTTCTGCTTGAACTAGATTATATGAGTCCACACTGCCAGATAATCTGAGATAAACAGAAAACCTGGGTTCAGATTCTGGGATTTAGGGCCTGTCTGGAAGGGCCCCCAGGCTGTCGCATGTGGATTTACTGATTATTAGCCATGTGCAATCAGGGCCGTAGCCAGAAAAATTTGGGGGGGGGGGGGGGTTGAAACTTTTAATAGCAAATCATGAAGAGTAGTTCGATAACACAACAACAACATTTTTAATACAGTCCAAAGATCCTTATTGCTCTGTAAAAGGTATAAGATACAAGGTATGCAAGGTTAGTGTGATTGTACAGCTGAACCAGGAGCTCCAACTTTATTTTCTTTCTGTTATCTGTTTGCAGTCATAGGGCAGGCCACCTGTCCATCATAATTAAGCTTTGGTTCCGCCCCTTGTTCAGGGCTCTGGGAGGGAAAGGAGCCATTTTTTGGTCAGTCTCACATAAGGAAGCTAAACTATAGGATGTAGAGCAGCTCATCCCGTAGAAAAGCTTCCTTTCTCAAGAACATCCGGGGAAACAGAAACAGAAATTCCAGGGGAAAGGTCCCAAGTCTCTGGCTGAGAGCTCACAGCCTCACAGCAATCAGAGGGAAAACAGCCCTGAAGTTTTCAAAGAATTCTCAGAGCGAGGACAGCATTACGGATCCACTGAACTCCAGCTGAAATATCTTCAAGCCTCAGCTGGTAGGTCTACTCGATACTCAGATGCATTTGGAATCGGTAGTAGGACCCACACCGATGAGGCAGAGATAGTAAACAGCCTGGGAGCGGTTAAATAGGGTTTTTCTTACAGAGAAAGTACAGTTAATCAAAGTCAGGTACCAGTCCATTGAAGACTAGACTAAGAAAGCCTTGAAGTGTTGTTTGAACCATTGAAGATTTGTTGTTTGTTCCATAATAAAGACTTTGTTGTATAATTAAAGACTAAAGATCATCACTTCAGAAAAATCCCTGAGAATCTCTCTTTGAGGCCCCCTGGCTTCCTGCTGGGCTTAAAGTATACATCCTATAGAAAAGACAGCTGTTACAGGCCCAGCGCGCGACAGAACAGTTAGTAAGGCCAAAAATAGCCAAAATATATATATTTTTAACCTGAAAATTTGGGGGGGGGGGTTGAACCCCCCCCCCCCCCCAGCTAGTAGGCATGGGCAATCCATGATTCTAAAGTATGTACAAATTTAAGGGGTGCTGGTGCTTTGTTTCTAAAGTGTTTCTAAAGTGTTTCTAAAGTTTGGTGGTGAAAATTTCAGAACTCTAACAAAACTTTCAAAATTTCACCACTGTTAGCTCACCAAATTTCAGAACGTTTTACTTATCCACTGATGTTTAATAGGCTTTTCCTTTATCCCTCCTTATTATCCAACATTTTTGCTTATCCAGCATTCTCCCGGCCCATTTATGTTGGATAAGTGACTCCTGAAACTTCATTTTTGTGGTTGCCACAATGTTGAATTGGTTGAGATATTCGTGGATCAACTACAGCAAAATGTACTGCAGGATGTCCCTCTCTCCCGCAAAAACCAAGTTTTTGCAATTTAATAAACTTTCCCCATGTTTTTGTGATAGAGCCAATTAGGAAATGACATTTATAATCCAGGAACAAAAATAATGTCATAGTGTTATTTATTTCCCTGGTGTTTTACTTTATTGATACTCTGCCTGTCTCCCAAGATGGGACCCAAAGTGACTGTAGATGGATGTCGATCTTTGTCAAGTGCTTCCGGTGTTTCCCAAAGGGCCATTGACACCTGAAGTAACAGGAGTGTAAATCTGCAGCAAGGCCATTAAAGCCGACTGAATGCCTCTGAATGTAACTCAACACACTGCCTGCCCTTGTGTTCCCCATCCTCTGCGTCTTTCTTCCTCTGACCCCAGAGTCACTCTCTTTGCGTTCTTAGGAGGTGTCACATTGCGGAGGTATAAAAGGGCGATTACAGAGATGACATGAAGGGATTAGACCGCAGAAGGAAGACCAATGTAGCCATGATGAACCCACACTTGATCCCAAGGGCAACTTTGGGGGGTGGGGAGGATCTGAACCACTGCCTCATCTATCTTCCGAAGAAATGGGGAAATGTCTTAAGAGAGTGTGTTGTTGAAAGCTTTCATGGCTGGAATCGCTAGGTTGCTGTGAGTTTTTCAAACTATGAAGGATATCCGAAAAGTAAAGTTACAAGATTTTTTTTAAAATGCAAAGAATGAATATATTTTAATAAAACTGACACTGATTGTAGCATAGGTATTACATTATTTTTGCACATCATCACCATTCAGTTCAATACATTTGTCATCAGTGGGACGAGCTTTTGATGCCTGTGTCATACTAGCTTTGTTTGGGGGGAGGGCAAAGGTTTGTCCTGATCACTAGCTGCTTGGAGGAGAGAGAGTGCCCTATGGAGGCAGATGTACAGATTTTCCATTAGAAGTCAGTGTCAGTTCTCCCACCATCATCACCACCACCACTGCCAGCATATACAGCCGCCTGCCTTTGGACTGCGTGTCTTGTTGTGCAAAGCGTGTTTTAGCCAAGTCCCATGAAAAAGACACACAAACAAGAGGAAAAAGGAACAGAAAAACTTTATTCTTATCAACAGAGGCATAAACTTGCAATGTTGTATACAAAATCAAATTTATTTATTTATATATTTATTGTATTTGTATACTGCCTTTCTCAGCCTATCGGCGACTCAAGGCGGTTTCCAACAAAACAGTATATACAGTATCATAAAACAATTTTAAAACATTACAATTACATAAACCACAACAGCAATAAAAACAACATCATTGGCGTCTCCTTATTGTCGAGCATTGTCCAGTTCCATCGTCAATCGTCAATTTCCTATATCATTTATCCATATCCGTTACTCTGTGTTTGTGAATGCTTTCTCAAACAGCCAAGTTTTGACTTGCTTCCGAAACGTTAGGAGGGAGAGAGCAGATCTAATCTCTCTAGGGAGGGTGTTCCATAGCCGGGGAGCCACCACTGAGAAGGCCCTGTCTCTCATCCCCGTCAAACGTACCTGAGACGAAGGCGGAACCGAGAGCAGAGCTTCTCTGAACGATCTCAAGGTTCATAAGGGGAGATACGTTTGGACAGGTAAGTTGGGCCAGAACCGTTTAGGGCTTTAAAGGTTAAAACCAGCACTTTGAATTGTGCCCGGTAGCAAACTGGCAGCCAGTGGAGCTGGCGCAACAGGGGGGTTGTATGCTCCCTGAGGGTCGCTCCAGTTAGCAATCTGGCTGCTGTCTGCTGGACCAGCTGAAGCTTCCAGACAGTCTTCAAAGGCAACCCTACGTAGAGAGCATTGCAGTAGTCTATACGGGATGTAACGAGAGCGTGGACTACCATGGCCAAGTCAGACTTCCCAAGGAACGGGCGCAGCTGGTGCACAAGCTTTAATTGTGCAAATGCTCCCCTGGTCACCGCCAAACACTGCAACAAACTTATATAGTTCTTGTAAGTAACACAGAATAAGGCTTATTCATCTTCATTCAAATGAGAGAGCAAAACATAAACCTTGTGTAAATAACTATTCCACCATAGCAAAGAGCATCACTGTTAGAGCATAGCAGCATTACAGCATACTGCTTCTCCTCAGAGTAGCATATTGCTTCTCCAAACTGTATTCTAAAATCCATACAGTTATACCCCACCGGCTGTGGCTGAAAGATGCTGGCTGACCTACATTACCAGCTGTACATAATAATTAACATCATACCGTTTTTCTTTAACACACACTTGATCCTGCTATGACTTACTGTAACATGTCTGAGGTAGGCATAGATCCCAACTGGAAAGGATGCATTCTGCCGTGTGGATTCCAGTGTACTCCACCTACAACCGACTTCAGGGTCAAATCTGACAAGGCCCACATACGAGGACCATTCATGAAAGATTTTCCTTGAACCCCTTTCTGTGGACTGAGAGAAGTGAAACCTGGCCCAGATCTGAGTCCTTCTCTCCATGGGTGCCACCATCTAGGGACACACAGTTCTCCCATCTTTTGAAGCAGCGGTCAACACCTCACTTGTAGAAGTTGACAGGTTGCTCCAAAAGACACATTGTGACTTCAGAAATCTTGTCACCAGAAAAATGCTTGCCCTTCAAAAAGTAACAGGTTTTCTTCTCCAAAGAGGGAGAAAAGGATATGGTAATATTTGGATACATGAGGATAGAGAAATGTTTGTATGTGAAGGTGAATGATCAGTAAAAATGTAATCCCCCTTCCTTGGTTTGTTTGCTAGCCAAGGTAACTGTAAGTGGTTTGCGAATCCAATGTAGTTACAGACAATTTGCATGTCTAATGTCATTTTTTGGGTAAAAGTTTGGTAAAAGTGCTGATATACCCACTGACACTGAAAATTGCAATAAAAAGAACCTTTGTTTAAATTGTATTCATGACAGTGTTTGTCTTCCCGCTTGACCGTGGCAGAGGAAAATTATGTTCCAATTGTCTCAGGATATGTGGTGCTGCACAATATATAATAATAATAATAATAATAATAATAATAATAATAATAATAATAATAAATATCCTTTATTTATACCCCGCTAACATCTCTCGAAGGACTCGGTGCGGCTTACAAGGCCAAATACATCAGCAAAACAACAACATAACAAATACAACAATAAATAAACTCATAAAACAAAGCAATAAACATTAAACGAAAGCAATAAACATTAAACAATAACACCACGACGCAATTAAAAACTATGACCGGGCCAAATGTAATGATTAAATTTTTTTAAAAATGCTGGACATGACAGGTGAAATGGATGATTTTGGCGATAAGTGCAGTATGCAGACAATCTTAAATCTCTGGTAAAGTGCATTGGGACATGATGCTTGGAGTTTCCTATTCTGGGAAGGCACACTGGAACAACCACGTCTTCAAGCTCTTCCTAAAGACTGCCAATGTTGGGGCTTGTCTGATGTCCTTGGGGAGAGAGTGCCAGAGTCGAGGGGTCACCACCGAGAAGGCCCTGTCCCTCGTCCCCACCAATCACGCTTGCGATGCAGGTGGGATTGTGAGCAGGGCCTCTCCAGATGATCGAAGAGTTCATGTGGGTTCGTATGCAGAGATGTTTTCTCACCTCAGGCCCTGGCACATAGGGAAGTCATTCTTCCAGTACAGGAGGAGTGTGAGTTAGGAATGCATGATGGAGGAGTAAGGGACGGTGAAGAAGTCCATTCAACAGCAATAGGAGAATGTTAAACCTTGGGAAGTCTGACTTGGCCATGGTAGTCCACGCTATGGTTACATCCCGTATAGACTACTGCAACATGCTCTTTGTGGAGTTGCCTTTGAAGATGGTCCGGAAGCTTCAACTAAGACAACGAACAGGCTGCCAGGTTGCTAACAGGAACGTCACTCAGGGAGCATACAACCCCCTTGTTGCGCCAACTCCACTAGCTGCCGGTTTGCTACCAGGCCCAATTAAAAGTGATGGCTTTTGCCTTTAAAGCCCTAAACGGTTCTGGCCCAATTTACCCGTCTGAACGTATCTCCCCTTATGAAGCATCAAGAACTTTAAGATCGTCTGGGGCGGCCCTGCTCTCAGTCCTGCCTTTGTCACAAGTACATTTGCCGGGGACAAGAGACAGGGTCTTCTCAGTGGTGGCCCTTGGCTATGGAACGCCCTCCCTAGGGAGATCAGATCTGCTCCCTTACTCTTAAAGTTTCGTAGGCAAGTAAAAACATGGCTGTTTGAGCAAGCATTCACAAATGCAGAGTAGCTATTATAGAAAATTGAATGACTTGACAATGGAACTGGACAAAGCTTGATAATAAGGAGTACTTCAGTATACCATTATATTGTAATATTATTAGTAATATTACATGTAATATAAATATATAATTATAATATAATATTATTAGTAGTAATGTGATCTGGTCGCTACCACCTCACCCGCCTCATCGGAAACCTGTTACAAAACAGGAGATTCTTTGTTGAGTTCCAGGGCCAGAGAAGCAGATGGCGGAAACAGAAGAACGGCCTGCCTCAGGGGAGCGTGCTTGCTCCATCCATGTTCAACATTTACACAAATGACCAGCCACTGCCAGAAGGGACAGAGAGCTTCATCTATGCAGATGATCGTGCCATTATCGCTCAAGCAGGGAGCTTTAAGAAGGTTGAACAGAAGCTCTCTGGAGCTCTAGGTGCTCTTACTGCCTATTACAGGGAAAATCAGCTCATCCCTAATCCATCTAAAACACAGACATGTGCCTTTCATCTTAAGAACAGATAAGCATCCCGAGCTCTGAGGATGACCTGGGAAGGAATCTCACTGGAGCATTGCAGCACACCCAAATACCTGGGAGTCACTCTGGACCGTGCTCTGACCTACAAGAAGCACTGCCTGAACATCAAGCAAAAAGTGGGCGTTAGAAATAATATCATACGAAAACTGACTGGCACAACCTGGGGATCACAACCAGACACAGTGAAGACATCTGCCCTTGCGCTGTGCTACTCTGCTGCTGAGTATGCATGCCCAGTGTGGAACACATCTCACCACGCTAAAACAGTGGATGTGGCTCTTAATGAGACATGCCGCATTATCACGGGGTGTCTGCACCCTACATCACTGGAGAAACTACACTGTCTAGCCGGTATTGCACCACCTGACATCCGCCGGGAAGCAGCAGCCAAGGACCAAGGCAGTGACATCTCCAGCTTGTTTGGGTATCAGCCAGCACGTCAACGGCTTAAATCAAGAAGTAGTTTTCTAAGATCTACAGAGACACTCGCTGGAACACCTCAGCAAGTGAGAGTCCAAAAGTGGCAGGCTCAAACCCAGCACCTCAATCATGGATGATACCAGATGAGAGACTCCCCCCTGGGCACACAGAAGACTGGGCGACTTGGAAGGTGCTGAACAGACTGCGCTCTGGCACCACGAGATGCAGAGCCAACCTTCAGAAATGGGGCCACAAAGTGGAATCCACGACATGCGAGTGTGGAGAAGAGCAAACACTGACCACCTGCTGCAATGCACCTTGAGCCCTGCCACATGCACAAGGGAGGACCTCCTTGCGGCAACACCAGAAGCACTCCAAGGGGCCAGATACTGGTCAAAGGACATTTAATAGAATGCCAAGTTTGCAAACTTTGTGTTTTGTCTGTTTGTTTGTTTTGTTAAAAACGTAATACAAATGTTGCTCCTGACACGATACATAAATAAATAAAGTAGCATTACATTATAATATTATATATATGTCACATCACGGCTAATACTTCGCTAGCACAGTGATCAATCCTTAACCACCTCCAGGATTTTCAACCAGATAGTTTTTTCTCTGAACTAAGGACTAGATCAGCAGCAATAGGAACACAATATCAGGTTTAGATCTTCATATGTCTGCCTGCAGCTGTCACCAATCAGAACATATAAAATAAATGCAAGTGAAGAAACTGTAAATGATTATGGGGAGTACGGTGTCGTCGTCTTCCTTTCCCTTTCACCCTTCCTTGTCCCCTCTGTGTCCATCATTTTCTGTGCCTCAGCCACCCGAAGAGATGCAGATGCTGGTTCCGTAATGTCTGCCGTGACAGGGTTGTTGCTCGGGGAAATCTCTCCTTGGCTCACTTCTCTGAAATGCTCAGGAAGCGGTTGCTCATGGCAATCTGCACTAGTACTGGCCATGTCAAGGTCAGTCTGGCTGGGTGGGGGTATTCCTCCATGGAAAGGTCTTTTGGGTGGTGGACCACTTTTGTTACAGCAATTTGCACAATGTGTGCAACACTGCTTCTCCACTCGTGATTGGTCCAAAACATCACGTATCATTGTCTCGATTGCATTGAACCTCTCTTGGGACGCTCTCGTATCCTCCTCTAGGTAATGAAAAAGGCTAAGGAGTATCTGTCTGTTCTTGGAGGTGTCCTCACGCATGGCTTCGCGCTGCAGTTTGGCCTGCTCGTCAGCGTGCTGCATGATTGCTAAAGCAATATTTTCACCCCGCCTTCCTCTTTGTCTTCTGGTCCTTAGGTTCCGTAAATGTGTGCCAGGAGATGGTGCTGCCTTTGCTGGAGGGGACTCTCCTATAAATAAAGGAATGGGTACATATAAAATTCCTTCAATTACCTGCTCTTTATGTTATATACGAGGGGTATTTTTTAAGTAAGGTCCGTTTTGTTGTAGACACTAGTAGTTCGCGCGCATACCGCAACGAGCGCATGCGTCGTGTACCGGCATGCCTCGGGAACAACTGTGCTCAGTTTCCGCTCTGTAGCTAACCTGTACGGTTCTGTTCTGTGCTTTAAAAATGTTTAAGACTATCAACTCACCCTCCGCATGTGAGGTTCGCTCAGTGATACGGTTTTTGTCAGCAAGGAACCTGCCTGCTGCAGAAATTCATCGACAGATTTGTGAAGTGTACGGTGATACTGTTATGAGTGAAAACAAAGTGCGTAAGTAGGTACGACAATTCAAAGATGGCCGTGACAACGTCCATGATGAGGACCGCTTCGGTCTCTCTTCTTTGATTACAGACGATTTGGTGGCTTCAGTTGAAGCGAGGATTCGTGAGAACAGGCACTTCACAATAACAGGTCTCTCAAACGAATTTCCTGACATGTCGAGAGCAGTGCTTTACAACACTGTTTCTGAACACCTAAAGTTTAGGAAACTGTGCTCCCGTTGGGTCCCGAAACTCCTAACAGAGGACCACAAAAACCAAAGATTTGAGTGAACTCTTGGTTATCGGAGCAGGCGGCAAGTTTTTATGAAGAGGGTATTTTAAAATTGGTTCAGAGGTATGATAAGTGTTTGAACAAACTTGGCAACTATGTCGAAAAATAGAGTGAAGTATGTACTTTCTGAAAATAAATTTACTTTTTTGAAATAAACTTTCATTGTGTACTTATGTTCAAACGGACCTTACTTAAAAAATACCCTCGTATTACTGCTGAAATAACTTAAAGAGCAGCATTTTGTTAGAGAATTTGCTTTGTCCCAGTTCTTTAGTGCAGTACCCTTAGATCAGTGTTTCTCAACCTGGTGGTCAGGACCCCTGGAGGGGATCGCAAGGAGTTTTCAGAGGGGTTTTTAAAGACCATCAGAAAACATATTTCTGGTGGTCTCAGGAACCCCTTTGGCAGAGAATGCTGAAGATCTCTCCGCCTATCCTTCTCTTCCTTTTTGGAAACAGACAGTGAATCCTCCCACCAAAAGCCCTCCTCCGCTCTGATTGGCCGGCATCTCAGTCAAGGGGAGGGCTGTTTCTGAGACTCCAAGAGGGGAGGGGAGAGCAGGTGTGCTTGGCACATGGCAGCGTGGTGTGCATGTGTGGGTGAGGGAAAGTGCGTGAGGCTGGAGGGACCAGCCGTGAGCCGCACCAGGGAGTCCCTTCAAGTCATGGGGGTTATGTGTGGGAAGTTAAACTCGTGGGGTTCAGAGCGCTCTTTGATTGTAGGTGAACTATAAATCCCAGCAACTACAACTCCCAAATATCAAGGTCTATTTCCCCCAAACTCCACCAGTGTTCACATTTGGGCATACTGGGGCATATATGGAAAAATTGGATGATGAGACTGGATTTCGATCTTAACTATGACGCGAATGAGATGTTTTATTGATTTATATTAACTGTATGCTACTATTTTAATGGTTTTTAACTCTTTTGTGATGTTTTTCAGCATTGAATTTTGCTATTGTTAACCGCTCTGAGTCGCCCAAGGGCTGAGAAGAGCAGTATACAAATATAGTAAATAAATAAATAAATATTGAGGATTCATGCCAAGTTTGGTCCAGATCCAACATTGTTTGAGTCCACAGTGCTCTCTGGGCACAGGTGAACTACAACTCCAAAAATCAAGGTCAATGCCCACCAAACCCTTCCAGTATTTTCTGTTGGTCATGGGAGTTCTGTGTGGCAAGTTTGGTTTAATTCCATCATTGGTGGAGTTCAGAATGCTCTTTGATTGTAGGTGAACTATAAATCCCAGCAACTACAACTCCCAAATAACAACATCAATCCCCCCAACCCCGCCAGTATTCAAATTGGGGCGTATCAGGTATTTGTGCCCAATTTGGTCCAGTGAATGAAAATACATCCTGCATATCAGATATTTACATGACGATTCATAACAGGAGCAAACTGACAGTTATGAAGTAGCAACGAAAATAATGTTATGGTTGGGGGTCACCACATGTGGAATTGTAAGAAGGTTGAGAAACACTGCCTTAGACAAACTTAAAGAGGAATCAACTTACTTTCTTGTTCAGGTGACTGCTGGCTTTGGTTTGGGGTCTCTGGTTCTCCCTCACTTTCAGCTTTGGTTGTCATGGGCGTCACTGGAGGAGATCCCAGAAGGGCAGGGGGAGCGTGGACACTCACCGGTTCATAAACCTCTCCTTCTGGAACTTCTGCAATTATGATTAACTGTGATAAATAAAGTGTCGCATCAGCGAGATAACACACAACTGCACTTTTCATAATTACTTACCGAGGAGAAGTAATTTGGAATCTTCGTCATTGTCTTCCAGTTCTGTACATTAAGGAGACAAGAAGAAAAATCAGTTACAGCTGATGGATAAAGACGTACATGAGATGTACATTTTTTACAGCACAGGGACAGTATTACATCCAAAGTTCTATCATTGTCCTTTCCTGCTATAGATTCAAAGGACTTCATCACATTGAGGCAGGGAAGTCTCTGCCAGAGAAGAGCTCAGTCTTACTCAGTTTTGTAATGCAACTGATGTTTTCTCTACCTTCATCACACTGTTAAATGTCTCAGTTCATAGAATCATAGAATCAAAGAGTTGGAAGAGACCTCATGGGCCATCCAGTCCAACCCCCTGCCAAGAAGCAGGAATATTGCATTCAAATCACCCCTGACAGATGGACATCCAGCCTCTGTTTAAAAGCTTCTAAAGAAGGAGCTTCCACCACACTCCGGGGCAGAGAGTTCCACTGCTGATACGGTTTTTGTCAGCAAGGAACCTGCCTGCTGCAGAAATTCATCGACAGATTTGTGAAGTGTACGGTGATACTGTTATGAGTGAATTCAAAGTGCGTAAGTAGGTATGACAATTCAAAGATGGCCGTGACAACGTCCATGATGAGGACCGCTCCAGTCGCCCTTCTTTGATTACAGACAATTTGATTTGATCGCACACTCAAATCTTTGGTTTTTGTGGTCCTCTGTTAGGAGTTTCGGGACCCAACAGGAGCACAGTTTCCTAAACTTTAGGTGTTCAGAAACAATGTTGTAAAGCACTGATCTCAACACGTCAGGAAATTCGTTTGAGAGACCTGTTATTGTGAAGCGCCTGTTCTCACGAATCCTCGCTTCAACTGAAGCCACCAAATCGTCTGTAATCAAAGAAGGGCGACCGGAGCGGTCCTCATCATGGACGTTGTCACGGCCATCTTTGAATTGTCGTACCCACTTACGCACTTTGCTTTCACTCATAACAGTATCACCGTACACTTCACAAATCTGTCGATGAATTTCTGCAGCAGGCAGGTTCCTTGCTGACAAAAACCGTATCACTGAGCGAACCTCACATGCGGAGGGTGAGTTGATAGTCTTAAACATTTTTAAAGCACAGAACAGAACTACAGGTTAGCTACAGAGCGGAAACTGAGCACAGTTGTTCACGAGGCATGCCGGTACACGACGCACGCGCTCATTGCGGTATGCGCACAAATTATTAGTGCCTACAACAAAACGGACCTTACTTAAAAAATACCCCTCGTAGTTAAAGATATGGTGAGTTGAAATACTTTGAAAACGTTACACTAACACAACTGCTTGGAGATGGGACGGAGCTTGAGATACTTTAAGAAGAGCTCTCACTTTGCCTTGTGCGCATTATCTACAACAACGTAGGGATATTAGTGTAAGAAATACCTTCTACTGTAAAAAGTGAAGGACCAGTAGCTTGTGTATCCAGTATTGACTCCCGGGAACATGTCTCATCCAAAGTGGTTGCATCCAAATCTTGGCCCAGAGGGAGTTCCTCTCTTCGGACTGGATAACTTCTTGAGAGCCTGGGTGGGTCGGTGATTGCATCTCTTTTGAGAATGTTTTCTAGCTCAGTATAAAATGAGCATGTTTTTGGAGCATTTTCCGAGCATTTGTTATGCGCCTGTACCCTCTTGTACTCGAGCCTCATTGTCTTTGTTTTGTAGCGGCATTCCTCAGCAGTTCGACTGTGGCCCCTTTCCCGCATCTGTTTTGCTATTCCTTCAAACACATCTATATTTTTATGCACCGCTCTCAGCGCATCCTGCACCTCTTTCTCTCCCCAGAGATCAAGCAAATCTTTGATTTCATGGAACCGCCAGTGGATACCCTTTCCTTTCCCTTTCCCTTGTGATGCACGGGCTTTCTGTTCCATGACTGGTGGGTAAGATGAAATTCTCAACAGGACTATGGCAAGCGTGACTTGCACTTCTTCTTTGCCTGCCGTAATACCACACTACAAGTACTGCTTCTTCGCTTGTGGAACTGTCAATACGTTCCACACTGGATGTGCAGATGTTGTAGTGGTCTGTTGTATGATGTGTATCTGCAAAGGAAACAGAATATTTTATGGTACTGTTTAATAATAATAATAATAATAATAATAATCCTTTATTTGTACCTCGCTACCATCTCCCGAAGGACTCAGTGCGGCTTACACGAGGCCGAGCCCAAAATACAACAATAAAACAACAACAACAATAATACAGCAAAATAAAACAAAAAACAAGCAATAACAATAATGTTTAAAAATGTGTTCAGTAAAAGAAAATCTAAAAACAGTATTAATCTACAGCTGAAGAAGAGGGGGTAGTGGGGTAGGAGTTGTCTTTCAGAAAGTACTGGAAGGGTTTGGTAGAAATGACCTTGAGTTTAGGAGTTGTAGTTCACCTACATCCAAAGAGCACTGTGGACTCAAACAATGATAGATCTGGACCAGCCTTGGCACGAATACTTAGTATTGTACAAATGTAAACACTGGTGGAGTTGGGGGGAAATAGACCTTAGCATTTGGGAGTTGTAGTTGCTGGGTTTTATAGTTCACCTACAATCAAAGAGCATTCCGAACCCCATCAATGATAGAATTGGGCCAAACCTCCCACACAGGACCCCCATGACCAACAGAAAATTTATTTATTATTTATTTATTTGCAGTATTTGTATACTGCCTTTCTTAGCCTGTCAGCGACTCAAGGTAGTTTACAACAAATCAGTGTACATAATAAATTGTGCAGTTGTTCATCTGCTTCAGCAGCCAGCACCTTTCTTTTGGACCAAAGTTCTTGATTTGTTCCATCTGAAGAACATCCAGGCCAGCTGCTTTGCCATTAAAAATGGCAAAGCAGCTGGCCTGGATGATCTACGGATGGAACAAATCAAGAACTTTGGTCCAAAAGCAAGGTGCTGGCTGGTGAAGCGGATGAACAACTGCACTGCATCCTGTCAGATCCCCAAAATCTGGAGGAAAGCAAGAGTCATAGCCATCTTGAAGCCAGGCAAAGACTGCAATGATCCAAAACGCTATAGACCAATCTCCCTGTTGTGCCACCGTTACAAAGTTCTGGAGAGACTTATTTTGCATAGAATTAGGGAAAAAATAGACCCATGTCTGATTGCACAGCAAGCTGGCTTCAGGAAAAGCAAAAGCTGCACATCGCAAGTGCTGAACCTGACTCAGCACATAGAAGATGGGTTGGAAAGGCAGCAGATCACAGGAGCTGTCTTCATAGACCTGTCAGCGGCGTACTGTGAAAAAGATCTTGGAGTCCTCGTGGACAACAAGTTAAACATGAGCCAACAATGTGATGTGGCGGCAAAAAAAAAAGCCAATGGTTGAACAGAAGCTCTCCGGAGCTCTAGGTGCTCTTACTGCCTATTACAGGGAAAACCAGCTGATCCCTAATCCATCTAAAACACAGACATGTGCTTTTCATCTTAAGAACAGACAAGCATCCCGAGCTCTGAGATGACCTGGGAAGGAATCCCACTGGAGCATTGCAGCGCACCTAAATACCTGGGAGTCACTCTGGACCGTTCTCTGACCTACAAGAAGCACTGCCTGAACATAAAGCAAAAAGTAGGTGCTAGAAACAATATCATACGAAAGCTGACTTGCACAACCTGAGGATCACAACCAGACACAGTGAAGACATCTGCCCTTGCGCTTGGCTACTCTGCTGCTGAATACATATGCTCAGGTAGGAGCCCCCGGTGGCGCAGTGGGTTAAACCCCTGTGTCGGCAGGACTGAAGACCGACAGGTCGCAGGTTTGAATCCGGGGAGAGGCGGATGAGCTCCCTCTATCAGCTCCAGCTCCTCATGCGGGAACATGAGAGAAGTCTCCCACAATGTCAGGAGCGTCTTGAGAAACTGAAAGTCGCTTCTGGTGTGAGAGAATTGGCCGTCTGCAAGGATGTGGCCCAGGGGACGCCCGGATGATTTGATTTTTTTATCATCCATGTGGGAGGCTTCTCTCATGTCCCCGGATGGTAAAACATCAAACATCCAGGTGTCCCCTGGGCAACATCCTTGCAGACGACCAATTCTCTCACACCAGAAGCGACTTGCAGTTTCTCAAGTCGCTCTGACATGGAAAAAAAAGTAGGAGGATTTGCCGTGTGTTTCCAAAAAGGAAGAGAAGGAGAGACGGAGAGATCTTCAGCCTTCTGTGTCATGTGTTTTCTGATGGTCTTTGGCGACACCTCCGAAACCCCCCTCGCAACCCCCCCTCCCCAGGGGTCCCAACCTCCAGGTTGAGAAACACTGCATTAGAGATTTGGCAAAAAAATAAATAAATCAAGAGAACTGAGAAAAATCCATTTCCACACCATCTCCTGATACGTTTGAAAAGAATGCTAAAGACTCAAAGAATGCTGGACTCTACACTTTCACTAGGGATGTCATCACATTAAGGCAATGAAACGGATGAAAACGTTTGGCTGAGTAGAGCTCCATTTTCCTATGAAACGGAAGCAGGGCTTACCTTCATCACACTTCCATGCAACTCAGTATGGACTCCGCATTCTTTGGGGCTCCACCCACCATTCCTCCCCCTCCTCTATCAAATCCACCCGCTATACTAACGCGAGATCTGAGAAGTTTCTGAGCATGCTCGGTTTGTCCCTTTGGGATGCTGCCGAGAAGAGAGGAGGGAGGAGGGGACGAAGAAAGAAAGGGGGTTGCAAATATGTTCAAAAATTTTGGGAAAATGTATTTCAAGAAATAAGAAGAATCACCCAAATAGAGATAACAGAAACACTGGAGATAGCACTGCTGTCATTTATTGACAATGTTAAAATACCAAAAGAACTAAAAGAATTAATTGCCAATCTGGTAACAGCAGAAAGATTATTAATAGCTAAAAAATGGAAAGAAGGAGGGGAGTGCCAATTGGAAGAGTGGTATAGGGAGATTTGGGACATCGCAATAAACGATAAACTGACAGGAAACATTAAGGTTAAAAAAGGATTATAAATAAAAGATGATTTGGGGAAGATTTGGGGGAAATTGATAGAATATGTATATATAGAAGGTAAGGGGACCAAACCTGTAATAGAAACAACTGAGTTTTGGGAATAAGTATTGTAATTGGCTGGTTGGGGGTGAAGGGTTAGCACTGGGTGATTGGATATAATGAAGCAGAAGAATGAATTATTATAGGTATCAAGACATATATGTTCTGTACAATTGTCAATGGGAAGTGATAAGTATAAGAATGTTTAAATACGGAATATGTTAAAGCTACAATAAATAAAAAAATTAAAAAAGAAAGAAAGAAAGGGGGATTCGGTGTTTCTGTGGTCGTTCTGGCATTGGGGAAGGGGCCACTCATGAAAGATTTCCCCGGACCCCCTTCCTGTGGACTGAGAGCAATGAAACTTGGCCCCGTTCTGAGTCCTCCTCTCCATCGGTGCCACCTTGGGACACACAATTCTCCCATCGTATTGTCAAAGACTTTCTTGGCCGGACTCACTGGGTTGTTGTAATAATATAATCAATAATAAACTTTATTTATACCCTGCCACCATCTCCCCGATGGGGACTTGGAGCGGCTTACATGAGGCCAAGCCCAAACAACAAATTACAATAAAAACCGAAAACACAAACAATAAACAACAACATCATTATTACATAAAACGTGAATACATCTATATAAATAAAAATGAGAAGAGAAACGGAAGAAGACGTTTTCAAGAACCCCTTCCCCTCACCACCACCCCTCCTTGGATCCCTCTTTCCACAATCTTTCTTTCCCCCCTTCCCACCCCCCCCAAACCCCCTTACCCCCTCCACCTTTTCCTCCCTCTTCCCTTCCCCCTCCCCCATCCCCATCTCTACCTTGTTTTTAAATGCTGTTTATAGAAAATTTACTAATAAAAAATTATTTTTAAAAATGTAATGTTCGTTTGTGGGATTCACAGAACTCAAAAACCACTGGGCGAATTGACACCAAATTTGGACACAAGACACCTAACAGTCCAATTTATGTCCTCCACTCAAAAAAATTGATTTTGTCATTTGGGAATTGTCGTTGCTGGGATTTATCGTTTACCTACAATCAAAGAGCATTCTGAACTCCACCAATGATGGAATTGGGCCAAACTTAGCACACAGGGCTCCCATGACCAACAGAAAAAACTGGAAAGGTTTGGTGGACATTGACCTTGAGTTTGGGAATTATAGTTCACCCACATCCAGAGAGCACTGTGGACTCAAACAATGATGGATCTGGACCAAACTTGGCACGAATATTCCATATGCCCAAATATGAACACAGATGGAGTTTAAGGGAAATAGACCTTGACATTTGGGAGTTGTAGTTGCTGGGATTTATAGTTCACCTACAATCAAAGAGCATTCTGAACTCCACCAATGATGGAATTCAACCAAACATGGCATACAGGACTTCCATGACCAACAGAACACACTGGAAGGGTTTGGTGGGCATTCACCTTGAGTTTGGGAGTTGTAGTTCATCTACATCCAGAGAGCACTGTGGACTCAAACAATGATGGATCTGGACCAAACTTGACACAAAAATTCCATATGCCTAAATATGAACACAGATGGAGTTTGGAGGAAATAGACCTTGACATTTGGGATTTGTAGTTACTGGGATTTATAGTTCACTACAATTAAAGAGCATTCTGAAACCCACAAACGACAGAAATGGGGCAAACTTCCCACACAGAACCCCCATGACCAACAGAAAATACTTAAGGCCATCCAGTCCAACTCTCTTCACCAGGGCAAGAAAATGTAATCAGAGCCCTCCTGACAAAGAGCCATCCAGTCATAAATATAGATAGATAGATAGATAGATAGATAGATAGATAGATATTATTCTCTCTCACAGATATAGTATCATAGATTTGAAAGGGACTCCTAAAGAAGGACCATGATATGTTGCATATTCCAGAGTATAGCAAACCAGACACTCTCCACATCGACACTGACAAAGAAACAACAAGAAATACTGTTTACTCACAAGCATAAAGGAATTACATATATTAGAAACCAACACTTTCTCATTACTTTATTTTCCAGATCACCAGACTGGGCCACAGCAACGCGTGGCAGGGGACAGCTAGTAAATAATATTCTTTATTTATACCCTGCTGCCATCTCCCCAATGGGGACTCGGAGTGGCCTACATGAGGCCAAGCCCAAACAATAAATTACAACAGAGTAAAATCGAAAACACAAACCCAAAACGCAAACAATAAACAACAATATCATAATTACATAAAACATGTGAATACATAACAATAGGCACAATCATAATGGCAATGGGCGGGCTACATTCATTGACCTTGCAAAGACATTCGACACAGTGAATGAATCGCAGCGCTCTCTGGACCATCCTCCAAGAAATTGGGTGCCCAAACAAATTTGTGAATATCCTGTGACACCTTCGCCACATACATACAGGACAGGACAGAGTGAAAACTAGACATAAGACCTTTCCCCAGCAGAAGCAAATGAGCTCTCCAAGCTGGCTGTCCTATTTTGGGGAAATTTGGAGTTGATTCTGGCTTTGGAGAGGACTTCTATACCTTTAGTGGTGGCTGTAGAAGACCCAATTTCAGTAAGCATTCTTTAGGAAGAACTTGAAGATCTGGCTATTCCGATGTGCCTTTCCAGAATAGGGTAACCTCCAGCACTACGTCCCAGAAGCACTTTATTAGAGTTTAAGACTCTCTGCACATTGCACTTGCCCAGAATACCAACATATCACCTCTCACACCCAGCACTTTTTTAACCTGTACCCTTCATTGGCCCGGGCCTGGTTTTATTGTGTAATAGTGTAATGTTTTGGTTTTGTTATTGCTTATGTTTTTAATTTGCTTTGCGTTGTATTGTTATTGTCTGTTGTTGTGTTGGCCTTGGCCTTTGTAAGCTGCATCGAGTCCTTCGGGAGATGCTAGCAGGGTACAAATAAAGTTTAATAATAATTAATAATAATAATAAGCATCGCTTTTGAACCTGGTTGTGCAATAAATTGCTGAAACCCCATCTTCTATGCAACCTTTAAAGGAGTGTTTCTCAGCCTCGGGCTCTGGACCCTTGTGGGGTGTCAGAGAAGTCACCAAAGCCCATAACAAAACAGTATTTTCTGTTGGTCATGGAGGTTCTGTGTGGGAAGTTTGGCCCAATTCTATCGTTGGTGAGGTTCAGAATGCTCTTTGATTGAAGGTGAACTATAAATCCTACCAACTACAATTCCCAAATGCCAAGGTCTATTTTCCCCAAACTTTCAGAGGGTTTGCCAACATATATTTCTGATGGTCTTAGGGGCTCCTTTGGCCGAGAAGGCTGAAGATCTCTCCGCCTATCTTTCTCTTCCTTTTTGGAAACAGACAAGGAATCTTCCCACCAAAAGCCCTCCTCCACTCTAATTGGCTGGCCTCTCAGCCAAGGGGAGGGATGTTTCTGAGACTCCCAGTGGGGAGGGGAGAGCAGTCATGCTCAGTGCATGGCAGCGAGGAAGAGCGTGCAAAGCTGGAGGGAGGCTTGTCCCAGCAAGCCCCTTCAAGCCATGGGGGTTCTGTGTGGGAAGTTTGGCCCAATTCTATCGTTGGGGTTCAGAATGCTCTTTGATTGTAGGTGAACTATAAATCCCAGCAATTATGACTCCCAAATGTCAAGGTATATTTTCCCCAAACTCCACCAGTGTTCACATTTGGGCATATTGAGTATTCGTGTCAAGTTTGGTCCAGAGCCATCATAGTTTGAGTCCACAATAGGTGAACTACAACTCCAAAGTTCAAGGTCAATGTCCTCCAAACCCTTCCAGTATTTTCTGTTGGTCGTGGGAGTTCTGTGTGCCAAGTTTGGTTCAATTCCATCGTTGGTGGAGTTCAGAATGCTCTTTGATTGTAGGTGAACTATAAATTCCAGCAACTACGACTCCCAAATGTCAAAGTATATTTCCCCCAAACTCCACCAGTGTTCACATTTGGGCATATTGAGTATTGGTGTCAGGTTTGGTCCAGAGCCATCATTGTTTGAGTCCACAATAGATGAACTACAACTCCAAAGTTCAAGGTCAATGCACTCCAAACTCTTCCAGTATTTTCTGTTGGTCGTGGGAGTTCTGTGTGCTAAGTTTGGCCCAATTCCATCGTTGGTGGAGTTCAGAATGCTCTTTGATTGTAGGTGAACTATAAATCTCAGCAACTACAACTCCCCAATGACAAAATCAATCCCCCCAACCCCACCAGTATTCAAATTGTTCTGATTTTGTGCCAAATTTGGTCTAGTGAATGAAAATATATCCTGCATATCAGATATTTACATTACACTTCATAACAGTAGCAAAATTACAGTTGTGAAGTAGCAACAAAAATGTTATGGTTGGGTGTCACCACAACATAAGGAACTGGATTAAGGAGTTGCGGCATCGGAAGGTTGAGAAACACTGCTTTAAAGGTAGAGCCCTCTCCAATTTTCCACCTGCAATCCCAAAACCCATCCTGAGCTTCCTTGGTCTTCAGAGGAGGTTGGCTTGTGCTGTCCTATCTTTTTAAAGCCAGCCATGACTACAAGGGGCAGATGTGACTTCACAGTCAGTCAAGTAACAATGGGGAGAGGTGGCTGATGGGGCAAGCAGCAACCAAGAGGGCTGCAGGGGACCTGGAGGGAACCCTGGGCTTGTGCGGGGAAAGGGAAGAGGTGACTTGGGATGTTACGCTGTGCCAACAAGAAGAAAATAGTGATGGACGACCCCTGGTTTAAGACCCGCTGTGACATTAAGAGCCAGGGGCAGCCAAAGGTATGCAAGCGGGTGATGTCACGAATAACCTTTCAATAAATTTAAATCATAGTTTTTTTGTAATTGCAATTTTCCAGTGTGAGAGGGTATATTTATTATTATTATTATTATTATTATTATTATTATTATTATTATTTTAACTTTATTTGTACCCCGCTAGCATCTCCCAAGGGATTCGATGCGGCTTACAACAGGCCGAAGCCCAACACAACACAATACAACAATACAGTACATAGCAAATAAAACAGTTAAGCAAAAACAATAACAATAGCAGTACAACAAGACATTATTAAAAACTGAGCCGGCCGGAGTAGGGGTACAGGATTAAAAGTGCTGATGTGTCGGAGGGATATGGGATTATAATATAAGTGCGGTGTGCTGTGATCTTGGTTCTAACTAAAGTGCTTCTGGGATTTGGTACTGGGGTTCCTAGTCTGAAAAGGCACATCGGAACAGCCAGGTTTTCAAATTCTTTCTGAAGACTGCCAGTGTAGGGGCTTGTCTGAGGTCTTTCGGGAGGGCATTCCAGAGGCGGGGGGCCACCACAGAGAAGGCCCTGTCTCGTGTCCCCACCAAGCGCGCTTGTGACGCGGGCGGGATCATGAGCAGGGTCTCTCCAGATGACCGGAGTGAACGTGTGGGTTCGTAGACAACGATACGGTCACGCAGGTAGGGTAGTCCCAAACCGTTCAGGGCTTTGTAGGTAAGCACCTGCACCTTAAATTGGGCTCGGAAAATAAACGGCAGCCAGTGGAGCTCCTTAAACAGGAGGGTTGACCTCTCTCTGTAATGGGCCCCAGTTAACATCCTGGCTGCTGCCCGTTGGACCAATTGGAGTTTCCGAGCTGTTTTCAAGGGCAGCCCCACGTAGAGCGCATTGCAGTAATCCAGTATTTATTTGAAGCATTTATATCCCGCCCTTCTCACCCTGAAGGGGACTCAGGGTGAAGCTCAACATAAATACGGCAAATATTCAATGCCGGAATAAAAACAAACTATAATTATACACATTAAAATCAGTGGAATCCACTTTAAAACAAAATGGTTTAAAACCATCTCAAACCAGCCATACCGGATTATTACCTTCTTGCACGGCCCCAAAATCTTATTATTTATTTATTTATTTATTTCGCTTGTATACCGCTCTTCTCAGCCCTCAGGCGACTCAGAGCGGTTAACAACCAATTCAACAGTACAAAACAGATCATTAGTCATTTAAAACAGCAATATCAATTAATTAGCATCAAAACACCAATACAACAATACAACAAAATAACAATCCATCATGTCTCACCAATAGAATCAGCATCCACTCTCATTGTCCATTAATCCATATTCCAATAGTCAATCAATTGCACTGCTTAGTTGAAAGCCTGTTTGAAGAGCCAGGTCTTCACTCTCTTCCGGAATGCCAGATAGGAGGGGCCCGATCTGATGTCTGTAGGAAGAGCGTTCCACAGCCGAGGGGCCACTACTGAGAAGCCCCTGTCTCTCGTCCCCGCCAGGCGTGCTTGTGAGGCCGGCGGGACCGAGAGAAGGGCCTCCCCAGACGATCTTAACATCCTAACTGGTCCCACAGCCAAGTTTTTCCCATCTTTCTGAAGGACAGGAGGGAGGGGGCTGATCTAATCTCACCAGGAACGGAGTTCCATAGCCAGGGGGCAATCACTGAGAAGGCCCTCATATATATATATATATTATACACACACACACACACACACACACATACAGAGGCAACAATTTGATGCCCAAGAACATCATAAAACATTAATACATAGTATACAACCAAACAAAAGTAATAAAACACAAGCCATTTGCATCTCCTAATTAAAAACATTATCCATTTCGTTGTCAAGTCGTTCCAGGTTCCTATATCTGTGCTGACTTTGGCCTATAAAACCCTAAATGGCCCCGGCCCAGTTTACCTGTGCTATTGCATCTCCCCCTATGAAACACTGTGAATACTAAGATCCTCCAAGGAGACCTCTTTCTCGTCCCCACCAATCACACCTGTGACAGTGGTGGGACCGAGACAGTGGTGGGACCAAGGGCCTCCTTGGATGATGTTAGTATTCACAGTGGTTTATAGGGGGAGATGCGTTCGGACAGGTAAACTGGGCCAGGGCTATTTTATTTATTTATTTATTTATTTATTTATTTATTATTTGAACTTATATGCCGCCACTCCCCTGGGGCTCGGAGCGGCTTACAAGAATGGCTAGAATCTAACACAATTTAAAAACAATTTAAAACAATTTAAAAACAGCAATATCAAACATTAAAAGCCTGTCGAAACAAGTATGTCTTACATGCCCTGCGGAAGCTGATAAGTCCCGCAAGGCATGGACTTCAGGTGGCAGAGTATTCCAGAGCAATGGTGCCACTACTGTAAAGGCCCTGCGTCTCATTGCTGTTAGACGCAAGGTCTTGACACTGGGAATTTCCAATAGATCTTGGTCCTCAGAACGGAGGGATCTCTTAATAGGCCAAAGCCAGCACTTTGAATTGTGCCCAGTAGCAATCTGGCAGTCAGTGGAGCTAATGCAACATGGGAGTTGTGTGCTCCATGTATGCCGCCCCAGTTATTATTCTAGCTGCCTCTCGTTGGACTATTTGAAGCTTCTGAACAATCTTCAAAGGCAACCCCATGTTGAGTTGGCATTAAGAAGGTTGAGAGACACTGGACTAGATGGTCCTTGTGGTCTCTTCATGATTCTATGATTTTGCCTCTAGCCTTCCTTGTCTCCTCTTTCTTACATTCTTCCTTTTCCTCTCCTCTAGATTCATCCGCTTTAGACATGGCCCTGGGTCCTATCATCTTCTTTGTGGTGATGGCGCTGGTCTACCACCCCCTGATGGTCAGCGATGACACGGATCCTGCCACGTTGGGCCGGATCCAGCAGCACGAGGAATTGTTGAACAAGGAGATGGACTACTTGCAAGTAGAATTTGAGCAGAAGGCCTGGAGCTGGGTCCCGAAGCAGAAGCAGAAGCAGGAGAAATTTGTGAAGTCCGACCTGCCGGTGGAAGACGGGACCTGGGATGGTTGGCCTTACGTGGGCCTCATCATCCTTGTTGTCTTTGGCTGCTGCAGGCACACGATGGAAAAGGATACCCATTACGACTCCAGCACGGATGGCTCCAGCACGTCCACCACAGATGAATACGACTACGACACAGACATGGAGCCGGAAGTTGGCAAACCCAACCAGAAGAAGCTGGAGGCCTTCTATGACTGCTATATCGGACTGGAAAACGGCGACTTGAAGAACGTGTGCGATTTTGTGGAGACCTTCGTCAACGATTTGTTGGATGAAGGTCGGAAAACCCTTCCATACCAGAACACCCTTCCTCTGATGGAGAACTGCATCGGAGTGGGCAGCGCCTTTGAAGGGTGGCACGTACAACGGCTGTCAAAACCCTTCACTGTCCTGGTGCCCCTCCTGCCGCCCAAAGGCCATTCCTTCCAAATCGAAAGCAGTGATGCTGAGGGTGGACCCAGCAAACATGGCCACATTTTGGTGGAGATGGACTGCGTTTGCAAAAGGCAGCGGTTGCTGGGTGACGTGGTGTGCTTCCTCCACCACCCAGACCGGGAGCTGAGTGAAGAAGGCGCATTCCTCCTCCACATTTTGTGCACCAGTTCCCACTTGGATGTGGGGAAGACCATCCGCTGGTACCAGAATTTGGTGGTCAAGGCTTGGAGGAACCTCCGTGAGAGGTACACCCTCGACCTCACGCTCATGCCGTCGGCCACAACATGCCGGTTGAAGCTGGCCTTCCACTCTGGGCGTTCTGTTCTAGTGGACATCACTCTCGGTGTCCAGCAAGGAGACTCCTTGGTCTTCCTAGTCACCCACTGTGGAGACGCCAACCCTACCAAGGGCACCATTTGGCTGAAGACCTTCGCTGTTCAGGAGCTGCTCTTCTTTGAATGGTTTGGCCAACGGGCACCCGAATGGAGCTGTCACTTGAAGTGTCTCCAGATCCTGATGTATCTCAAGGGTTCTGGTAGTCTGTCCGGTAAGAACCCTGTCCTCACTGACTACCATTACAAGACTTGCTTGATGCACCTCTTGCTCCTGCGGCCGGTCTCCAACTGGAACCCTGAGAACCTGGCAACGAGGCTCCAAGACATCCTCTTGTTCTTGCACACGGCACTGCGGGAGAAATATCTCGAGCACTTCCTGATCGGGAACATCTCCTTGCCAATCCAGATCCCAATGCCACAAGTCCTCCGGAGTGCTGAGCCCCTCAATCTTTTTGATCACTTGGCGGCCAACAATGGTCTCCATGCCAAAGCCATAAAGGAAGCCACAGAGATCGTGGAACGGGTGAGGGCCCTCTACTCAAAGCAGGAAGAGTAGCTTGGGTCAGCTTCATTCCCAGAGTCCCATCGAGGAACCATAGAGCCCAATGGCGGGGAAAGTGGTTGATACTGCTTCCAATGGTTCTGAACAAACTTGAATTAGACACACAAGGGAGCGATGGTACCACTGAAGAGTGATCCAAATTCGGCTGTTTTCCTAAGTCATGCTTTACGGATAAGGCAGATAAAGGGTTTCAAATCAATGTCCTTGCAGCAGCTATGATTCTGTATTTTTATATACCCCAGTTCCTCACATATTTGTTCTATTAGACTTCAAATAAAGGCTGGACAAGCGGTGTTCTCAAATTTTATTTCAATGTGATTTGATTTATTATACACCATCTACTTTCCCAATTGAGGAGCCCCTGGTGGCACAGTGGGTTAAACCACTGAGCTGCTGAACTTGCTGACCATAAGGTTTGAATCTGGGGAGGAGGGTGAGCTCCCACTGTTAGCCCCAGCTTCTGCCAACCTAGCAGATTGAAAACAGGCAAATGTGAGTAGATCAATAGGTACCACTCGTTTACATTTACCTTTAACTCCCAAGGTCTGCTCTGGCAACTATAGGAAAAGCTGTAATTTGGGGTACATTTACACTGCAGAATTAATGTAGTTTGAAATCGCTTTGGCCCCCTCTAAACTGCCATATAATCCAGATGATCAAAGCAGATAATCCACATTATCTGCTTTGAACTGGATTATATTTATTTATTTATTTATTTATTTGCTACATTTATATACCGCCCCTCTCAGCCCGCAGATGACTCAGGGCGGTTTACAGTTAACATCAAAGCATAAGAATACAATAAAAACAATTAAAATAATATAAAATCAGAAGGTTTTAGGAAAAGAGACAAAGAGAGTTCCTGACGTCTGGAAAAGCACGGGTTTATTTCCAGCTGGGACTCTGGAGTGGAGCTGTGTCCAAAAACACTTAGAGTGCCTGATAAAGGCGTTGACTGCCTTTTTGTACACTTCAAATGCAGGCAAACATGCATCTACATACACTGACATCATTCTCTGCAGGAGACCCCGGTGGCGCAGTGGGTTAAACCCCTGTGCTGGCAGGACTGAAGACCAACAGGTCGCAGGTTCGAATCCGGAGAGAGGTGGATGAGCTCCCTCTATCAGCTCCAGCTCCTCATGCGGGGACATGAGAGAAGCCTCCCACAAGGATGATAAAACATCAAATCATCCGGGCATCCCCTGGGCAACGTCCTTGCAGACGGCCAATTCTCTCACACCAGAAGCAACTTGCAGTTTCTCAGGTCGCTCCCTGACACGACAAAAAAATAATAATTCTCTGCATCACTTTAGCAACACAGAAATATCAAATTCTATCTTCCAACATACAAAAGGCATGTCTCTGTATTTCTTTCTAAAGAGCAGCATACAGCTTACATCCTTCAATCAAGGGGCCTACTTTGACCTGTCATGAGGAAGAGATAGGCTCCTTACTTAGCTACAGCCTGGGCTCGGTGCCACTAGGATGGGCTTATTTCTCCCCCCTCCCCCTTTAATGTTCACCTCCCTCTTGCTGTGCCTGGACGCAGCTTGCTTGTCCTGTCACCTTGGATTTCTGATACAGAGAGAACTTGATTTTTCTATACATTTCAGTGCTTGTAAAGTACACACAATTTATACATAAATAAATATCTATATTTCTAATATCTCCCCATCAAATCTACACTGCCATATAATCTAGTTCAAAGCAGATGATCTGGAATGTCTATGTAGAAGTGTAGAAGTGGTCTCTTATAATCATAGTAACCCAGAACAGCACCTTGTTGGTCAGCCAATGGGGAAACTAGGAGTTCTTTGTCCAATGAGAAGTGAGGAGCACTTTCCGTCTAGCCCAGGTCTGGGCCAACATGGGCCCTCCACCGGGTAGGCGGTTAGGAATGGTGGGAGTTGAAGCCCAAAACACCTGGAGGGCTCAAGTTGGCCCAGGCTTGGCCCTGCCAATGGGGAAGCGAGGAGTGCTTGACTCTTCACCCTTAGGCGATCCCTCATTGGACGAGTAGGATAGTCTTCCATGATCATTATTCTTGTGGATCCGTAGGTGACTGTGGAGCCCTATTCTTGATCTGCATCTTCTCCCGCAGTGAGGGCATTGGTTTCCAGGTGGAAGGTGGTCTCGGTCGGGGTTGGCTTGACACGCCCTTCCTCCTGGCACGTTTCTCTCTTTCACCCTCCATTCGTGCCTCTTCAAATTCTGCAGCACTGCTGGCCACAGCTGACCTCCAGCTGGAGCGCTCAAGGGCCAGGGCTTCCCAGTTCTCAGTGTCTATGCCAGAGATTTTAAGGTTGGCTTTGAGCCCATCTTTAAATCTCTTCACCCAACTGGGAAGCGATTACCACTTTGTTGGTGTAGGTTTTTTCGGGCTGTAAGAACACTTTTCCTCTGGGTGGATCTTCGTCTTTACTCTCGTGGCTTGTTTTCGATCTTGCAGCTCTTCTGATGTCTGAGGTGGAGTCTCCATTGGCCTGTAGAGCCCAGTTGAGGTGGTTCGGTTCATCTTGAAGGAGGTGGTTAGGAGGTTGCCTCACCACCAGCTGCTTTCAGTGGGACAATGAATTCTACAAACAGAAAGATGGAGTAGCTATGTGGAGCCCCCTCAGCGCGGTCATAGCTAATTTCTACATGGAACACTTTGAAAAACAAGCCCTGGAGACAACAACAAAAAAGCCCACTATATGGTTCAGATATGTGGGTGACACTTTCACCATTTGGAGCCATGAAGAAGAAGAACTAAACAGGTTCCTGGACCATCTTAACAGCATCCACCCAAACATCCAATTCACCATGGAAAAGGAAGACTGCCTTTTCTAGATGTCCTAGTCATCCGTAAACCAGATCAACAATTGGGTCACACCGTTTACAGAAAACCCACACACACAGATAGATATCTACATAAAAACTCCAACCATCACCCAAGTCAAAAAAGAAGCACAATTAAAGCCTTGGCAGACCGTGCAAAAAGAATCTGCGAACCCCACCTCCTCCAAGATGAACTGAACCACCTCAACTGGGCTCTCCAGGCCAATGGATACTCCACCTCAGACATCAGAAGAGCTGCAAGACCAAGAACAAGCCAGGAGAGTAAAGACGAAGATCCACCCTTGATGTTCTTGCCATACATCAAGGGAACCACTGACTGAATAGGGAAGCTGATGAGGAAACACAATATACAAACAATCTACAGACCCACCAAGAAAATCCAACAAATGCTACGTTCAGCAAAGGACAAGAGGGATCCTCTCACCTCTGCAGGAGTCTACCGTATACCATGCAGCTGTGGACAAGTCTACATAGGGACCACCAAACGCAGCAGCATTGCCCAAACACGAATCAAGGAACATCAAAGGCACTGCAGACTACTTCAACCAGAGAAGTCAGCCATAGCAGAGCACCTGATGAACCAGCCTGGACACAGCATATTATTTGAGAACACAGAAATGCTGGACCACACCAACAACCACCATGTCAGACTACACAGAGAAGCCATTGAAATCCACAAGCATGTGGACAATTTCAACAGAAAGGAAGAGACCATGAAAATGAACAAAATCTGGCTACCAGTATTAAAAAACTCTAAAAATTACAACAGCAAAACAGCAGAGAGGAAACAAACAAGGACATCTAATCACCTCTCAACAAAAGATTGCTCCAGGCACTGCCAGGCAATCAAATGCTAATCAAGGTGGTCAGTTGAAACATTCACACCTAGCTACAGCAGAGAAGAGCTCTTTGCCCCACCCTGGTCATTCCACAGATATATAAACCCATTTTCCTATTTCCAACAGACCTCACTACCTCTGAGGATGCTTGCCATAGATGCAGGCGAAACGTCAGGAGAAATGCCTCTAGAACATGGCCATATAGCCCGAAAAAACAACAACAACCCACACATAGGAAATAGTTGTGTTGTGGTTCCCACCTAGCTCCAGCAGACAAGAGTCCTTTGTCCCACCCTGGTCATTCCACAGATATATACACCCACTTTCCTAGTTCCAACAGACCTCACTACCTCTGAGGATGCTTGCCATAGATGTAGGCGAAACGTCAGGAGAAAATGCCTCTAGAACATGGCCATATAGCCCGAAAAAACCTACAACAACTCAGTGATTCCGGCCATGAAAGCCTTTGACAATACATTTTGCATCTTCAAATTCTGCAGCACTGCTGGTCACAGCTGACATCCAGCTGGAGCATCCAAAGGCCAGGGTTTCCCAGATCTCAGTGTCTATGCCAGAGATTTTAAGGTTGGCTTTGAGCCCATCTTTCAATCTCTTCACCCAACTGGGAAGCGATTACCACTTTGTTCAATGAGGAGCGAATACCGCTGAGCTGTTAATCCAATGGGTAATGAGATGAGCGTTTTGTCCAATGAGAAGCGTGGAGCGTTTTACGTCCAGCCAATGGGGAAGCGAGGAGGGCTGGAGTCTTCACCCAATGGGGAGGAGAGGAGCGCTCTGTCCAATGAGAAGCGCTTTACGTCGAGCCAATGAGTAACGAATAGCGGGCCCCAGGCAGGCCACGCCCACCGGACGCCAGTGGAGAAGGCCACCGAGGGGAGGGAACAAAGCGGGCGTCGCTCTTCATTGGACAAAGCGCTATGCGCTTTGTCCAATGAAGAGCGACGCCCGCTTTGTTCCCTCCCCTCGGTGGCCTTCTCCCTTGGCGTGCGGTGGGCGTGGCCTGCCTGGGGCCCAGGGCCTTCGCGGGCGCCGCCTCCCCGCGCGAGAGGGCTCCGGGGCGCGTGCAGAGGGCTGCCAAATGCGGAAGGCCGGGGCGGGGTCGATGGCCGGGGGCGGGGCGGGCGCCGTGGCGGAGGTGGGGGCGGTGCTGGGCGGGCAGGGCTGGCCCTTGTCCTCGGAGGGCGGCGGGTACGACTCGGCCCCGCTGGAGCCCCCCGAGAAGGCCCGCCTCCGCAGGAACACCACCTACATCGTCCTCGCCGTGCTCCTCAACGAGAAGGTGGGTGCGGCAGACCAAGTCCTCCCCCTCCTAGTGCCAGAAAGGGGAGGACTGCCACTCCCATCATCCCCACTTCCCAATCATTAGGCTGATGGGCCTCCTAGTGCCAGAAAGGGGAGGACTGCCACTCCCATCACTCCCACTTCAAAGTCATCAAGCTGATGGGCCTCCTAGTAGCAAAAAGGGGAGGACTGCCACTCCCATCATCCCCCACTTCCCAGTCATTAGGCTGATGGGCCTCCTAGTGCCAGAAAGGGGGGGACTGCCACTCCCATCACCCCCACTTCCCAGTCATCAGGCTGATGGGCCCCCTAGTGCTAGAAAGGGGAGGACTGCCACTCCCATCATCCCCCACTTCCCAGTCATCAGGCTGATGGGCCTCCTAGTAGCAGAAAGGGGAGGACTACCACTCCCATCACCCCCACTTCCCAGTCATCAGGCTGATGGGACCCCTAGTGCCAGAAAGGGGAGGACTACCACTCCCATCACCCCCACTTCCCAGTCATCAGGCTGATGGGCCTCCTAGTGCCAGAAAGGGGAGGACTACCACTCCCATCACCCCCACTTCCCAGTCATCAGGCTGATGGGCCTCCTAGTGCTAGAAAGGGGAGGACTGCCACTCCCATCACCCCCACTTCCCAGTCATCAGGCTGATGGGACCCCTAGTGCCAGAAAGGGGAGGACTACCACTCCCATCACCCCCACTTCCCAGTCATCAGGCTGATGGGCCTCCTAGTGCCAGAAAGGGGAGGACTACCACTCCCATCACCCCCACTTCCCAGTCATCAGGCTGATGGGCCTCCTAGTGCCAGAAAGGGGAGGACTACCACTCCATCACCCCCCACTTCAAAGTCATCAGGCTGATGGGCCTCCTAGTAGCAGAAAGGGGAGGACTGCCACTCCCATTACCCCCCACATCAAAGTAATCAAGCTGATGGGCCTCCTAGTGCCAGAAAGGGAAAGACTACCACTCCCATCACCCCCCACTTTCCAGTCATCAGGCTGATGGGCCTCCTAGTGCCACTCCCATAACCCCCCACTTCCCAGTCATCAGGCTGATGGGACCCCTAGTGCCAGAAAGGGGAGGACTACCACTCCATCACCCCCCACTTCAAAGTCATCAGGCTGATGGGCCTCCTAGTGCCAGAAAGGGGAGGACTGCCACTCCCATCACTCCCACTTCAAAGTCATCAAGCTGATGGGCCTCCTAGTAGCAGAAAGGGGAGGACTGCCACTCCCATCATCCCCCACTTCCCAGTCATTAGGCTGATGGGCCTCCTAGTACCAGAAAGGGGAGGACTGCCACTCCCATCACCCCCACTTCCCAGTCATCAGGCTGATGGGCCTCCTAGTGCTAAAAAGGGGAGGACTGCCACTCCCATCATCCCCCACTTCCCAGTCATCAGGCTGATGGGCCTCCTAGTGCTAGAAAGGGGAGGACTGCCACTCCCATCACCCCCACTTCCCAGTCATCAGGCTGATGGGCCTCCTAGTGCTAGAAAGGGGAGGACTGCCACTCCCATTACCCCCCACATCAAAGTA
Source organism: Anolis sagrei ordinatus (assembly GCF_025583915.1). NCBI lineage: Eukaryota > Metazoa > Chordata > Lepidosauria > Squamata > Anolidae > Anolis > Anolis sagrei. The sequence goes on along the minus strand of NW_026847882.1, from coordinate 22,377,236 downwards.
ATCAAGCTGATGGGCCTCCTAGTGCCAGAAAGGGAAAGACTACCACTCCCATCACCCCCCACTTTCCAGTCATCAGGCTGATGAGCCTCCTAGTGCCACTCCCATAACCCCCCACTTCCCAGTCATCAGGCTGATGGGACCCCTAGTGCCAGAAAGGGGAGGACTACCACTCCATCACCCCCCACTTCAAAGTCATCAGGCTGATGGGCCTCCTAGTGCCAGAAAGGGGAGGACTGCCACTCCCATCATCCCCATTTCCCTATAATCAGAAAGCCCCCCTCTGATTATTGGGAAGCCACTTTCCACCAGTGGGCCTGGGATGATGGGAGTTGTAGTGCTCCCCTTTCTGGCACTTCAGGGCCCATAATCTCCCCTTCTTTCTCTCCTTACTCTCCTAAGAAGCTACTTTTAGGCGAGAGAGGAAGGAGGGGGTGGATGCTGAGAGTTGTAGTCCCTCCCCTGAAAGGAAGAACGTTTCTTTTGGATCCAGAGGAAGATGAGCCCTATAGTGCCAGAAAGGAGAGGACTACAACTCCCATCATCCCAGTGTGTGGGTGGGCAGACAATGATGGGAGTTTTAGCCCCCCTCTAAAATGGACTGGCACTCTCCTTACTCTCCTGGGAAGCTACTTTGGGCAATGGGGAAGGAGGGGATGGATACTGGAAGTTGTAGTCCCTCCCTTGAAAAGAAGCACTCCCATAGGAAGGATTTCCATTGGGGATCCAGGGGATGATGTTCCCTGCAGTGCCGGAAAGGGGAGGACTGCCACTCCCATCATCCCCCATTTCCCACCGATATGGGAAAGGGGGCTCTCTCCAGATTCTTGGGAAACTACTTCCCATCTCTTTGGAAGGTGGCTGATGGGAATTGTAGTCCCCCTCCAAAGGGAGCTCTGGTGGGGAGGCGTTGACTGTGTTGGAAAGGGGATGCTGGGCCTTGCAGTGGAAGAAAAGAGGCCTTCTCTCTTGGAATTGATGCTGCTTTGTATCTCACTCAAGACCTAAAAGTGAGATATGATGTTGATGATAGGCTTAAGGGGGATTATGGGTACTGCAGTGTATTAAGAGGGCTTCCTCTTACTTGAGTCGGGAGGAGAGGTAGGCAAAAATAAAATTATTATCCATATAAATAAAAATGTAATGTTCGTTTGTGAGATTAACAGAACTCAAAAACCACTGGACGAATTGACACCAAATTTGGACACAAGACACCTAACAACCCAGTATATGTCCTTCACTCAAAAAAAATGATTTTGTCATTTGGGAGTTGTAGTTTGCTGGGATTTATAGTTCACCTACAATCAAAGAGCATTCTGAACCCCACCAACGATGGAATTGAACCAAACCTGGCACACAGTTCTCCCATGATCAACAGAAAACACTACAAGAGTTTGGTGGGCATTGACTTTGAGTTTGGGAGTTGTAGTTCACCTACATCGAGATATCACTGTGGACACAAACAATGATGGATCTGGACCAAACTCTACACGAATACTCAATATGCCCAAATGTGAACACTGGTGGAGTTTGGGGCAAATAGAATCTTGACATTTGGGAGTTGCAATTGCTGGGATTTATAGTTCACCTACAATCACAGAGAATTCTGAACCCCACAAATGATGGAAATGGGCTAAACCTCCCACACAGAACCCGCATGTGGGCCACAGCAATGCGTGGCAGGGACGGCTAGTTATTAATAATAATAGGAACCTACTTACCATGCTGATTGGTGGGGAAAATTATTATTGTTATTAGGAAACTACTTGTCATGCTGATTGATGGGGAAACATTATTATTATTATTATTATTATTATTATTATTAGATTGGCCCCCTCCCTCCTGACCTTCTGTAAGAAAGTAAAAATGTGGCTCTTTGATCAAGCCTTGGGAGAACCGTGTAACAGACAGATATAGAATTATGTGTAAGGACTACTGGAACGACCCGGATTATGATTATGAACAGCATGATGTAACTGTGGTAATATTGGTTTAATTGTTTTTAAATGATTTTGATGTATTTATAATCCTACTAGCCGTCCCCTGCCACGCATTGCTGTGGCCCACATGGGGGTTCTGTGTGGAAGGTTTGGCCCAATTCTGTCATGGTGGGGTTCAGAATGCTCTGTGATTGTAGGTGAACTATAAATCCCAGCAACTACAACTCCCAAATGTCAAGATTCTATTTTCTTCAAACTCCACCAGTGTTCACATTTGGGCATATTGAGTATTCGTGTAGAGTTTGGTCCAGATCCATCATTGTTTGAGTCCACAGTGATCTCTGGATGTAGGTGAACTACAACTCCCAAACTCAAAGTCAATGCCTACCAAACTCTTGTAGTGTTTTCTATTGATCATGGGAGTTCTGTGTCCCAAGATTGGTCAATTCCATCATTGGTGGAGTTCAGAATGCTCTTTGATTGTAGGTGAACTATAAATCCCAGCAACTACAACTCCCAAATGACAAAATCAATTTTTTTGAGTGAAGGACATACATTGAGTTGTTAGGTGTATTGTGTCCAAATTTGGTGTCATTTTGTCCAGTGGTTTTTGAGTACTGTTAATCCCACAAATGAACATTACATTTTATTTATATAGATTTTAAATGTTTATTTTAATTTTACATTGTTTTAATGGCACCGAGTAGTTGTCTATGTTGTTACGCTTCTTTGAGTCCCCTTCAGAGTTGAGAAAGGCAGCGTAGAAATGTCGCGAATAAGCAACTTGCCATGCTGATTGGTGAGGGAATTTATTACTATTACTACTATTGTTGTTGTTGTTGTTAGGAAGCTCCTTGCCATCCTGTTTGGTGAAGGAATGCTGGGCCTCCCAGTCCAAATGCAAGCCCTCCCAAACGCTGGCTTCCTGTCTGTTGAAGAGGAATGGGTCAGTTGGTTCTTGTGGGTTTTTTCGGGCTATATGGCCATGTTCTAGAGGCATTTTTCCTGACGTTTCGCCTGCATCTATAGCAATGAGGATGCTTGCCATAGATGCAGGCCAAATGTCAGGAGAAATGCCTCTAGAACATGACCCTATAGCCCGAAAAAAACCATAAGAAACTTGTGATTCCAACCATGAAAGCCTTCAACAAAATGGGTTAGTTGTCTACTTTGGAGGCTGAGAGTGACCCCTACTGACCCTCACCTTTCTTTCTTTCTTTGCAGAGCGAGGTGCTGGTGATGCAGGAGGCCAAGCGGGAGTGCTATGGGGCCTGGTATCTGCCGGCGGGGCGCATGGAGCCCCGGGAGACCATTGTGGGCGCCATGCGCCGGGAGGTGCAGGAGGAGACCGGACTCCAGTGCCAGCCAGTCACGCTGCTGGCTGTTGAGGAGCGTGGTCCCGGCTGGATCCGCTTCGTCTTCCTGGCCCAGCCCACTGGTAAGGGGTCAAGGGGCCTCCTTCCACTGCACTGTCCATTAGACTCCATAGGGATCAAGGGCCAGGAGCGATAGGCATTGCAATGCAGAACCCAACCCTGGAACGTACACAGCACCCGTGCACATCCCAGATTCATCCATCTACCTGATCCATCCATTTCAAGAGGGATCTAAAAACCTGGTTTTTCCGATGTGCTTTTTGGAGAGTAGCCATATTATCATACACAGTTGCTCCCCCTCAACGGTTTTTGTCCCCAGAGTATATTCCCCACCTGTATGAAGGTCTATATTTATGACACCGTTCCTTTACGAGTTTCTCCCCAATGAACAATCTGCTCCATCCCTATCTCATCCTGATTTTAGTATTTTTTATTATCTTAGTTTTTGTCTTGCACATGCAGCCCGCTCATTGTGACGCCTTAGTCACTTCCAGATTGGACTACTGTAATGCGCTCTACGTGGGGCTGCCCTTGAAAACGGCCCGCTAATTTCAATTGGTCCAATGGGCAGGCCAGGTTGTTAACTGGTGCTCCTTACAGGGAGAGGTCAACCCTCCTGTTCAAGGAGCTCCATTGGCTGCTGTTCATTTTCCGGTCCCAATTCAAGGTGCAGGTGCTTACCTACAAAGCCCTAAACGGTTTGGGACCCGCCTACCTGCGTGACCGCATCTCTGTACGAACCCACACGATCTCTTCGTTCATCTGGAGAGGCCCTGCTCACGATCCCACCTGCATCGCAAGCGCGATTGGTGGGGACGAGGGATAGGGCTTTCTCGTGGTGGCCCCTCGACTCTGGAACTCTCTCCCTAAGGACATCAGGCAGGCCCCGTCGCTAGCAATCTTTAGGAGGAGCTTGAAAACATGGTTGTTCCAATGTGCCTTCCCAGAATAGGAAACTCCTAGCATTATGTCCCAGCGCACTTTATCAGAGATCCAGGATATCTGCATGCCCATCCCCCTCCAAACACTCCACCTGGTCATGCCCAGCACTTTTAATTTTAATTATTACATTTGGCCCTGCCATTGTTTTTAATTGCGTCATTGTGTGTTGTTAATGTTTTTTGAGTTATTTTGCTGTTGTTGCTGTTGTTTTTACTATTGTATTTGGGCTCAGCCTCTTGTAAGCCGCACTGAGTCCTTCGGGAGATGGTAACGGGGTACAAATAAAGGTTTATTATTATTATTATTATTATTATTATTATTATTACTATTATTATTATGTTATTTTATTTTATTTTACTGTGTATGATTTTGCTTTATCGTCTTTGTACTCATATGTTGTATGTATTTTACTGTGTTGTTATTGTGTTTTGGTTTTACTTTATTGTAATATGCTGTTGGGCTTGGCCTCATGTAAGCCGCCCCAAGTCCCCATTGGGGAGATGGTGGCGGGGTATTAAATAAAGATTATTATTATTATTATTATTATTATTATTATTATTATTATTACCTAGCCCCTTTGACCAACAAAATGACAACACAACTATGATGTATTTTGTGGATTTGATATGTTTTGTAGGATCCAAGAATTGGGTCCACAAAAAGCCAAATTTTCCAAAATCCAGTGATCAAAGGGACAGAAAGTGAGGTGAAACCTCCTGAACAGGGGCACAGACAGGGACGTTCATCCTTCTCTTGGTCTGGACAATAGACATTTTTTTAATCTCCTGAAGACAACACTAGTTTTGGCCCACTGACTAACATTCTTCGGCCTACTCACTCTCCTCAGGACGACACTAGCTTTGGCCCATTGACTCTAACAAGCTTCGGCCTACTCACTCTCTTCAAGACGACACTAGCTTTGGCCCACTGACTCTAACAAGTTCGGCCTACTCACTCTCCTCAGGACGACACTAGCTTTGGCCCACTGACTCTAACAGGCTTTGGCCTACTCACTCTCCTCAAGACGACACTAGCTTTGGCCCACTGACTACAGGCTTCAGCCTACTCACTCTCCTCAGGACGACACTAGCTTTGGCCCATTGACTCTAACAGGCTTTGGCCTACTCACTCTCTTCAAGACGACACTAGCTTTGGCCCACTGACTATAACAGGCTTCAGCCTACTCACTCTCCTCAGGACGACACTAGCTTTGGCCCACTGACTCTAACAGGCTTTGGCCTACTCACTCTCCTCAGGACGACACTAGCTTTGGCCCAGACATAGGTTTGTCTCACACTCCTCAGAACAACACCAGCTTTGGACCACTGACTCTAACAGGCTTCGGCCTACTCACTCTCCTCAGGACAACACTAGCTTTGGCCCACTGACTCTTAACAGGCTTCGGCCTACTCACTCTCCTCAGGACGACACTAGCTTTGGCCCACTGACTCTAACAGGCTTCGGCCTACTCACTCTCCTCAGGACGACACTAGCTTTGGCCCACTGACTAACAGGCTTCGGCCTACTCACTCTCCTCAGGACGACACTAGCTTTGGCCCACTGACTCTAACAGGCTTCGGCCTACTCACTCTCCTCAGGACGACACTAGCTTTGGCCCACTGACTCTTACAGGCTTCGGCCTACTCACTCTCCTCAAGACAACACTAGCTTTGGCCCACTGACTAACAAGCTTTGGCCTACTCACTCTCCTCAGAGAGACACCCGCTTTGGCCCACTGACTTTAACAGGCTTCAGCCTAACTCTTTCAGTGCTTGATTCACTTTTTAAATAAAAAATATCCAGTTAATATTTAATATTTCTGACACTTGTCTGAACTTAGAAGATGTGGAGGGTCCGGCTTGTGGTCCCCCAAGACTGCTAGATCTCTTTCTGAAGGTCTGCTTCCAGCTTGGGTGCCACGTGTTGGAATTCAACCCCAACTGCTCAAGCCCTCAATGAGGAGCGGTTCGTTAGCATTAGAATAGTCTGAGGGTTTCACTTCCCCCAGGTCTCCTGTATGACAGTTGGGAATGTACCTTTCTTCTCTCTCCTGTTTCTGCTCTCATTCTGATTAGTTAATACTTTTCTACTGCAAGCCTTTTTGACTCTGCCTTCTGCCTTCTTACACTTTAGTCTGGAGAGTATGTGCTGTGTGCTTTGAGATCTCTTTCTGCTTGTGTGTCAGGAGAGATGGAGTGATTGAGCTTTTCTCTCTCTTGAAACTCAGAAGAGATGGGTGTTGGAGTAGTTCAGACCCAGTCCTTGATTTTTAAGAAATGCAGTTATTTATTATTGTATGGTGGCCCCTCGGCTGTGGAACGCCCTTCCCTTGGACATTCGATCAGCCCCTTCGTTAATGGTATTTCGAAGAAAACTAAAAACCTGGCTGTTTGAACAGGCGTTCGGATAAACAGTGCAATTGTACACGATGAATATAGGATACGGAATTATGGATGACGAATTGGATCATGATTCTAGTTACGAGACGCYAATGTGTTGGTATTGATGMGTTATTACCCTGTATATTATGTTGTTTAATGGTTTTAAATTTTGTATGCCTGTTGGACTGACTTTTTGCTCTTGTTGTGAACCGCGTTGAGTCGCCTACGGGCTGAGAAACGGCGYTATACAAGCAAAGTAAATAAATAAATAAACCTTTTCTGMTTTTTTTAAAAGTTTGGATTCTGCATGTTTGCCTCCTAAGCAAACATGCAGACGGCACTTCACACYCTGCTTGCTAATGGGCTGATGCTCAACTTTTGTATCCTGTTTGTGTTTGGATACTCTGCTGTATATTTTAGGGTAGTTTTCCCTAACAGTCTGTGCCACAAAAACAACAGAGTTCTTGGAGTAGAACTACTACTTTCAAAGTAAGTGTCACTTTCAGCAGTTGATGGTGGTTAGAATACAGGAGGCTTGGCAGGACCATGACATGTAGGATGGTGGTGCTTCAGAAGGTATAGAAGAGATTTATCTTCCACCTAGTTCTAAAAGGCAGAGTAATATAGGAAACGGAATTATGGAAGACAAATTGGATCACGATTCTAGTTACGAGACGTTAATGTGTTGTTATTGATGTGTCATTTTGTATATTATGCTGTTAATGGTTTTTAAATTTTGTATGCTGTTGGATTGACTTTTGCTCTTGTTGTAAACCGCATTGAGTTGCCTACAAGGCTGAGAAATTGCGGTATACAAGCAAAGTAAATAAATAAATAAATAAATAAAATAATCTGTAGGTAAGAACTTACAGGCTGTAGCAATTAAGGACAGAGGTCTGCATGAGAGAATGCAGCTGTGATCAACTGCATAAAAAGAACTGAGCAGAGACTGCTTTTGGAGAAATGTATCTGCCATACTTGGCTGTGGATTGTGGCGATGTTTCCCCCAGTTGTGGATTATGGTATCCAGACGTGTATCTCATGAATTCTTATAAGTCGAAGGCTTTCATGGCTGGAATCACTCAGTACTTGTGGGTTTTTTCGGGCTATATGGCCATGTCCTAGAGGCATTTCTCCTGACGTTTCGCCTGCATCTATGGCAAGCTCTGAGGAAGCTTGCCATAGATGCAGGCGAAACGTCAGGAGAAATGCCTCTAGAACATGGCCATATAGCCCGAAAAAACCCACAAGAACTGAATTCTTATAAGCCTTGTACCTTGTTGAACCTTGAACCAAGAAGACTATTGTGTTGGTGAACCTTGTTGTTCAACTTTTGTATCTTGTTTGTGTTTGGATGCCACCTGCCCTGTCAGTGTGCCCTTTCCCTGCAGAAGCATAGCGCCTTATCTTTCCCCCTGCTGATGCTCATTTGTCCCTTTGTCATTGCAGGTGGGACACTGAAGACACTGCAGGAGGCAGATGGGGAGTCCCTGCAGGCCCAGTGGTGGGACCGCAAGACACCAGCTCTGAAGTTGAGGGCGAGGGACATCCTGCCGCTGATGGAGCTGGCTCTGCAATACAAGGCCAGCCCAGGCCACCCTCCGGTGCTACCAACTGAGTTGCCCTGCCCCTGGGTGGGCCAGCGCCTCCTCCTGGTCTTTGCTGGCAGCGGAGGGGAGCTGTGGGTGCTGCTAGCTGTTGCTGGAGGCACTCCGCACCTCCCGGTGGCAGCCAGTGGGCTCTCCCCCTCAGAGTTGGGCGAGCGGCTGTTGGTGGGGGTCCACCGCCTGCTGCGGCGCTGCCTGCCCCCACCTACCCAGGCCTCCGCCCGCGTCCGGGGCCTGCTGGGAGTCCAGCACCTGGGCAAAGAGCCCGGTCAGAGCGACGGGGTCTGCTTCAACGTGGCTGCCACCCTGGAGGAGGCCCCTGGGCGGCCCCCCAAGCCCAGCCCCCCGACCCTGCGCAGCCCGGACTTTGCCTGGTGGAAGGTGGAGGACGGGGCATTGCGGAGCAGGATCCTCCAGCGGCTCAGCCAGGACTCCTTCGTCCCCGTCTGCAGTTAGGCGCCAAGCCTTGCCTGCCTTCCTTCCTTCCTTCCTTTCATTCCTGCGAACCCCGGATGTCCCGAGACGCAATTAAGCAAGTAAGCAGGAGCCCTCCACCAAGCGACTGCAAGCAAAGCATCCTGGGGAGAAACTCCCTAATTCCCTCCCTTCCCTCTCTCTTTTCCTTCCCAGCCAGGTGAGAATGTCCCCCCCGCGCAAAGCAGGACACTCAACTCCCACCATAGAAACCCCAGGAACACTCCTTTCGCATGAAGCCAATCACAACAACGGAGGGTTTGTTTCTGCCGGAACCTTTGGAACTGCCTGACCCTCACCCTCTTTGGACCTTCTTTTCCGAAAAGCAGGCAGAACTGCCCCCATGTCTAACCCACCCCTCCTTCCTTCCCTTCCTGGCACACAGCACCCCTTTCTCCAAGGAGACGGCTCCCACAGGGAAGCCCAGAAAGGCCCCTGAGGTCCAGGACTGCGGCTGGACATTATAGACCTCCCACTTGGCTTTCTTGCCACAATTCCATTTGGTAACAAATAAAAAAGGGGCCGTTTCCCCCCGTTTTCCCTGTGCTGTTCTCTCTCTCTTTGTACAAAAACGTGCAGTCTCCTTAGTCTCCATCACTGATTCTTTAGTTCAGTGTCGTGGTTAGGAAAAGTTTGGGAACTAGGAACATTTCCTGGATGCCACCTAGTGGCTGTTTTAGGCATTTACACAATGGTGTTACAAGGGGCGTTCATTAAAGATTTCCCCTGACCCACTTCTAATGATCACAGGATGCTGAAACTGCCCATGTGTAATGATATAAGTCTCTATAGGTTACATGCCAATGTACAAATCAGAACTGATAACAGTCTTGATTGTACAGGTGCGGAAGTGGTGTGAGGTTTGAGAATGGACCCAGTGGAATCCAGAGCAGTCCTCCAGTTCCTTTCCTTGAAAGGCCGCACACCAAATGAGACAGTTGATGAGATGAAAGAGGTTTCTGCTGAGGATTCTCCAGCATAGGATGGAGTCAAGAACTGGCAGTGCCAATTCTAAAGTGGTTGGACTGTGGTGCAAACTACTCCAATTCCAGGGTGACCCCACTCTGCTACTGATGAACACACCATCCAGCAAGTAGAGGTCGCCATTTTGGAAAATTTGCCACCTAGCCCAAAATGTTACGGTGAGTGTGGAGTCCATGGAAAAAACCACCCAAGACCATCTTTCCATGCATAAGGTATCTGCTTGCTCCCCCCCCCCCCCCCCAGGTTGCTCACACCTTTCCAGAAGCAGGAACAAATTGAATGCTCTCAGGCTCTCTTGACAATGATGTGCCATGGAAACCAGGAGGACTTTGTCAACAGACTGATCACACAGGAGGAAAGCTGGGTCCATCACTCTGATCCTGAGCCTCAAGTCCAGTTGATGCAATGGAAGCATCCTGATTCACCGCCTCCAAAGAAGACACATGCCCAACTCAGCAGGAAGGTCATGCTCACAGTATTTTGGGACCAGCAAGGAGTAGTCTTGTTGGATTCCCTAGCAAAGGATACCATGATCACTGGAGCAGAATAGGTTTCACTGCTGTGAACATTCTGGGAGGCCATGCAAACCAAGAGACAATGTGTCATGCTCACCAAAGGTGCCTGCCTTCAGCAAGACAATACCCCAGCTCACAACTGTCCTGTTGCCCAAATGGAAGAAGCATGCTTCCATGGCTTTGAAATTCTCCCGCATCCCCTATTCACCCGATCTCGCACCATCGGACTTCCACCTCTTTCCAACAGTGAATTTTGAAGGGCAAGCATTTCTCCGGAGAGGACTCTGATTTCTGAAGTCACAACATGGCTTTTGGAGCAAACTGTTGACTTCTACAAGCGAGGAGTTTACAGTTGCTTCAAAAGAGAGGAGAAGTGTGTGTCCCTAGGTGGCACCCATGGAGAGAAGAAGGACTCAGAACGGGGCTGAGTTTCATTGCTCTCAGTCCACAGGAAGTGGGTCAGAGGAAATCTTCAATGAATGCCCTCGTAGTACGAACACCGTGAAATGTTTGCAGCAAATCCTTCAGCTGTGCTTCAAAAGGGAAACCAACCTGTTTATCAAGCCCTGCAAATGCTGGTTTGTTATCAGTAAATGGTTGTATACCTTGTATATACCCAGGGTCGTGGAAAACTTTCTTGGGTCAAAAGAGGTTCTGAGTGGGAAAGTTTAAGAAGCCCTGGTCTAGATGAACCCAGGTGCTCCTTTATGCCTTACACTTCAGCAAAAGACAACAGAGCCAGTTATGCAGAGGTCCCTGCAAGGGGCTCTCAGCCTCCAACAGCAACAGATCCAGGGCTCCAGCATGTCCAGCACAGGCTTGGGTTTTATTTAGGCACACCTGAGAAGTAGGTTGCCCGCCTGGCTGGCTTTATAAAGATTGCAGGCCCAAAGCAGCCAGAGACACATTTGGGTCTGGATCTCCTGCTGTTGGGACAAGGGCCTGTGCAAAGCGTCTGCCACACTCCTCGACTCACCACAGGTGTCTCATCTCAAGTGCTGTACCTTGTTCAAAGGGTCTTACTGCCAAAAAAAAAAAAAAAACCAGCCTGCAGATGACTTTCTTGGAAGGTAAGATTTAAAAACCGCAAACGTATATCACTTTTCCTGAGTAGGTCTGATTTGAAGAATGAGCAAGATCAAAATCCCATCACTGGATCCCAGGGAGGGGAAACCTACCGCATTTATAGAAATTAAGTCCTGTCTTATGGGGTTCCCACAGATCCAGTGGAACTGCTCTAGCTTGGAAGCAATGGATTGAGGCCTAACTGTGCAAAAAGGAGCAAGAGTCCAGAAACCTAACCAGGTAGAACTGCAACCTGGGGCTGGTTGAGAAGTCTTTAGTTCTGCCCGCGACTGAGGCACCGGTGTCTGTAGTCCGTGTGGGAGAGGCACTGGAGGCCCCACAAGCAAAGGCCCAGTGGTTAGAGAGGCCTCCTCCATCGGCAAATTGCGACAGAGACTTTGCCAGCAGCCAGCATCATTCAAGATAAAACCAGTCTATCTTTTTTGCAAGAGGAAAATCCGCAGCAGAGCCAGAAAAGGAGAACCTGGGCCACTCTGAGATGTGCACAAGTGGGCCCCAAACTCTCCTCTTTGGGGCAAAGGAGGGCTCAGCTGGTTGAGAGGCACAATGTTGACCTTAGAAGGAATCAGGAGTCTGCAAGTGCCCTGTGGTTCCTCCTCTGAACATGCAGGCCTCCTTGGGTCAGCCTTTTGGCTTCCTATCCCTAGTCTCCTTCGACTTGTTTTAGCCATTGTCTAGTCCACAATCCCAGGCAATAAGGAGCCCCTGATCCTGCCAAAAATGTCCGGAGCTGTAGCCTATCTCTCTCAGTCCTTAGAGAGAGTTGGGCTAGTGGTCCGCTGGCTGACCCATCCTGGGCAGCTGATGGGCATCTGGGTCCATTCTGGGTCTGGGAGCATCAGGCAGGTCCCTCCTCCGTCACTGACTTGACAAAGACAATTGCAGCCAGCTCCCGGCAGAATTCCTCTAGGATGACCACCCCTTCAAACAGCATTTGGTGGGCAATCCTGCAAGGCACAAAACAGGTGGGCTTAGGCCTCTTCCTCATTATGCAGTCCCCCCTCCCGTCACAAATATTAAAAGTTAACTAAGCATTTTTAATTACAAAAATGTGAGTCAAGCACTGAAAGGTTTAAATGGATGTAATGATTCCGCAAATGCTGTTCAATATAAGCAGGTGTGCCTGTAGCTAAGTCTCTGTCAGTCTGAGGTAGCCCTCAGTATTAGCAGATAATTGTCTTTTAGAGGTCTCTGTGGAAGAAGGGCCTCAGTGTGTTAGCAGGCCTCAATATGACTAGGCCTCAGTGTTAGTTTGCCTCAGTATGTGAGAGGCGTCATTCTGAGAGAGCCTTCAGTGTGAAGAGGCCTCAGTGGGGGAAGGGCCTCACCTGTTATTAGGCCTCAGTGTTACTTTGCCTCCGTCTGTGAAAGGCCTCAGTAGGAGACAAGCCTCAGTGAGAAGTTGGCTTCAGTGTGAGTAGACCTCAGTGTGAGTAAGCCTCAGTGTGTTAATGTTGCCCTGTGTAAAAAAAAAACTACTGTGTGATGCTCGTGTATAACTACATGAGAAAGAAGCCCAGCATGGAAACAACAAACTTTATTTGTGTTATGGAAACCTTGTTATTGTAAATAGTACAACCGTACTATTTTACTACAAAGAAAACCCCCCCTATGGAAGAGATATCATTGGTCTGTGTGTTTTTGTTCTTTTTTTATCACTTTTGTCTCCTGGTGCTGGGTCACGCTGCTGTTAATAAATTGCTGTACATTTCTGGGGAGGGTATTTTGTTAATAAGCCCACTTGCCCAACACCCCCACCCCCAAAGCAAGTGCCCCAATGGGTTCAGTGGGTAAATGCAGGGTAAAGATATGGGGTTTCCATGGACACACCACCCAAATTGGTTACAGGGGACCTCAATGATCAAAGCTAAGTCCCAGTTGCACCTAGAGCTTTATTTCCCCCATGGACTTCCCACACTCACCGGGTGTCTTCAGAAACCAACCCCATCAGCTGCCTCCGGACCTGCAGCAAATGGGTAGGGAAGTCTGGGATGCGTTGGGTCCGCTGCATCAGGTCCCCAATCACCTGGGAGGAGAGACAGCAATGGGGCAGGTGTGGGCTTGGCTCAAAAACAGCAGGACAGTGGGGAGTGAGGGTCAGGACCTCCCCGCCATGGCTTTTTTTTCTCCCCAAAGTGACCTCTCAGCATCGAAGGCAGGCCACTTACCCTGATCAGGACTGAGAAGAGAGTCCGGCAACCGGGAGCCAGAGGGAGGTAGGGGTCCAGCAAGTACTCATGGAGGTGTGGATGGGGGAAAAGGGCCAGGCGGGAGAGCACCGAGGTCACCTGCAGGTTCACGGCATAGGGCTATGGGGAAGGAGAAGAGGACAGTGAAGGAGTGGGAGAGGGAGGGAAGGGAGCAGAATGTGGCAGGAGTGTGTATGTATATGTGTGTGTTCACAACCTGCAGGCATGCACCTGGCGTTGAGATTCAACCCCATTCTGCCCAAGTCTCAAGTCCTCAACAAAGAGAAGTTAGCATTAGTCTATACTCTGGTTTCTTTTCAGATCGTATAAATCTTTCACCTTTGATTTGATTTCAGAATAGTCTCTAAGGGTTTTCCTTCCCCCATGTCTCCTGAATGACAGTTGGGAATGTATCCAATTTCTTTGTTGGGCTTGGCCTCATGTAAGTTGCCCTGAGTACCCTTGGGGAGATGGTGGCGGGGTATAAATAAAGTTGTTATTATTATTATTATTATTATTATTATTATTATTCTGACAGAAAAGCACAGTATGTCACAGCAAACGAAATCTATATGCTGGATTTCGTATCACAAAATCACAAGTCGAACACTTCCCAAGCGTCTAGGACTGTGTGATGTATTTTCGAATGATGCGCGCAGATCCAAGTAAGGTGGCCTTTTGCAGTTGACAAATCGTGATTTTGTCGATGTTTATTGTTTCCAAATGCCGGGTGAGATCTTTTGTCATGGGACTTAGTGCGCCAATGACCACAGGGACCACCTGTACTGGTTTATGCTAGAGTTTTTGCAGTTCGATTTTGAGGTCTTGATAGCGGCTGAGTTTTTCCTGTTGTTTTTCCTCAATGCAGCTGTCACCTGGAATGGCGACATCAATAATCCAGACTTTTTTCTTTTCCACAATCGTGATGTCTGGTGTATTGTGTTCCAAAACTTTGTCACTATTTATTTATTTATTTATTTATTTATTTATTTATTTATAGTATTTATTTACAGTATGTATATTCCACCCTTCTCACCCCGCAGGGGACTCAGGGCGGATTACAGTGTACACATATATGGCAAACATTCAATGCCAATTTGACATATATACAGACATACACAGAGGTTATTTAACTTTTTCTGGCTGCCAGGGGAGCTGTCGCTTTCATCGTCCATCTGCGACACTGATGAAGTACTTCCGCATTCCCCGCATGCTTTTGCTGGAGTGCTTTTGCTGGAGTCTTTTTTATGGCCTCATAAATTAGTTAATTTAGCCTCCCCACACAAGGTGGTAGCTAATTTTCCTACTTGACAGATACAACTGTCATTCAGGTTGCAAAGATCGACAACAGGCTACACAATTGGTTGGAAGCCCAGTCCAACCTGGGCTGGCTTTGAACTCATGACCTTTTGGTCAGAGTGATCTTAATGCAGCTGACACTCAGCCAGCTGCGCCACAATCCAGGTATTATTCTCTCTGTTTCTGCTCTCTTTCTGATTGGATGTTTAAAATTGATACTTTTATACTGCGAGCCTTTTTGAATCTGCCTTCTGCCTTCTTACACTATTGTATGGAGAGTATGTGCTGTGTGCTTTGAGATTTCTCTCTGCTTGTGTGTCAGGAGTAATTTGAGTTTTTCCCTCTCTTGAAAACTTAAAAGGGATGGTTGTTAGAGTAGCTCAGACCCAATTCTTGATTATTAAGAAATGCAGTTGTTTCTTATTATTGTAAATAAAGATTTTGTGATTTTTTAAAAAAGATTGGACTGCATGTTTGCCACCCAAGCTCTGAATTCTTTACAGCCACATAATGCCAGAGTGAAGACAGAGGGGAGCAGAAGACATTTCCATCTTGTCTTTACTAATAATATAATATAGTATATTGTATATGCATATAATATTTATAATATTAGAATGTAATACAATATAATACTAGTAATAATAATACAATATTATAATTATATATTTACATTGCATGTAATATTACTAATAATATTACAATATAATGGTATAGTGCAATATAGTAATATATAATACTGATATTGTACTATGCTAATAATTTAACATATTGTATGAAAATATATCGTGTAAGCCACTCGGAGTCCCCTTCAGGATGAGAAGGGCGGCATATAAATGCCGTAAATAAATAAAAATAAATAAATGGTCTGCTCGCTAATGAGCTGATGCTCAACTTTTGTACCCTGTTTATGTTTTTGGATGCTCTGCTATATTTAGGATAGTTTTCCCTAACAAAAAGGGTTACGGGCCCAGCCTACATGCCCAGACTGTGTGCTAAAAGAAGTAGCTTGAAAGAAAAATAGGAAGGCTGGAAAGAGCACAGAGGCTTCTTTAAAAAGGTTTTAAAAGTTTTTGGATATGGGCGCAATTTTTTTTAATGATACAAAGAATGTAAAGGAGACAAGAGTTTTTTTCTGAATTTTCCAAAACTTGCAGAAAATTGGTTTAATTTATTTGAATTGGAAGAAGAGATTGGAGCTACTTCTGGATTCAAAGCAAACCAAGGTCTATTAACAAGATCCACCCCAAGCTGATGATGATGAGCATGAAGAGTAGACAGAAATCAACAGATGGGTGAGAGCCTTAATTGCAAATTCCTTATCTGAGGAGACTTTTGAATATGTTAAGAATGATACAACGGTTAAAACTGTGGTTCTTAACCTGTGGGCCTCAAGGACAAAAATCTGGTCTGCGAGCCTCCTCCCTATTTAAATTTTTTTTTATTGTATTTATTTTACTTCTGCTCTTTTTGCACCGCCTGCCATTCCTTCCCTGTTGCTGACTATGGCATATCTTCTGTATCAGAAACTAGAGCTGATGTGGTCTATCTAATGCAATTTTCTGAATCAGCACCCCAAACCGAATCTAAACTTGCCCAAAAACTGATTTGTAACCCTTTTGGTACTAATGTTGGAGAGTGGTCCCTCGTCAAAAATAGGTGGGGAACCACTGGGGTAAAGCCACACTTGCCCATCTGGAGAAAATCCACAGCAGGGATTTTTTTGATGAAAGCATGTTGATGCATCACAAGCTGTTTACAGCTAAGCACCGGGACTGTGGTGCAGCTGGCTAGGAGTCAGCTGCATAAAGATCACTACTGACCAAAAGGTCATGTATTCGAAGCCAGCCTGGGTTGGAGAGAGCTTCCGACCAATTTGTGTAGCTTGTTGTCGACCTTTGCAACCTGAAAGACAGTTGCATCTGTCAAGTAGGAAATTTAGGAACCACTTAAGAGGGGAGGCTAATTTAACTAATTTATGACACTGTAAAAATCTCCAACAAGCATGCAAAGAATGAGGAAGTACTTCATCAGTGTCACAAGTGGACAGTGAAGCAACAGCTCCCTTGGTGGCCAGAATCCCCTCATGAAAAAAGAGGTGGAATGTTAAATAGCCTCTGTCTATATGTTGTGTGTCTATGGCATTGAAAGTTTGCCATGTATATGTACATTGTAATCTGCCCTGAGCCCCCTGCAGGGTGAGAAGGGAGGAATATAAATACTGTAAATAAATAAATAAATAAATATGGGCTCTGAAGAAAGTCTGGATGATTTTCTACAACATGTGAGGTCTTTTAATAGAAGAATTAAAATCGATAGGTGAGAATATAAATGAGAAGATGGGAATACCCATAATATTTGGAGGAATTCACAAAAGTTATGAGGATTCTGTGTTAATTCTGAAAACTCATACAGAAGAAAACCCTCTCACTTTGGACAATGAAATTCCACACCTAAAAGCAGAATCTATTGAAAGAAAGAGGGGAAAAATCTTTACCTTCTGAAAATAAAACAGCTCTAAAGACAACAGTGAAAAAAAATTAAAATTAAAATAAGATTTGTCATTTTTATGAGAAACCTGGTTACACTAGGAAAAAATGTTAGCTTGACAAGAACAAAGGCCATTCTCCTAGCAAGAACAAAGATTTAATGCCTAAAATAAATGGAAATTCCCATAGACCAGGCCACTAAATCAGATGCCAAGTCAATTTACAAAGGGGAAGATGTCCCATTTGGCATGATGGAACTGTACAGACTCTAATCCAGAGTTTGCAAAGCTTCCCTAACACCTGGCAGATGGGTGGAGTGTGTCTAGTGGGAGATCTGGAAAGCTTCCCTTCTCCCATTAGGATCTATCTGATCACACTAGGCACAGGAATCAACCAGGTATACAATGTGGGGAGGGATAGGAATGGGGTGTTTCCTCTCCTCCTTTGATGCTGCCAGTCTCAGGCCCCAAATCCTGAGTAAAGACAGGAGAGATCCCACAGCCTTTCCTCTCTCCCTTGCCCTGGGTGAACTAAGGCCAAAGCCAAGCCCTCTCTGGCCCTCACTCACTTGGTCCAGGATCCGTGCCAGGCGGTCCAGGAGCACCTTCAGGAAGTGGCCTTCGTGGAAGCAGGACTCTTCGGGGCAGCTCTCCAGGGGCCGAGGGACCCGGGGCCAGTTCCATCGGGCAGCATTCACAGAGCATTCCTTAAACTGATGAGAGAGAAAGAGGATGGATCATATGTAATGAAGAGCTAGGAAGTCGGTCTTCTTCCAAGTCGTAGCTGGATGGACCTCCTCTCATCAAGTGCACATGGTTTCCTGCTTCAAAGGGTTAGGGAGCAACCCAAGGAGCATGGAAAGAGTAAGTCTGACTTGGCCAGGGTGGTCCACGCCTTGGTTACATCCAGACTGGATTACTGCAACATGCTCTATGTGGGGCTGCCCTTGAAGACAGCCCAGAAATGTCAACTAGTACAACAGCGCAATAGCCAGGCTCGTAACTGGAGCAAACTATAGGGAGCGCACAACGCCCCTACTAAAACAGCTTCACTGGCTGCCGATAAATTGCCGAGCCAAATTCAAGGTGCAAGTTATTACCTATAAAGCCCTAAACGGGTTTCACCAGGCCTTTAAAAACGACTAGTCACAAGTCCCAGGCCCCAGGTCATCCGTTAAAACCCACTATCCCAGTCCTCTGTCATCTCGGGGTACTTCCCCTGGCCCAGACCTTCTCTATAGTTCTTTAATAGGCCCTGGAAATGAGTAGCCCCAGGCCCCAGTATGGCCACTATTGGGACAGCTTTTTGCACTTTCCCCATGTCCCCGGCCCCATTTTTCTCTGCACTAGCCTTGACCCAGCCCTCTCAAACAATCTATGCCCTTTTCAAAATTTTGGTTCCTGGTAGCTTATTTTATAAGAATAATAATAAAACGTTATTTGTACCCCGCTACCATCTCTCCAAGGGACTCAGTGCGGCTTACATGAGGCCAAGCCCGCAGTATATCAATAAAACGAAGGCAATAACAAAATAATCAATACAAAACAGTAAAATAAATCTCAACAAAAATAAACAATAAAAATAACAATAACATACAAGCATTTAAAAACCTATGACCGGGCCAAAAGTAATCATTTAAAATTAAAAAAAAAATGCTGGGCATGAACAAGGTAGGGTATAACTAGGATAGGGTTTTCAAAGAAAGATGAGGGCACGCAGGCAATCTTAAATCAATGTTAATATTAAAGTGCATATTGCTAAGAGTTTTCCTTATTCTGGGAAGACACACTGGAACAACCAGATTTTCAGACTCCTTCTAAAGACTGCCAGCGTTGGGGCATGTCTGATGTCCTTAGGGAGTGAATTCCAGAGTCGAGGGGCCACCACCGAGAAGGCCCTCCCTCCTCCCCACCAATCACGCCCATGAAGGAGGTGGGAGTGCGAGCAGGGCCTCTCCATTTTGCATGAAAGAACAGTGCTGAAATTGGTTTTAATGTATACGTTTGTGTTAATAATTTTGTGCCTGTTTTTTGATTACTCTGTATGTTTTCTGTGTTATTTTGCCTACGTGGAAACCACCCTGAGTCCCCTAGGAGAGATAGAATCATAGAATCAAAGAGTTGGAAGAGACCTCATGGGCCATCCAGTCCAACCCCCTGCCAAGAAGCAGGAATATTGCATTCCAATCACCCCTGACAGATGGCCATCCAGCCTCTGTTTAAAAGCTTCCAAAGGAGCCTCCACCACACTCCAGGGCAGAGAGTTCCACTGCTGAATGGCTCTCACAGTCAGGAAGTTCTTCCTCATGTTCAGATGGAATGTCCTTTCTTGTAGTTTGAAGCCATTGTTCCGCGTCCTAGTCTCCAGGGAAGCAGAAAACAAGCTTGCTCCCTCCTCCCTGTGGCTTCCTCTCACATATTTATACATGGCTATCATATCTCCTCTCAGCCTTCTCTTCTTCAGACTAAACATGCCCAGCTCCTCAAGCCGCTCCTCATAGGGCTTGTTCTCCAGACCCTTGATCATTTTAGTCGCCCTCCTCTGGACACATTCCAGCTTGTCAATATCTCTCTTCAATTGTGGTGCCCAGAATTGGACACAATATTCCAGGTGTGGTCTAACCAAAGCGGAATAGAGCGCTATATAAATAAAGCTATATATTATTATTATTATTATTTTTATTATTATACTACTACTACTACTACTATTATTATTATTATTATAAGGGGGTATTGCCAAGATGGGAGCAGGGGACTCACCAGCAAACTGGCATCATGGACATAGGTGTCATATCCCGCCTCCTCCAGGTAAGTAGAGGTCTTTGCCTCACTAGGAACCAGGCAAAGGAAGCTAAAAGGGAAAAGGAGGGAGAAGTGGCAGGAGAGGAGACAAAAAGGGAAAAGGCAAGGGGAGAATCAGAGACGGCTCTATAGTGAGCAGAGGATGCAGAAAGGCCTCTCACGCCCCTTTGCAATAGTCTGGCCTAGCCAAGGAATGGCTCAGCATGCGAGAGTACTATCTGGAGGATATAAATATAAAACATAAAAAGAAAGAAAACCCCTTCTGGCCCACCTGCTGACCACCTCCTTGACGTCTCTACGCTCCCCAGGCTGCGTCCTCGGCTTTGGAGCAGGAACAGGTGCTGGCTTGGCCTTTGCAGAGGCTCGGAAACTGGTACTTGGCAGGCCGTCCATGAAGTAGGGGTCTTCCTCCAGGTCTCTGCTGGGACAGTGATAAAACATCAAGCACCTTGGGCTGTTTAGCATTGAAGATTTCTGATCAGTATAAAAAATATTAAGGAAACAGTATTATGAAAGAGCAAACTACAGACCACCTGCTGCAATGCACCCTGAGCCCTGCCACATGCACCATGGAGGACCTCCTTGCGGCAACACCAGAGGCACTCCAAGTGGCCAGCTACTGGTCAAAGACATTTAATCAACTACCAAGATTGCAAACTTTGTGTTTTGTTTGCTTGTTAAAAATGCAACACAACTGTTTGGCTTACTTCTGACACGATAAATTAATTGGACCAATGGAAACTTATCAAGCTCCCACTGAAATTCAATGGGTCTAACTACAGCCAGGACACAAAATCGTATGTAAGCCGGCATTTGTTTCCAGCTTGTTGCTGAAAGAGGAGCCCCGCAATGGTGCCTTGGAGCCCCCCACCGTTTGGCCCCCTTCCCCTGCCCTTCCTGCCACTTACAGCCCATCCTCGCAGGGTGGCTCTGGCTCCCGGGCGACGTGCTCTTCCTGCCCAGGGAGGCTCCGCAGGACGTATCCACGCCCCTCCAGGCTGCCCAGCACCAGAGTCTGCAGTACGTGGGGCTCCGGGAGACGGAGGAGCTCCTCAAACAGCCGCAAGGTGCCCAGGCTGATCTGCAGGGAAAAGAGAGGAGGGAAGGTAGGTAAGTGGGTGAACTGGAATGGACCTAATGTCGTCCTAATGCAAGTGAGTAGGCCTAAGCCTGTTAGAGTGAGTAGGCCAAAGCTAGTGTCGTTCTGAGGAGAGTGAGGAGGCCAAAGCCTATTGGAGTCAGTGGGCCACAGCTAGTGTCATCTTGAGGAGTGTGAGTAGGCCGAAGCATGTTAGTAGGCCAAAGCTAGTGTCGTTCTGAGGAGAGTGAGTAGGCCAAAGCCTGTTAAGAGTCAGTGGGCCAAAGCTAGTGTCGTTCTGAGGAGAGTGAGGAGGCCAAAGCCTATTGGAGTCAGTGGGCCACAGCTAGTGTCATCTTGAGGAGTGTGAGTAGGCTGAAGCATGTTAGTAGGCCAAAGCTAGTGTCGTCCTGAGGAGTGTGAGTAGGCTGAAGCCTATTAGAGTCAGTGGGCCAAAGCTAGTGTCGTCTTGAGGAGAGTGAGTAGGCCGAAGCCTGTTAAGAGTCAGTGGGCCAAAGCTAGTGTCGTTCTGAGGAGAGTGAATAGGCCAAAGCCTGTTAAGAGTCAGTGGGCCAAAGCTAGTGTCGTTCTGAGGAGAGTGAGTAGGCCAAAGCCTGTTAGAGTCAGTGGGCCAAAGCTAGTGTCGTTCTGAGGAGAGTGAGTAGGCCAAAGCCTGAGAGTCAGTGGGCCAAAGCTACTGTCGTTCTAACGCGAGTGAGTAGGCCGAAGCCTGTTAAAGTCAGTGGGCCAAAGCTAGAATCGTTCTGAGGAGAGTGAGTAGGCCGAAGCCTGTTAGAGTCAGTGGGCCAAAGCTAGTGTCGTCTTGAGGAGAGTGAGTAGGCCGAAGCCTATTAGAGTCAGTGGGCCAAAGCTAGTGTCATCTTGAGGAGAGTGAGTAGGCCGAAGCCTGTTAGAGTCAGTGGGCCAAAGCTAGTGTCGTCTTGAGGAGAGTGAGTAGGCCGAAGCCTGTTAGAGTCAGTAGGCCAAAGTTAGTGTCGTCCTGAGGAGAGTGAGTAGGCCGAAGCCTGTTATAGTTGGTGGGACAAAGCTATTGTCGTCCTGAGGGGAGTGAATAGGCTGAAGCCTCTTAGAGTCAGTGCGCCAAAGCTAGTGTCGTCTCTGTGTGAGAGAAGCCTCATGTGAGAAAGCTCCAGTGTGAAGACTGCTGTGTGCAAAGCTATGTTTTTGTTTGTTTGTGTTATGGAAGCCTTGTTCTTGTAAATAGTGCAACCATATTGTTTTACTACAAAGAAAAGCCTCTTATGGAAGATACAACATTGGCCAGTGTGCTTTTGTTCTTTTTATCACTTTGGACTGCTGGTACTGGGTCATGCTGCTGCTGCTAAGTTACTCTATTGAACATTTATGAGGAGGGTCTTTTGTTATGAAGCCCACGCGCCCAACACAGGGTCCCACTCAGGATCACAGCTGAGGGGGACGTCACTGTTTAGATAAAGCCCTCCCAGGGGTCACCTCATCAGACAGGTGGTTGCAACGCTCTATCAGCTGGGAGCGCAGGAGAGGCTGGTGCTGCTGCTGATGCTCCAGGTCTTCCGCTCCGGCCGGTCCCCCCTCGGTCCCCAGAAGGAAGACGGTCAGTTCCCGGAGGAGGGCAGGGGCCCGGATCTGCCTCACCAGGAGGGTCAGGAGAGCCGTGGCTAGAAGGAGGCCGCGCTCATCCCTGTGGTGGGAAACCAAACCAAATGAGAGGAGCTGCTTTGGGGGAGAGCTCTGAGCTGCTCCCACCCAGCAGCAAGGCTATACTCAATGCACTCACATCTGCAGGAGCTGGGGCTGTAGCCGCCCCACAAAGAACTTCTGTGCCATGGCTTCCCTCACGGCATCTGCAACCACCTGGGAAGAAACAACCACTGTGACACCGTCAAAGCAGAAACAAAAGCCAACCTTTACGCACACAACAGCCTGCTGAAGACACCTGTTGAAGCACAGTGCTCCTATATCTCTAGTCTTTTTATTTCCCAATCAGAAACTAGAAACAAGGAGATTTAAAATACAATAGTTTGATTCTGCAGAAGAACTAAATGAGCAAAAATAGAGCACCACACGTGAGAGCTGTTCAGCAGTGGAACTCTCTGTCCTGGAGTGTGGTGGAGGCTCTTTAAACATAGGCTGGATGGCATTCCGGTGGGAGTGCTTTCAATGTGATTTCCCTGCTTTTTGGCAGGGGGTTGGACTGGATGACCCACAAGGTCTCTTCCAACTCAAGGATTCTATGATTCAATGACTGTCCTGCATCATGGGTTTTACACATTGATGCCAACATGCAGACACATAATCAAACCTCCTTTTCCCCTCTTCCCTGTCTGTATTTTCTTCTCTCAGCTTTATCCTTCACTTTCAGTGTCTCTGTGGCTCTGTCCTTTCAACAATCTCGTTGTGGAAAACATTTCCTGCACAATATTCCCCTCCTCCCATCTCTCTCAAGTCAATTTGATCTTTTTCACACTCTGGGCCTGGCAATGCTTGCTTGTCTGTCTGTCTGTCTGTCTGTCTGTCAGTCAATCAATCAATCAATCATATATACCTGAAGATAATGGGCAGTGGAGCCTGGAGGCCACTGCTTGCAATATATGATCTATTTCTTTCCCCCTCCCTAAACAGTGTGTTTTCTTTTCTGCTTCTGTTCTGCTTCTCCTCCCAGGATGGAATGTTTTGAAAAGGGAAAGGAGGAGGAGAGAAGCCCTTGCAAGTCAGGAAGATCTATTCATCTTATCTAAGCATTTCCCCCTGAAATATTCGTTAATCTCTCCTACAGATATATTGGCATTTCCCCCTACAAGCCTTTGCAATCCCTATGTACCTATATATTATCTGTATCTATCTATACACATTAATTTCTCCTCATATGTTTGCAGGTCTTTGCAAATCCTATACACATATAGATATCTAGAGATTTCCATATACCTTTATATTTTTATCTATATGCATATATTACTTTTATATATGAATTTTCTCCTCACATGTTTGCAAGTCTCTGCAAATTCTATATATATAGATAATATATAGAGGCACCTATATATCTATACATTATCTGTATCTATCAATACACATTAATTTTATATATGAATTTTCCCCTCATATTTTTGCAAGTCTTTGCAAATCCTATATAGATATAATTATGTATATATAGTGTTTTGGTATGGCTGTACCAGGAGCTCCAATTTTATTTGTTTTGTATTAAATGTCTGCTTACAGTCCAAGGTTCCTGGGGTTCTGCAGATAGGTGACTTCCTTTGGTTGCAGTCATAGGGCAAATCACCTGTCCATCATCGTTAAGTTTTGGTTCCACCCCTTGTTCAGGGCAATCGGGAAGGGAAGGGAGCCATTTTTTAGTTAGTCTCAGCAAGGAAAGCTAATGTACAGGAAGTGTGCAAGCTTCCCCTGTACAAAAGCTTCAACCCTTAAGACTTTCCGGGGGGAAACAGTCTTAAGAGCATCAAGACTTTCCGGGATAAAACAGTCTTAAGAGTCTCCAAAGATTTCCAGGAAAACAGCCCTAAAGACTAAAGATCTCCAGCTGGAGAACATCTAAGCCTTTACTGGTAGGTCCACTTGGTGCTTTGAGACGCAGTTCGACCCGGTAGCGGAGCCCACATCAGTAAGGGTTAGATTACAGTCAGCCTGGGAGAAGTTAAAAAGGGGATTTTCCATTTAAAGTAAAGAAGAAGTTATTGAAGACAGTTGCCTGTCCTTCGTGGGCAAGATTAGGAAGTCACCAGTTGCATAAAGCCTGGAAGCATTTGTTTAGCTTTATTGAAGACAAGAGAAGTTTCTGTTTGATTGTTCATTAATAAAAGACTTTGTTATACTTCACAAGCCATCTAAAGGTCATTTGTGGTGGAAAACCTCTGAGAACTTCTCCTTGGGCCCCCTGACTTCCCGCTAGGCAAAGGTTGCACGTCCTGTTCTAAAGGAAATTCTTTACAGGCCCAGCGCGCGACAGAACATATAGAGTAACCTGTGGTTCTCAACCTGTGAGTCGCGCCCCAGCAGTGGGCCATGAGAATGAAAATCCGATCTGAAAATGACCTTCCTCTTTATTTATTTATTTAATTTCTGCTCCTTTCCTCAGAGCTGACCAGCCCTGCCCCTTTTGGTACTAATTTTGGAGAGTGGTCCCTGGTCAAAAAGGTCCCCGTTCAAGTGGGCCCTGGTCAAAAAAAGGTTTGGAACCATTGATACAGAGAGATGTCTAGATAGATATATGAATATAGATATATAATATGCAGGGGTGAAATGCACACACACATTTATATAGACATGTCTAGATAGATATGAATATAGATACATAGGGCTTGCAAATATTGCAGGAGGGAAATATACATATATAGAGAGAGGATTTGCAAACGTTTCAAGGGGAAGTGCATATGTGAAATTAGTATAGATAATTATAGATCTATATCTAGTTTTGCATTGTTTATATAGGCACTGAATGTTTGCCTGTTATTATGTTGGAATCCGGCCTGAATCCCCATGGGGAGATCGGGCGAGGTAAAAGTTCTATTATTATTATTATTATTATTATTATTATTATTATTATTATTATTATGATGTTATTGTTGATACCATATTGTATTCGTTGACCCTCCTTTTCCACTTTACAGAGCGAATTTATTGTTTTTCTTTGAAATATGGTAAACATTTAAAAACATTTAACCTACTCAATTAATGTAATTTTATTGGTATCTATGTTTATTTTGAAATTGACCTGTAGCTGCTGCATTTCCCACCCTTGGCTTATACTTGAGTCAATATGTTTTCCCAGTTTTTTGTGGCGTATATTCGGGTCGGCTTATACGCAAGTATATACGGTATCTATCTATCTCTCTATCTATTCCAAATTCCTTTACTCTTCACTCCTTTTTGCTTCCTCCTCCCCTCTCTTTACCCCATTCTGAACTTCTTCTTTGCTGTAAAATTCACTTTGCATTTCCTGGCCCCAACACACTTTCCCAATGACAATGAGGAAGCAATGCTGGGAGGTTGGTGGGACACATCTTACCAGGTGGGCCTCCTTCACCAGGCAATCGCAGAGGTCCAACCAGGCAAGGAAAGCCTCGAGATCCGTCTGTCCAGGGAATGCATTCCCCTCCTCAGTGGAGCTGCTCTGGCGCCTGGAAGGGGATCAGGAGGAGAGAGTTATGCCTCTGCAACTGAATGCAGGTCAGCCATTGGTCTGCTGGGAAAGGGGGCAGCAAACCCCCTTCAAGGAAGTTCTCTAATTTTCCACATAGTCTTATGTACAAGTCAATTGAAGGCAGATTTGGGGGCCAAAAACATGGATTTTCCTACAGCTTGTGGATGTTGAGGGTCATTCCTCAGAGAGGATGAAGCACTAATCCCAAATCGAGAGGCCAGCCTCCTCTAGCATTTCTTGGGCCAGGCATTCAGAAGAGCAGCAGAAAGAGACAAGGGAGCCAGGACTTTCTTTAGGTTCTCTGAGATGGATTACGCTCTCGCCTTTTACCACTATACTCAGCGTTTCCTTTTTTATAAGTTAGGGCTGCCTGGTGGTGCAGCGGGTTAAATCGCTGAGCTGCTGAACTTGCTGACCGAAAGGTCAGCGGTTCGAATCCAGGGAATGGGGTGAGCTCCCGCTGTTAGGCCCAGCTTCTGCCAAATTAGCAGTTCGAAAACATGCAAATGTGAGGATTGACTGATTTTCTATCCCACTTTTCTCCCAGATCGGGTCTCAAAGTGGCGAACAACATGTAAACAAAAACATTACACAGCGCAAAACATAATAACCAAACCACAACATCTATATTAAAATGTAATGTTCGTTTGTGGGATTAACAGAACTCAAAAACCACTGGACGACTTGGCACCAAATTTGGACAGTGCACACCTAACAACCCAATGTATGTCCTTCACTCAATTTTTTTTTAAATTTTGTCATTTAGGAGTTGTAGTTGCTGGGATTAATAGTTCATCTACAACCAAAAAGCATTCTGAACCCCACCAACACCGGAATTGAACCAAACTTGGCACACAGTTCTCCCATGACCAACAGAAAATACTGGAAGGGTTTGGTGGGCAGTGTCCTTTGGTTTTGGAGTTGTAGTTCACCAACATCCAGAGAGCACTGTGGGCTCAAACGATAGATCTGGACCAAACTCTACACGAATATTCAATATGCCCAAATATGAACACTGGTGGAGTTTGGGGAAAATAGAATCTTGACATTTGGGAGTTGTAGTTGCTGGGATTTGTAGTTCACCTACAATCACAGAGCATTCTGAACCCCACCAACGATAGAATTGGCCCAAATCTTCCACACAGAACCCCCATGACCACCAGAGTGGGCCACAGCAACGCGTAGCAGGGGACGGCTAGTATCTAATAAAAATTATAAAACCTGTGACACATGTAATAAATAACTAGCAAAGATAGTTTAAACATTCAGAATGTTTTAACCCCATCTAATATCAATTTCTTTAGACCAGTGGATCAATAGGTATTGCTTCTGTGGGAAGGTAAAATACTTAAACTAATTCACAGAGAAATCAACACAGATTTTTTTGACGAACATTTCTAGATTTATACATGAATATATACGGTATTTGCTGCAGTTCCTTCCTTTTCTAGCAGCCCAAGAAGAGCAAACCTTCAGCTCAACAGTTGTAATGTGCCAGTTGTTGAATAAAAGCACAAAAGTTAAAACATTCACAGAAAGAAGTATCATATTTGAATCGCGTTTTGAAAGCAGTACTGTATTGCTTTCATTTTAAGACACACTTTGTTCCCTATATGAACATACCTAAAACGGGGCGCATCTTAGAACTGCAGCCAGATCTTATTTGTTGGTAGTGTTGCACTGTAATTAGGGTGCGCCTTACAGTCAATGGTGTCTTACAACTAAAGAAACATGGGCAATTATAAAGGGCACCATGGGCAAGTCTGTTTGCAAGGGTAAAATCTGACCTAAAGGTATAAGTGCCACTCCCCCTACCTCCAGATGACTGGCTGAAAGGGGGCGATGTCGGCAGGGCTGAGGGTGTCTGGGAGGGTGCTGTGGAGAGCAAGGAGGTGGTCAGTCACGAGGGCGCCGAGCCTGCCATCCCGCGTCAAGGCCAGGGCAGCTGTCGGATGGTCAGCACCGGAGAGCATCAGCAAGTTCTCCTGGGCTTTCAGGGCAATCCTCCTCTTCTGCAAGGCAAGGAGGAAGAAGTCACATCCTGGCTGCCACCTCTTTGGGTGCCTCCCTCCTTTCCTTCCTTGGATAAAGGTAATGCAAAGTGAGAGGAGAGAAGCAAGGAGGAAAACAAGATATGTCAGAAATATTAAAAATTAACTAGGCCTTTGTAATTGCAAAAATGTGAGTCAAGCACTGAAAGGGTTAAATGGATGTAATGACTCAGCAAAGGCTGCAGTTCTATATGAGCAGGTAAGCCTGTAGTAGCCGTTCGTCTGAGGTAAACCTCAGTGGGAGAAAAGCCTCAGTCTGTGAGGGAAGCCACTGTGTGAGATAGACCTCACAGTGTGAGGTAGGCTATGGTCTATGAGAAGGCCAAGTGTGAGAAGGCCTGGTGTGAGAAGCTTCGGTGAGAGAAGCCTCAGGTTAAGGGCCTCATGTTTAATGCTGTGTGTAGAAAGCTCCAGTGAAGCTCCAGTATAAGTTGGTTGTGAGAGGAGGCTCTGTGAGAGTGAAGCTGCTTATCTGCATGAGAAAGAAGCCCAGCATGGAAGCGAAGAAGGAAGTATAAAGGGCTTCATTTGTGTTATGGAAACCTTGTTCTTGAAAATATTTACTACAAAAAAGGCCTCCATAAGGAAGAGATAACATTAGTCTATGTGTTTTTGTTCTTTTCATCATCTTGGGCTACTGGTGCTGGGTCAAGCTGTGGCTAATAGGGTACTCTGCTGTACATTTATGAGGAAGGTCTTTTGTTAATAAGCCTACTAGCCCAACAGGTATGTACTCAGTCCTTTCCAAACTGGTAAGATACAGCGATCTGCCTCTGGCCCATCTTACAATCCTAGAATTCGAAGAGACCCCAAGGGCCATCCAGTCCAATCCCCTTCTGCCAAGTAGGAAGAATAATAAACTTTATTTATACCCCGCCACCATCTTCCGAAGAGGACCCGGGCACAATCAAATCCCTCCCAATAGATGGCCATCCAGCCTCTGCTTAAAAGAACCACGGCTCCTACCTGGCTCTTGCACAAGCTGAGCAGAGAGGCCACAAGGTTCTGGGCAAAGGAGGAAGGCTCTGTTGGGGGTGCCCCGCTTGCCCCTTTCTTTGGAGAATGAGGCAAGGGGCCACCAGAGCCCAAGTCTGGTTCAGTTGCTGATTGTTGGAGATGTAACGGTTCAGCTACACCGTTGTCCTTGGAAGCAAATGGAGAAAGAAGACACAGTACACATTATTATCCCCCAAAGCTTGTTGGACAGCAGGAATTCAGATCTGCTGAACGAAACAAAATCAAATTGAATCCTGACACTCAAAAGAGACTTATTTGGGTCAAGTCGCTCCTCACCTCCAGAACGCAAGGGAGCAGGGAAGGATCCTGGCGGATCTTGGCACACAGCACAGCCACCAATTGCATGGCTTCTTTCTCTGGATCAGGGCCCAGGGTGTCACTCCCAAGCTGAAGGAGCCTCTGCAGAACCAGAGAAAAGGAGAAACAGCTTGAGGAGCCCCCCAAGAGGGCCTGGAACCAGAGTCCTGTTTCAAACTCCCTGAAGGTTCACAGTCAAGTTACAGAGGTGGCCTAAGGTTCAAAAGAGTGCCTCTGTTTTGCCTTCTTTTGCAAAGGCAGGCCAGGAAAACCCCATCAGGCCTCACCTGGACAGGTCTGTGCACGTTGAGGTAGTGCAGCAAAGGGCACTGCATCTGTCCCAGGAGGCGGCTGAAGAAAAGGAGCACCTGAGCCCTCATCCCAGGAGGATACTAGGCAGGAACAAGGACACAAGAGAAAGGGGCAACATGAGTAAGGGGTTTTCACACTGCACCAGAACACTACTGTGCAAAAGGACTCTTTTACTGGCTTTTACTGGATTTGGGAGATTCTGCGTTAGCCACAGTAACAATAGCCTCTGAGTATCAGGTGGGGAAAAGACAGCTCCAGGCAAAAGACAAAAAAAAAAATGCAAGCCAGGACAAAGTGGTTCAAAACATGCCACAGACAGCTCCCAGCAGGAAGTGGAGTTTAAATATTTACCAGACTAAACCTGTTTACTAAGGAACAGGTCTGACGGATTTCAGCCGGACTTGTTGTCATTGTATTCTGATGGGACTCTCTACAGTTAGCTTGCCCCCAGATCACATGACTTTTGGGGCCTTCTGTAAAACAAGACCTCTGAAAAGTAGAAAAGCTGAGACACCATAAACAGCACAGGGCTCTCCCTTGACTTTGCTGTTAACTGAGCTGGATAAGCATGGATTTTAAATGTGTCCTTTGTTTTATCTCTATTTTGTGTATTTTAATATATATACTAGCTGTCCCCTGCCACGCACTGCTGTGGCCCAGTCTGTGTATATGTGTTTTGTGTGGGCATATGTGTGTATATATCTTTGTGTATATGTGTATATAGTGTGTTTACGTGTATATGTGTGTGTTTGCATATGTATGCGTGTATATATAAAATGGTATAATTATTGTTTTTGCTTTTTAAGTCTCTTCTGCTGTGTTTTTCAGTGTTTTTATGAGTGATGGTCACTCATTGGCCTGATAAGTGTATTGTGTCCAAATTTGGTGTCAATCCGTCCAGTGGTTTTTGAGTTGTGTTAATCCCACAAACGAACATTACATATCTATCTATCTATCTATCTATCTATCTATCTATCTATCTATCTAATTGAAATTTGTTTTACTATGTAGCTTTTATAGAAATATATTTTAATATGTGTGTCTGTAGTGTTTTTGCAATACTTATGTGTTTTAATTATTCTGTAACCCCAGAGGTCCTCACTACCTCTGAGGATGCTTGCCATAGACGCAGGTGAAACGTCAGGAGAAAAATTGCCTCCAGAACATGGCCATATAGACCGGAAAACCTACAACAACCTATTATTAGTATTATTATTATTGATCCAAACCATGGGGCTGTGGGTCAGGGAATTGGGGGGGGGGGCTACCTCTGCTCTGCCCAGGGTACCCAGGGTCTCCAGGACTTTGTGCTGTAGTAGGAACTCCAGGCACGGCCCAGTCTCCCCGGCGGATGCCTGCTGTTTCTCCTCAAAGACCAGGATGTCCAGCATCTGCTTCAGGTGCCAGGGGATGTCCGTCTCTCTGGCTGGCTTGCTTTCGTCTGGAGGGAACACATGGGAGCTGTCGCACAAAAGGACCTCCTTCCCATCCCTCCTTTGTCAATACTGGCCATTACACGGCTTCAACATCAGCATTCATGCCTATCATACCCTTTTCTCCAATGACCTCATTGAGGCAGACTTAAGCCCATAAGCACTGCCATATTGTCTTGTTTCTGAATCCAGATGATTTGCTTTGCACTGGATTATATTAAATTATTTATTTACCATACTAGCTGTCCACTGCCACATGTTGCTATGGCCCAGTCTGTGTATATGTCTTTTATGTGTGTATGTGTGTGTTTGCGTGTATATATATATGTGGTTCTGTGCATGCATGGTGATGTAAGTTTTGTTTTTTGGCTTTTTAAGTGTCTTCTGCTGTGTTTTTATGAATGATGGTCACTTGTTGGCCAGATAGGTGTATTGTGTCCAAATTTGGTGTCAATTCGTCCAGTGGTTTTTGAGTTATGTTTATCCCACAAACTAACATTACATTTTTATTGATATAGGCTAGCTGTCCCCTGCCATGCATTGGCCCAGTCTGTGTATATGTGCTTTGTGTATTCATATGTGTGTGTATATATTTGTGTATATGTGTATATATGTGTGTCTGCGTGTATATATATGTGGTTTTGCACATGCGTTGTAATGTTTGTTTGTTTTTTGCTTTTTAAGTCTCTTCCACTGTGTTTTCCAGTGTTTTTATAAGTGTTGGTCACTTTGGACCAAATGCTCCTTGGGGTCCCTTCCAAATGCTATCTATGGCTGGATGGCCATCTGTCAGGGGTGCCTTGATTGTGCTTTGGACCAAATGTTCCTTGGGGTCCCTTCCAAATTTATGACTCTCTCTCTCACACACACATACACACACAATATCTGTCTTTCTATGTGATCTATGGCTGGATGGCCATCTGTCAGGGGTGCCTTGATTGTGCTTTGGACCCTTCCAAAGTTATGATTGCATCTATCACACAAACACAATATCTGTCTTTCTATGCTATCTATGGCTGGATGGCCATCTGTCGGGGTTGCTTTGATTGTGCTTTGGACCCGATGCCCCTTGGAGTCCTTTCCAAAGTTATGATTGCATCTATCACACACACACACACACAATATCTGTCTTTCTATGCTATCTATGGCTGGATGGCCATCTGTCAGTAGTGCTTTGATTGTGTTTTGGACCCAATGCTTCTTGGGGTCCCTTCCAAAGTTATGACTGCATCTATCACACACACACACATACACACACACTATCTGTCTTTCTATACTATCTATGGCTGGGTGGCCATCTGTCGGGAGTGCTTTGATTGTACTTTGGACCCGATGCTCCTTGGGATCTCTTCTAAAGTTATGATTGCATCTATCACACACAAATATCTGTCTTTCTATGCTATCTATGGCTGGATGGCCATCTGTTGGGGCTGCTTTCGGCTTGATGCTCCTTGGGATCCCTTCCAAAGTTATGATTGCATCTATCACACACACACACAATATCTGTCTTTCTATGCTATCTATGGCTGGATGGCCATCTGTCGGGGGTGCTTTGATTGTACTTTGGACCCGATGCTCCTCGGGATCCCTTCCAAAGTTATGATTACATCTATCACACACACACATACACACACATCTGTCTTTCTATGYTATCTATGGCTGGATGGCCATCTGTTGGGGATGCTTTGATTGCACTTTGGACCTGATGCTCCTTGGGATCCCTTCCAAAGTTATGATTGCATCTATCACACACACACACACACACAATATCTTTCTTTCTATGCTATCTATGGCTGGATGGCCATCTGTCAGGAGTGCTTTGATTGTACTTTGGACCCAATGCCCCTTGGAGTCCCTTCCAAAGTTATGATTGCATCTATCACACACACACACACACACACACACACACACACAATATCTGTCTTTCTATGCTATCTATGGCTGGATGGCCATCTGTTGGGGATGCTTTGATTGTGCTTTGGCCCCAATGCTCCTTGGGGTCCCTTCCATAGTTATGATTGCATCTATCACACATACACACACACAATACCTGTCTTTCTAGGCTATCTATGGCTGGATRGCCATCTGTTGGGRATGCTTTGATTGTGCTTTGGACCCGATGCTCCTTGGGATCCCTTCCAAAGTTATGATTGCATCTATTACACACACACAATATCTGTCTTTCTATGCAATCTAYGGCTGGATGGCCATCTGTCGGGGGTGCTTTGATTGTGCTTTGGAYGCGATGCTCCTTGGGATCCCWTCCAAAGTTATGATTGCATCTATCACACACACACACACATACAATATCTGTCTTTCTATGCTATATATGGCTGGATGGCCATCTGTCGGGGGTGCTTTGATTGTGCTTTGGACGCGATGCCCCTTGGAGTCCCTTCCAAAGTTATGATTGCATCTATCACACATGCACAATATCTTTCTATGCAATCTATGGCTGGGTGACCATCGGTCGGGGCTGCTTTGATTGTGCTTTGGACGCGATGCTCCTTGGGATCCCTTCCAAAGTTATGATTGCATCTAGCACACACAAACACACACAATATCTGTCTTTCTATGCAATCTATGGCTGGATGGCCATCTGTTGGGAGTGCTTTGATTGTACTTTGGACCCGATGCCCCTTGGAGTCCCTTACAAAGTTATGATTGCATCTAGCACACACAAACACACACAATATCTGTCTTTCTATGCAATCTATGGCTGGATGGCCATCTGTCGGGGGTGCTTCGATTGTACTTTGGACCCGATGCTCCTTGGGATCCCTTCCAAAGTTATGATTGCATTTATCACACACAAACACACACAATATCTGTCTTTCTATGCAATCTATGGCTGGATGGCCATCTGTTACGGGTGCTTTGATTGTGCTTTGGACGCAATGCTCCTTGGGATCCCTTCCAAAGTTATGATTGCATATAGCACTCACACACACAAACACACACACACAATATCTGTCTTTCTATGCAATCTATGGCTGGATGGCCATCTGTTGGGGATGTTTTGATTGTGTTTTGGATCAAATGCTCCTTGGGGTCCCTTCCAAAGTTATGACTCTTGGACTAGATGACTTTTGGGGTTCCCTTCCAACTCTAGGTTCCTATGAGCGGCCTTACCTGTGGCCTCCAGGTAGTAGTGGGTGAGGCCCTTCCAGTGCTGGGTGAAGGCGGCGGCGAGGTCCAGGGGAGCCTCCTCCTGCGGGACAGAAGCAGAGGGTGAGGCCTTCTCCCTTCCTCCTCCCTCCCCTTTTCCCTTCCTCCCTCCATGCCTCCGCGCCACGGTCCTTACCGCTTCCACCGCCCGCTGCAGCAGGGCTCCCAGGCGGCCCAGCAGAGCCATGGCAGAGAAGTTATCCAACAGATCTCGAAGAAGTCGGTGGGCGTTGGGACCCTGCGGAGAGGGGAGGAAGGAGCCACAGCCCCGTTGCCACGCCCACCAGGCCGCGTCCGGCATTCCGATAGGCTTCTCCTCATTTCATTCAGATCGTCCACCAATGGAAAGGTAATTGGAGTTAGATGTCACCACTCTGCACCTTCAACTGAGCTGGAAGAAGAACGAGTAGGCATTAGGACCCAGTGGAGCGGGGAGGAAGGCTCCCCTGCCCCGCTGTCCCGCCCACCTGGAAGTGTCCAGCATTTCGATAGGGTCCTCTCCGCACGTCACTCAGGTCTCCCACCAATAGAAGCAAAGGGTTTTGAATGTCATCACTCCGCGCCCCCCGTTGTCTTGTCAAGGCTTTGGTTGGCTTCGGTGACGCAAAAAGAGCGCGCGGGTTGTGTTTGCCCTCTGTGGAGGCTTCAGACATGGCCTTGGTAGCAGGAAGGCCGCTCTTGACGGCGGGACGGGGCTGCTGCGCCTTGAGAGCGGTGAGCGGGGCGGAGGGGGGGCCTGAGGCTTCATGGCTTCCTCTGGGCAAGGTTCTAGAGCAGTGGTTCCCAACCTTTTTTGGGAAATAGATAATGTGCCAAGACAATCCAATTGTGTTTAATATGTTTCAAAGTAATACACATGAATGTATTGTTGAACGCTTTCATGACTGGAATCACTGGGTTGTTGAGAGTTTTCCGGGCTATAGGGCCATGTTCCAGAAGCATTCTCTCCTGACGTTTCGCCCACATCTATGGCAGGCATCCTCAGAGGTTGTGAGGCCTGTTGGAAACTAGAAGACAATGGATTCCCACCAATACAAAAAACACAAATCCACTAAAAGTTGTGGTACATAAATGACAATGGTCGATATTGCCTAACAGTTTGTATATTGCAATATTCAACAAACGACAAAATTAAATGGTATAGGCATAACCCAGTATATAATGAACAACAACCAGTTGTTTACAAAGATTTCACTCTACGTGGGGTTGCCTTTGAAGACAGTCCGGAAGCTCCAGTTAGTCCAACGGGCGGCAGCCATGTTTTTAACAGGAGCTGATCGCAGGGAGCATACAACTCCCTTGCTGAACCAGCTCCACTGGCTGCCGATATGCTACCGGGCTCAATTCAAAGTGCTGGCGTTGGCCTTTAAAGCCCTAAACGGTTCTGGCCCAACTTATCTATCCGAACGTATCTCAGCCATAACAGACAATCCATGGTCTCTGTACGTAAACTCTCACAAGGGTTTTTTCACTTGATCGTCATTGCACGCGATTACGTGTATCTCATAACGCGCTGATTGACTACGTGACACACGTCAGGACCAACCATATTACAGGGAGTACTAAGCCTCGTAGCGGATTTACCTGTGCATCTACTATCCCACACATACCAGCTAATACATGTTCAGCTTCTCTGCTGATATGTTGACACTGAAGTTATGTTGGGGTGGAGGGGTGGGCAGGTCTCTCCTGCTCTCCCATTCTTTCCACCCCGCTAATCTCAAGGCAGTAATTTTTTAGGTTTTATTTGTAATTTTTTGTTAACTATAGGTGGAATTGCAAAATTGTTTAGAAAAGTCTGGAACAGTGAAAGTGTGCAAGGTGAAAGTTACAAGATTATATGGAAGTATAATATAGAGGTACGATCAGCCTCGTCGCTGATGGTGTTTAGGAAGAGACTCAAAACATGGTTATTCAAACAAGCATTCGGCTAATCTGTGGCAATTAAATCGAATCTTGGTGACTATGGACAGGAAATATGGACAACGAACTCTGGATTGTGATTTTAACTTGAGATATATGGGATTATTATTGGTGGCCCAATAATTTGTTATTGTATTTGTATATGTTTTTTAAACTGAGATTGTTTTTAAAATGCTGTAAACCGCAATTGAGTCGCCGTTCTAGGCTGAGAAATTAGCGGTATACAAGTGTACAAAATAAAAATAAATAAATGTGGGTGAAACGTCAAGAGAGAATGCTTCTGGAACATGGCCAGATAGCTCAGAAAACTGACAACAACCCAATAAATATGAATACAATAAGAATAAAAACACAATCTGCAGCCATTACCACCTTAGGCTATTATTATTAATCTTGTTATTATATTTATACTCCATGTTTCTATCTTGATTGAGACCGAAAGTGGCTGAAGAGCCTTAAAAATAATGCTGTTTAAAACCTACAAAATAAAATTATTAAAACAGAATTAAATGTTCAGTTCTTAAAACATGTTAAAGCCATATTAAGTGAGTAAAAATGGTCAAAATGATCTAAGCTCTTGCTGGCATTTCAGCACTGAGGAACTACAAGGCCAGCATTGGTTTGAGCCTTGGGCTGTAACTCTGAAGACCAAGGTTTGGGTCTCTGCTCAGCCATGGAAATCTCATTCACCCAAAATTCCTTGTTTCATATGATGCTCATAGGGAGAATGCTGAACCTAAATTGACATTTGTTTGACCTACTGCATTGTTTTTTAAAAATTACTAGGCCAAGTTCCACGCGAGTTCATGCAAGAGCCTTCGCTATGGCTGGCTGGCATATATGCTGGGCGAGAGGACTACTCGGAGGTTTAACGAAAACAGCAAAGTCTTCACGGTGGATGGCAACCTGCGCTCCGGCAAGGGCCAACTGGCAAAGCGAATAGCAGAGAAATTGGGTGCGTCCTGGTGAACAACTTCCAGTGTCCAAGGGTGCAGCCACACTGTAGGATTAATACAGCTTAACAGCACTTGGAACTTCCATGGCTGAGTGCACTAGAATCTTGGGAGTTGTGGTTTTACAAGGTCTGTAGCCTTCTCTACCAAGGAGTGCCTTACTAAATTACAACTCTCAAGATTATATAGTAGTGAGCCATGGCAGCAAAAGTAGTGTCAAACTGCATTAATTCTACAGTACAGATGTTTTGTTGTTCATTTGATCAGTCGTTTCCGACTCTTTGTGACCTCATGGACCAGCCCACGCCAGAGCTCCTTGCCGGCCGTCACCACCCCCAGCTCCTTCAAGGTCAATCCAGTCACTTCAAGGATGCCATCCATCCATCTTGCCCTTGGTCGGCCCCTCTTCCTTTTTCCTTCCATTTTCCCCAGCATCATTGTCTTCTCTAAGTTTTCCTTTCTTCTCATGATGTGGCCAAAGTACTTCATCTTGGCCTCTACTATCCTTCCCTCCAATGAGCAGTCAGGCTTTATTTCCTGAAGTATGGACTGGTTGGATCTTCTCGCTGTCCAAGGCCCTCTCAGAACTTTCCTCCAACACCACAGTTCAAAAGCATCTCTCTTCCTTCGCTCAGCCTTCTCTATCGTACAGCTCTCATATCTGTAGGTGACTGTGGGGAATACCATTGCTTTAAGTATGCAGATCTTTCTTGCCAGTGTGATGTCTCTATTCTTTACTATTTTATCAAGATTGGTCATTGCTCTCCTCCCAAGAAGTAAGCGTCTCCTGCTTTCCTGGCTGCAGTCTGCAGCTGCAGTCATCTTTGCACCTAGAAATACAAAGTCTGTCACTGCTTCCATGTTTTCTCCCTCTATTTCCCAGTTGTTAATAATTCTTGTTGCCATAATCTTGTTTTTTTTATGTTCAACTGCTACCCAGATTTTGCGCTTTCTTCTTTCACCTTGATTAGAAGGCTCCTCAGCTCCTCCTCACTTTTTGGCCACCAAAGTGGTGTCATCTGCATATCTAAGGTTGTTAATGTTTCTTCCAGCAATTTCCACCCCAGCCTTGCATTCCTCAAGCCCCGCACATCGCATGATGTGTTCTGCATACAAGTTGAATAGGTTGGGTGAGAGTATACAACCCTGCCGTACGCCTTTCCCAATCTTGAACCAGTCTGTTCCTCCATGGTCAGTTCTGACTGTTGCTACTTAGTCCTTATACAGATTCCTCAGGAGAGAGATAAAGTGCTCTGGTTTGCCCTTACCACTTGCCACAATTTATTATGATCCACACAGTCAAAGGCTTTAGAATAGTCATTAAAACAGAAATAGATGTTTTTCTGAAACTCCCTGCCTTTCTCCATTATCCAGCATCGGGATATTGGCAAGTTGGTCTCTCGTTCCTCTGCCTTTTCTAAACCCAGCTTGTGCCTCTGGCAGCTCTCTCTCCATGTCTTGCTGGAGTCTTCCTTGCAGGATTTTGAGCATTACCTTACTGGCATGAGAAATAAGGGCCACTATACGGAAGTTTGAGCAGTCCTTAGCATTTCCCTTTTTTGGTATGGGGATATAAGTTGATTTATTCCAGTCTGATGGCCATTCTTGTGTTTTCCATATTTGCTGGCATATGGCATGCATCACCATGACAGCATCATCTTTCAAGATTTTGAACAGTTCAGCTGGGATCCCGTCGTCTCCTGCTGCCTTGTTATTAGCAATGCTTCTTACAGTATAGATGTACCCACCCTTTTTTTGTGCTGAATATCAAGTACTATGACCTAATTTGAAGCGCATTTGATTATTTTGGCCAATGCATGTTAGGCAACATATCAAGAACAGAATCCCTGTCACAGCTTTTGAGTCCTTCTTTTCCACTCTTCTTGTGTGAGAAAGATTGGTCTTCATTCCCTGCCTTATTGTAGCTTTGGCTTTGAGTTTGGAAGAGCACTGTGCTTCTTCTGTTGTTAACATTTGGCTGTGGTGCTGGCCGGGAGTCTGAAACATCTGTCCAGTTGGAAAAGCCCGTGTTACAGCAGTAATGGTTACAACCAACAATTTGAACAATTGCCTTGAAACTTCTTGATGCCTAGATTATTGGGGGTTAACTTCTCTAAATTAGTCCTGATTTTTAATCCCATAAACATCTCAGGCTTTTTTCATGTTTAATGTTGATCTGTTCTGAACCATTAGAAGCCAAAACATATAGTCAACAGTGGTGATTCTGAATAAATGGATGGGGTGAGCTCCTGTTGTTAGCCCCAGCTTCTGCCAACCTAGTAGTTCGAAAACATGCAATGTGAGTAGATCAGTAGGTACCACTTCTGCGGGAAGGTAATGGCATTCCATGTAGTCATGCCGGCCACATGACCTTGGAGGTGTGTACAGACCATGCCAGCTCTACAGCTTAGAAATGGAGGTGAGCACCACCCCCCAGAGTTGGACACAACTGGACTTAATGTCAAGGGGAAATCTTTACCTTTAAATTTATGAAAACCCTATAGGCAGAGAAGAGCATTTAATATGTCCTCTTCACTATTCCATGTTTATTTATTTATTTTTTCAAATTCTGCTGCTTTTTGTGTTAGAGACAATATTTTTAAAATGGGAAAACAGCAGAAAGGTCCAGTTATTTATGAAAGGCTGGTCTGGAATGGGATAAAATCAAAGGTTGCTGCATAGATGCCACAGAGCCATTTCATATCCCGAGGGCAGGGGATTGTTGTTCATTTTCTTGTAAAGTACAGTGTAAAAAAGTAAACTCATAACAATGATTGTAATCCCACAAACACAAACTTCACTTGAGCATCGGCGTCAGCATTCCTTTTTCCAAATTTGACCTCTTCCAGGTATGCGATATTTTCCTGAAGCAGATATTCATTATCTGGACAAGATCACCGGAGATGGAAAGATATTGGATCCCAAATACAGCGGCAGTTGCAGCCTGGAGACATTCTACAACGATCCTAAGCATCCAGATGGGAACTCCTACCGGCTTCAGACCTGGCTGTACAGCTGCCGCCTCTTGCAATATGCAGATGCTCTGGAACACCTTCTGGCTACTGGTATATACTTTTGTTTAGATAAAATACTATCAGAAAAATTTAAAAAATAACTACGTATTTTTTCATTACAAAAATGTGAGTCAAGCACTGAAAGGGTGAAATGGATGCAATGACTCAGCAAAAGCTACAGTTCTATATAAGCAGGTGTGGCTGTAGCTTAGTAGACCACTGTGTTAGTTTGCCCCAGTTGGAGAAAGGTCTTGGTATGTGAGAAGGCCTCACTGTGAGGTACGCCTTAGTCTATGAGAAGGCTGAGTGTGAGAAGCCTCAGGTTGAAGTTCTCATGTGTAAAGCTACTGCGTGAAGCTCCTGTGTAACCTCAGTGTGAGAGGAAGCTCTGTGAGAGCAAAGCTGTTTATCTGCACGAGAAAGAAGCCCAGCATGGAAGCAAAGAAGGAAGTATAAAGAACTTTATTTGTGTTGTGGAAACCTTGTAAATAGTGCAACAATATTATTTTGCTATAAAGAAAAGCCTCCTTTGGAAGAGATAACATTGTTCTTTGTGTTTTTGTTCTTTTTATCACTTTGAAATGTAATGTAATGTAATATAATTGACTGGTTACCCTGACACGACAAATAAATAAAAATTACTTTGGGCTACTGGTACTGGGTCACACTGCTGTTGATAAGTTACTCTGCTGTAAATTTTGGGGAGGATGTTTTGTTAATAAGCCTACTCACCCAACAAATACATGTCTAGAGAAACAGACACATAACAGAGAAGCCTCTGGTACACAGGATAAACACACCAAAAGGGAATGAAATCTAGTTACTTGAAAACAGGAATTGGATATTTTTTTTTTGATATAATATTTATTAATAGTTTCGCAAAAGAGTATATACAAGGGTATAAAATAACATAACAAAGTTTCAAAAAAAGAACAAATTAAAAAGAACCCCAACCATCAGTCATCCGTCCATTCTCTATCACACATGAATACATCTACCAACTCCCACTAAAAAAGGAAAAAGAAGAATAAAGAAAAAAATGCTTGAAAAATTGTGACTTCCGTTCTTCTTCCAAGGAATGGGAAATTATTGTACTGGAAGTCCCACCAGTTCCTTCATCATTGTAGCCCATGGTGATGAAGTGCTTAATGGTGTTTACCCTTCTCTCTTGAGAGAGAGAGATTTTAGTGGTAAAAATTGATGGTGAGACGTCCTCTGGGGAATCTATGTTAGATTGCAATTATTGGCTTCTGTAGACTCAATTTTCAGGCCAGAATCACAGGAGCTGAGATTTCATCCATTTCATTTACAGGCTAACACCGTGAAAAAGTTATATATGGTCACAGAATTCCCTAATATGAAACTAACAAATAACTGAACAATACTAGTCAAAGACTTGGAAGAAGAAGGAGAAAATTGTTGGACGAATAGGCTTATTAACAAAAGACCCTCCTCATGAATGTACAACAGAGTAACTTAGCAGCGGCAGCAGCAGCATGACCCAGCACCAGTAGCCAAAAGTGATAAAAGAACAAAAACACACAGATAATAAATAATAATAATAAATCTTTATTTGTACCCCACTACCATCTCCCGAAGGACTCGGTGCAGCTTACAAGAGGCCGAGCCCAACAATAAAACAATAAAAACAATACAACAATAAAAACAACAGCAACAACAATGCAAAAACTCAAAAAACAAAGCAATAACATTAACAACACCCAATGACGCAATTAAAAACAATGGCCGGGCCAAATGTTAATAATTAAAAATTAAAAATGCAGGGCATGGCAAGGTGGGGAGTTTGGAGGGGGATGGGCATGCAGATATCCAGAATCTCTGGAAAAGTGCGTTGGGACATAATGCTAGGAGTTTCCTTATTCTGGAAAGGCACACTGGAACAACCATGTCTTCAAGCTCCTCCTAAAGATTGCTAGCAACGGGGCCTGCCTGATGTCCTTAGGGAGAGAGTTCCAGAGTCGAGGGGCCACCACCGAGAAGGCCCTATCCCTCGTTCCCACCAATCGCGTTTGCGATGCCGGTGGGATCGTAAGCAGGGCCTCTCCAGATGAACGAAGAGATTGTGTGGGTTCGTACACAGAGATCAATGTTATCTGTTCCATAGGAGCAAAATATATATAGCAAAATTTATAGCAAAATATATGGTTGCACTATTTACAAGAACAAGGTTTCCAAAACGCAAATAAAGTTCTTTATACTTCCGTCTTTGCTTCCACACTAGGCTATTTTCTCATGCAGATGGACAGCTTTGCTCTCTGAGTTTCTTCTCACACTGAACTTACACAGGAGCTTCACACAGTAGCCTTTTACACACAGCAGCCTTCAACCTGGGGCTTCTCTCACTGAAGCTTCTCACACACCAGGCCTACTAACACTGAGGCCTTCCTCCCACTGAGGCCTTCTCACACTGAGACAAACTAACACTGAGGCCTACTAATATTGAGGCCTACTAACACACTGAGGTCCTTCTCCAACAGAGACCTTTCACAGACTGTTGGCAAACTGAAACTGAGGCCTTCTCACACTAAAGCCTTTTCACAGACAGGGCTGCTAAACTACAGGCACACCTGCTTATATTGAACTGAAGCTTTTGCGGAGTCCTTGCATCCATCTAACCCTTTCGGTGCTTGACTCATGTTTTGCAATTACAAAGACCTAGCTGATTTTCAATATTTCTGACAAAAATAAATCTCTAAAAGTGTCGATGAATTACCACTTTGAATGAGAAGATCTGCCTTTTCTGTCTTTCCTTGCTCGATCTAGATCACTAGGCTTAGCACAGGGATGGTGCCCTACATTTTCATACTCTAATCTTCAGCTGATGCAGATTCATTTATTTCCATCTCTTAGTGTCAGTTGTGTTCTTAATTTATCCAAGCAAAGCTATAAATACGTTCAGGAGAAAATCCCTTCTTGTGCTTTTTGGTTATACTCTTAGTTTCTGAGCCCTGTCTTTGAGGAATTAAAGAAAAGGCACACTTTAAAGCCTGGCTAAACTCATTTTATGATGGAGCTGTGCTAGTTTATTCATGTTGAAGAGTTTCTGACAGTGATCCCTTGTTCATTTCCAGGGCAAGGCGTCGTCCTGGAACGCTCTCCCTTCAGCGACTACGTGTTTGTGGAAGCCATGCTTAAGCAAGGCTACATTCACAAAAGATGTAAGTCATCTTCCGTCAGAAAGGCTGTGGAGCAGGTGGAAAACAGAAGTCATAAGCCTATGTCACCAATTGGATTCTGGTCCAGTGTTAGGTGCCTTAAATATTGCCAGTGTGTGTGTGTTATTGTTGTTTCTTAATAGAGTTAACCATTGCAACTGGCGGTTCTTTCTGTATAAAGTTTTGCTCTGATTCTTATTCTTGCTAACAGATGGGATGAAATTCATGGTTCACCTTTCTGCTTCGGCTTTGGGAATAGGGGAGTTTAGAGCCTTGTTTGGGGGGTAGAGCTGGAGTCCCCGGCCCAGTCTTGAGTGAAACTGAGATGGGTTGTTGTGAGTTTTCCAGGCTGTATGGCCGTGTTCCAGAAGCATTCTCTCCTGACGTTTCACCCACATCTCAGGTTGTGAGGATTGTTGAAGGCTTTCATGGCCAGAATCACTGGGTTGTTGCAGGTTTTTTCGGGCTATATGGCCATGCCTGGCCGCTGTGATGGTCTGGATGAGGGTGAGCAAATTGAAGTTGAATCCAGACAAGACAGAGGTTCTCCTGGTCAGTTGCAAGGCCGAACAGGGTATAGGGTCGCAACCTGTGCTGGATGGGGTCACACTCCCCATGAAGGCACAGGTTCACAGCTTGGGAGTTCTCCTGGATTCATCACTGAGCCGGGAATCCCAGGTTGCAGCAGTGGCCAGGGGAGCGTTCTCACAATTAAAACTTGTGTGCCAGCTGCGCCTGTACCTTGAGAAGTCAGACTTGGCCACAGTGGTCCACACTCTTGTTACATCTAGACTAGACTACTGCAGCACACTTTATGTGGGGTTGCCTTTGAAGACTGCGCGGAAACTTCAAATAGTCCAACGAGAGGCAACCAGGGTAATAACTGGGGTGGCATACAGGGAGCACACAACTCCCATGTTACATCAGATCCCCTGGCTGCCTGCTACCGGGCACAATTCAAAGTGCTGGCTTTGGTCCATAAAGCCCTAAATGGCCCTGGCCCAGTTTACCTGTTCAAACACGTCTCCCTTTACAAACCACTGTGAAGACTAAGATCTTCTGGGGAGGCCCTGCTCTCGGTCCTGCCACCCATCACAGGCATGTTTGGCGGGGACGAGAGACAGGGCCTTCTCGGTGATTGCTCCCCGGCTATAGAACACCATTCCTGGTGAGATCAGGTCAGCCTCCTCCCTCCTGTCCTTTAGAAGGATGGTAAAAACTTGGCTGTGGGACCAAGCTTTCAGGACAGGGCAATGAAGCGGCAATGGGAAAGATGACAGGGCCAATTGGATTTGATGCAGAGGGCTAGGATGGTT
The DNA here is from genome assembly GCF_025583915.1 of Anolis sagrei ordinatus. Classification (NCBI taxonomy): domain Eukaryota; kingdom Metazoa; phylum Chordata; class Lepidosauria; order Squamata; family Anolidae; genus Anolis; species Anolis sagrei. The sequence goes on along the minus strand of NW_026847882.1, from coordinate 22,332,263 downwards.
TTAAATGGTGTTATTTTAAATGGTGTATTTTAATATTTTGATAAATGTTTTTTAATGTTTATGTATTGTATCCAGACATAAACATTAAAAAACATAAAACATTAACATTACATAAACATTAAAAAACATAAACATAAGACATAAACATTAAAAAACATTTAAAAACATATGTATTGTATCCAGGGAGCCCCCGGTGGCGCAGTGGGTTAAAGCACTGAGCTGCTGAGCTTGTTGATCGAAAGGTCGCAGGTTCGATTCCGGGGAGCGGCGTGAGCTTCCGCTGTCAGCCCTAGCTTCTGCCAACCTAGCAGATCGAAAACATGCAAATGTGATCAGCGGGAAGGTAACGACGCTCCATGCAGTCATGCCGGCCACATGACCTTGGAGGTGTCTACGGACAATGCTGGCTCTTCGGCTTAGAAATGGAGATGAGCACCACACCCCAGAGTCAGACATGACTGGACTTAATGTCAGGGGACTACCTTTACCTTTATTGTATCCAGATATTGAATGTTTGTCGTGTATATTCTGTGCTCCACTCTGAGTCCCCTTTGGGGTGAGAACGGCGGAATATAAATGTTTTAAATAAATAAATAATAAATGTTCTAGAGGCATTCTCTCCTTGGGCTGAGTCCTTGATGTAGTGTGTAGTGAGCCCAATATGGCTTTGTAACTGTGCAGCAAGAAATTTTGCTAAGTCGTACATGGGAGATCCAATGGCACTCACAATGGGTCTGAGTGGGGTAGGAGAGAATGCCTCTAGAACATGGCCATATAGCCCGAAAAAACCTACAACAACCCAGTTGTGAGGATTGTTGGAAACTAGGCAAGTGGGATTTATATATCTGTGGAATGTTTGGGGTGGGAGAAAGAACTCTTGTCTGTTTGAGGCAGGTGTGAATGTTGCAATTGGCCGCCTGATTAGCATTTAATGGCCTTGGAGCTTCAAAGCTTGGCTGAATGCTTCCTGAGGGGAATCTTTTGTTGGCGGGTGTTTGCTGACCTTGATTGATTCTTGTCTGGAATTCCCCTTTTTTAGTGTTGTTCTTTATTTATTGTCCTGATTCTATAATTTTTTAATACTGGGGACCAAATTTTGTTCATTTCCATGGCTTCCTCCTTTCTGTTGAAATTGTCCACCTGCTTCTTGTAGATTTCAATGGCTTCTCTGTGTAGTTGGATATGGTGGATGTGAGAGTAGTCCAGCATTTCTGTGTTCTCAAATAATACGCTGTGTCCAGGTTAGTTCATCAAGTGTTCTGCTATGGCTGACTTCTCTGGTTGGATTAGTCTGCAATGCCTTTTGTGTTACTTGATTCGTATCTGGGCAATGCTGAGTTTGGTAGTCCTAATGTAGAACTTATGCACAGCTGGAGTCTATTATATACCATGAAGTGTTCTTGCCATACATCAAGGGAACCACTTACCGCATAGGGAAGCTGAGGAAGAAACACAACCTACACACTATCTATAGACCCACCAAGAAAATCCAACAAATGCTCCATTCAGCAAAGGACAAGAGGGATCTTCTCACCTCAGCATGAGTCTCCCGTATAACATGCAGCTGTGGACAAGAAGTCTCCATAGGGACCCCCAAACATAGCAGTGTTGCCCAGGCATGAATCGAGGGATAGCACTGCAGACGAAGTCACCCTGAGAAGTCAGCCATAGCAGAGCACCTGATGAACCGACCTGGACACAGCATATTATTTGAGAACACAGAAATGCTGGACCACTCTCACAACCACCATGTCAGGCTACACAGAGAAGCCATTGAAATCCACAAAGCATGTGGACAATTTCAACAGAAAGGAGGAAACCATGAAAATGAACAAAATCTGGCTACCAGTATTTAAAAACTCTAAAATTATAACGACAATAAGTAAAGAACAACACTAAAAAAGCAGGGGAAATCCAGACAAGAAACAACCAGGGCCAGCAAATCACCTCCCAACAAAGGATTCCCAGGCAGTAAGAAGCCACACCTTGAAGCTGTCAGGCCATCAAATGCTAATCAAGGTGGCCAATTGAAACATTCACACCTACTTCCAACAGACAAGAGTTCTTTCTCCCACCCTGGACATTTCCACAGATATATAAACCCCATTTTCCTAGTTTCCAACAGACCTCACAACCTCTGAGGATGCCTGCCACAGATGCAGGCGAAGCGTCAGGAGGGAATGCTTCTGGAATATGGCCATACAGCCTGGAAAACTCACAACAACTCAACCAAATCTGGCTACCAGAATGGAAAAACTCTAAAATCAGGAGAGTAAATAAAGAGCTACGCTCAAAAAAGCAGGAGAATTCCAGACAAGAATCAATCAGTGCCAGTTAACACATCCAAACAAAGGATTCCCCCAGGCTTTGAAGTTTCAAGGCCATTAAATACACAAACAAAAGGGAAACTTACTCAAACTTACGCTGATGTCTCAAGGTGACCAGTTGCAACATTCACATGTGCCTCAAGCAGACAAGAGTTCTTTCCCCCACCCTGGACATTCCACAGATATATAAACCTCACTTATCTAGTTTCCAACAGACCTCACAACCTCTGAGGATGCCTGCCATAGATGCAGGCGAAACATCAGGAGAAAATGCTTCTGGAACATGGCCAGACAGCCCGGAAAACTCACAGCAACCCAGTGATTCCAGCTATGAAAGCCTTCAACAACACACGAAACAGAGATGTTTGTGGTGCTTGAGAGTGGCATTCTGAGCCTGTGGTCCCTTCTCTCTCTGCAGCTTTGATGATCAGATGGAGGGATGAGGAAGAAAGAATGGGGAAGGAGATGCAGAGGGTCTTTGGGGGGCAACCTGAGCTCATCCAAGGTGGACAGCCCATGCTGTATTTAGTCCCTTTACTTCTGCTTTCTCTGGAGGACGATGTGTCTCCAGCTGGCTAAAGTATCTACTTGTGTTGGGTGGTTTCTCCTCTAGGTATAGAGCACTACAACATAATCAAGGGTCTCAGCATTGATGAGTTTTTGCCTCCTCACCTGGCCATTTATATTGACGTCCCTGTCTCAGATGTGCGGAAAAGGATCGAAGAGAGAGGCAAGGTAAGTTCCGCTCTGGGAATCACTGCATGGTACCTGACAAGGAGAAACAAGGGATGTCAAGGGTGGCATGGCCTCTTCAGGGAGGAAGGCTTTTGCTGTCTTGACGGGGATAGAGTCAAGGTTAATTTGGAGTTTAGGCAAGTCGAGGGTGGTATGGTCGCTGATCTGTCTGAAAGGACAAAAGACTACTTAAAAATGTAAATACCTTCAGCTGCATGAACACTTTGTGTTTTGTTTTAAGCCATATGAAAAGAAGGTGTCGTCTGCTTACCTTCAGAGCATTGAAGATGGCTATAAGAAATCCTTTCTGCCAGAAGTCAGGTTTGTAGTGGTTTGTTTATTTATTTATTGTGTCAGAAGCAAACCGAGGGTAGAGTTGTAATGTATTTAAAAACACAAACAAGGTTAAAAACTTGTCATTATATTAAATGTCTTTTGACCAGTAGCTGACCACTTGGAGTGCCTCTGGTATTGCTATAAGAAGGTCCTCCATTGTGCATGTGGCAGGGCTCAGACTGCATTGTAGTGGTCTGTGGTTTGCTCTTCTCCACACTTGCATGACATGGACTCCACTTTGTGGCCCCATTTCCTAAGATTGGCTCTGCATCTTGTGGTGCCAGAACGCAGCCTGTTCAGTGCCTTCCAAGTCACCCAGTCTTCTGTGTGCCCAGGAGAGAGTCTCTCACCCAGTCTCAGCCACTGATTTAGGTTCTGGGTTTTAGCCTGCCACTTTTGGACTCTCACTTGCTGAGGTGTTCCTTTGATTATTTCTGTAGATCTTAGGAAGCTGTTTCTTCATTGAAGTCATTGACATACTGGCTAATATCTGAACAGAGGATGGACTGCTGATGTCGCTACCTTTTTATGCTTATATTGTTTTGTTAATCTTACGTTTATGTTGTTTACTCTGTATGTATTGATGATGTTACTTGGAAACATCTACTAGGCATAGAGCCTTCTCGATCATGCCCCCCGCCTTGAGTTGCCGATAGGCTGAGAAAGGCGGTATACAAATACAGTAAATAAATAAATTAATAAATAATTTATGGAATCCTTACCAGTTGAAACTCGAACCATCCGAGACCTACTTGCTTTTCGGAAAGCCTGTAAAACTTTTCTTTTCCGACAAGCTTTTGATGGGTGAACAATCCAGGCTATGCCTGTTCTCGCTGCCTATTGTTATTGTTATGGTCATTTTAAAGCTAATTGTATTGTTTTAATCCGTTTCTGTAAACCACTCCGAGCCAAATTGGGAGTAGCGGTATAAAAGTTGAATGAATGAATGAATGAAACCGCTCTGAGACCCCTCGGGGAAATGGAGCGGTATATAAATAAATTATTATTATTATTATTATTATTATTATTATTGCTCCTTTCATTATTGGCTGCTACTTCTCAGCGGATGTAAGGTGGTGTGATACTGGATAAACAGTAAAATTTCTCCAACGGTGTTGGGCGTAGACATCCTGTGATAATGTGGCATGTCTCATTAAGAGCCACATCTACTGTTTTAACGTGGTGAGAGGTATTCCACACTGGGCATGCATACTCAGCAGCAGAGTAGCAAGCGTAAGGGCAGATGTCTTAGCTGTATCTGGTTGTGATCCTCAGGTTGTGCCAGTCAGCTTTCGTATGATATTGTTCCTAGCGCCCACTTTTTGCTTGATATTCAAGCAGTGCTTCTTGTAAGTCAGAGAATGATCCAGGGTAACTCCCAATGCGATTGAATAATGATTCACTAATGAGATGTTAAGGATGTATGTTTTATTGGTTTTTTGATTTTGTATGGTTTTATATTTATGCTGAATATTTTAATTGTATTTTGTGCTATTGGGGGCATTGAATTGTGCCGACTGTAAACCGCCTTGAGTCGCCTTCAGGCTGAGAAGGGCCGTATATAGTGGGATTCCTTCCCAGGTCATCTTCAGAGCTCGAGATTCTTGTCTTTCTTAAGGTGAAAAGCACACGTTTGCATTTTAGATGGATTGGGAATCAGCTGGTTTCCCCTGTAATAGGCAGTAAGAGCACCTAAAGCTTCGGAGAGTTTTTGTCCAACCATTTCAGAGCTCCCTCTTTGGGCGGTGGTAGCATGGTCGTCAGCATAGATGAAATTCTCTGTCCCTTCTGGCAGTGGCTGGTCATTTGTGTATATGTTAAACATGGATGCAGTAAGCACGCTCCCCTGAGGCAGGCCATTCTTCTGTTTCCATTATCTGCATTTCTGCCCCTGGAACTCAACAAAAAAGCTCCTGTATTGTCGCAGATTTCCTATGAAGTAGGTGAGGTGGTAATCTGCAATATTATAAGTTTTTCTCAGAAGAAGGCAACGATTTATAGTGTCATAAGCTGCTGACAGGTCTATGAAGACAGCTCCTGTGATCTGCTGCCTTTCAAAGCCATCTTCTATGTGCTCATAGGAAACCTGCTACAAAACAGGAGCTTTTTTGTTGAGTTCTAGGGCTAGAGAAGCTCCTGTAATCAGCTGGTTAACATAGAAAACAGCACATATATAAACAACTTTACACTGTCAGCATTAAACTTGGGGTGTGTGGTCAGTATAGCTGTGTTGAATGCTTTTGTTTTGTGATGAACAAAACTATTTTCTGGAGCAACATTATATCATGTCACTGTTTTGTTTTCTAGCCAAACCAGTGAAGTCCTGCAGTATACAGCAAGTGAAGCTGAACAGGTGGACAAGGTAGACTTTCCTGTTTGTTCCCCTTGTAGTAGTTTGGATTTTTTGCTGTGTTTGACTTGAAGGGTGGGTGGCTTTTGTGTGTTGAACTCTCAGAAGTCATTGAATATAACCTGCTTTAGAGACAGGTGGATTGGGTCCTGTCAGAACTGCCTTTTCCAGGACTCTTTGTGGAGCAATGAATTGGGGTTCTCCCACTCCATCCTTTAAACCAGTGTTTCTCAACCTGGGGGTCGGGACCCCTGGGGGGGGTCACGAGGGGGTGTCACCAAAGACCATCAGAAAACACAGTATTTTCTGGGTTGTTTGAGTTTTTCAGGCTGTATGGCCATGTTCCAGTAGCCTTCTCTCCTGATGTTTTGCCTCCATCTTTGGAAGGCATTATTTTATTTATTATTTATTCCAGGTACTATTATCCCGCCCTTCTCAACCCCCGAGGGGGGACTCAGGGCGGCTTACAAAAAGGCATAATTCGATGCCTACATAGAATACATATACATATAAAAACAGCAAACAATTATCACAGTTGAAACAGTCAGTATATGACACAATCAATAAAAATAAAAACACAATCAATAAAAACTAATCTCAAGCTCAGCGTTCGTCTTTCAGAGTTCCATAATTCCATTCCACTTTGTCAACTTTATCCCCACCCCAAAGAATCTCACACCTTAGATGCAGGCGAAATGTCAGGAGAGGATGCTTCTGGAACATAGCCATACAGCCTTAAAAATTCTAGCCATGAAAGCCTTCAACAATACAGTATTTTCTGTTGGTCGTGGGGGTTTTATGTGGGAAGTTTGGCCCCATTCTATTGGTGGGGTTCAGAATGCTCTTTGATTGTAGGTGAACTATAAGTCACTGGAGTACACGCCCTCCAAATGGGAAGTTTAGTTTCACAACTGTTTGTTTTTATGAGCTCCCTGAAAACAACCTGCTCCTATTTTTATTTCATTAGTCTTTTAATTTTTTGTCCTGTACATTTGGCCCGCCCCGTTATCATGACTGTGTTTACTGTTTTTTCCCCTTTCTTTCTATGTAATTTTGATAATGTTGTTTGTTGCCTATGATTTTGGTTTTATTTCGCTGTAATATGTTGTCCAGGCTTGGCCCCATTTAAGCCACTCCGAGTCCCCACTGGGGAGATGGTGGCAGGGTATAAATAAAGATTATTATTATTATTATTATTATTATTATTATTATTATTATTATTATTATTATTGGGTTGTTGTAGGTTTTGGTCTAGAGGCATTCTCTCCTGACGTTTTGCCTGCATCTATGGCAAGCAACCTCAGAGGTAGTGAGGTCTGTTGGAACTAGGAAAAGGGGTGTATATATCTGTAGAATGACCAGGGTGAGACAAAGAGCTCTTGTCTGCTGGAGCTAGGTGGGAATGTTTCAACTGACCACCTTGATTAGCATACAATGGCCTGACATTGCCTAGAGCAAACTTTTGTTGAGGGGTGATTAGATGTCCTTGCTTGTTTCCTCTCTGTTGTTGTGCTGTTGCAATTTTAGAGGTTTTTTTAAATACTGGTAGCCAGATTTTGTTCATTTTCATGGTTTCCTCCTTTCTGTTGAAATTGTCCACATGCTTTGTGTATTTCAATGGCTTCTCTGTGTAGTCTGACATGGTGGTTATTATTATTGCTCTCATGGCCCTATGGCAGCAGAGCACCTGAAAGTCTCTTATGTGGAAAAGCCCAACCACATTCCTTTCAGATACTTCTGGGAATTTTCACTGACCTTTCCTTCTTCGTAGGTCCTTGAAGACATTGAGTACCTGAAGTTTGACAAGGGCCCTTGGCTGGAGCAGGATGACGTGACCTTTCACCACTTGAGGGTCCTGTAAGGACAAGCTCTTCTTGCATCTCTCTCTTTGTGTTCCCGACTTTCTATCCCCACCCCAAAAGAATCTCACACCTTGCTCAGTGGGCCCCGCAGGGAGTGGCTGCTCTCATTCTTGTCTTGTCCCGATAGCAAATGTATTCTCCTAAGCATCTGTTACTTAGCCAGGTTTTTTTTTTCAAGATTACAGTAGGAGACCTTCCAATTTTAATCCCCCACCATGTTTTCTCTCTCTATGGCTCTCTGGTTTAGATGTGTTTATATATCATAGAATCAAAGAGTTGGAAGAGACCTCATGGGCCATCCAGTCCAACCCCCTGCCAAGAAGCAGGAATATTGCATTCAAATCACCCCGACAGATGGCAATCCAGCCCCTGTTTAAAAGCTTCCAAAGAAGCTTTTAAACAGGGGCAGAGAGTTCCACTGCTGAACAGCTCTCACAGTCAGGAAGTTCTTCCTCATGTTCAGATGGAATCTCCTCTCTTGTAGTTTGAAGCCATTGTTCCGCGTCCTAGTCTCCAGGGAAGCAGAAAACAAGCTTGCTCCCTCCTCCCTGTGGCTTCCTCTCACATATTTATACATGGCTATCATATCTCCACTCAGCCTTCTCTTCTTCAGAGACCTCTTCACACTGAGGGCTCTCTCATACTGACACCTATCACAAACTGAGGCAAACTAACACTGAGGCCTACTCATCTGAGGCCCTATTTAGAACAACAAGGTTTCCATGACATAAATAAACAAATGCATAGTAGCTTTATACACAGGAGCCTTCACACTAGAGCTTTCTCACACAAGGCTTGTCTCATATCAGGCCTTCCTCATACTGTGAGGCCTACCTCACAGAGAAGCCTGCTCACACAGACTGAGTTCCCTCACTGAGGCAAACAAATGCTAACAGGCTTCAGCCTAGTCACTCTCCTCAGGGCGATGCAAGCTTTGGCCCACTAACTCGTAACAAGCTTCGGCGTACTAACTCTTTCAGTGCTTGACTCACACTTTTGTAATAAAAAATACACACTTAATTTTTAATATTTCTGACACCTTCCAGTTAGAGAGGCCTCCCAGGGGTCTCATTTCCCCAGACCCCCTCCAAAAGGAACTTTACAGTTTCCGCTGTTCCATTTCCTGTCATTTCTGGATGTAACTTTTCTTTTCTTTTCCCTTTTTTGCTTGATAAGGGTCCAGGACAAGTTCAGTGTGATGGCTCCCACTGCATTCCTTCACTACATCCCTGAAATCACAGTGGGGGGGCTCGAATCGGACAAGATCTACTATGAATTCAAGTCGGTAAGGGCCCAGATCTCACTTTGGGGTTGATGTGGCTGAGGGTCCAGCTAGAAGAGCGGCATTGGCACCAGGCCTGGGCAAAGGGGAGTGAAGGAGCTCTTGTGCAAGTAGCATCCCATCAGCTCTTACGTGGGTTCTTCAAGGCTTGACATGAGCTGGATCTTGAGCTTCCCTCGGCTGAGCAAGGGATTCTGGTCTCCCTGAATCCAGCTCCAGCATTCAAACAATAGCATCTCACTGGCTTATTAACTTATGTTGCCATTGTTTATATGCTTATGTCTTGTTTATTTTATGTGCGGCACTCTGGAGTGCTTTTGTGAGCCGCACCAAGTCCCTTTGGGGAGATGGTGGCAGGATATAAAGTTTATTATTGTTTACTAGCTTGGGTTCCTGGCGTTGCCCGGGTTATTTGAAAAAGTCAATGTTTTAATGTATAAGGTTGTGGGTGAACTACAACTCACATCATGCTAGTTTCACCCCAAGAAACTCCATCAGTAAAGTTTGTTATTTTGGGCAACCTTGCTCTAGATGCATCATCGGTGGGGTTGATTGTGCTCTCTGGCTTCAGGGTAAGCTACAACTCCCACTATGCTTAGTTAGTCCCTTCAAACTCCTCCAGTAAGTTGTGTTAGTCATGGAGGTTCTCTGTGCCAAGTTTGGTCCAGGTCCATCATCAGTAGAGATCACCGTTTCTCTGGTTGTGGGTGGTCAGTTCACCCCCAAACCCCTCCAGTAATCAAATTTTGACATATCAGGTCTGTGTGCCAAGTTTGGTCCAGATCTATCGGTGTTTGGGTTCACAGTGTTTTCTGGATGTAGGTGATCTACAACTTCCCTAAATCAAGGTGAATTTCCCCCAAAGACTTCCAGTATTTTCTGCAGGTCATGAGGGCTCTGTGTTCCAGGTTTGGTCCAATTCCATCTTTGGTGGAATTCAGAGTGCTCACTGACTGCAGGTGAATTATACATCCCAGGACCTACAACTCCAAAATGTCCAAGCTAATACCCATCAAAAACCCACAAGTATTCAAATTTGGGCACATCAGGTATGCATGCCAAGTTTGGTCCAGATCCATCATTTGGGTTCATAATGCGCTCTGGATGTAGGTGAACTACAACTCCTCTAAATCCTTTTTTGTTGGTCATGGGAATTCTGTGTGACAAGTTTGGCCTAATTCCATTGTGCATGTGGCAGGGCTCAGACTGCATTGTAGTGGTCTGTGGTTTGCTCTTCTCCACACTTACATGTCATGGACTCCACTTTGCGGCCCCATTTCTTATGGTTAGCTCTGCATCTCGTGGTGCCAGAGCACAGCCTAGCCTGTTCAGCGCCTTCCAAGTGGCCCAGTCTTCTGTGTGCCCAGAAGAGAGTCTCTCATCCAGTCTCAGCCACTGATTGAGGTTCTAGGTTTTAGCCTGACACTTTTGGACTCTTGCTTGCTGAGGTGTTCCTTTGATTATCTCTGTAGATCTTAGGAAGCCCAGAATGTTCAGAATGTTCTTTGATTGTAGGTGAACTATAAATCGCAGCAACTCCAAATGACAAAATCAATCCCCCCCAACCTCACCAGTATTGAAATGTAAGCATAACAAGTTTTTTTTGGCCAAATTTGGCCCAGTAAATAAGAATACATCCTGCATATCAGATATTTACATGACGATTCATAACAGGAGCAAAATTAAGAGTTATGAAGTGACAACAAAAATAATTTTATAGTTGGGGGTCACCACAACATGAGGAATTGTATTAAGGGGTTGCCACATTAGGAAGGTTGAGAAACACTGTTCTAGAGCTTCCTGATCTTCAAAGGTTCAGTCTTTTCACACTATAGCTTTTAGAGTGGTTTTATCCCAGTGTGATTTAACCCTTTGCCATTTGTTCCAAACCATTCTGTCTGTAGCAGTTCCTTGTGGTGGGGAGATGACCCTTAAGCGAACTCAAGCAAATAAGTATGGACCAGCCCAGAGAGAAGGATGCATTGACCCCTCTCCCTGAAAACTGGATCTGTTTTCTGTCCCCTGTAGCTCCCTGGGCGCATGTATGGCCCTGGTTATAATGCCGATGTTGGAGACAAGTGGATCTGGCTGAAATAAGCCACCTCTTTTCAAGCTTTACCCGGAAGATGGCTGCAGATCAATGGGAATGCTGCCCTTCTTCATGCAAGTGCTGTAGAGAAGCGGGGAACATATTCATCCTTATTCAGAACTGACAGAAGAGCCGGGCTCCCCGATTAAGGTGGGATCTCACTGTCCAAACCCCAGCTTCCTGTATTCCAGGCCCAGAAATAAAGTGGTTTACTCAAGTGGCTTCTCTGGTGAGTATTTTTTCCCTCTTGCAAAGGAAGCATAAGATAATTACAAGGGCAGAGATTGCACCTAGACTTTGTTTCCTGCTTGAGAGTCTACTATGGGAGGCCTGGCTTTCTTTCTACAAGGTAAAGGTTTCCCCTGACATTATGTCTATCAGTGTCCGACTCTGGAGGGTGGTGCTTATCTCCATTTCTAAGCCAAAGAGTTGGCATTGTCCATAGACACCTCCAAAGTCATGTGGCCACTGGCATGACCCTGTATCAAGGGTCACCACATTAGGAAGGTTGAGAAACATTGTTCTAGAGCTTCTTGATCTTCAAATGTTCAGTTTTGAGATCTGCAGCCCGAAGAGAGACAGTTTTCACACTACAGAAGTTTGGCCATATTCTATCGTTGGTGGAGTTCAGACTGCTCTTTGATTGCAGATGACCTATGTTGTTGTTCACTCGTTCAGTCGTCTCCGACTCTTCATGACCTCATGGACCAGCCCACGCCAGAGCTCCCTGTCGGCCGTCACCACCCCCAGCTCCTTCAAGGTCAGTCCAGTCACCTCAAGGATGCCATCCATCCATCTTGCCCTTGGTCGGCCCCTCTTCCTTTTGCCTTCCACTTTCCCCAGCATCATTGTCTTCTCTAGGCTTTGCTGTCTCCTCATGATGTGGCCAAAGTACTTCAACTTTGTCTCTAGTATCCTTCCCTCCAATGAGCAGTCGGGCTTTATTTCCTGGAGGATGGACTGGTTGGATCTTCTCGCAGTCCAAGGCACTCTCAGAACTTTCCTCCAACACCACAGCTCAAAAATGACCTATGCATCTCAGCAACTTGACATTACGTCTAGCCGTGTCCGACTACGGAGGGTGGTGCTCATCTCCATTTCTAAGCCGAACCATTCATAGACACCTCCAAGGTCATGTGGCCACTGGCATGACCTTGTATCAAGGGTCACCACATTAGGAAGGTTGAGAAACATTTTTCTAGAGCTTCTTGATCTTCAGTTTTGAGATCTGCAGCCCGAATGGAGACAGTTTTCACACTACAGAAGTTTGGCCATATTCTATCGTTGGTGGGGTTCCGAGTGCTATTTGATTGCAGGCGAACTATACATCTCAGCAACTTGACATTACGTCTAGCTGTGTCCGACTCTGGAGGGTGGTGCTCATCTCCATTTCTAAGCTGAAGAGGTGGCATTGTCCATAGACATCTCCAAGGTCATGTGGCCACTGACATGACTGCATGGAGCACTGTTACCTTCCTATTGATCTCACATTTGCATGTTTTTGAAATACTAGGTTGGCAGAAGCTGGGGCTAACAGCAGGAGCTTATCCTGCTCCCTGGATTCAAACTGCCAATCTTTTGGTCAGAAAGTTCAGCAGCTCAACGATTTAACCCGCTGTGCCACCAGGGTGTACAGCTTTCTTTCTATGTAGGTCAGTGCTTCTCAGGCTGGGGTTCGGTACCCCTGAAAGGGGGGGGGGTCACAAGGGGGTGTCAGAGGGTTCACCAAAGACCATCAGAAAACAGTATTTTCTATTGGTCATGGGGTTCTGTGGGGGAAGTTTGGCCCAATTTTATCATTGGTGGGGTTCAGAATGCTCTTTGGTTGCAGGTGAACTATACATCTCAGCAACTACAACTCCCAAATGTCAAAGTATTTTCCTCAAACTCCACCAGTATGCCAAGTTTGGTCCAGATCCATCTTTGTTTGAGTCCACAGTGCTCTCTGGATATAGGTGAACTACAACTCCAAAACTCAAGGTCAATGCCCACCAGACCCTTCCAGTATTTTCTGTTGGTCATGGGAATTCAGTGTGCCAAGTTTGGTTCAATTCCATCGTTGGTGGAGTTCAGAATGCTCTTTGATTGCAGGTGACCTATATATCCCAGCAATTACAACTCCCAAATGATAAAATCAATGACAATAAACCAATACAACCCCGCCAATATACAGATTTCGGCGTATCGGGTATTTGTGCCAAATGTGGTCCAGTGACTGAAAATACATCCTGCATATCAGACGTTTACATTACGATTCATAACAGAAGCAAAACTACAGTTTTGAAGTAGCAATGAAAATAATGTTATAGTTGGGGATCACCACAACAGGAGTACCTGTATCAAGGGGTCGTGGCATTAGGAAGGCTGGGAAACATTAGTGTAGGCTCTTTGGAGTCTTGTTTTGGGGTGCTAGGGGGGTGTTGATGTTCACTAGCACATGGTCCAAGGGGGTGGGGTTTTTACAGAGTGATTGACATGGCTGTGGATGGAGCCAGCGGCCCACTCTGAGCCTGTGCAGCTCAATCTCTGATGAGAGAGCTGGAGCTGAGCTGTGTTTTGGGGTGAGAATGGGAGCCGTGTGTGTGGAGGTTGGTGTGGGAACCTTTGTGTGGATCTCCTCTCTCTTTCTCCCTTTGGGCACGTGGCCTCCGTGGACAGGGCTTGTGCTGAGTCACAGGCTCGTTGTGGGAATGAGCTAGAAGCCCTTTGCTTTGCATTCATGCCCGCCTTTGGAGCACAACAAACAGGAAGAAAACACCAGCAATCCGGAGAGTGTTTGCGATGCTGCAGGTGAACAATAAATCCTAGCAACTACAACTCAAAATCAATCCCCGCAACCCCACCAGTATTCAAATTTGGGCGTATCGGGTATTTGTGCCAAATTTGGCCCAGTGAATGAAAATACATCCTGCATATCAGATACTGACATAACGATTCATAACAGGGGCAAAATTACAGTTATGGAGTCACAACAAAAATAATGTTATGGTTGGGGTTCCTATGAGGCGGGTGAGATGGTAGTCCTTTGTGATATTATACATTTTTCTCAGGAGGAGGAGATTGTTTACAGGATCATAAGCCGTTGACAGGTCTACGAAGACAGCTCCTGTGATCTGCTGCCTTTCAAAACCATCTTCTATGTGTTCATAGGAAACCTGCTACAAAACAGGAGCTTTTTTGTTGAGTTTCAGGGCCAGAGAAGCAGATGGCGGAAACAGAAGAACGGTCTGCCTCAGGGGAGCGTGCTTGCTCCATCCATGTTCAACATTTACACAAATGACCAGCCACTGCCAGAAGGGACAGAGAGTTTCATCTATGCTGATGATCGTGCCATTACTGCTCAAGCAGGGAGCTTTGAGATGGTAGAACAGAAGCTCTCCGAAGCTCTAGGTGCTCTTACTGCCTATTACAGGGAAAACCAGCTGATCCCTAATCCATCTAAAACACACATGTGCCTTTCACCTTAAGAACAGACAAGCATCCCGAGCTCTGGAGGACTACCTGGGAAGGAATCCCACTGGAGCATTGCAGCACACCCAAATACCTGGGAGTCACTCTGGACCGTGCTCTGACCTACAAGAAGCACTGCCTGAATATGAAGCAAAAGGTGGGTGCTAGAAACAATATCATACGAAAACTGATTGGTACAACCTGGGGATCACAACCAGACACACCGAAGACATCTGCCCTTGCGCTATGCATGTCCAGTGTGGAACACATCTAACGATGCTAAAACAGTGGATGTGGCTCTTAATGAGACATGAAGCATTATCACGGAGTGTCTGTGCCCTGCACCACTGGAGAAACTACACTGTCTAGCCGGTATTGCACCACCTGACATCCGCTGGGAAGTAGCAGCCAATAGTGAAAGGACCAAGGCAGTGGCATCTCCAGCTCATCCCTCGTTTGGGTATCAGCCAGCACGTCAACGACTTAAATCAAGAAATAGTTTTCTAAGATCTACAGAGACACTCGCTGGAACACCTCAGCAAGCGAGAGTCTAAAAGTGGCAGGCTCAAACCCAGACCTCAAACAATGGCTGATACCAAATGAGAGACTCCCTCCTGGGCACACAGAAGACTGGGCGACTTGAAGGCACTGAACAGACTGTGCTCTGGCACCACGAGATGCAGAGCCAATCTTAAGAAATGGGGCTACAAAGTGGAATCCACGACATGCGAGTGTGGAGAAGAGCAAACCACTGACCACCTGCTGCAATGCAACCTGAGCCCTGCCACATGCACCATGGAGGACCTTCTTGCGGCAACACCAGAGGCACTCCAAGTGGTCAGATACTGGTCAAAGGACATTTAATCACCTACCAAGCTTGCAAACTTTGTGTTTTGTCTGTTTGTTTTGTTAAAAATGTAATACACCTGTCTGGTTGCTCCTGACACGATAAATAAACCACAAGAGAAACGGTGTTAAGGGGTTGCAGCATTAGGAAGGTTAAGAAATACTGTTGTAGGTCTTTATGTAAAGGTTGGGAGGACTTTAGTGTTCTGCTTCCACATGGTGGAATAGGGTTGGCCTTCTGTGATGCTAGAAACACCTGGAAAGGATTTGGCTGCTGGAAAGACGGCAAGTGTTCAAATGCAGAGAGAGAAAAAGCAAGACTTCGAGTAAAGCCACTTCACATTTAATCCAAAAGGGAAAAAGAAGAGGAGGAGGAGAGTTGTTTTCACACCAATCCTGGCATCAGCCAAAGTGGGGGTGAGGAGGTGGGTGGGAGTGGGAGATGCCCCTTGTTGAATCAGGAGAAGTCCATATTTATATATGTATAGATATGCTCACAAGAAGTAGCCGTGAAAAAGCGAGCAGAGCTGCGAGTGACTTCTAATAAATTACATTCTTTACATTTGCACAAAGGAGTCCGGGGACAGCAAGGCAGGAGCTGCACAGGAAAGAGAGAAGGAAAAGGGATACAACTGGCCTCCAGGCTCCCTTCTCAGGAACCGGCCATTCTTGGGAGCGGTTCCTTCAGGGTTCTAGGCAGGAGGGACACTGAGCTCCTTTCCTGAGCAGAGAGAGAGCAATGGGAAGTGCCGTCGAAAGCTTTCATGACTGGAATCACTAGGCTGCTGTGAGTTTTCTGAGCTATCTGGCCATGTTCCAGAAGCATTCTCTCCTGACATTTCACCCACATCTATGGCAAGCATCCTCAGAGGTTGCGAGGTCTGTTGGAAACTAGGCAAGTGAGGTTTATATATCTGTGGAATGATGCCCAGGGTGGGAGAAAAAGCTCTTGCCTATTGGAGGCAAGTGTGAATGTTGCAATTGGCCACCTTGATTAGCATTGTATGGTCTTGCAGCTTTGAAACCTGGCTGCTTCCTGCCTAGGGGAATCCTTTGTTGAGAGGTGTTAGCTGGCCCTGATTATTTCCTGTCTGCAATTGCCTTTTTTTTTTTTTTTTTATCCTTTTATTTAGTGTCCTTTTAGCGCTGAGGAAGGATGGCGCGCGAGAGGGGGGGAATCCTTTGTTGAGAGGTGTTAGCTGGCTCTGATTTTTTTCTTGTCTGGAATTTGCTTGTTTTTGAGTGTTCCTCTTTCTTTCTTTTCTTTTTTTAATTTGATTTTTATTGGTATAGTATATAGTTACATGGAAAGTGGGAGAATATCATGAAGAAGATAGAAAAGGGCATAAGATCCCTTACTTTCTCTAAAAATACTAAAGATTCCTCCACCTGAGGAAGACGTTAGACAGTCGAAATCCTCTACATGGATATCCTCTTACAAGGGACTGGAAGCTCCACTCAATAGTATCTTTAGAGAAAGTAAGGGATCTTATGCCCTTAAGAGAAGTCTGCTTTACAGCAAGAAAGACTCTACTTTTGTGACTGATGTAAAATCACTGTACAAATAACAGTTTTTTGTTCCTTGTATATACGTTTAATATTGTATATATAAGCTGCAAAAAAAAATTACCTTTGTGATTTATGTACTACGACTTTTAGTGGATTTGTGTTTGTTGCGATTCTGGGAATCCGTTGTCTTTTGTGTACTGGTATTAAAAAACACCAGAACCAAGACAATAAACGAAAAGCAACACTCTGAAAACGGGTATTTCAGACAATCAATCAGGGGCAGCTAACACCTCCCAACAAAGGATTCCCCCAGGCAGGAAGCTGCAAGGCTTTGCAATACTAATCACGGTGATTAACAACATTCACACCTGCCTCCAACAGACAACAGGTTTTTCTCCCACCCTGAACATCATAGCACTGGGATTGTGGCGCAGCTGGCTGAGTGTCAGCTGCATTAAGATCACACTGACCAAAAGGTCATGAGTTCGAAGCCAGCTCGGGTTGGAGTGTGTTTCCAGCCAATGTGTGTAGCCTGTTGCAACCCGAAAGACAGTTGCATCTGTCAAGTAGGAAAATTAGATACCACCTTAAAGTGTGGGGAGGCTAAACTAACTGATTTATGAGGCCATAAAGAAGACTCCAGCAAAGCATTCCAGCGGGGAAGTATGCGGGGAATGCGGAAGTGCTTCATCAGCGTCGCAGATGGACGATGAAAGTGACAGCTCCCCTGGGAACCCATTGTCTTTTGTGTACTGGTATTAAAAAATACCAGAACCAAGACAATAAACAAAAAGTAACACTCTGAAAACAGGGGTATTCCAGACAAGAATCAATCAGGGTCAGCTAACACCTCCCAACAAAGGATTCCCCCAGGCAGGAAGCAGCCAGGCCTTGAAGCTGCACGGCTTTGCAATACTAATCAAGGTGATTAACAACATTCACACCTGCCTCCAACAGACAACAGGGTTTTCTCCCACCCTGAACATCATTCCACAGATATATAAATCTAGTTTCCAACAGACTGCACAATCTCTGAGGATGCCTGCCATAGATGTGTGCGAAACATCAGAAGAGAATGCTTCTCGAACATGGCCAGACAGCCTGGAAAACTCACAGCAACCCAGCAATGGGAAGGTTCCCAACCCCTTCCTGGCCATTGGGCTGCCTCTGACTGCGACCCCCCTCCCACCACAGGGATGAATGACATGCCTTTTCAGCCGGCCAAAGATAGTCAGTAGAGGGAGATGCAAGGCGGGAAAGCCCTCCTCATCCTTCCAGAGAAGGGGAGCAGAGGGAGTGGCAGGTTTGGCAGGTCTGGGCTCCTAAGGGGCACTGGGCACCTTCCTCTGCTTAACAGAAGGTGTTCCCCAAAAAGAAGGGCTGCCCCTGCCATCCCTATGGCCCCACTGCAGCAGCTCTGGTGGCTTTGCAAGGGTGAATGCAAAGGCGGGGTTTGGCAGGTGGAAAGCCTCAAGTCCTACTCCTTCCTCTAGAATCTGTTTGGCTCTGCACCCATTTTATGGGACTCCGGTCCCTGCAAGACCCTGGCAGCAGAAAAAGTCTCCCACCCTTTTGGGGGTTCAATCTTGGGGTCACGATAGGAGCCGGGGCTGGCTTCCCGCCATTGAGGTGCCCCATCATAGAATCCTAGAGTTGGAAGAGACCAGGTGGGCCATCCAGTCCAACCCCATTCTGCCAAGAAGCAGGAAAATTGCATTCAAAGCCCCCCCGACAGATGGCCATCCAGCCTCTGTTTCAAAGCCTCCACCACACTCTGGGGCAGAGAGAGTTCCACTGCTGAACAGTTCTCTCTCACAGTCAGGAAGTTCTTCCTCATGTTCAGGTAGAATCTCCTTTCCTGTCATTTGGAGCCATGGCTCCATTGCGTCCTAGTCTCCAGGGCAGCAGAAAACAAGCCTGCTCCCTCCTCCCTATGACTTCCCCTCACCTCTTGACACATGGCCATAATCATGTCTCCTCTCAGCGTTCTTTTCTGCAAGCTAAACATGCCCAGCTCTTGAAGCCGCTCCTCATAGGGCTTGTTCCCCAGACACCTGCAACACTGGCTGTTCTTGCAAGGCCTTGTGTGAGAGCGGGCTTCTTTCTGGAGGGATCCCCTACTTTCTCCACGTATGAGGGGCCAACCAGCTTCAGCGGCCCCCTCTTCCAAGGATGTCTTTCCTCCCTTGGCAGAGAAGCAGCATGGCTCCCAACTGCAATGGCTGACAGAATCAGGCACGCCCTCCCCCCCCCCCAAGGTCTCTGTGGCCCCCAGACCTTCTTCCTTGAGCAGGAAGCACAAGGGCAGAGAGGCAGCTAAGGAAGAGCATCACTTTTAGAGCAGCCCACGCAACTCTCCGATGCAGCTCCCCACCTGTCCCTGGACTACAACTGCCACAGCACAGTCACTGGGGAAGAATGATGGGAGCAGCAGTCGAAAGGAGCTTGTGGATGACCCACATCAACCTGCTACTCACATCAACCTTGCTCTATTATTATCTGACTCTAGAACAGTTCATGGGCAAACTTCGGCCCTCCTTCCAGGTGTTTTGGACTTCCACAATCCCTACTAGCCTACCACAGTCATGGGCACGTGGTGGGCCAGAGCAGGGTGGGCAGGCCAGGAAGGAGGGGGTTCTCCCCAAGCTTCCTCCTTGCCCTTTCCAACCCTTCCTCTTCTCTTTCAGAGGCTGAAAGTGAAGGAAAGACAGGAAATGTTTGGATCACAAAAGGGTTGGCCTTGGTCAGGATGAGATGGTGGACGGGAGAGGAAAAAGTGTCTCCATGAGACCGCGTATTGCCTACTCCTGATATAGAATCCTAGAGTTGGAAGAGACCCCCAAGGGCCATCCTGTCCAACCCCCTGCCATGCAGGGAGTCACAACCAAAGCACTCCCAATAGACAGCCTCTGCGGAAAAGCCTCCAGAGAAGGAGACTCCACCACACTCTGAGGCAGCCTATGTCCCTCTCCAGGAAGTTCTTCCGAGTCTCTTTCCTTGCCATTTGAACCCATTGCTCCCTTGTGCCCTGTCTCTAGAGCAGCAGAAAATCACTCTGCCCCTCCTCAAAAGGACACCCTTTAAAATATTGAAACATGTATTGTTGAAGGCTTTCATGGCCGGAATCACTGGGTTGTTGTAGGTTTTTTCGGGCTATATGGTCATGGTCTAGAGCAGCGTTTCTCAACCTGTGGGTCGGGACCCCTGAGGGGGTCGGAACTACAACTCCAAAACTCAAGGTCAATGCCCACCAAACCCCTCCAGTATTTTCTGTTGGTCATGGGAGTTCTGTGTGCCAAGTTTGGTTCAATTCCATCATTGGTGGAGTTCAGAATGCTCTTTGATTGTAGGTGAACTATAAATCCCAGCAACTACAACTCCCAAATGACAAAATCAATATCCCCCCCCCCCCCAACCCCACCAGTATTCAAATTTGGGCATATCACATATTTATATCAAATACATTCTGCATATGAGATATTTATATGATGATTCACAACAGTAGCAAAATCACAGTTGTGAAGTAGCAACAAAATTAATTTCATGGTTGGGGGGTCAGCACAACATGAAGGACTGTATTAAGGGGTCGCGGCATTAGGAGGGTTGAGAACCACTGGTCTAGAGGCATTCTCTCCTGGGGTCACCACAACATGCATCTGTGGCAAGCATCCTCAGAGATGCAGGCGAAACGTCAGGAGAGAATGCCTCTATCCATGGCCATATAGCCTGAAAAAACCTACAACAACCCTATTGAAACATGTTTCTTATGTTCCCTCTCGACCTTCTCTTCTCCCAGGTAAACATCCCCCAGAAGGAAGGAAAAAGAGAAGGAAGAGAAGGAAGGGAGGGAGGAATAGAAGGAAGGAAAGACAAAAGGGAAGGAAGGGAGGGAGGAGAAAGAGAGTAGAAGAGGGAAAGAAGGAAGGACAA
Organism: Anolis sagrei ordinatus; assembly: GCF_025583915.1. NCBI lineage: Eukaryota > Metazoa > Chordata > Lepidosauria > Squamata > Anolidae > Anolis > Anolis sagrei. Next base: position 22,311,547 of record NW_026847882.1, on the reverse strand, counting down.
AAGGGTAAACATCCCCCAGGAGGAAGGAAAAAGAGAAGGAAGAGAAGGGAGGGAGGAATAGAAGGAAGGAAAGACAAAAGGGAAGGAAGGAAGGAGAAAGAATGGAAGAGGGAAAGAAGGAAGGACAAAAGGGTGGAAGGGAAGGAGGGAGGGAGATAGAAGGAGGGAAGGAAGAATGGAGAAAGGAAATTGGAAGGATAGGATGGTGAGAGAGATGAGGGCTTGAGAAAAGAACCCAAGTGGTCTCATCCGGCCACCGCGCCTGGGTTTGCCCATACCTGGCCTACCGGCTGTTAGGAATTGTGGGAGTTGGAAGTCCAAAACACCTGGAGGGAAGGCCGAAGTTTGCCCATACCTGGCCTACCGGCTGTTAGGAATTGTGGGAGTTGGAAGTCCAAAACACCTGGAGGGAAGGCCGAAGTTTGCCCATGCCTGCTCTAGAAGCAAACCAGAGCCAGGCTCCTCCTTGGAGAGGCTGCCAAGGAGTGCCAGGTCATGGCTGGAGAAAAGTCATAGCTCAAGTCCCTGGCCACAGAGTTGGCATCACTGGTCTCAACAGACCAGGGCAGTGTACCTCAAAATAAGGGCAGGGAGGCCATTCAGAGGGGTCATACCAGTCTGGGTTGAGACCTAAAATCCTGGTCCCAATCTGCCATTGGGCCTAAGGAAAACAGGCAGGATGTGGGGTGTGGGGCAAGGAGTGGAAGCAAAGAACTGGGGGGCTGAGGTGGCTGGGAGGGAGGAGGCCGTGGGTCTGGGACAGAGGTATGTGGCAAGGCAGGTGAAAAAAGCAAGGAGACAGGTGGGGTACAGGGGAATAGGCGGCTTTGGAATAGAGGTTGGTGGGGCTGGTGGGGTGGGTAAGGTGGCCCCTGTGTGCTATTCTAAGGCATCAAGGAAAAGAGGGAGGGAAGGGAGAATGCTGAGGGCGGGGGAACATGGCTACGGGCCCCCTTCTTCCAACACATGGACCCTAAGCCCTCCCTCTAGCAATGGCAGTTGGGTTCTTCCTGGCAACAAATGTTGGGATGGTGGCTGTGGTGCTTCATCGTGGGAGAGGCCAGGGCTCCCTTAGCAAAGGTAGTGGGGCAAAACAGTGGGAAAGGCTGCCAGATTTGGGGGAAAGCCTTATTCCCCTCCAACTCACATCAGCTGGCAGTTGTTTAGAGAGTCCAAGAGCAGGGTAGGTGAGGGTGAGTTGTGCAGACCATTGGGCAGCATTGCCCCTGGAGCCTGCTTCCTGCCCCAGTGGACCCAGGGATATCTGGGAAGTGGAGGGAGGAGGAGGCAGGTGCCACAGCAAGGAGCCCACCTCCACCCTCTTTGCCACGTCCCCCACAGTCCCGTCCCCGAAGCCAGCAGACACAGTAGGGAGAGCTGGAGGGAGCTTGCGTTGCCACCTGCTCCTTCTCCCTCGGGGCCCTCACGCCCAGCTCCTTGGGTCCGGCTCAAGGGCAGCCCCCAAACGCCGGCGGCGCAAGACGGTCGACACACTCCACGCAGGTCTGCAGGCCGGGCGCCGTGGCCGGGGTCAGAAGAGGAAGGCCTTCTTCTTCATCTCGTTCCGCCTCCACAAGGCCAGCTTCCCAAACTCATCTGGGGGCATCTCAAAGACGCGCAGGAAATCCTGGGGAGACAGGTGCCGCTGCGAGGAAGAAGGACATTGGAGTGCCAGTTGTCAGAAATATTAAAAATTAACTAGGTATTTTTAATTACAAAAATGTGAGTCATTTAACCCTGAAAGGGTTAAATGGATGTAATGACTCAGCAAAAGCTGCAGTTCAATATAAGCTGGTGTGTCTGTAGGTTAATAGACATCAGTCTGAGATAAACCTCCGTTGGAGAAAGGCCTTAGTCTGTGAGAAGGCCTCACAGTGTGAAGTATGCCTTAGTCTGTGAGAGAAGACCTCACAGTGTGAGGTAGGCCTTAGTCTGTGAGAGAAGGCCTCACAGTGTGAGGTAGGCATTAGTCTGTGAGAGAAGTCTCTGTGTGTGTGAGGCTGGCCTCACAGTGTGAGGTAGGCCTTAGTCTATGAGAAGGCCAAGTGTGAGAAGGCCTGGTGTGAGAAGCTTTGGTGAGAGAAGCCCCAGGTTGAAAGCCTTGTATGTAAAAAGCTCCTGTGTGAAGCTCCTGTGTAAATTCAGTGTGAGAGGAAGCTCTGTGAGAGTGAAGCTAGAAGCTGTTTATCTGGGTAAGAAAGAAGCCCAGTGTGAAAGCGAAGAAGGAAGTATAAAGAACTTTATTTGTGTTATGGAAACTTTGTTCTTGTAAATAGTGTCCTTTTCTGTCCAAACTCGGTCTTTGGGCACAGAAGGGCACAACCCCCTAGAGATCCGTACCTCTAGCCGCGTCCTGTCCACTCCAGGGGGCAGTTTGACTCTCCCTCGGTTTGTCACCATCAGCATCTCGTACGGATAGATCTTGGGGGGCAAAACAAGCAATAAGGTTAGGAATTCTGGGTTGCAGAGGGTTCCCCGTTTCCCGCTGCCATTGCATCTCCACTCTTCCACAAAACACCAAGTGGTCCTCACTTTTTGTTCCAGCATACTAGGGAGGGAGTTGCCTCTGTCCATACGTCCTCTTTGGCCATTCTGAAGATGGGAGAGAGTAAATGTCCTTCCAATGGTCAGTCCTATGTCAAAGGCCCCTTCGCCCCCCATTCCTTTCCTCCCTGCCCCATCCTCATCCCCTCTCAGCTGTTCAATGGATCTCAATGCCCCTGAGGTCCACTCTTGGGGCCAAAAAGGGGACTGCGGAAGACCTCTCACAGCACCCATCAACCCTCCTGCGCTCACCTGCAAACCTGTAAGACACAAAGAGAGAAAGGTAATGGAGATAACATCGCTGGGCAAAAAACGGGGAGAGGCTGGCCCTACAGTAGCAGCCCCAAAGTCTGGGAGGGGGCTTGAGCCCCACTCCTGATCCCTCCTCACCTGGGCTACTCTTCTCGCTCCCGGCAGGGCTGAACTCTGTGGACTGGAGCTGCGAGAAGAAGGGACAGGAACGTCACAAAGGCCATGGAGGACCTTCACCCCAAAGAGACCCTCTCAGTGGCCAGGGGCTCCCATCTTATAGGAGAGGGCAAGCCATTCCTTGGTTTTCCTCCAGACTTTGCAAGGAACCAGTGCAGGATGTAGGACCAATGAGGCCCTGGGCTTGTTTAGTGATGAGACCCCTTCTCAGTCTGGAATACAACTCAGGCTGGATCCCCTTGATGGGGAAGACACCAGCTGGCACTCAGAGACTCTTATACAGGATTCATCTTCCAAGAAATGGGGGCCAAACAGAGTCTCCTGCCTTCTTGGCAGCTCCACCAATGCTGACTCTCTCCACACTGTCCTTGCTAGGCCCCTCAGTATCAGAGGGGCAGGACGAACAAATGAATGCCTCAGTGCTGGCCCTGCTCCGGCCACGAGGTGCTCCTGGTGCCATCAGAGCGCTCGCCCACTCTCGTGCACTTGGCATTGGGGGGCAATTTTTTGCGTGGGCTCTGGCCTTGAGGTGCTCTTGGTGCCATCAGCATGCTCACCCACCCTTGGGCACCTGGCATCACGCTTCCCAGTGCAAAAAGATAAGGATGCCCCTTTGAGACATGGGAGCTGTGAAAGCCTTGAGACCGCCGTCAAAGAGAGTGTCCTCCCAAACAGGAAAAACGGGGAACCCACCACCACCATCACCCAGAATGCGCCAAGGGCTCCCGCATGGGACGTCTTACCCGGGTCAAGGGGCTTCTCCCATAGGTAGGAAGGGACGAGGATTTGGAGCTGGCTGGAAGGGAACAAGACCTGTCATTGAGGGAGGAGAAGGGGGTCCCAAGGAGGGGAGAATAGCCAGTAAGACAGGCCAGACCTGACTGTCCGCTTCCCACTGACCCTTCCTTTGCTTACAGGAGTGGAGAGGCGTCCGGTCGGGGAGGGAGCGGGTTTTCCTCCGGATAGGCAGCGACCGCTCCCTCTCCATCTCCTCCTTCAGGATGAGCTTCCCCAGGTTGGAGGCCACCTGCAGAGAAGAGGACAATGCAAGTGTTGTAGTTCAGCCCATGATTGTGCCTGCCCCTAATGTCAATGGGGAAGTGGATCATGGAATTTCTGGGATTGCTGATCCTGCAAGCCAGCATGAGATTTTAAGTCCTGACATTGAGCGCTCTGTGTCTCCTGCCATTAGTAAAAGCAAAGGCCACATTCCAGAGAGGGGCCCAAAGAAGTCTTTCTCTAGGGAAGCTAGTTCAGAAGATGAAATGCCAAGTGGAAAGGCTAATGAGCTGAGAGATAGGAGGCTTAGTTTTTGCAAATTTCGAGCTGCTTCACAGACTCGGCGAAGGTCACAGCGCTTATTAGAGAAAATTATTATTATTATTATTAACTTTATTTGTACCCCGCTAGCATCTCCCGAAGGACTCGATGCGGCTTACAAAGGCCAAGGCCACAATAAAACAACAATATAACAATTACATATAAACCAAAAGCAAATCAAAAACATTAAAGCAATAACAGTAAACAGTAAAAACAGCACACCGTGACACAATAAAACTAGGCCGGGCAAATGTACTGGGTACAGATTAAAAAGTGCTGAGTATGCTGAGTGATATAAGGATTTTGGATAAGTGCAATGTGTGGACAATCTTAATCTCTAATAAAGTGCTTTTGGGACGTGTTGCTGGGGTTTCCTATTCTGGAAAGGCACACCGGAATAGCCAGGTCTTCAAGCTCTTCCTAAAGATTGCCAACGTAGGGGCTTGTCTGATGTCCTTGGGGAGGGAATTCCAGAGTCGGGGGGCTACCACAGAGAAGGCCCTGTCCCTCATCCCCACAACGCTTGCGACGCAGGTGGGATTGTGAGCAGGGCCTCTCCGGATGAACGAAGAGATCGTGTGTGTTCATAGACGGAGATGCGGTCACGCAGGTAGGCAGGTCCCAAACCGTTTAGGGCTTTGTAGGTAAGCACCTGCACCTTGAATTGGGACCGGAAAATGAACGGCAGCCAATGGAGCTCCTTGAACAGGAGGGTTGACCTCTCTCTGTAAGGAGCACCAGTTAACATCCTGGCCGCCGCCCATTGGACTAGCTGAAATTTCCAAGCCGTTTTCAAGGGCAGCCCCACGTAGAGCACATTACAGTAGTCCAATCCAGAGCTGACCAAGGCATGGACCACCCCGGCCAGATAAGCCTTTACGAGGTAAGGTCGCAGTTGGCGCACAAGTCTCAGTTGTGCAAAAGCCCTTCCGGACACCGCCGACGCCTGAGCCTCAAGCGTAAGTGATGAATCCAAGAGGACTCCCAAACTGCGTATCTGTGACTTCAGGGGGAGTGTAACCCCGTCCAACACAGGTTGCCACCCTATGCCCCGATCCAGATAGTCAGAGAAGATGGAATTCTTTCATGGCTTTATTAGAAAGACCAGAGGGATTTTCCAGCAGTCTGGTAAACGTTGGGGATTTATTATTTACTAGCTTGGGGACCCGGCGCTGCCCGGGTTATTAGAGAAAGTGGGTAATGGCGGTTCTGTATGCCAAATTTGGTCTTTATTGGTCATTGGATAACGGCTGCATTGTTTTCAGGAAGTGAGTGAAGGAACTTGAAGTCCCATCATCCATGGTCCACCCTCCTCCAAACAGCAGCAGGATATAGAGTGGGTCATGGGGGCTCTGTGTGCCAAATTTGGTCTTTATCAGTCATTGGATGAGGGTCGCAGTGGTTTCAGTAAGTGAGTGAAGGTACTTCAAGTCCCATCATCCATCGCCAAATTTTTCCAAACGATACCAGGACCTAAAGTGGGTCATGAGAGGTCTATGTGCCAAGTTTGGTCTTGATCAGTCATTGGATGAGGTTCGCAGAGGTCTCAGAATGTGAGTGAAGGTACTGAAAGTCCCATCATCCATGGTCAACCCTCCTCCAAAACTGCAGCAATATGTAGAGTAGGTCATGGGGGCTCTGTGTGCCAAGTTTGGTCTTGATTGGTCATTAGATGAGGGTTGCAGCAGTTTTGGGGAGTGGAGGTACTTGAAGTCCCATCATCCATGGTCTGTCCTCCTCGAAAGTGCACCAGGATGTAGAGTGGGTGTGCCAAGTTTGGTATTGATCAGTCATTGGTTCAGGGTCGCAGTGGTTTCAGTAAGTGAGTAAAGATACTGCAAGTCCCATCATCCATGGTCCATCCCCCTTAGAACTGCATCAGGATGTAGAGTGGGCCATGAGTACTCTGTGTGCCAAGTTTGGGCCTGGTCTGTGATTTGTAGGGGCTACAATGTTCTGTGGGAAGTGAATCGGGTGAAGGTACTGCAAATCCCATCATTAGTGGCCCATCCTGCCCTGAACTGCACTGGAAGTCCCATCATCCATCGTCCGTCCTTCTCCAAACAGCATCGGGATGTAGAGTGGGTCAAGGTGGCTCTGTGTGCCAAGTTTGGTCTTGATCGGACATTAGTAAGGGTTGCAGCAGTCTTGGGAAGGGAGTGGAGGTACTTGAAGTCCCACCATCCATGGTCTGTCCTCCTCGAAAGTGCACCAGGATGTAGAGTGGGTCATGGGGACTCTGTGTGCCAAGTTTGGTCTTGATCAGTCATTGGCGAGGGTCTCAGTGGTCTCAAGGAAGTGAGTGAAGTGACTGCAAGTCCCATCATCCATTGTCAAATTCTTCCAAACCGCACCAGGATGTAGAGTGGGTCATGCCAGCTCTCTGTGTAAATTGTGGTCCTGATCCATCATTGTTGGCAGTTTTAATGGTCTTAGGAAGGGAGTGCAGGTATTGCAAGTCCCATCGTCCATGGTGCATCCTCCTCCAAACTGCACCAGGATGTAGAGTGGGTCATGGAGACTCAGTGTGCCAAGTTTGGTCTTTATTGGTAATTGGATGAGGGTTGCAGTGGTCTCAAGAATTGAGCAAAGGTACTGCAAGTCCCATAATCCATGGTCCATCCCCCGCCAAACCACACCAGGCGTAAAGTGGGTCATGAGAGGCCTATGTGCCAAGTTTGGTCCTGATCAGTCATTGGAAGAGGTTAACAGCGGTCTCAGAATGTGAGTGATGGTACTGCAAGTCCCATCATCCATGGTTGCAGTAGGATGTCGAGTCGGTCTTGCAGGCTCTGTGTGCCAAGTGTAGTCTGTATTGGTAATTGTCTGACTCAGCCCCCTCTGGCCTTTTCCTTTCCTCTCTTAGTCATCTCGGAATCTTGGAATTGAGGCTGGCCAATCAGAGACCATATGCAAATTTCCTTCTCATGTCCCTGTTTCTGCCATGAACTCTTTTCTCCACCAGGGGCTCCTATTGAAGCTGGCCAATCAGAGACCATATGCAAATAGCACCACTGCGGCAGCCAATCAGAATGTTGGAACTTTCAGGCTGGCCAATCAAAACGCTGGCACATACTCCTCCCGTCGCACCGCCACACTTTTGTCCTCCACATACAAACTTTCACCTTTATTATATGTATAGATTTATATATTTACTAGCCAACCCCTGCCACGTGTTAACGTGGCCTAGTCTGTGTATATGTATTTTGTGTGTGTATGTGTGTGTTTGCGGATATATATATTGTTTTGTGCAAGCGTTGTAAGCATTGAGTCACCTGAGGGCTGAGAAAAGCGGTATATAAATAAAGTAAGTAAATAAATAATAAATAATGTAAAAAAAATGGGGGGGGGGGTGTGGCTTTTTAAGTCTCTTCTGCTGTGTTTTTCAATGTTTTTATGAGTGACGGTCACTCGTTGGCCTGATAGGTGTATGTTGTCCAAATTTGGTGTCAATTCATCCAGTGGTTTTTGAGTTATGTTAGTCCCACAAACTGACACTACATTTTTATTTATATAGATTTATTTATTATATTTATATCCTGCCTTTCTGACCCCGAAAGGGGATTCTAGGTGGCTTACAACAGAGGCAAAAGTCAATGCTTTAAACAATTCAACAATTAAATAAAATTTAGTTAAAAATCTAAACGATGTTAAAAGCAATTAAAACATAAACAATACTACTAACAGCTATAAAATCACGTTATCCAAAATCATGTTATCCACAATGGAGGATACATCTTCTAGTTCCATGTTCTCATTTGCTCTTGTTCCATGCTTCCAAGTTTAAAGGATTGCTCCTGTATCTTGTGTATTGGATTTATGCTACCTTGTATTCCTGGTTTTCGATGCTACTCTTGTACCTTGAATCTTGTGGACTATTTCACATTTTTGGACTTGGACATTTTTATTATTTTTGCTGAACTGCTTTTTATATATCTTTGATAAACTGCTTTGCTAATTTAACTTGGACTGGAGTGTGGTGGTTAAGTACAGAGGTGATTGTCGTTCTTGGATACAACGGCAAGGCACAGCAGAGCAGACGCCAGGACACCCCCACCATTGCAGGGGCAGATGGGAGCTGAAGTCCCTGGCCATCCTTCAGCCTCTTCTCCTACCTTACTCAGCTCCTCCTCCTGCACCTCCCGCAGGCCCTTCGCCTCCTCCTCTTCCTCCCCTTCGCTGCCTCCTCCTCGCCGGGAGGCCTTCCGTTGCCTCCATTCGGTTTCTGCGGACACAAAGCAGGAGGGGTCTTAGGCAGGGAGGGGGCTGGCAAGGGATCTTCCCCCAAAGTGCCCGGAGGAGGGTCCTTCCACCCAGTGAAAGGAATGGCTCCAGTGGGACCTCAAGTCATAGAATCACAGAATCCTAGAACTAGAAGAGACTACCCAGTCCAGACCCCCTTCTGCCTTCACGCAGGAAAAGCACAATCCAAGCCCTCCAGTCTCTGTTTAACATCATCATCATCATCATCACCATCATCATCATCATCATCATCATCACCATCATCATCATCATCATCATCATCATGTTAGAAGGGATCCTAAAGAGGGCCATCCAGTCCACCCACTTCTGCCAGGAAGGAAAAGCACAATCCAAGCCCTCCCGACAGATAGCCAACCAGCCTCTGCTTAACAACAAAAACAACACGGTATTATAATAGTGACATCTCCAGCTCATCCCTTGTTTGGGTATCAGCCAGCACGTCAACGACTTAAATCAAGAAATAGTTTTCTAAGGTCTACAGAGACACTCTGTAGAACACCCCAGCAAGCGAGAGTCCAAAAGTGGCAGGCTCAAACCCAGAACCTCAATCAATGGCTGATACCAAATGAGAGACTCCCCCTGGGCACACAGAAAACTGGGCGACTTGGAAGGCGCTGAACAGACTGTGCTCTGGCACCACAAGATGCAGAGCCAATCTTAAGAAATTGGGCTACAAAGTGGAATCCACGACATGCGAGTGTGGAGAAGAGCAAACTACAGACCACCTGCTGCAATGCAACCTGAGCCCTGCCACATGCACAATGGAGGACCTTCTTGCAGCAACACCAGAGGCACTCCAAGTGGCCGGATACTGGTCAAAGGACATTTAATCAACTACCAAGCTTGCAAACTTTGTGTTTTGTCTGTTTGTTTGCTTGTTTGTTTGTTTTGTTAAAAATGTAATACAACTGTCTCATTGCTCCTGACACGATAAATAAATAAAAATTGTAATAGTAATATATTATATACTAGCTGTCCCCGACCACGCATTGCTGTGGCCCAGTCTTGCTTCTGGTGGAGAAGAGTCAAGATGGCCTGCTTCAAGCTCAAAGCCACTACCAGACCTCTGCAGACCCCTCTGCTGCCCCCCAGATTCAAGGCAAAGGGTTACATACCCACAACGGCCAGGGAAGGGGGGCACGGCCAGTAGTCTGTCTCAATCTTAGCCGGTAGGTTGGGGTCCGGCGGCTGGGCAGCGGGGAACTTGGAGGACTCAATGATCTGGTCCTCAATGAGGTGTTTCCCTGCCTGGGGCTGCGCATGCGTCGTTGGGAACTCTGGAGGGAGGAAAAGGAGTGAGCCTTTGCCCCAAAACACTGAACCCTCCACACACCCTAGGCCCACGGAAGAGGCCCCTGGGAAGAGGCACTTACCCCTCTGCTTGTAGATGGGGGGCTTCTTGTAGATGTTGAGCTCCACCGTGGTGGGGTCTGCAAGAAGGAAGGAAGGAAGGAAGGAAGGAAGGAAGGAAGGAAGAAGGAAGGAAGGAAGGAAGGAAGGAAGGAAGGGAAGGAAGGAAGGAAGGAAGGAAGGAAGGAAGGATAGGAAGAAAGGAGGGAAGAGAAAGAGGGAAGGAAGAGGCAGTCACAGGAAGTTAATAAGCAGGAGGCGTGAAGTACAGATATAAGTGAGGGCAGGAAGGAGTAAAGGAAAGGAAAGAAGGGAGGATGAAAGGAGAAAGGCGAAAGAAGGAAAGAAGGAGGGAACGGGAAGGAAGGAAGGAAGGAAGGAGGGAATGAGGGAATGAGGGAAAGGGAGAAAGGAAAGGAGTAGGGAACTGATAGCACAGGAAAGAGGGTGGAAATTAAGGAAGGGAAGAGAAGAGAAGGAAGGAGGAAGGAAGCGAGGGAAGGCAGGGAAGAGGAAAGGAGGGAGGGAGGGAGGGAGGGAGGGAGGGAGGAAGGCAGGAAGAAGAAAGTGAGGGAAGGCAGGAAAGAGGGAGGGAAGGAAAAAGGAAGGAATGAAGGAAGGAGGAAGGAGGAAAGGAAGGAAGAGGAAAGCAAGGGAAGGCAGGGAAAAGGGAGGGAAGAAAGGAAAGAAAAGGGAGGGAGCAATGGAGGGAGGGAGGAAGGAAGGAGAATGTGATGGAAGGCAGGAAAGGGAGGGAGGGAAGGAAAAAGTAAGGAAAGAAAGAGGCAAGGAAGGAAGGGAGGGAAGGAAGGAAAGGGGGAGAAGGGAGAGGAAGGAAGAGGGAAGGCAGGAAAGAGGGAGGAGAGAGGGATGGGAAGGAAAGAAAAAGAGGAAAAAAACAAGGAAAGACAAAAAGAAACAAAGAAGGGAAGAGCAGCGGGCATTTGGTTCAGCTGAAGCCTCAGCGGCCCCCCTCCCAGCCACAAGGCCCTTTTGCATCCTAAGGGCACGGCATCCCCATCGCTGTTATTTCCCATCATAAAGCTCTCCCTGAAACAAAGGTGTCTTGGAACTATCTCAACTATCTTCAGCCAGAGCTCCCTCGGGTCTCACACAGGGAGTCCCTGAGGTTCTCTGAAGGAAGCTCAAATCTGATGCTGGCTGTGTCCTCCCCTCACTCCCACCCCCAAACTACACTTCCCATGAGTTCCTGGGGGATCCTTGACCATGACTCTGAAAGCTGCATGGACACCTTGCCCTGATGGAAGGCCACCTCCACCCAGAACTGGCACTTGAGGCATGGGGTGGGGCTCTTAAAGGGCCAGACAAGGGGTCTCTGGCCAAAGGGAGCAGGGTCTTTCTTTGATGAGGAGGCTTACCTGGATGGTGGAAGTGGTGGACCCCCAGGCGGCCAGCGGCACTTCCTGCCCGGCGAAGGGCGGTCTGGGAGGCATTGCTGGGGGACCTGCCCTCCATGGCGTCCCGAGTGACCTGCGGGGAGAGAGGGGCACCAATATGACAGGGAAAGGGCTCACCTGGAGTCCCAGCCTCCCTTCACCCCCCAGCGCTCACATGCAAAAGCACCCCCCACACACCCATAATTTCCAAGGACAGCGAGCCATTCGTTCAGCCAGAGCTGCAGAAGGCAAAAAGCATGCAGACACTTGGGGAGGGGAAGAGCCTCTGGAGCAGGTTTGGGAGCCAGGACCCCCCACCAGGACCCCCAAGCAGAGGCTGGATGGCCATCTGTCAGGAGTGCTTAGATTGTGCCTTCCTTTATGGCAAAAGGGGTTGGACTGGATGACCCCTGCGATCCCTTCTAAGATTCGATAAACATACTGCGTGACTATATGTTGAGAGGGTTTGAAATAGTGTCTTCCTGCCTGGCAGGAAGGGAGTGGACTGGATGGCCATTGGGGTCCCTTTGAAGTCTACAATTCTGCGATTCAGACTGCATAGATCCACAGGATGCAGCTGTTGTGATGAAAGTGGGCTCGTGTTAAAAAAAGGAACTCCTAAATGGCCATTTGTCAGGAGAGCTTGGATTGTGTCTTCCTTTATGGCAAAAGGGGTTGGACTGGATGACCCCTGTGATCCCTTCTACCCCTAAGATTCGGTAAATATACTGCATGGCTATATGTCAAGAGGGTTTGGATCATTAGTGTCCTCCTGCCTGGCAGAAAGGGGGTAGATTGGATCGTATTTGGGGTGCCTTTGAAGTCTACAATTCTGTGATTCAGACTGCACAGATCCACAAGATGCAGCTGTAGTGATTGAAGTGGGCTCTTGTTAAAAAGGGGGAGTCCTAAACGGCCATCTGTCAGGAGGACTTGCATTGTGTCTTCCTTTATGGCAGAAGGGGTTGGGCTAGATAGCCTTTGGGGGTCCCTTCCAACTCTAAGATCCTATGTGTCCCTCCAGGGAGATAGGGCAAAATAATAATAATAATAATATAAAATAATAATATTAATTATTATTATTATTTATTATTATTGGACATTATTATTAGAAATTATTATTATCATTATTAGAAATTATCATTATCATTATTATTATTATTAGACACAACAAGATGAGTCCACAGCAGAAGATCACTCTGCTGGGCTGTTGTATTGGATCACACGTCGGACACTTCCCAAGTGTCTAGGACTGTGTGATGTATTGGCAAATAATGCGTGCAGATCCCAGTAAGGTGGCCTTCAGCAGCTGGCAGATGGTAATTTTGTCAGCGCTGATTGTGTTTAAGTGCAGGCCAAGGTCTTTAGGCACTGCACCCAGTGTGCCGATCACCAGTGGGACCACCTTGACTGGCTTGTGCCAGAGCCTTTGCAGTTCGATCTTTAAATCCTCATATCGTGTCAGTATTATTATTATTATTATTATTATTATTATTATTAGACCCTTATGGATGCCTGAGTGGTAAATGAATAGGTGACCCTCTGAAATAGGTTGCAGGACTCCCTCTGCCAGCATGAACCCTTTTGTATATGCCACCTTTTCCAAGCTATGCTCATACAGACATTCCAAAACATTGGAATGTTTTGCCAATAATCCTGGGCAGAGAAATAGGCCCCAGCCTTGCTCCAGTTGCTCCGAAATCTGACACGGGAGACACGGACGGAGAAGCACAGAACAGCCATTCCCGGCATGCAAAGAGGAGCGAGCGGGTGGGAGATGGTGGCCTTCACCCCCTCTTTTTGCACCCCGTTCTTGGTCCCCGGCTTCCGAGGCGACTCCGAGCGGCACTTACTTCTGGAGAAGGAGGAGGAGAGAGAGATTTGGGAGAGAGGGAGCGCTGCGGAGAGAAAAAGGATAAAGGAAGAGAGAAGAGGATGGGAGAGAGTGAGATTACGGAAGGGATTCCCGGTCCCGTTCTGGATCCTGAGTTGGCTGGAAATAGCACGGGAAAGCATGGGAACAAAGGCGACAACAGGAAGCGTATAGTGTGTGGGCATCTTTGAACCGAGGGTCTGCACACTGAACCCTCCACACACCCTAGGCCCACAAACACACCCTTGCTGTTGCTTTACGCGCTTACCACTTCATCACATTTACTAAATCCCACTGAGCGCTACATTTAAAAGATTGCTGAGTACAACCGAGTAACATAGATACCTTTAACAGTGTGATGAAGGTAGGGAAATGATGTGTTTCATTTCAAAACTGAGTCAGACTGAGCTCTACTCTAACAAACGCTTCCCAGCTCCAATGTGATGAAGTCCTTACAGAATATACTTCTAATCACGTCTGCTTTAATGTCCATACTTTCTGCGATGGAAGATTGCACCTTCGCCTCTTTTAATTTTTGGAAGCCACCCGAAGTCCCAAAGGCCCCTAAATTAAATCCAGAAGTAATACATGCTTGTGGGTTTTTGACGTTTAAGTAAACAATTTAGATCGCAAGGTAGAATGAAGGCATTGCCCAAGACAAGACATCAATGGGAAACTAGTGGTAATTTCCTTATATGTCATGTATCATGTTCTGCAGTTGATGGTAGTTAGTGGTGGTAGGCCTAGCAGTTGGTGATAGAAGGGTTAATGTAAGTCTTAGTTCTAAAGGGTTGAGTAATCTGTAAGTAAAAGTTCATAGGTGAAAGCAATTAAGGATGGAAGTATGCAAGAGATGGGTGTTTCTGGATATAAGGAGCTAGCCTTGGGACTGATCTTCTGGAGAAAAGTATTCGTTTTATCTTGGTGGTAGATGCTGCTGTTTTCCCCCCAGGTTTGTGGATTTTCAGTATCCTAACCTGTCTCCTGAACCTTTGGAATCCTGGAACCTTGAATCTCTGGACTGGCTTTTGATTATGGTATAGACTTTTGATCCCTGGACTTTGCTTATTGAACTCCCGGCATTTGACCACTGGACTGGACCTTTTGACTACGGTGTTATCTTGAACCTGCAACAGTGTTTGCTGTCAGTTTTTGTTTTATATTCTGTGACTTGAGTGCTATCTCTATGTTTTGGACTATTAAAATAGCCAGAAAGTAAGTACTGTTTTAATTAAATTGTTTAACAATTTAATTAATAAAAGTGTTCTCTCCCTTCCTGTTGTCTAAGCCCCATTCTTAACTAATTGTTTGTTTGGTTCATCTCTACCTGAATAAGGCAGAGCCCTGGCATCGTGACATCATGGGAGGTGAAGAGTCCATTGGAACATTTGGATTTTATGATTATTGTTTTTAGAGGGGAAGGTGGGAGAAGTTAGTTTGAATGGATGTATACATGATATAGATGTTATGCACTGGGACATTACTATCTTTACAAATTGTATAGCAATTTCCATTGACCCCCTTTCTGTGGACTGAGCGCAATGAAACTTGGCCCAGTTCTGAGTCCTTCTTCTCTCTATGGGTGCCACCTAGGGACATACACTTCTCCCCTCTTTTGAAGCAATCGTAAACACCTCACTTGTAGATGTCAACAGGTTGCTCCAAAAGCCATGTTGTGACTTCAGAAATCAGAGTCTGATCATCTGAGAATAATTTTGTTTGCTGTGTACTAATCTTGTTGTGTATTGGGAAGTCAGACTTGGCCACGGTGGTCCATGCTCTTGTTACATCTAGGGTAGACTACTGCAACGCACTCTACGTGGGGTTGCCTTTGAAGACTGCTCGGAAGCTTCAATAGTCCAACGAGAGGCAGCCAGGTTAATAACTGGGCAGCATACAGGGAGCATACAACTCCCATGTTACGCCAGCTCCACTGCCTGCCAGTTTGCTACCAGGCACAATTTAAAGTGCTGGCTTTGGCCTATAAAGCCCTAAATGGTCCCGGCCCAAATTACCTGTCCAAACACATCACCCCCTATGAACCATCGCAGAGATTAAGATCCTCTGTGGAGGCCGTGCTCTCCATCCCGCCATTGTCACAGGCACGATTGGTGGGACGAAAGACAGGGCCTTCTCGGTGATTGCTCTCCAGCTACGGAACTCCCTTCCTGGTGAGATCAGGTTGGCCCCCTCCCTCCTGTCCTTTAGGAGGATGGTAAAAACTTGGCTGTGGGACCAAGCTTTTGGGACAGGGCAATAAAGCGGCAGTGGGAAAGATGACAGGGCCAATTGGATTTGATGAATGACTAGGACGGTTTTAAATGGTGTATTTTAATATTTTGATTTTTTTTTTTAATGTTTATGTATTGTATGTGAATCTGTGTCCCGGCATTGAATGTTTGCCGTGTATATGCTGTGCTCCACCCTGAGTCCCCTTCGGGGTGAGAAGGGCGGAATATAAATGTTTTAAACAAACAAACAAACAAATAAATAAATATCAAATAATAAATATAATAATAATAATAATAATAATAATAATAATACTATAATATAAGTGTTCTCCCCCTTCCTGTTGTCTAAGCCCCATTCTTAACTAATTGTTTATAAGTCAGATGTTTGTAACCCTGGCTGTATATAGGAAAAAAATCCATAAATACTGCCAATGGGATTTGGCCCTGCGTCCGGCTCACCTCCCGGCTGCGCGGCCGCTCCGTGATGTGGTCCAGCAGGGAGTAGGTGAAGTGGGGCTCGTAGATCATGAGGTCCGGGCGCTCAATGTCCAGGATGGCCTTGTCCTTGGGGATGGCTGCCAGGTCCTTGTAGCCCAGCACCTCATTGTCCATTCTGGCCTGTGAAGGGAGAAGGAAAGTAGGGGAGGTGGAGGATGGCCGAGACTGACTGGCAGCCATTGGGAAAGCTGCAAGACTCATCCATCTTCCTTAGTGCCAGGAATCTACTGCATGTTTTCGTTGAAATCTATGAAAGCTCTGCACTGTGAATCTACAACATCAAACACTCAATAAACCTAAAAATGGATTGGTTGCACCTTGGACACGGAAGGCCTTTCTCCTTCTAACTTGGGGGTCGCATGCTAGCACTCCCTGCTAAGAGGACTGGCTGCCCAGTGATGGAAGGAAGGAAGGGAAGGAGGAAGGATGAAAGGGGGGAAGGGAAGGATGGAAGGAGAAAGAGGGTGAGAGGAAAGGAGGAAGAGTAGAGGGAAGGAAGGAAGAAAGAGGAAGGAGAAGGGGAAAGGAGAGGAAGGAAGGAGCAAGAAGGAAGGAAGGAAGGAAGGAAGGAAGGAAGGAAGGAGAAAGGGAGAGAGGGAAGGGGGGAGGGAAGAAAGGAGAGACAAAGGGAGAGACGGAAGGAGGGAGGAAAGAGGGAAGGAAGGACAGGCAAAAGGAAAGGAAGGAAGGAGAAAGGGAGGGAGGAAAGATAAGGATGATCGTGGATGGAAGTCATGGACTTGATTAAAAAGGGGGGGAAGGGAAATGTTGGAATACAGGGCTGTTGCCCTGCTGCCCTCAAATGAAGTAGAACAGTATTTCTATCTGGATTGAAATGATTGTTGGATGTAATGATGTCAAGAGCAAGAGGGAGAGAGGACTTAGGTATTAAGATGGAATCAGGTGACTTACAAATTAATGAAACTAGAAGTGTGCAGAATGGAGGAGAAAGATAATGATTGATAGCTGGATGTAAGTAATGGCAGGACTAAAGGAAAGCACGAATTACTGAATACAATTTGAACTTGACGCAATGACGAGAAAGCACGGCGCGAGGGAGGCAATAGTTGCAGTGGCTGATGAAATGTAAGAGGGTGCATTACGTATCAAAGGAACGCGGACTGCATGTAGCACCTACAACCCAAGAGTAATAACGTCAGACATAGTTAAGGGAGGGAGGAGAAGGGGGATGAAAGGAAGGGAAGGATAAAGGAAAGAAAGAATGAAGGAAAGACAAATGGGAAGGAAGGAAGGAGAAAGAGGGAGACAGGGAGTAAAGAGGGGTGGAAGGGGAGGATGGAAAGAGAAAGAGGGAGAGAAGGAAGGAGGGAGGAAAGAGGGAAGCAGGGAACGACAATAGGGAAGCAGGGAACGACAATAGGGAAGGAAGGAAAGAGAAAGAGGGAAGGGAGGGAGGAAGAAAAATAAGGATGGATGGAAGGAAGGGAAGGATAAAGGAAAGAAAGAATGAAGGAAAGACAAATGGGAAGGAAGAAAGGAAGGAGAAAGAGGGAGAGAGGGAGGAAAGAGGGGTGGAAGTGGAGGATGGAAAGAGAAAGAGGGAGAGAAGGAAGGAGAAAGGAAAGAGGGAAGCAGGGGACGACAAAAAAGAAGGAAGGAAAGAGAAAGAGGTGGAAGGGAGAAGAGGGAGGGAAGAGGGAGGGAGGAAGGAAGGAAGAAAAGACAAAAAGGAAAAGGGAAGGAAGGAGGAAGGAAGGAAAGAGAAGAGAGAAGGTGGAAAGGAAAGAGGGGAGGGGAAAAAGGGAAGTAAGGAGGAAGGAAAGAGAGAAGGAAGGAAGAAAGGAATAGGGTGGTGAGAGAGAGGAGGGCTTAAGAAAAGAGCCCAAGGGACCGTATCCGGTCCCCGGGACTGGGTTTGTCCGTACCTAATCTACACTGTAGAATGAGCATGCCTTTGACTGCCATGGCTTTGTGCGACAGGATCCTGGGAGTTGTAGTTTGGTGAGGCACCAGCCCTATCAGGCAAAGAAGGGCAAAAGGCCTTGTTAAGTTCCAACTCCCAGGACCTCATAGCACAGTTCAAGCGGCAGTTCAAGCAGGGCCAGACTACATTCATTCGGCCATGGCGACCTCCTTGGCCAGTATGACCTAGGGCCTCAATACAACGTCCCATCGTTTCGCTGGCCAACTCTTTGGGATTTGGAGATTGCTTTTGGAATGCTTTTGTGGGAATGGGGGGGGGAAAGAGCAAAGGGTAAGGGGATACTCACGACAATGCTGGAGGGCGAGCCGGGGACGCTGGAACCCCGGGAGGAGGCCACGCTCCCCGGGGAAGTCAGCTGGTGCTGCAAAGAAGAGAGAAGAGGAGACCAGTTGTTGCAGTTTGGCGTGATCACAAGTGGAGGCATGCACACTCACTTTAGCCTCCCAGAAAATTCTGCATACAGTCATCATCATCATCATCATCATCATCATCATCATCATCATCATCATACCCAAGTCCCCAGTAGTGCAATGGGTTAAACCCTTGTGCCGGCAGGACTGAAAACTGACAGGTCGCAGATTCGAATCTGGGGAGAGCGAAGATGAGCTGCCTCTGTCAGCTCCAGCTCCCCATGCGGGGACATGAGAAAAGTCTCCCACAAGGATGGTAAAAACATCAAAACATCAGGGCGTCCCCTGGACAACGTCTTTGCTGACAGCCAACTCTTTCACACCAGAAGCGACTTGCAGTTTCTCAAGTCGCTCCTGACATGAGATAAAATGAGGTAGGAATAGAAAAGATGTAATTGATGTGAGCCCATGAAAATAAAACAGTGGGGTAAGGCTTTCAGTTTAGCATGGGGGGAAAATGCATCATAGGGGATAGAAGTCCTTTTCCATAGGTATGGTATTTCTGCTGGTATTTGAGGGAGGACAGTGGGTTGGCTGGTGGTTTTCCGTTTTGCTGGAGGGCAAGCTAGCGTTCCTTCTGGAGAGGAAGTGCTGGAATGCGGCCTTTCCGCTGCACACATTTCAGAGCCAGAGCAGAGCATCCACTTGAATGCCAAATCGGGACTTTTTGGGAGATATTGGGGTACGGATTCCTAAGTTGTCAGCCACGGAAACCCACTGGGGGAAAGTCCCACTCACTCTGTCTAAGGAAAAACCTTCACCGGCTTGCCTTTGAACAACCAGGAGTCAGAAGCAGCTAAGAGGAAGGCTGTGTCCATCCCATCTTGAACCTTAGACTGACAGGTGTCAAACAGGGATAATGTGTTATTGCCCCAACCTTATTCTCCATCTTCATCGCTATGATACTTTGTCTTGTTGATGGGAAGCTTCCTACTGGCGTGGAAATAATCTATTGGACAGATGGCAAGCTATTTAACTCAGCAGACTGAAAGCCAAAACCAAAGTCACAACAGCATCTGTTATAGAACACCAATATGCTGATGATAACGTAGTCTGTATGCATTCAGAAAAAGACCTACAACATCTGTTATGGAACTCCAATATGCTGATGATAACATAGTCTGTGCTCATTCAGAAGAAGACCTACATCCAATATGCTGATGACAACATAGTCTGCTCATTCAAAAGCAGACCTACAACCTCTGTTATAGAACTCCAATATGCTGATGATAACATAGTCTGTGCTCATTCAGAAGACCTACAACATCTGTTATAGAACTCCAATATGCTGATGATAACGTGATCTGTGTGCATTCAGAAGACCTACCACAACATCTGTTATAGATCTCCAATGTGCTGATGATAATGTGGTATGTGTGCATCCAGAAGAAGACCTACAACCTGTTATAGAACTCCAATATGCCAGTGATAACATAGTCTGTGCTCCTTCAGAAGACCTACAACATATGTTATAGAACTCCAATATGCTGGTGATAATGTAGTCTGTGTGCATTCAGAAGAAGACCTACAACCTGTTATAGAACTCCAATATGCCGTCAATAACATAGTCTGTGCTCATTTAGAAGAAGACCTACAACACTGTCCTCCCAACCCTGCTATACGCCTGCGAGACGTGGACCATCTATAGATGACACTCTCAACTCCTGGAACGATTCCATCAGTGTTGCCTTCGAAAAATCCTGCAAATCTCTTGGGAAGACAGGCAGATGAATGTTAGCATTCTGGAAGAAGAAGCAAAGACCACTAGCATTGAAGCGATTCTCCTACGCCATCAACTCCACTGGCCTGAATGCTATGTGGTCTGAATTCCCAAAGATCACCATCTCCCAAAGCAGTTACTCTACTCCCAACTGAAGATTGGAAAATGGAATGTTGGTGGGCAGGAAAAGAGATTGAAAGATAGGCTCAAAGCTAACCTTAAATGTGGCAGAGTCACAGAGAGAGAACTGGGAAGCCCTGATCCTCGAGCGTTGGAACTGGAGGTCAGTTGTAACCAGCAGTGCTGTAGAATTTGAAGAGGAGCTAATGGAGGGCGGAAGGGAGAAATGGGCCAAGACAAAGAAGGTGCGTCAAGACAACCCTGACCGGGACCACCTTCTACCTGGAAACCGATGTCCTCACTGCGCAATAACATGCGGGTCACCTGCAGACCCACTGCCAAGAAGGCAATCAGACTTGGACATAATGGATCTCTGATGAATGAATGACCCTTGGACTGACATGAAAGAAGAGGGGTCTAGGGGTCACTCTTGCTTTGGCTGCTCCCTGCAATCCAGAGACATTTGGCTGCGAGGGTCAGGGCAAAGTGTGCACAAGGTCCAGTGTGGGCAAACTTTGTGCAAGGGTAGAATTTCCCTTCTTTGCACGGCCACCAGTGGGCGCTGCCCTACCAGGGATCTCCCTCTGCGTGTGCGAATGCAGAGCACGCAGGAGCAAGTATTATTATTATTATTATTATTATTATTATTATTATTTGTTGTTAGTAGTATTTATTTATTGGATTATTGCTCCAGATGGTCCTTGCAGACAGCCAATAATAATAATAATCAATGGAATTAATTAATTAATTAATCATCATCATCTATGGAATCAACAAGATAAACAATCTGGAATGATAATAATAATCAATAGAATTAATTAATTAATTAAAATCATCATCATCATCATCATCATCATCATCATCATCATCATCCATGGAATAAACAATATTGGAATAATAATAAAATCAATGGAATAAATAAATAAATAATCAATGGAATAAATAATATTGGATAAACAATCTGGAATAATAATAAAATCCTTGGAATTAATTAATTAAAATAATAATAATAATCCATGGACTCAACAATATTGGATAAACAATCTGGAATAATAATAAAATCTATGGAATTAATTAATTAAAATAATAATAATCCATGGACTAAACAATATTGGATAAACAATCTGGAATAATCCATGGAAAAAAAAAACACAAAGGCAGGTCTGCCAAGTGGCTATTGATTCAATGGGAAAAATGAATTGGGATTTTTACCACCAAAGAGGCAATTGCTGGCTTCTGCCTCGAAACCACTTTCAGTGCGGCATCAGCTGCAACGCAATGTTTGCATATTGGTATATTTTAAATGGTATGCTTCATGTTAAGTCGTTTGAGCCTCCTTCAGGAGAGGTGCAGCGGGTGATAAATAAATAAACAAACAAATAAACGCTGCCTTTTCCCCTTGAATGCCACCCAAAAATTTCCTACCGAAAGGCCCCCCAAATCAAGCCCATCCCGGTTTCTCCCAGCTTCCTGGGTCATTGTCACCATCCTGGTTTGGGTCCTTCTAGAAGAATTTGCTGATCTGTTTGTCTCTTACAATGAGGCCATAAATCCATTAAACTCCCTCGCATCTGTGGCTTAAAATATCTCCAATTGTTGCTGGGTATATGCGCTGGCATGAGATCTCCGCGCAAACACCCCCACGCCCAGCCCATGCGTTTCTATGATTCTAAGTGATGAGTTATGGCAACGATGCCTTTTCTCCCCTTGATTTGTCCTCAATTGCAAAAGGATGGAGAAGTTGGAAAAGATCCTTTTATATAGTCTTTTGATGCCCACATACCCCCGCCCACTTCCTCATCCTCTATCTAGCTGGAAGGCTTTTGAGCAGCATTGGCATTAGGGAGGTTGGAAAGGATTGCCGAAACATAGAAAGGATAGCATCAGAATTTCCGGACAACAAAAGGTGAGCTGGGAAAAATATTCTTCTCCAGCCAATTCTACCCTTTGTGTTTGTTTACAGCAGGCGAGGTAAACAGCATCAAAAGAGAGAGAGATGAAAAGGTATTCCCGGCATAGTAAGAAAGGATAGCAATCGAAATAGAAAGCTGGAGCGAAGAGAGCATCTATAAGGTAGAATGAATGTAGTTTGACCCCACTTTAACTGCCCTGGATCGATGCTGGGAGTTGTAGTTTAATGGCTCAATGCTAAGTAACTTATGGGATGGTGGGAGTTGCAGTTTACCAAGATCTTTAATCTTCTCTACTAAATGGTGCAAACTACAACTTCCATGATTCCATAGCATGCAGGCATGGCAAAGTAGCTGCCCTGGATGATCCACAGAGGGAGCAAATAAAGAATTTTGACCCAAATGCAAGGTATCAACTGCTGAAGCTGATGAGCAACTGCATTGCATCCTGTTAGATCCCCAAAATCTGGAGGAAAGCAAGTGTCTTGAAACCATCTTGAAACCAGGCCAAGACCATAATGATCCAAAAAGTTATATAGACCAATCTCCTTGATGTGTCATCTTTACAAAGTTCTGGAGAGGCTTATTTTGCGCAGAATTATGGAAAAATAGACACATGCATGATCCAATAGCAAACTGGTTTCAGGAAAGGGAAAAAGCTACACATCACAGGTGCTGAACCCGACTCAGCACACAGAATATGGTTTTGAAAGGCAGCAGATTACAGGAGCTGTCTTCATAAATCTGTCAGCAGCTTATGATACTGTAAATCATCTCCTCCCCCTGAGAATAATGTATACGATCACAGAGGACTACCACCTCACCTGCTTCATAGGAAATCTGCTACAAAACAGGAGCTTTTTTGTTGAATTCCAGGGCTAGAGAAGCAAATGAAAAAAACAGAAGAATGGCCTAACCCAGGGGAGTGTGCTTGCTCCATCCATGTTTAACATCTACACAAATGTAGCCGGCCCAAGCTACCTATCTGACCGCATCTCTGCCTATGAACCCACCAGGACTTTGAGATCTTCCGGGGAGACCCTGCTCTCGATCCCGCCTGCTTCTCAAGCTCGGCTGGCGGGGACGATAGATAGGGCCTTCTCGGTGGTGGCTCCTCGGCTGTGGAACGCCCTTCCTACGGACATTAGACTAGCACCATCTCTAATGGTATTCCGCAAAAAGGTGAAGGCCTGGATGTTTGTGCAGGCGTTTTAGTAATTTAGTGCAATCTGGTAATGGAACATAGGAATGGAACAATGGACGACGAACCTGGACTACGCTTGGATGATGAGAAGATTGGGTACGGTTGTTTTTTGTAATAATTGTGCATTGTAATTGCTTATTGGTAATTTATGGATAATGTGTTAAGTCACTTGTTATATGTTGTATGGAACCACTGCTGTTTCTACTGTTTTTACTGTTTGTGAACCGCTGTGAGTCGCCTTCGGGCTTGAGATACAGCGGTATATAAGCAAAGTAAATAAATAAATAAATAAATAAATAAATGATTTGATATCAGAGAGTTTAATCTATGATGACGATTGCACCATCACCAGTCAAACTTTGAAATGGTTGAACAGAAGTTATCTGAAGCTTTAGGGGCTCTTACTGCCTATTACAGGGAAAACCAGCTCTGATCCTAATCCATCTAAAACACAGACATGTTCTTTTCACCTTAAGAAACAACCTATGCTTGTATTGTCGAAGGCTTTCATGGCCGGAATCACTGGGTTGTTGTAAGTTTTTTCGGGCTATATGGCCATGTTCTAGAGGCATTTTCTCCTGACGTTTCACCTGCATCTATGGCAAGCATCCTCACTACCTCTGAGGATGCTTGCCATAGATGCAGGCGAAATGTCAGGAGAAAATGCCTCTAGAACGTGGCCATATAGCCCGGAAAAACCTACAACAACCCAAACATCTTGAGCTCTGATGGATTCCAGAAGGAATCCCACTGGAGCATTGCAGCGCACCCAAATACCTGGGAGTTACACTGGACCGTGCTCTGATTTACAAGAAGCACTGCTTCACTATCAAGCAAAAAGTGGGTGCTAGAAACAATATCTTATGAAAGCTGACTGGCACAACCTGGGGATCACAACCATACATAGTGAAGACATCTGCCCTTGCACTTTGCTACTCTGCTGCTGAGTACGCATGCCCAATGTGGAACACATCTCACCACGCTAAAACAGTGTATGTGGCTCTTAATGAGACATGCCACATAGTGTCTAGATCTAGGGAAGTCATGCTACCCCTCTATTCCGCTTTGGTTAGACCACACCTGGAATACTGTGTCCAATTTTGGGCACCACAATTCAAGAGAGATATTGACAATCTGGAAAGTGTCCAGAAGAGGGCAACTAAAATGATCAGGGTTCTGGAGAACAAGCCCTATGAGGAGCGGCTTAAGGAGCTGGGCATGTTTAGCCTGAAGAAGAGAAGGCTGAGAGGAGATATGATAGCCATGTATAAATATGTGAGAGGAAGCCACAGGGAGGAGGGAGAAAGCTTGTTTTCTGCTTCCTTGGAGACTAGGATGCGGAACAATGGCTTCAAACTACAAGAAAGAAGAGTCCATCTGAACATTAGGAAATACTTCCTGACTGTGAGAGTTGTTCAGCAGTGGAACTCTCTGCCCCGGAGTGTGGTGGAGGCTCCTTATTTGGAAGCTTTTAAACAGAGGTTGGATGGCTATCTGTCATCTGTTGATTTGAATGCAATATTCCTGCTTCTTGGCAGGGGGTTGGACTGGATGCCCCATGAGGTCTCTTCCAACTCTTTGATTCTATGATTCTATGCCCCACACCACTGGAGAAATTACACTGTTTAGCCGATATTGTACCACCTGACATCCACCAGGAAATAGCAGCCAATAATGAAAGGACCAAGGAAGTGACATCCCTGGCCCATCCTCTGTTTGGTTATCAACCAGCACGCCAATGCCTTAAATCAAGAAATAGTTTCCTAAGATCAACAGAGATATTTGCAGGAACACCTCAGTAAGCAAGTGTCCAAAAGTGGCAGGTGAAAACCCAGAATCTCAAGCCATGGCTGATACCGAATGAGAAACTCCCTCCTGGGCACACAGAAGACTGGGCAACTTGGAAGGCACTGAACAGGCTGCATTCTGGCATGTTCACATTTGGGCATATTGAGTATTCTTGTAGAGTTTGGTCCAGATCCATCATTGTTTGAGTCCACAGTCATCTTTGGATGTTGGTGAACTACAACTCCAAAACCAAAGGACACTGCTCACCAAACCCTTCCAGTATTTTCTGTGTGGCAAGTTTGGTTCAATTCCATCGTTGGTGGGGTTCAGAATGCTCTTTGGTTGTAGGTGAACTATAAATCCCAGCCACTACAACTCCCAAATGACAAAATCAATTTTTTTTTAGTGAAGGACATACATTGGGTTGTTAGGTGTCTTGTGTCCAAATTTGGTGTCAATTCGTCCAGTGGTTTTTGAGTTCTGTGAATCCCACAAACGAACATTACATTTTTATTTATATAGATTCTCAATTTGCTTCTGACACGATAAATAAAAAATAAATACAGAAGGATAGTGTTCATTTTGCATAATTTCTTCCTGATATATGTTGAACTGTGCTTGTGTTTTTGGTGGCGTAACAACCTCTCCCTGCTCCTTTATTTCTGACTCTGGGACCAGATTTCTGGTTGAAAAAATACTAAATTTCCCTGAATTTTTCATTTTCAAGCCACGGGAAGGAAGAGTTCTCCAAGACAAGGCTCTGCCGGCTCAGAGATTACCCTAGATACATATATATATATATATATACACACACACACACATATATATATTGGATATCTCCCAGAGTGTGCTTCAAAGCAACTCGTGTCGGATTAAGAGAAAATATGACTAAACTCTGGTGATAACAGTTTGAAAAATGGATCGAATAAACTATCCTATTAAAACCAGCACCAATTAAGAACCTTTTAAAAATAACAACGATCAAAAGTAAAGCCACAGATGTCCTTAAGAGACCCTCCAGCAGCAACTGAGCCAAAGGCTTGTGAGGATAAAAGGGAAGGAGGGCAAAGAAGGGGGCCAATCGAGGACATAGTGGCAGGGAGTTCCACAGCCAACAAGGCTGCATCACCACTGTGGAATGAATGCAGTATGACACCACTTTAGCTGCTGCTGCTGATAGTAGTAGTAGTAATAATAATAATAATAATAATAATAATAATAATAATTTATTTATTTCCTATATTTTTACCCCGCCCTTCTCACCCCCCGGCGTGGGGGAACTCACGGCAACCTCACAACAAGCACCATATGATGCCATTATATTATTATTATTATTATTATTATTATTATTATTATTATTATTATTTTACTGACACAAAAGCACAGCAAACGAGATCTATATGCTGGATTTCGCATCACAAGATCACAAGTCGAACACTTCCCAAGCGTCTAGGACTGTGTGATGTATTTTCGAATGATGCGCGCAGATCCAAGTAAGGTGGCCTTATTATTATTATTATTATTATTATTATTATATTTATAACCTGCTTTATCTCTCCCAAAGTTATAATAATTATATTATTATTATTATTATTATTATTATTATTATTATTATTATTATTATTTTACTGACACAAAAGCACAGCAAACGAGATCTATATGCTGGATTTTGCATCACAAAATCACAAGTCGAACACTTCCCAAGCGTCTAGGACTGTGTGATGTATTTTCCAATGGTGCGTGCAGATCCAAGTCAGGTGGCCTTCTTCTTCTTCTTCTTCTTCTTCTTCTTCTTATTATTATTATTATTATTATTATTATTATTATTATTATATTTATAACCCGCTTTATCTCTCCCAAAGTAATAATAATAATAATAATAATAATAATAATAATAATAATGACACTTTACTTTGATCTGCACGCATTATTCGAAAATACATCATACAGTCCTAGATGCTTGGGAAGTGTTCGACTTGTGATTTTGTGATGCGAAATCTAGCATATAGATCTCGTTTGCTGTGCTTTTGTGTCAGATAATAATAGTAATAATAGTAATAATAATAATAATGGCATCATTTGGTGCTTGTTGTGAGGCTGCCGTGAGTTCCCCTACCCGGGTGAGAAGGGCGGGGTAAAAATATAGGAAATAAATAAATTATTATTATTGTTATTACTACTACTACTACTACTATTATTATTATTATTATCTGCTTGCATGGACTGTAATTAAAAGTTGCTAATGAGAACTGAAAGGTTAACTATGATAAAAACTATGACAGTGATAAGGTAAATGTTTACAATGGGTTGTTGTGTGGTCTGGTCATGTCCCAGAAGCATTCTCCCCTGACGTTTCATCCACAGCCCGGAAAACACACAACAACCCTATTATTATTATTATTATTATTATTATTATTATTATTTATACCCCGCTTTATCTCTCCCAAAGGAGACTCAAAGCGGCTTAACATAAAAGCATCAAACAATAAAACAGGCTTAAATATAAACAGTATTTTAAAAATTCTCAGTTAAAAACCATTTAAACATATTCAAAGTTTGGCTGGATGGCCCTTGAGTTCTTTTCCAGCTCTGTCACAAGAAATACAATATGCAGATATGATATGATATGTGTGGGTATGAATGGAATTGTATGAAAAAAATGGATGAATGAGAGGTAATAACTTTGGAGACACCATTCTAAAACATCAAGGCCTGCAATGACTAAGTATCTGCTTGCATGGACTGTAATTAAAAGTTGCTAATGAGAACTGAAAGGCTAACTATGATAAGTATTATGACAGTGATACGGACAAGACTGTTTGTTTTAATGGTTGTTTTATTGCTTGTGGATGTATTGTTTTTAACTTGATTTATGTCTAATTGTAGTGTATAATTGTAATTATTTGTACTTGCATTGAATTTTGCCATTACTTATGTGCAATGCTTTGAGTCCCCCTCAGGGTGAGAAAAGCAGTATAAAAATACTGTAAATAAATAATAATAATAAGTTAAATGTTTACAATGGGTTGTTGTGTGTTTTCCAGGCTGTCTAGTCATGAAGCATTCTCTCCTGACGTTTCATCCACACCTATGAAAGGCATCCTCAGAGGTTGTGAGGTCTGTTGGAAACTAGGCAAGCGGGGTTTCTATTTCTGTGGAATAATGTCCAGGGTGCAAGAAATAACATAGTTTATTGATTAGCATTCAATGGTCTAGCAGTTTCAAGGTCTGGCTTCTTACTTCCTGGGGGAATCCTTTGTTGGGAGGTGATTAGCTTACCCTGGCTGATTCTTGTCTGGAATTCCCCTGTTTTCTCAGCGTTGCTCTTCATTGACTGTCCTGATTTTATAGTTTTTAATACTGGGAGCCAGATTGTGTTCATTTTCATGGTTTCCTCCTTTCTGTTGACATTGTCCACAAACTCCTTGTGGATTTCAGTGGCTTCTCTGTGTAGTCTAATATGGGGGTTGTTAGAATGGTCCACCATGTCTGTGTTTTCAAATACAGAAGCCAGACCTTGAAACTGCTAGGCCATTCAATACTAATCAAGGTGGCTAATTGAAACATTCAAACCTACCTCAAGCAGACAAGAGTTTTTTCTCCCACCCTGGACATCATTCCACAGATATATAAACCCCACTTCCCTAGTTACAACAGACCTCACAACCTCTAAGAATGCATGCCATAGATGTGGGCGAAACATCAGAAGAGATTGCTTCTGGAACATGGCCAGACAGCCTGGAAAACACACAACAACCCTATTATTATTATTATTATTATTATTATTATTATTATTATTATTATTATTATTATTATTTGTACCCTGCTTTGTCTCTCCCGAAGGAGACTCAAAGTGGCTTAACATAAAAGCATTAGGATACAACTCAAAATATGCAAATATGCAAATATTAAACCAGGATTACATATAAACAGTATTTTTAAAAAACCCAGTTAAAAACTATCTAAACACATTCAAAGTTTAATAACTTAGTATGGGTGGTCCTTGGGTTCTCTTCCAACTCTATGAATCCAACAACAACAACAACAACAACAACAACAACAACATCACACAGTCCTAAATGCTTGGGAAGTATTCGACTTGTGATTTTGTGATACAAAATCCAGCATATATATCTCGTTTGCTGTGTTTTTGTGTCAGTAAAATAATAATGATAATAGGGATTTAAAGATATAACTTATGCAAAGACTCTGGCATAAGCCAGTCAAGGTGGTCCCAGTGGTGATTGGCACACTGGGTGCAGTGCCTAAAGACCTTGGCCAACACTTAAAAGCAATTGGTGCTAACAAAATTACTATCTGTCAGCTGCAAAAGGCTTGGATCTACACACATCATTTGCTGACACACAGTCCTAGACACTTGGGAAGGGTCTGACATGTGATCCAGTAGAGTGATCTTGTTTGCGGTGTACTAATCTTATTATGTTAATAATAATAATAATAATAATAATAATAAATAATAATAATAATACTATAATAGTAATTTCATAGTCCTGCTCGACAGAATTTAGTGGGTCAATGCTATGGATTCTTGGGAGTCGTAGTTGGGTGAGGCTCAAGACCTTGCAAAACTACAACTCCCAGGGATCTCATTGCCACTAAAGTGGGTTTTTTTTTTTGTCGTATCAGGAGTGACTTGAGAAACTTCAAGTCTCTTTTGGTTTGAGAGAATTGGCCGTCTGCAAGGATGTTGCCCAGGGGACGCCTGGATGAACTGATGCTTTTATCATCCTTGTGGGAGGCTTCTCTCATGTCCCCGCATGAGGAGCTGGAGCTGATAGAGGAGCTCATCCGCCTCTCCCCGGATTCGAACCTGCGACCTGTCGGTCTTCAGTCCTGCCGGCACAGGGGTTTAACCCACTGCGCCACCGAGAGCTCCTAACTAATGTGGTGCCAAACTGCATTAACCCTTCAGTATAGATAGACCACTAAAAGGGAAGGACCAATGCAATCTCAAAAGCTATGAAATGTCAATGGCAATTTTCAGGGTCCGGAAATTACCTTCTGTAGCTTTTCCATTCAAGTGTCCTGCAGAGGTTCCGTCTCCGTCACCAAATCCTATGCAAAGGAGACCAGAGAGGTGCATGATCATCATCATCATCATCATCATCATCATCATCTATATATATATATACCCTGCCTTTCTCCCTGGGGGGGGGGGGCTCAAGGCGACCAACACTCCACACTAAGCAAGTTTAAAAAGTGCAGTACAAACGTTTTAAAAAAAACAATTTAATTGGTGCTAGAAACAGCAACAAAAAGCCTGTTTTATGGTTCAGATACGTGGACGACACTTTCACCATTTGGAGCCATGGAGAAGAAAAACTCAACAAGTTCCTGGACCACCTCAAAAATTAATAATAATAATAATAATAATAATTAAAAAATCGTACTGCAAAGATTCTGGCACAAACCAGTAAAGGTGGTTTACTGTGGACTCAAACAATGATGGATCTGCACCAAACTTGGCACGAATACTCAATATGCTGAAATGTGAACACTGGAGGAGTTTGAGAAAAACAGACCTTAACATTTGGGAGTTGTAGTTGTTGGGATTTATAGTTCACCTACAATGAAATAACATTCTGAACCCCACCGACAATAGAATTGGACCAAACTTCCCACACAGAACCCATGACCAACAGAAAATACTATGTTTTCTGATGGTCTTTGGTGACCCCTCTGACACACCCTCACGACCCCCACAGGAGTCCCAACCCCCAGGTTGAGAAACACTGCTCTAGAACATTGGAACTCAATCACATTCTGGACAAGGTTGCAGTCCTCATCAAGGAAACGGATAGGCAGTTAGTTAGATAGCAGGGGCCTGTGTTAACTTCCCAATGTAGATACGTAGTTCTTTGAATAGAGAGTGTTTTATAACCTTTTTACGGCTTGACTCTGCTCCTGCAATTGCTGAAGCTCAATGGCTCTACTGCTGGCACGAGAAGCTTCTGATCTGCTGAACTGACTGCGACTGATGTTGTTGACGCTTTATCTTTTTAAAGATGCTTTTTTTCTCCCTTTTTGAAGTGACTCCCAACAAAAGAGAGGGAAGCCAGGGTTTGGGGTGCAAAAGGGGGAAGGGGGCTTCCCACTGAGGGTGGTTGGCCAAGGACTGCCAACCTTTCCTGGATTTTTAGAGCCTAGTATAAAACAGTATAGAATAGAATAGTATGGTATAGCATAGAATACAATAGTATAGTACAGAATGGTTTATTATTGAATGGTATATACTATTGAGTCGCCTAAGGGCTGAGAAAAGCGGTATATAAATGAAGTAAATAAATAAATAAATATAGTATAATATAGTATAGTATAGAATGGTGTACTACAGTATAGTATAATGTATTATACTATAGAATGATGTGCTATAGAATGGTATAGTATTGAATGGCATGGTATGGTATGGTATGGTATGGTATGGTATGGTATGGTACAGTGTAGAATGGTATACTATAGAATAGTAGAGTTTAGAATGGTATAGTATAATATAGTACAGTATAGTATAGTATAGAATAGTATAGTATAATCCAGTATAGTATAGTATAGTATAAAATAGTGTAGTACAGTATAGGATGATATAATATAATATAATATAATATAGTATAGTATAGTATAGTATAGTATAGTATAGAATGGTTTACTATAGAATAGTATAGTAGAGTAGAGAATGATGTGCTATAGAATGGTATAGTATTGAATGATATGGTATGGCATAGTATGGCATGGCATGGTGTACTATACAATAGTATAATATAGAATGGTATAGTATAGTATAGTATAGTATAGTATAGTATAGTATAGTATTGTATTGTATAGTATTGTATAGTATAGTCCAGTATAGTATAGTATAGTATAGTATAGTATAGTATAGTATAAAATAGTGTAGTACAGTATAGGATTATATGGTATAATATAGTATAGAATGGTTTACTATAGAATGTTATAGTAGAGTACAGTATAGAATGATGTGCTAGAGAATGGTATAGTATTGAATATATGGTATGGCATGGCATGGCGTACAATAAGTATAGTATAGTATAAAATAGTGTAGTACAGTATAGGATGATATAGTATAATATAGTATAGAATGGTTTACTATAGAATGGTATAGTATTGAATGATATGGTATGGCACAGTATGGCATGGCATGGCATACAATAAAATAGTATAGTATAGTCCAATATAGTATAGTATTTAAAAAGTGTAGTACAGTATAGGATGATATAGTATAATATAGTATAGAATGGTTTACTGTAGAATGGTAGAGTAGAGTAGAGTAGAGTAGAGTAGAGTAGAGTAGAGTATAGAATGATGTGCTATAAAATGGTATAGTATTGAATGATATGGTATGGCATGGCATGGTGTACTATACAATAGTATAGTATAGTATAGTGTAGAATGGTATAGTGTAATATAGTATAAATGGTATACTATAGAATAGAATAGTACAGTATAGTATAGCATAAAATAGTATAGTATAGTACAGTATAGAATGATAAAGTATAATATGATATAGAATGGAATACTACAGAATGGTGCACTATAGAATGGTAGCAGTATAGAAGAGTATACTATAGAATGATGTACTTTAGAATTGTATAGTATTGAATGATATGGCATGGCATGGCATAGAATGGTACACTATATAATAGTATAGTGTAGTATAGATATTATAGTATAGTAAATATAGTAAAGTAAAATCTATATAAATAAAAATGTAATGTTAGTTTGTGGGATTCACAGAACTCAAAAACCACTGGACGAATTGACATCAAATTTGGACACAAGACACCTAACAATCCAATGTATGTCCTTCACTCAAAAAAAATGATTTTGTCATTTGGGAGTTGTAGTTGCTGGGATTTATAGTTCACCTACAATCAAAGAGCATTCTGAACTCCACCAATGATGGAATTGAACCAAACTTGGCACAGAGAACTCCCATGACTAATAGAAAATACTCGAAGAATTTGGTGGGCATTGACCTTGAGTTTGTGGAGTTGTAGTTCACCTACATCCAGATAGCACTGTGGACTCTAACAATGATGGGTCTGGACCAACCTTGGCACAGATACTCAATATGCCCAAATGTGAACACTGGTGGAGTTTGGGGAAAATAGAATCTTGACATTTGGGAGTTGTAATTGCTGGGATGTATAGTTCACCTACAATCACAGAGCATTCTGAACCCCACCAATGATAGAATTGGGCCAATCCTCCCACACAGAACCCCCATGACCACCAGAGTGGGCCACAGCAAGGCGTGGCAGGGGACGGCTAGTATAGTATAAAATATATAGTATAGTATAGAATAATATAGTACAGTATAGTATAAAATAGTGTAGTACAGTATAGAATGATAAAGTATAATATGGTATAGAATGGTATACTACAGTATGATGTATTATAGACTGGTATGGTATAGAATAATATAGTATAGAATGGTATAGTTTAGTACAAAATAGTGTAGCATGCTTTACAATTTACAATTGCTTTACAATTTCTTCCTCCTCCTTCAATGCAATGGGGAACCGCAAGAGAGTGATGGGGAATGGGTGCCATGATCTTATTCTGAAGCCTAGAGAGCAACTTGGACCTCAGTCAGGAAATTTATTGATCATTCCTTACATTTAGAAATGAATATGATTTCATATATTATTTAGATTCCACCCAGCCTTTCCTTAACCTGACTCCCACCAGCTTCCTTGAACTCCAGCTTGAATGCACCTGCCTTTCCCTTTCCTCTGCATCGCAAGTCCCCAAAGACGACGGCCACACCTCATTGACCGGTTCATCTCTGTTGGCTGGGACCGTGTCCAAAATAGTTGACCCCTTGCCGCTTCCTTCCACCTTTTGTCCACGGAAACTGTTTGGAATGTATTGGACCCTCATTCTTGGCAGAAAGCGTGGCTTCCAACAAATAAATACCAGGGTGGTCGAAATCTCCAAAAAGTGAACACACCCTTGACATATAATGCAACTCCTTCTTCCTGTCCATTTCTTATGCCCTTTTCATCCAGGAGACTCATCCAACAGGTTTCTGCGATGCCTACCATATCCTATTGTCACCCCATGTTAAGATTTCAAGTTCATCTTTGTTTGTGCTGTTTACTCAAATTCTCCTGTGCCAATGAGGCTATCAAAACCTTCCTGACAGATGACCATCCATCTCTGCTTAAAACCCTCTATTGAAGGAGATAATAATAATAATAATAATAATAATAATAATCTTTATTTATACCCCGCCACCATCTCCCCAATGGGGACTCGGAGCGGCTTACATGAGGCCAAGCCCAAACAGAAAATTACAATAAAATAAAACCGAAAACGCAAACAATAAACAACAAACAACATAATTACATAAAACATATGAAAACATAGCAATATAAAATTAAAATAGGCACAGTCACAATGACAATGGGTGAGCTACATGTAATGGTCCAGATCCATCGTTGTTTGAGTCCACAGTGATCTCTGGATGTAGGTGAACTACAGCTCCAAAACTCAAGGTCAATGCCCACCAAACCCTTCCAGTATTTTCTGTTGGTCATGGGAGTTCTGTGTGCCAAGTTTGGTTCAGTTCCATTGTTGGTTGAGTTCAGAATGCTATTTGATTGTAGGTGAACTATACATCCCAGCAATTACAACTCCCAAATGACAAAATCAATATTTTTGAGTGAAGGACATACATTGGGTTCTTAGGTGTCTTGTGTCCAAATTTGGTGTCAATTCGTCCAATGGTTTTTGAGTTCTGTGAATCCCACAAACGAACATTACATTTTTATTTATATAGATTATTATTATTATTATTAGTTTTTGAGTTCTGTTAATCCCACAAACGAACATTACATTTTTACTTATAGAGATGGCCAAAACCAGAGCCTGGGGTCGTAGCTCCATTCGTAGCTCCAAGTTCCTGGTTGTCCTGTTTCTGCGCCTTATGTTTAACTCATCCTTCCGGAGTATTGCCACCCTCCTTAGAGGCATCCCCTTAATTCTGTTTCTTTGCAAAAAGGCTTCACCTTTTCCCTCCAACGAGGCAACAGGTTTTGTACAGAACAGGTTGTCTTGCGATGAATCAACAATGGGAAACACATGTTTGGCCGCTCAATGCAACAACTCCATCGCTTTCTGCATTGGTCATCCTGTAGACGCAGCATCACAAACATTCTCCGGATTGCTGGTGTTTTCTTCCTGTTTGTTGTGCTCCAAAGGCGGGCATGAATGCAAAGCAAAGGGCTTCTAGCTCTTTCCCAAAGCGAGCCCGTGACTCAGCACAAGCCCTGTCCACGGAGGCCACGTGCCCAAAGAGAGAGAGAGAAAGAGGGAGAAGACCCACACAAAGGTCTCAACCTACACACACACACAGCTCCCATTCTCACCCCAAAACACAGCTCAGCACTTGCTCTCTCTTCAGAGATTGAGCTGCACAGGCAGCAAGTCTATAAATTGGGGGCTGGCTCCACCCACGGCCATGTCAATCACTCTGCAAAAATCCCACCCCCTTGGACCATGTGTTGGTAAACATTAACACCCCCCTAGCACCCCAAAACAAGTCTACAAAGAGCCTACATCAGTGTTTCCAAGCCTTCCTAATGCCGCAACCCCTTGATACAGGTCCTCATGTTGTGGTGACCCCCAACCATAACATTATTTTTGTTGCTACTTCAGAACTGTAGTTTTGCTCCTGTTATGAATCATAATGTAAACATCTGATATGCAGGATATATTCTAATTAACTGGACCAAATTTGGCACCAATAACTGATACGCCCAAATTTGAATATTGGTGGGATTGATATTGTCATTTGGGAGTTGTAGTTGCTAGGATTTATAGTTCACCTACAATCAAAGAGCATTCTGAACTCCACCAATGATGGAATTGAAGCAAACTTGGCACACAGATCTCCCATGACCATACTGGAAGGGTTTGGTGGGCATTGACCTTGAGTTTTGGAGTTGTAGTTCATCTACATCCAGATAGCATTGTGGACTCAAACAATGATAGATCTGGACCAAACTTGATCCGAATACTTAATATGCCCAAATGTGAAAACTGGTGGAGTTTGGGGGAAATAGACCTAGATATTTGTGAGTTGTAGTTGCTGGGATTTATAGTTCCCCTACAATCAAAGAGTATTCTGTACTCCACCGATGATGTAATTGAACCAAACTTGGCACATAGAACTCTCATGACAAAGGGAAAACACTGAAAGGGTTTGGTTGGCACTGACCTTGACTTTTGAAGTTGTAGTTCACCTACATCCAGAGAGCACTGTGGACTCAAACAAAGATGGATCTGGACCAAACTTGGCACAAATACCCAATATACCCAGATGTAAACACTGGTGGAGTTTAGGGAAAATAGACTTTGACATTTGGGAGATGTAGTTGCTGGGATATATAGATCACGCCACCAATGATGGAATTGAACCAATCTTGGCACACAGAGTTTGAGGGAAATAGACCTTGACATTTGGGAGATGTAGTTGCTGGAATGTATAGTTCACCTACAATCAAAGAGCATTCTGTGTGCCAAGAAAATACTGGAAGGGTTTGGTGGGCAGTGTCCTTTGGTTTTGAAGTTGTAGTTCACCTACATCCAGAGATCACTGTGGACTCAAACAATGATGGATCTGGACCAAACTTGGCACAAATACACAATATGCCCAAATGTGAATACTGGTGGAGTTTGTGGAAATTAGAATCTTGACATTTGGGAGTTGTAGTTGATGGGATTTATAGTTCACCTACAATCACAGAGCATTCTGAACCCCACCAATGATAGAATTGGGCCAAACCTCCCACACAGAACCCCTGTGTGGGCCACAGCAACGCATGGCAGGGGACTGCTAGTCCAGTCCTAAAAATATGGGATACATCCTGATATAAAGAGATGATATCCCAATGTGATAAGATCCCTAGTCCCACACTATGTACTTCTTTGGTCAGACCTCACCTGGATTAATGCTGTGTCCATTTCTGGACACAGAACAATTCAAGGTATGGATATGGTCAAGGTGGAAAGGCTACCCAAAATAATTTGGACATCTACCTATGTGACACCTTTTCACCCAAATGCAGCTTAGCCAAAATAAATCCATCAACTGATTATTAAAGAAAGGAATGTTCTATAGAAAAAGCTACTTCAACAGTACATTCCAAAGAATACATAAAAGGGAAAAGCAGAAGTACATCCCAAATACTGGCTTCAAAAATCATTCCAAAATACAGGTTACAATCATAATATTCTTGATGCAGCAAACAGCAGGTTTGAGAAAGGCTGGCGAACTAGGGCTCACCCTCAAATGCAAGCTCACCTTCTGCTCATGAGTTACAGGTAACTATCAGGTGGATGGAGTGATGGAAGGTGGTGGCTGCACACCTGTCCTCCTCCTCCTCTGGTCCCAACGCAGGAGACACAAAGTGCTGTTCCGTGCGAAACCCCCTCCCTAGCTCGGCCTTCCTACCCCTTTAGGGGCCCAGTGAACTGGTGCTAATGCGGTGCGATGGGCGCATGAAAAATTCATGACTCGCATGTGGTGGGAGTAGTGGGAGTGCTGGATTGGGGGTGGGTGGGCACTGACTCAGTGCTTGTGGGAGAAGGAGAGCCATGTCCCCTTCCTCAATCTGGGGGTCGGAACCCCTGGGGGGGGGCATCAGGGGGTGTCAGAGGGGTTGCCAAAGCCCATCAGAACACACAGTATTATCTGTTGGTCATGAGGGTTCTGTGTGGGAAGCTTGGCCCAATTCTCTCATTGGTGGGGCTCAGAGTGCTCTTTGATTGTAGGTGAACTATAAATCCCAGCAACTACAATTCTCAAATGTCAAGGTAGGTATATTTTCCCTAAACTCCACCAGTGTTCACATTGAGGCATATTGAGTATACATGCCAAGTTTGGTCCAGATCCATCATTGTTTGAGTTCACAGTGCTCTCTGGATGTAGGTGAACTATAACTTCAAAATTTATTTATTTATTTATTTACAACATTTCTACCTCGCCCTTCTCAACACGGCTAACACAGGCAGCAATTCGATGCCACAATATCAATAAACAACAGTATAAAACCATAAATGCATAAAAGGTTAAAAACAGTAACATTAATTATATAATCACATAACCACATAGCCGTTTCCAATTATCATAACAGTCATATGGTCCAGTTCCATGTTCGAAGTGCTGCTGCGCCAGCTAGCCAAAAGCCTGGTTCCAAAACCAGGAGGGAGGACACCGATCTAATCTCACTGGGGATCGAATTCCACAAGTGGGGGGTCACCACCGAGAAGGCCCTGTCCCTTGTCTCCACCAGACACTTTTGCAAGGCTGGTGGGAGCGAGAGCAGGGCCTCCTGCTCTCAAGATCAATGCCCACCAAACCCTTCCAGTGTTTTCTGTATTTTCTGTTGGTCATGGGAGTTCTGTGTGCCAAGTTTGGTTCAATTCCATCATTGGTGGAGTTCAGAATGCTCTTTGATTGTAGGTGACTTATAAATCCCAGCAACTACAACTTCCAAATGACAAAAACAACGACCCCCCCCCCACCCCACCAGTATTCAAATTTGGGCGTATGGGTATTTGTGCCAAATTTGGTCCAGTGAAAAAATATATCCTGCACATCAGATATTTACTAATAAAATAATAATAATAATAATAATAATAATAATAATAATAGAAAATGCCATCAAAGCCAGATTGAAAAGTCAACAACAGATCCCAAATGTAGACTCTGCAAGGAAGCAGATGAAACATAGATCACATCCTCAGCTGCTGCAAGAAGATGCGCACAGACAGATTACAAGCAGAGGCATAACACCGTTGCTCAGATGATTCATTGGAACTTGTGCCACAAATACCATCTGCCTGTGAACAAAGAACTGGTGGGATCACAAGCCAGAAAAAGTTACAGAGAATGAACACGCCAAACTCCTCTGGGACTTTGAATTCAGACAGACAGAGTTTTGGAGCACAATACTCCTGACCTCACAATCGTGTTAAAAAACAAAGTA
Organism: Anolis sagrei ordinatus; assembly: GCF_025583915.1. Lineage (NCBI taxonomy): Eukaryota > Metazoa > Chordata > Lepidosauria > Squamata > Anolidae > Anolis > Anolis sagrei. The sequence continues at coordinate 22,272,515 of NW_026847882.1, read as the reverse complement.
TGGATTGTCGATGTTGCAATCCCAGGTGACAGCAGGATTGCAGAGAAACAACTGGAAAAGCTGACACAATATGAGGATTTAAAGATCGAACTGCAAAGACTCTGGCACAAACCAGTAAAGGTGGTCCCAGTGGTGATCGGCACACTGGGTGCGGTGCCTAAAGACCTTGGCCTGCACTTAAACACAATTCGGCGCTGACAAAATTACCATCTGCCATGTGCAGAAGACCGCTGACAGATTTACCATCTGCCAGCTGCAAAGGCCACCTTTGGGATCTGCACGCATTATTCGCCAATACATCACACATCCTAGACACTTGGAAGTGTCCACATGTGATCCAATACAACAGCAGCAGAGTGTCTGCTGTGGACTCATCTTGTGTGTTTCAAATAAATAATAATAATAATAATAATAATAATAATAATAATAATAATAATAATAATAATACATCACACAGTCCTAGAACACTTGGAAAGTGTCTGACGTGTGATCCAATACAACAACCAGCAGAGTGATCTTGTCAACTGTTGACTCATCTTGTTGTATTTCAAATAATAATAATAATAATAATAATAATAATAATAATAATAATAATATGATCCAATACATCACACAGTGGGAAGTGTCCGAAGTGTGATCCAATTCAACAGCCAGCAGAGTGTCTGCTGTGAACTCATCTTGTTGTGTTTCAAATAATAATAATAATAATAATAATAATAATAATAATAATAATAATAACAGTCCTAGACACTTGGAAAGTGTCCGACACGCGATCCAATACAACAACCAGCACAGTGATCTTGTTTGCTGTGTAATAATCTAGTTGTGTTTCAAATAATAACAATATAATAATAATAATAATAATAATAATAATAATAATAATAATCCTAGACTCTTGGGAAGTGTCCGACGTGTGATCCAATACAACAGCCAGCAGAGTGTCTGCTGTGGACTCATCTTGTTGAGTTTCAAATAATAATAATAATAATAATAATAATAATAATAATAATAATAATAATAATAATAACACTTTATTTGTACCCCGCTACCATTTCAACAGCCAGCAGATGTCTTCTGTGGACTCATCTAGTTGTGTTTCACATAATAATAATAATAATAATAATAATAATAATAATAATAATAATAATACATCACACAGTCCTAGACCCTTGGGAAGTGTCCGATGTGTGATCCAATACAACAGCCAGCAGAGTGTCTTCTGTGGACTCATCTTGTTGTGTTTCTAATAATAATAATAATAATAATAATTAATAATAATACATCACACAGTCCCATACACTTGGGAAGTGTCCGACGTGTGATCCAATACAACAGCCAGCAGAGTGATCTTGTCTGCTGTGGACTCATCTTGTTGTGTTTCAAATAATAATAATAATAATAATAATAATAATAATAATAATAATAATACATCACACAGTCCTAGACACTTGGGAAGTGTCCGACGTGTGATCCAATTCAACAGCCAGCAGAGTGTCTGCTGTGGACTCATCTTGTTGTGTTTCAAATAATAATAATAATAATAATAATAATAATAATAATAATAATAATAATATAATCTTTATTTATACCCCGCCACCGTCTCCCGGTGGCGCAGTGGGTTAAACCCCTGTGCTGGCAGGACTGAAGACTGACAGGCCGCAGGTTCGAAACTGGGGAGAGCGTGGGTGAGCTCCCTCTGCCAGCTCCAGCTCCTCATGCGGGGACATGAGAGAAGCCTCCCACAAGGATGGTAAAAACATCAAAACATCCGGGCGTCCCCTGGGCAACGTCCTTGCAGACGGCCAATTCTCTCACACCAGAAGCGACTTGCAGTTTCTGACACGAACAATGCAATACCATCTCCCCAAAGTGGACTCGGAGCAGCTTACATGAGGCCAAGCTCAGCGATACATTACAGCAACATAAAATATAAACAACAAAATGACATCACAATAAAATAAATAAACCGATCAAGTAAAATCAACAGTACAAAATAACATAATGGAAAATAAAACACAGTTTTATGAATTTTTGCACAATTCATACCAATAGCGAAATGACAGTTATGAAGTAGCAACGAAAATAATGTTATGGTTGGGGGTCACCACAACAGGAGGGACTGTATTCAGGGGTCATGGCATTAGGAAGGTCAAGAAACACTGCTCTAAGAAGCAGGGAGGACCTACCTGTTCACCTGGCCCGCCACATCCTTCCAGGGCTGAGACTCGGCTGCGGAAGTTCTTCTCCTCCTGCAAGAGGAAAGGCAGCAGCAATGAGCGTCCAATCCCCCAGACTCAAAAAGCTTGCGAGCCGGCAGCTGGGAGGCACTGCCCATTCCCTAAGGTTGCTGGGCTGCTCTACAGGAGGGAGGATTGCCTCCTGGCTGTGAACCAACCGAAGCAGACAAATCCCTCCCCGCCTGTGGCAAGCGAGGCGCACGGGTCTGGTGCCACAAGCGGTACGAGATTTGGGCCAGAAACAGAGAGGGCCACCCTCTGTCTAAAGCCCTCAGAGGCATATTGCAATGGTGAACTGACCCAGAAGTGGAAATTCAATAAACCATCTCTAAGTGGAAGGTTTTAAGCCAGAGAGGGAGGCAGCGCGGGCCTCCATTAGGCTCTCGTCACCTTGCTTTCGGCCCCAGGCCCTTTGCAGCGGTGCTCCGATCTCGCAGACAGACAGATGCATTATGAAAGCAAGGGAGTGCCATCAAGAGTGAGCTGCCACCCCCTCCCTCTAATTGCATTGTCCTGCCAAACCCCCTTCCGAAAAAAAAGGATGCTGTGGCCCATCTCGGCTCATCGGTCAGCCAGCGGTCAGTGCCTACCTCTCTCTCCGTTGCTTGCCAAAGCGGACTGCCGGCTGCCGGGCGCTCAGCGAGAGCTCATGATCCCTTTTGTGGCAAGCGACAGCGACGACGACAACGGCGCACACTCGCCCAGGCACGCAAACGGGGGAAGGCTCCAGAGAGGCCGCGGGGCCTGGCAACGGCCTCCCTGCGGCACACGAACGCATGAACGAATGAACGAGAGAGAACGAAAGGCAAGCCCAGCGCTCATCCCACATCCTCCGCTGCATCCAGAGATAGATACAGGCAGCAGGGAGGAGGGCTGTTCCAGCTCCTCCCTGCATTAGGGGACAACAAGCCACACAAACAGGGGTCCCCTAGGACACCCATGTTGCTTTCCTATAGGGAAAAGGATGCTCCTACCTGCAACATAAGAGCCAGTCCTCCCAGCAAAACCCTACATGCCCCATTCAGTTATTGGACGCTTCTTTCCGCCGGCTACAGCTCAAGGGATATTTCCAGGAGAAGGACACTGGACAAGACAGAGCTCCATCAAGCTGTGGCACAGCTACTTAGTATTCAGCTGCATTAAATCACTACTGATCAAGAGATCATGAGTTCGAAGCCAGCCTGGGTCGGAGTGAGCTCCCGACCATTAATAGTCTAGCTTGCTGTTGACCTATGCAGCCCGAAAGACAGTTGCGCCAAGTAGGAAATTTAGGTATCGCTTTATGCAAGGAGGTGTACTTAACTAATTTGCGATGCCATAAAACCTTCCAGCAGCATGCAGAAGAATGAGGAAGTCCTCCATCAAAGGCCTCGGGATTATTATTATTATTATTATTAGATACATAACAAGATGAGTTCACAGCAAACAAGATCCCTATGCTGTCTGTTGTATTGGATCACACATGGGACGCTTCCCAAGTGTCCATGACTATGTGATGTATCAGCAAATAATGCACGCAGATCCCAGCAGGGCGGCCTTTTGCACCTGACAGACGGTAATTTTATCAGTGCTGATTGTGTTTAAGTGCAGGCCAAGGTCTTGAGGCACTGCACCCAGTGTGCCGATCACCACTAGGACACCCTTACCTGGCTTGTGCCAGAGTCTTTGCAGTTCGATCTTTGCAGTTTGATCTGTGTAAGCTTATTATTATTATTATTATTATTATTATTATTATTATTATTATTATCGTTATCATCATCATCATCATTTGTAGTCCCCCTGGATCCCCACATCCACAGGCACGGGGACCCCACAGCACTGCAAAGCCTATGCAGATCTGGTTTTGCAAACACAAATCACTCCTTTACACCTCCGAAACAGGTGGCATCTCAAACACAGCTGAAATAAATGGCATAGTAATGGAGTCCCGTCACCAATCAGGGATTCTTCCAAGGGATTTAAGTCCAGGGCTTTGATAAAGCCTCCCAGTCAAAGCTAGTTTAGAGGAGTTTGGTGGAAACTCCTTCCTTAGACACTTTTAAACGGAGGCTGGATGGCTATCTGTTGGGGTGCTTTAATGGTGCTTTTCCTGCATGGCAGGGCCAGGCTAAAACGCGGAACCTCAAGCCATGGCTGATATTGAATGAGAGACTCCTTGGGCACACAGAAGAAGAAGCCTGTAGTGAAGGCAATGACATCTCCGGCCCATCTTTTGTTTGGGTATCAGCCAGTATGCCAACACCTTAAATCAAGAAACAGCTTCGTAATATCTACAGAGATACTTGCAGGAACAACTCAGCAAGCGAGAGTTCAAAAGTGGCAGGCTAAAACTCAGTGGCTGATGCCGGATGAGAGACTCCTTCCTGGCCACACAGAAGACTGGGCAACTTGGAAGGCAATGAACAGGCCGCACTCTGGAACCATGAGATGCAGAGCCAACCTTAAGAAATGAGGACACCAAGTGGAGTCCACGACATGCGAGTGTGGAGAAGAGACAACCAGATTACCTCTTACAATGCAGCCTGCCACATGCACAATGAGGACCTTCATTCAGCAACACCAAGTGGCCAGCTTCCGGTCAAAGGACACTTAGTATAATACCAAGTTTTTAAACTTTCTGTTTTGTAAATACAGTACAACTGTACCCCTCAGTTCGCTTCTGATACGACAAATAAATAAATACATATTATTAAGACTGGATAGCCATCTGTTGGGGATGCTTTGTTGAGGCTGGATGGCCATCTGTTGAGGTGTTTTGATTGTGCATTTTTAATCAGGCAGAAGGTTGGACTAGATAGCCCATCCAACATCATCATCACCATTATTGAGGGTGGATGGCCATCTGTCAGGATGCTTTGATTATGCTCTTCCTGCACGTCAGGGGGTTGGACTAGACAGCCCATGGGTCTCTTCCAACTATTATTATTATTATTATTATTATTATTATTATTATTATTATTAAGGCTGGATGGCTATTTGCCTGCCTGATTCTGCTTTTCCTTAGATGGCCCTTGGGGGTCTCTACCAACCTCCTCCTCCTTCTCCTCATGATGGTTGGATGGTCATCTGTTGGGAGGGCTTTGATTGTGCTTTTCCTGCCAGGCGGAAGGGGGCTAGACTAGATGACTCTTGGGGGTCTCTTCCAACCTCCTCCTCATCCTTTTTCTTCTTCTTATTGTTATTAAGGCTGAATGGCCATCTGTCAGGAGGGATTTGATTGTGCTTTTCCTGCATGGCAGGGAGTTGGATTAGATGGCCCTTGTGGTCTCTTCCAATTCTATGATTCTATGAAAGAGAAGGAAAGGAAGAATAGAGGGCAGTCTAGAAGTCTATTATTATTATTATTATTATTATTATTATTATTATTAGCTGTACCCGCCACGCTTTGCTGTGGCCAACCTTCACTCTTTCTCTCCTTCCTTCCTTCCTTCCTTCCTTCCCTCCCTCTTTCCTTCCTTCCTTCCTTCCTTCCTTCCTTCCTTCCTTCCTTCCTTCCTTCCTTCCTTCCTGTCTTTCCTTCTCTTCTTCCTTCCTTCTCTATCTCTTTCCTTCCTTCCCCCCTTTTCATTCTCTTCTGCTCTCTCTCTTTTCTTCCTTCTCTCTTTCCTTCTTTCCTTCCCTCCCTCTTTCTCTACATTCCCCCTTCCTTCGGGAGATTCCATCTGAACATGAGGAAGAACTTCCTGACTGTGAGAGCCGTTCAGCAGTGGAACTCTCTGCCCTGGAGTGTGGTGGAGGCTCCTTCTTTGAAACTTTTAAACAGAGGCTGGATGGCCATCTGTCAGGGGTGCTTTTAATGCAATATTCCTGCTTCTTGGCAGGGGGTTTATTTATTTATTTATTTATTTACTTCGCTTATATACCGCAATTCTCAGCCTGACGGCGACTCGTTGCGGTGTACAACATAGAAAACAGGTGCAAAATACAATATACAGTAAAATATCCACAGTACATCATTATCAAAACATCTCATCAAAAACATCAACATTACTACAAGCCATTCCGAGTCATCTCATCGTCAAATTCACAATCCGATACCATTTCCGTTGTTCCATTCCTATGGTCGAGTTACCAGTCATTGCACTTCTATTCAAATGCCTTAATAAACAACCAGGTCTTTAGCTTCCTGCGGAATATCAACAGGGAGGGGCTGGCCTGATGTCTACGGGAAGGGTGTTCCACAGCCGAGGAGCCACCACCGAGAAGGCCCTGTCTCTCGTCGGTTGGACTGGATGGCCCATGAGGTCTCTTCCAACTCTTTGATTCTATGATTCGCTCCCTCTTTCCTTCCTTCTTTCCCTTTTTTATTTCCTTCTCTCCTTCCTTCCTTCCTTCCTTCCTTCTCTAACTTTCCTTCCTTCCCCCTTTTCTTTCCCTCCCTCATTCTCTCATTTCTTCCTTCTCTACGTCTTTCCTTCCTTCCTTCTCTCTTTGCTTCTATGCTTCCTTCTCCCTTTCCTTCCTTCTTTCCCTTTCTTTCTTTTCTCCCCTTCCTTCCCTCTTTCTTCCCTTTTTTCTATATTGTCATTTAGCTTTTTGGGGCTTTTTAAGTCCCTTCTGCAGTGTTTTTATGAGTGAAGGGCATACATTGGGTAGTTAGGTGTCTTGTGACCAAATTTGGTGTCAATTCCTCCAGTGGTTTTTGAGTTCTGTTAATCCCACAAATGAACATTACATTTTTATTTATATAGATTATTATTATTATTATTAGGTTCTTGTGGGTTTTTTTCGGGCTATATGGCCATGTTCTAGAGGCATTTTCTCCTGATGTTTCACCTCACTACCTCTGAGGATGCTTGCCATAGATGCAGGCGAAACGTCAGGAGAAAATGCCTCTAGAATATGGCCATATAGTCCGAAAAAACCCACAAGAACCTAGTGATTCCAGCCATGAAAGCCTTTGACAATACATTATTATTATTATTATTATTATTATTATTATTATTATTATTATTACGTTGATTTATACCTGGCTTTTTCTCTCCACAAAAGAGACTCAAAGCAGCTAGACCTGAGTGTGGCCACCTCCTCTCCTCTCCCAGCCCTTGCAGCTGGACATCATGCTCTCCCAGTACTGTTGTCTCCTTCCTGACCAGTCTCATTGAGTCAGCTGGAAAAGGACTATTATGCTGCAGACAGGAAGGAAACTCCACGGATGGAGGGATTGATGGCCGGATGGAAAGGCCAATGGGTGGAAACCCTCCGTCAGAGCCCTTTCTGTGCGCATCAGCCGGGCAGTGGAGAGCATGAAGGCAGCATTGTCTCTGCCATGACAACAGGGACATCAACCTCAACTGGCCGAAAGAGGAAGCAATGGAAGGCCTGAGCTCAGAGTTTCCATCGGTCAGCGGAAGACTGTTGCTGATCCGAAAGCCAGGCCTGGACTCCTGGATGGACGGCGCTCCGGACACATGCTTTATCTCTCCATACAGAGACTCAAAACAGCTCATAATCAAAAACATTACACAACAGACTTCCCAACCTCTAAGGATGCCTGCCATTTATAATAGACTAGCCGTCCCCTGCCACGCGTTGCTGTGGCCCAGTCTGATGATCCGGAAAATAATGAGAAGGTGTTGATTTCTAATATATGTAATGTATTTGTGCTTGTGGGTAAGAAGTATATCTTGTTTCTTTGTCAGTGTTGATGTGGAGATTGTCTGGTTTGCCTACTCTGGGATATGTAACATATAATGGTCCTTTTTAAGGGGTCCCTTTCAAATCTATGATACTCTATCTGTGTGTGTGAATCATATCTATCTATCTATATATATGGCTAGATGGCTCTTTGTCGGGAGGGCTTTGATTACGTTTTCTTGCCCTGGTGAAGGGAGTTGGACTGGATGGCCTTAAGTATTTTCTGTTGGTCGTGGGGGTTCAGTGTGGGAAGTTTTTCCCAATTCTCTCGTTCGTGAGGTTCAGAATGCTCTTTGATTGTAGGTGAACTATACATCCCAGCAACGACAACTCCTACATGTCATGGTCTATTCTCTCCAAACTCCATCTGTGTTCATATTTGGGCATATGCAATATTCGTGCCAAGTTGACTCATCATTGTGTGAGTCCACAGTGCTCTCTGGATGTAGGTGAACTACAACTCCCAAACTCAAGGTCAATGCCCACCAAACTCTTCTAGTGTTTTCTGTTGGTCATGAGAGTTCTGTGTGCCACATTTGGTTCAATTCCATCATTGGTGGAGTTCAGAATGCTCTTTGATTGTAGGTGTACTATAAATCCCAGCAACTACAACTCCCAAATGACAAAATCATAAATTTTTGAGTGATGGTCACTCCTTGTGTAGTGAGATGTTTTGTTGCCAAATTTGGTGTGATTTCGTTCATTGGTTCTTTTGTTTTAAAGGTACTCATTATGCACAGAGCATTTATATATATATATAGATAACAATCTAAAAAATATAAATAATTCATGATCGAAATAATAACATAATAAATAATAATAATTGTAAATATAATCTACGTATATAATAAAAGTCAGTGTTTGTATGTGGAGGGAGGACGGGAGGGAGGTGTATGTGGCAGTGTTCTGGTTGGCTGCCACTGTGGTATAATTTGCATATGGTCTCTGATTGGCCAGCCTCAAAACTCCAACATTCTGACGTAACAGACAGAAAAAAGGAAAGGGGCCTGAGGCTGTCAGGAATGGTTGGAGTTGAAGTCCAAAACACCTTGTGGCCCCCAACAATGACAGAACATGACCAAACCTGACACCCCCCCCCCCCCCCCCCCCCCCGAAGACCCACTCTACATCCTGGTGCAGTTTGGAGGAGGGTGGAGCATGGATGATGGGATTTCAAGTACCTTCACTCACTTCCTGAAAACAATGCGACCGTCATCCAATGACCAATAAAGACCAAACTTGGCATACAGAACTGTCATTACCCACTTCCTCTAATAACCCGGGCAGCACCGGATCCCCAAGCTAGTAATAAATATAATAATAGTAATAATTCCAAAGCTGAGAAGGCAATGGGGGTGAGGCAGTTTCCAACAGACCTCCCAGCCTCTGAGAATGTCTGCCATTGATGTGGGCGAGACATCAGGAGAGAGTGCTGCTGGAATATGGCCAAGCAGCCCGGGAAATCCCAAAGCAACCCAATAATTATAAAACTGCTAATAATTTATAATGTGATAGGTAATAACCAAATAAATATAAATAATTTATAATGAAAAGAATAACTTAATCAACAGTAATAATTAGTGAACATAAATATAATCTATATTAATAAAAATGTAATGTTCGTTTGTGGGATTAACAGAACTCAAAAAACACCGGATGAATTGGCACCAAATTTGGACACAAGACACGTAACAACCCAATGTATGTCCTTCACTCAAAAAAAATTGATTTTGTCATTTGGGAGTTCTAGATGCTGGGATGTATAGTTCACCTACAATCAAAGAGCATTCTGAACCCCACCAACAATGCAATTGAACCAAACTTGGCACACAGTTCTCCCATTACCAACAGAAAATACTGGAAGGGTTTGGTGGGCAGTGCCCTTTGGTTTTGGAGTTGTAGTTCACCTACATCCAAAGATGACTGTGGACTCAAACAATGATGGATCTGGACCAAACTTGGCACAAATATTCAATATGCCCAAATGTGAACACTAGTGGAGTTTGGGGAAAATAGAACCTTGACATTTGGGAGTTGTAGTTGCTGGGATTTATAGTTCACCTACAATCACAGAGCATTCTGAACCCCACCAACGATAGAATTGGGCCAAACCTCCCACACATAACCCCATGTGGGCCACAGCAACATGTAGCAGGGGATGGCTAGTAATAAATATAATAAATTATAATAAATAAATAATTCATAATCAAAATAGTAATGGAATAAATAGTAGTAATTGATCAAGACAGTTTTACATAATGTATTTTGATATTGACACAAGTGTTTTGATTTCATGTCCCGGCATTGAACGTTTGCCGTATATATGCTGTGCTCCGGCCTGAGTCCCCTAAGTCGGGGTGAGAAGGGCGGAATATAAATATGTCAAATAAAATAAATAAATAAAACAAATGCACAAGAATAAGACAGTGTATCATTATATCAGATTGCAGTGGGCGATGGGAGCCGCTGTCCAGCACCATTGCAACCTGCTTAGTGTGCCTACCTGCCTACCTGACTGCCTTTTCTGCCTTTCTCCTTGGAGCCGCTTCGTCCTTGCTTCCCCTCCGCCGCCTCTTATCTGGACAGGGCCATGGGCTTTTCCTGGAACAGCCTCACCCCCCTCCGGCCCCATTGCCAAGGCAACCGGCGGTATCTTCTTGGCCATCCCTCCCTCCGCTGGGAGAGTTGCCCGGCCGGAGATGCAGATAAGGACCGCTTGGTAGGAGAATTTGGCCCTTCCCAGCTCCAATTCCCCTCCCAGACTCCATCTCCCATCATCCCTCTCCAGATTGGTAGGAGATGGTGCCTGGCATTGTCCTGAGCAGGGGTGCCTCTGAGCATGTTCAGAGTGCCTATCTTCCCCTCCTCTATGTCTACACTGACTTGACTTTGCTTCGGTTAGACCTCTTTACCTGGAATACTGAGCCCAATTCTGGGCACCACATTCCAAAAGAGATATTGACAAGCTGGAAGGTGTCCACAAATCATCCCTATGAGGAGTGTCTTAAAGAGCTGGGCATGTTTAGCCTGCAAAAGAGAAGATTAAGAGGAGATGTGAGAGTGATGTGTCAATAGGTCAACGTTCTTAACCTGGGGGGTCAGGACCTCTGAGGGGGTTGCGAGGGGATGTCAGACGGGTTGCCGAAGACCATCAGAAAACTCAGTATTTTCTGTTGATAGTAAGGGTTCTGTGGCGGAAGTCTGACCCAATTCAATCGCTGGTGGGGTTCAGAGTGCTCTTTGATGGTAGGTGAACTATAAATCCCAGCAACAACAACTTCCAAATGTCTAGGTCTATTTTCCCCAAACTCCACTAGTGTTCACATTTGGGCATATTAAGTATTCGGGCCAAGTTTGGTCCAGATTCATCTGTTTGAGTTCACCGTGCTGTCTGGATGGTGAACTGCAACTCCCAAATTCAAGGTCAATGCCCACCAAACCCTTCCAGTATTTTTTGTTGGTCATGGGAGTTCTGTGTGCCAAGATTGATCTAATTCCATTGTTGGTGGAGTTTAAAATGTTCTTTGATTGTAAGTGAACTATAAATCCCAGCAACAACAAATGACAAAATCAATCCCCCAACCCCACCAGTATTGAAATGTGAGCATGAGTTTTTTGCCAAATTTGGCCCAGTAAATGAGAATACATCCAGCATATCAGATATTTACATGACAATTCACAACAGGAACAAAATCACAGTTATGAAGTGACAACAAAAATAATTTTATGATAGGTGAACTATAAATCCCAGCAGCTACAACTTCCAAATGTCTAGGTCTACTTCCCCCAAACTCCACTAGTGTTCACATTTGGGCATATTAAGTATTTGGGCCAAGTTTGGTCCAGATCCATCATTGTTTGAGTCCACAGTGCTCTTTGGATGTAGGTGAACTACAACTCCAAAACTCAAGGTCAATGCCCACCAAACCCTTCCAGTATGGTCGTGGGAGTTCTGTGTGCCAAATTTGGTTCAATTCCATTGTTGGTGGAGTTCAGAACGTTCTTTGATTGTAGGTGAACTATAAATCCTAGCAACTACAACTCCCAAATGACAACATCAATAAATCAGGCATGGGCAAACTTCCGGGTGTTTTGGACTTCAATCCCACAAATTCCTAACAGCTGGTAGGACACGATAAATAAATAATTTTGGAGGGGAATAGATAACATTGGAGACTTGTATTGTCAAAGGCTTTCATGGCCGGAATCACTGGTTTGTTGTGAGTTTTCCGAGCTGTCTGGCCATGTTCTAGAAGCATTTTCTCCTGACATTTCACCAACATCTATGGCGAAGGTTTTGAGGCCTGTTGGAAACTATAAACCCCCTTTGCCTAGTTTCCAACAGGCCTCACAACTTCTGAGGATGCCTGCCATAGATGTAGGCGAAACATCAGGAGAGAATGCTTCTGGAACATGGCCAGACAGCACGGAAAACTCACAACAAACCATTGGAGACGTGGCTGACCTTGCTGCCCTCGAGTGACCCTTGCGGCCATGGGGAGGGTCTTGGTTGCATGAGAGAGAAAGAGAGAGAGGCCTCTGCCGCTGAACTTCCATGGGGCTTGGCGGGGCAGAGTCGAGTCACGGGGCGCTTAATCCCAGATCAAGGCCCGGATTAGCCGGCTCATCGGATGGACGGACGGAAGGAGGGACAGACTAGGCAGGACACTCTCTCTCCGGGACAGGGGGCAGATATGGGAGGGGGGCTCCAATCGGAAAGGGGGAAGATCCTTCCCCAAATCCTTCCTCTTGGCTCTGACTCAAGGCCAGTGTTGCTGGAGTGCATCTGATGATGATGATGATGATGATGATGATGATGATGATGATGATGATGATGGTGTAAGCAAGTTTGGAGAGGATTGATCCACGATTCTGGGAATTGTAGTTCACCCACATTGTTATGCATTTCCAAATGGAAGCATTCATAAAAAACCAAATCAAAAACTGGCTTTTTTCTAATAAATACTGTCACTAATTAACTAAACAATATTACCTTTCGTCCCAAAACAAACAATGCCTTTTTCAAACGTATTATTATTATTGTTATTATTATTATTATCATCACCATCATCATTATGGAGTGTGCTTGCTCCATCAATGTTCAACGTTTGCACAAATGACCAGCCACTGCCAGAAGGGACAGAGAGTTTCATCTATGCTGACGATCGTGCCATCACCACTCAAGCAGGGAGCTTTGAGATGATTGAACAGAAGCTCTCCAAAACTCTAGGTGCTCTTACTGCCTATTACAGGAAAAACCAGCTGATCCCTAGCCCATCTAAAACACAGACATGTGCTTTTCACCTTAAGAACAGACAAGCATCCCAAGCTCTGAGGATGACCTGGGAAGGAATTCCGCTGGAGCATTGCAGCACACCCAAATACCTGGGAGTTACCTTGGACCGTGCTCTGACTTATAAGAACCACAATTTGACTATCAAGCAAAAAGTGGGTGACAGAAACAATATCATACGAAAGCTGACTGGCACAACCTGGGGATCACAACCAGACACAGTGAAGACACCTGCCCTTGGGCTTTGCTACTCTGCTGCTGAATACGTATGCCCAGTGTGGAACACATCTCACCACACTAAAACAGTGGATGTGATCCTAATGAGACAAGGAGTGTTGGTGCTCTACACCACTGGAGAAATTATACTGTTTAACCGGTATTGCACCACCTGACATCTGCCGGGAAGTAGCAACCAATAGCGAAAGGATCGCCAGGATTTTGATTCGGGGGGGGGGGGGGGCTGAGGATCTACCCTAGCAAACCTTTTGTATCATTATCCTAATACCCCCATGGGAAGCCCTGGCCCTTGAGCACTCCAGTTGGAGGTCAGCTGTGACCAGCAGTGCTGCAGAATTTGAAGACGCCCGAATGGAGGGCGAAAGAGAGAAACGTGCCAAGAGGAAGGCGCATCAAGCCAACCCCGACCAGGACCACCTTCCACCTGGAAACCGATGCCCTCACAGTGGGAGAACATGCAAATCAAGAATAGGGCTCCACAGTTACCTACGGACCCACCCCCAGGATACTACTCTTGGAGGACCTTCATCCTCAGACTACGAGGGATCGCCTAAGTAAGTAAAGTAAGTATGCTTATGGGATATATTGAGCATGGTGATCAGATCATGATATGAATAAACGTAACAGTTTAAATAGTGTATTAGTAAGGCCTTCTTGTGGAACACCCTGAGATTTGGGGGGAGGGGGGGGGTTGAGAGGCTTCAGTCCCCCGCCCCCCAAATTCTCATGCCTAGACCAAGGCAGTAACATCTCCGGCCCATCCCCGTTTGGGTATCAGCCAGCACGCCAACGACTTAAATCAGGAAATAGTTTTTTAAGATCTATACTCAGCTCAGCAAGCGAGAGTCCAAAAGTGGCAGGCTCAAACCCAGAACCTCAATCAATGGCTGATACCAAATGAGAGACTTCCCCCTAGGCACACAGAAGGCGCTGAACAGACTGCACTCTGCAACCATCAAGAAATGGGGCCACAAAGGGGAATCCACGACATGCGAGTGTGGAGAAGAGCAAACCACACTACAGTCTCCCTACCTGAGCTAGCGGGGGTGGTCTCGAGCCTGGCGTTGGAGTCTCAACGGCTTCTTGTGCTGGGAGACTTCAATATCCATGCCGAGGCGACCCTCACAGGAGCGGCTCAGGACTTCATGTCTGCCATGGCAACCATGGGGCTGTCCCAACAAATATCTGGCCCCACCCACTGTGCTGGACATACATTGGACTTGGTTTTCTGCCAGGGATGGGAGCAAGGTGGCGGGGTGGAGGAGTTGACCATCTCTCCGTTGCCATGGACCGACCATTTCCTGGTCAGATTTAGGCTCACTGCGCCCCCCAACCTCTGCAAAGGTGGAGGACCCATTAAGTTGGTCCGCCCCAGGAGGCTTATGGATCCGAATGGATTCCTGACAGCTCTTGGGGATTTTCCCGCCACCTCGGTAGGTGACCCTGTCGAGGCCTTGGTCGCTCTCTGGAATGGAGAGATGACCAGGGCAATTGACACGATCGCTCCGGAACGTCCCCTCTCAAGTAGCCGAGCTAAACCAGCTCCTTGGTTTACTGAGGAGCTGGCAGTGATGAAGCGAAGGAAGAGGGAACTAGAGAGCGTGTGGCGTTCGGATCCGAGCGAGTCAAATCGAACACGGTTTGTGTCCTTTTTAAGGGCATATGCCGCGGCAATAAAAGCCGCAAAGAAAACTTTCTTTGCGGCCACTATTGCGTCTGCAAGGAACCGTCCGGCGGAGTTGTTCCGGATTGTCAGAGGTCTTTTAACTCCCGCCACCTCAGGCGGGAGCCCTGACAATTCGGCCACGCGCTGCGAAGCATTTGCTCGGTTCTTTGCGGACAAAGTCGCTCTGATCAGTTCTGGCTTGGACACCATGTTAATGGCAGTCTCTGAGGATGTAACACAAGCACCTGCTTGTCCGATTTTGATGGATTCATTTCAATTGGTGAAACCCGAGGATGTGGACAAGATACTTGGAGGAATGAGGCCAACCACATGCATCCTGGACCCCTGCCCATCCTGGCTTCTAAAGGAGGCCAGAGGGGGATTGGCTGAGTGGGTTAAGGTGGTAGTTAATGCTTCCCTTCGGGAAGGCAAGATTCCAGCGAGCTTAAAACAAGCTATAATAAAACCGCTGTTGAAAAACCATCACCGGACCCCACTAAATTTGACAACTTTCGGCCTGTTTCCAATCTCCCCTTTTTGGGCAAAGTCATGGAAAGCGTGGTGGCCTCACAACTCCAGGTATTCTTGAGAGACACGGATTATCTGGATTCGGCACAGTCTGGCTTCAGACCAGGACATGGAACTGAGACGGTCTTGGTCGCCTTAGTGGATGATCTGCGCCGGGAGCTAGACAGGGGGAGTGTGTCCCTGTTGGTGCTCCTGGACCTCTCAGCGGCCTTCGATACCGTCGACCACGGTATCCTTCTGGGGCGTCTTGCGGAAATGGGCCTCGGGGGCACTGTTCTGCAGTGGCTCCGGTCATTCCCCCCGAAGCGAAATCCTGGCTACGGGCCTGCATCCTGCCCTTGGTCAGCCCTTCTTCCTTTTTCCTTCCATTTTTTCCAGCATAACTGTCTTCTCTAAGCTTTCCTTTCTTCTCATGATGTGGCCAAAGTACTTAATCTTTGCCTCTACTACCCTTCCCTTCAATGAGCAATCAGGCTTTATTTCCTGAAGTATGGACTGGTTGGATCTTCTTGGAGTCCAAGGCACTCTCCGAACTTTCCACCAGCACCCCAGTTCAAAAACATCTATTCTATATAGAATATAGACTTCACTATTAAGTGCAGTTTCATGTATCCATGCAAAGTTGGGGAATATGTTATTATTTTTGAAAATATGTTATTCTTTTTGAAATTTTTGGTATGAAATAATTACGCAAAAACTATCTAATTTTCTTCAGTGAAAGAACTGCTTACTTAACTATTAAGTAAAATAAGAGCAAGTCAATTAAATTAGCTAAACAGAAACCACATTAACATGATATCAACTGTTGCAATGGGAAATATTTGTAGTGACAGACCATTAAGCACTCTGTTGTGTTCTCTTTAAAATGTTCCAAAGGTTTTAGACACTAATAAAATGTTAAATTATATCAGAAAACTGCACATTTTGGTTGCCAAGTGGAAAAACACAGAGAAACACTCACTATAATTAAAATGCTTTGATTAATCAGCAAGACAGAAAAACAATGTACTTTTGCTGCCATCTGCTGATTGACTAAGCACACTGCCAATAAGTAAAAACTGAAAATGCGTAAAAAAGGTTTTTTTTCTTACTTACAGATTATCAAAACCAAAAGAAAGATTGGGTTAAGAAATCATTTTGCAAAGTGTTTGTCCAGATTTTTCAGGTCTCTGAAGGCTTCAAAGGGCAGATTTGATCTAAAAGAATTAATGTGGTGGTGGCCCCCCGGCTGTGGAACACCCTCCCTGTAGACATCAGACAGGCGCCCTCCCTTATGACATTCCGCAAGAGCCTAAAGACGTGGTTGTTTGAGAAGGCGTTTGACTAAGTGCTACAACAAATTGGCAATGATGAGTGGAACGGAATATGGATAACGAGATTGGATTGTGATTCTATGATGAGACGTCGCGAATGATTTAGAGTAATGGTATTATTAATAGTGATGTTGTTATTGTTGTTTATGATATTGCTTTTATTGTAAATTGTCTTTTTATATGTTGTACACCGCCGTGAGTCGCCCTAGGGCTGAGAACGGCGGTCAACAAATGCAGTAAATAAATAAATAAATAAATAAATAAATAAATAAATGTGTCCTGAGCACTGAATTCTCAGTCAAAATGAACAGACTGAAACAATTTGAGATATGCTTGCAGGAAACCATTTAAGTGCAGGTGGATACAGAAAACTTGGTATGCTACTGTTCCTCTCCTCTTCCTCCTTTTCCTCTGTTGAGTTGGAAGATTCTTTAAGCCGTGTCGGCATTGCAAGGATGGGGAAGGAGGTCGGAGAAACATAGACTTTTAATCTCAGGTTAAGCAGTATATCTACAGTATTTATTTATTTACTTTATTTGTATACCGCTGTTTCTCAGCCCTTAGGCGGCTCAATGCGGTTAACAACAGCAACAGCAAAAATTCAATGCTAGCATCATACAAACCATTTAAAAACAATTAACACAATAATACACTAAGTAATTACACATCAGTAAAAAACTCATTAGCACTTCATAGCTAGAATCATGATCCAGCTCATCATCCATAGTTCCATTTTCCTATATTCATTGCACTGCCTATTCAAACTCCTGTTCAAATAACCAGGTTTTCACTTTTCTCCGAAATACCATTAGTGAGGGGGCCGATCTAATGTCCGTGGGAAAGGTGATCTACAGCCAAGGGGCCACCACTGAAAAGGCCCTGTCCCTCGTCCCCGCCAAACGTGCCTGTGTTGCAGGTGGGATTGAGAGCAGGGCCTCCCCAGAAGATCTTAAAGTCCTAGTGGGTTCGTAGGCGGAGATGCGTTCGGATAGGTAACATTCAGTAAACAATGAATTAAACATGAGTGGGAAAGAAAAAGTTTTTATTTTATTTTAGCTGGACCTCCTGTAGCTGTGTGCACATGTCTACAATAAGCAAGGTAAAAAGCAGCTGTCTCAAATAAATTCTGATTGAGCATGCATGAACAAAAGAGAAAGCAGATATATCTGCCTACCAGATATCTTAGACAAACACAACAAATCTGCCCACCAGAATCAAAATTGTAAGAAAAAGTGGGGGCTGGAGATTTTGTGTGTGTGTGTGTGTGTGTGAATTCATTTTGGAAGGCATTTTCAAGATGTCTAGAATATTAAAATGTTTTTGCTTACCTATGCAATGCTTAACTCACTTGGTTGTGCCTTTCATATGAACATATGATTGACTTTTCATTAAAAGATTGCTGAGAAATGTTGAATTGTTCTTATTGGTGGTATGGGAACCAATTCCTATGCCTCCCATGTTATTTCTGTCTCTGGTATCAAATTTTTTTTTTTTAAAGTAATGTCCAAAATACATTGATTTCATTTACTGAGGTGTAGTCATCCTGTGATAATGCAGCACTGAGAGCAACATCCACTGTTTTAACGTGGTGAGATGTGTTCCATCTCAGCAGCAGAGTAGCAAAGTGCAAGGCCAGATGTCTTCATTGTGTCTGGTTGTGATCCCTAGGTTGTGCCAGTCAGCTTTCATATGATTTTTTCAGGATGTCTACGCCCTACACCACTGGGGAAATCATACTGTTTAGCTGGTATTACGCCACCTGACATCCGCCGGGAAGTAGCAGCCAATAATAAAAGGACCAAGGCAGTGACATCTCCGGCCCATCTCCTGTTTATATATCAGTCAGAACGCCAACACCTTAAATCAAGAAATAGTTTTCTAAGATCTACAGAGATACTTGCAGGAATACCTCAGCAAGCGAGAGTGGCAGGCTAAAACCTGGAACCTCAAACCATGGCTGATACCATAGAAGACTGGGCAACTTGGAAGGAGCTGAACAGACTGCATTCTGGCACCACGAGATGCAGAGTCACCTTAAGAAATGGGGCCACAAAGTGGAGTCCATGACATGCGAGTGTAGAGAAGAGCAAACCACATACCACCTATTGCAATGCAGTCTGAGCCCTGCCACATGCACAATGGAGGACCTCCTTACAATTACACCAGAGGCACTCCAAGTGGCCAGCTACTGGTCAAAGGACATTTAGTATAATGCCAAGTTTTGAAACTTTGTTTTTTAAAATACATTACAATTGTGCCCTTGGTTCGCTTTCAATACAATAAATAGATTAACTGAGATATACAGTACCTTATTTTACTTCTAGGCAGCAATGTTGACATTCTTTGCTCACTGTACATGAATTCACATCATTTGTATACATTTGAAATGTCTGTGATAATCTTTGTAATTGTGTATATTCCTGATTTGTACGCAGGTACAAGGATCCTCCTAAATCTATATCCAGTACCTGGCTCTCTCTGGGTAACATAAACACATGTATGTTTGTGCAAACCCATAAGTACACAATCACTTTATGACAGCTGTAAATGTAGCCTTCTTTAACTTTCATGGAGAACATTTTAGCCTCTAATGAACAATGTATAGGTTAACTATGCTCAAAAGTTTAAATCACAGCAGTGTCTAAAATACATATATTAGGGAGATGAAACATTGTGCAACTGAAATAGCCTAACTGTTGCTCAGAAGAGGAAGGTCCGATTTCTTTTCCTCCTCCTTCCACCAATATAGCTTGTTGTGTACCTTCAAGTCATTTCTGGCTTGTGTCAATCCTATCATCAGGTTTTCCTGGAAAGACTTATTCAGATATGTTTGGCTTTGCCTCCCTCTGAGGCTGAGGGAGTGTGACTTGCCGGAGTAGTTTCCATGGCTGAGTGGGAATTTGACCCTGGTCATTAGTCCAACACTGCAGAATGTGATAAGCAGAGCTTATGGAAATGACTTTTTGGGCTATGGCTTTTATAATCCACCAGCCAGAATAACCATTGGAGATGGTAGTTGGGGTATGTAAAGATCTTCTGATTTCCTGGCTACAGTTTGCATCTGCAGTAATCTTTGTGCCTAGAAATACAAAGTCTGTCACTGCCTCCACGTTTTCTCCCTCTATTTGCCAGTTATCAATCAGTCTGGTTGCCATCATCTTGGGTTTTTGGTTGTTTTTACCACCCTTGTGGGAGGCTTCTCTCATGTTCCTGCATTGGGAGCCGGAGCTGACTGAGGGAGCTCATCCGCGCTCTCCCCAGATTCGAACCTGCGACCTTCAGTCTACACCACCATATAATCCAGTTGAAAGCAGATAGTCTGCATTTTATTTGGCAGTGCAGAAGGGGTCCAAAAGGGTTACAATGCAAAATTGAATCCTATGTATGTCTGCATAAGAGTAAGCAAAAGGACCTGTTGATTTGTGTGCCTTCAAGTGATTTCCAACAAAAGGTGATGCTAAGGCAATCTTATCTTGGCAAGATATGTTCAGAGGACAGTTGCCTTCCTCTAAGGCTGAGAGAGTGTGACCTGCCCAAGGAAGAGGAGACCCGTACTGGGCAAGGTGGCTTCTTTTTTTTTCTTTTTCTTTTTTTTAAAAAAAACATATTTTATTATATTTTCGAAGGCTTTCATGGCCGGAATCACTGGGTTGTTGTAGGTTTTTCCAGGCTATATGGCCATGTTCTGGAGGCAATTTTTCTATTGACGTTTCGCCTGCATCTATGGCAAGCATCCTCAGAGGTAGTGAGGTAGTGAGACCTCACTACCTCTGAGGATGCTTGCCATAGATGCAGGCGAAACGTCAGGAGAAAAATTGCCTCCAGAACATGGCCATATAGCCCGGAAAAACCTACAACAGCCCATATTTTATTATGCTACTAGCCGTCCCCTGCCACGCGTTGCTGTGGCCCACATGGGGGTTCTGTGTGGGAAGTTTGGCCCAATTCTATCGTTGGTGGGGTTTAGAATGCTCTGTGATTGTAGGGGAACTATAAATCCCAGCAACTACAACTCCCAAATGTCAAGATTCTATTTTCCCTAAACTCTACCAGTGCTCACATTTGGGCATATTGAGTATTCGTGTAGAGTTTGGTCCAGATCCATCATTGTTTGAGTTCACAGTGATCTCTGGATGTAGGTGAACTACAACTCCAAAACCAAAGGACAGTTGCTTTCTGTTGGTCATGGGAGAACTGTGTGCCAAGTTTGGTCCAATTCTATTGTCGGTGGAGTTCAGAATGCTGTTTGATTGTAGGTGAACTATAAGTCCCAGCAACTACAACTCCCAAATGACAAAATCATTTTTTTTTTGAGTGAAGGAGATACATTGGGTTATTAGGTATCTTGTGTCCAAATTTAGTGTCCAGTGGTTTTTGAGTTCTGTTAATCCCACAAACGAACATTACATTTTTATTTATATAGACTAGCTGTCCCCTGCCACGCGTTGTTGTGGCCCAGTCTGTTGATCTGGAAAATAAAGTAGTGAGAAAGTGTTGGTTTCTTATATATGTAATTTCTTTATGCTTGTGGGTAAACAGTATTTCTTGCTGTATTGTCGAAGGCTTTCATGGCCGGAATCACTGGGTTGTTGCAGGTTTTTCCGAGCTATATGGTCATGTTCTGGAGGCAATTTTTCTCCTGACGTTTCGCCTGCATCTATGGCAAGCATCCTCAGA